>OX376057.1:11640067-12840067 GCA_947361185.1 Charanyca ferruginea
GATTTGGGCACAGACCTTACAGTCCGAACAATTCAAATGAATCGAGCGAGGACTATTTAAATAGAGAATAGACTTGACAGACACAATATCAATAAAACAAAATAAATATTTCTGCTTTTAAAATTTTCTTTGGTTTCAAAAAATTGTAGCTTCGTTCGGAAGAAACAATGATATTCTAATAAACAGATATGATAAACACTCACAAAACAAACGAAAAAAGTGTTCCGCGCAGCAGCGGCTGCACACATACACACTTTTCATTTATTTTACAACTCACTACAAGTCAAAATGTTAAAAAGGGATGGCTTGAAAAAACCAACAAGAAAAAAAGAGACAGTTAGTGTTGTCAATTGCGCGTGAATGTAAACAGACATTATCCTGGCCACCAATCACCGCGTCGTGGCATCATAGACTAACAAACTTAACGAGACAGAAGGTACAAACCGCGAGTATATTTATACGCGCGGTTTGTACCTATAACAACTAATAAACAGAACTAAAGGTATATATAATAATATATAGAGTAGAAAATATTTATTTTGTAATAAAATTAATTTCTTTGTTTATGAACAAATGCGATCCATTTTTGAAGCCAGATCTCATTGGATAACCTTAACGAAGAAAGGATAAACAATATCTGTTGTCACATTGTTCAATTTCTAATTTGTATATAAATGATTAAATAAAACAAAATGATTAAAAATTACAAGGTTAGAAAAAAGGAAAACAGAACTAAGCAATACAGAATAAACAATGACTTTACTGCCTACGATATCGCATCTGTACTTTTATTCTATGTCCGGAGTCAACGCGTCCTTGTCTTACTCACGTGAAAAAATGTATTTCCATTTCTTTCTTTTTTCTAACCTCCAAATATAAGAATATTAGGAAAATAATTGAAATATATAAATAAATCGATGTATATTGCGTAGTAACATGTGGTATGTGATCCCTTGTGCTTTATTAAATTTGGTATCATAATTGGTACACTTTCTAAATACACAAAATAGCATTTTTTTATTTTTTTAGCTGCTTTAACAAAGCGTATATACTCGTCGCCATGCGTGACGCAGACTAAAGGCAATACGTCCCAATTAGGACGTTTTTGAATCTTCAAAATTGGGCGCTCATAACATATCTGTTTATTATAATATCATTGGGAAGAAACTTAGGAATAAATAAATCATTTCGTAAAAGAATAATCAACATCCGACATTAATATATTAGGGGCCGCGTAGACAGAGAAGGCACTTTTCTACGTCTATGAGGGACCGCTACATTAACAGCTGACAATGACAACTCGAGTGAATATCATTGACAGTTGAAACCATTATAAACCGGCAAAATTATGAAAACATCAAATCTTGGGTTCCACTGAACAATTCTAATTTTATTATACATAGTTGGTTATTACACATTTTTATTCATCATTCATTCATCAACTCAACAGTAACAATACCTACCTAGTATTGGCTACTCTACGCTTGTGATGAGAAAACGCAAAAAAGTTATCTGAGAGTAAAGACAACGAGTAAAATTTTTCAAGGGTTATTTACTCTGGTATAACATGGCATTTAGTCGAATCCGCCTATAAGTATGTTACCTATAGACACAGTAAGTTTTTCAAGCTTCTTTTCATGGCTTTTGCCCAGCAGTGGAAGAGAATGGGCCAATTATATTATGATTGGGCATACAATTTAGCTTATTTAAATTATTCTTAATGTAGTTTAGTTTCCTGTATTTCTTTTTTTGTAAGTATGGACGTCAGTGTGTTGTAATAAATTAGTTTGTTTGTAGGTACCTACATTTTATAAAAATAATATTCTACCAGAATAGACCAACATTCGTCTTAAGACTGTGTCGAGCAAAAAACGTAAATAAGACATATACAGTTTAGGTTATATTAACGAAAGTAGATATTGACTATGAAAATATACATGTTTACTACCGGAGATAATGTATTTACAATGTTTGCCAGGCAAACATATGAAATATAGCATAGTTTGTTTAATCGAGTCCATTAAACAAACTATGCTATATTTCATACAGTTGAGCAAAATCTACAAAAACGGGTGCTGGGATTCAAGGGAGTTTATGTATTTTTCCATTGAATTAATTTATATCATCAACTAGGTACTGTTTTAGAAAATATTTAACTATTTTATTAAGATAAATGAGAAAACGAAAGGAGAGGTAGATATTATACGAAGAAAAGGAACCAAAATGTTCTACTTTGAATGTTTACTACTAGGAAATAATCGACTCAAGATTGGTTACAAAAATGCACGAACACAGAAAATTAAACAAAAAAACTGAAGATAAGAAATGTATTTATTCAACACAATTTTAACAATTTTTAACTAAACTTCATATTTTTTCTGACTTAAAACAAAACAATTTGTGCAAAATTCGAGATGAAAAATGTATTGTAAAAATGAAAAGAAAGGAATATCAAAGTTTTTTTTATTTTATGTTTTAATTCGATTACATACACAAAATTCTTTCCAAATAACTTTATTTAAAATTTTCAATGAATTTTACGTGTAAATATTGTGTCAAAATTGTGTTGAATAAATACATTTCTTATCTTCAGTTTTTTTGTTTAATTTTCTGTGTTCGTGCATTTTTGTAACCAATCTTGAGTCGATTATTTCCTAGTAGTAAACATTCAAAGTAGAACATTTTGGTTCCTTTTCTTCGTATAATATCTACCTCTCCTTTCGTTTTCTCATTTATCTTAATAAAATAGTTAAATATTTTCTAAAACAGTACCTAGTTGATGATATAAATTAATTCAATGGAAAAATACATAAACTCCCTTGAATCCCAGCACCCGTTTTTGTAGATTTTGCTCAACTGTATGAAATATAGCATAGTTTGTTTAATGGACTCGATTAAACAAACTATGCTATATTTCATATGTTTGCCTGGCAAACATTGTAAATACATTATCTCCGGTAGTAAACATGTATATTTTCATAGTCAATATCTACTTTCGTTAATATAACCTAAACTGTATATGTCTTATTTACGTTTTTTGCTCGACACAGTCTTAAGACGAATGTTGGTCTATTCTGGTAGAATATTATTTTTATAAAATGTAGGTACCTACAAACAAACTAATTTATTACAACACACTGACGTCCATACTTACAAAAAAAGAAATACAGGAAACTAAACTACATTAAGAATAATTTAAATAAGCTAAATTGTATGCCCAATCATAATATAATTGGCCCATTCTCTTCCACTGCTGGGCAAAAGCCATGAAAAGAAGCTTGAAAAACTTACTGTGTCTATAGGTAACATACTTATAGGCGGATTCGACTAAATGCCATGTTATACCAGAGTAAATAACCCTTGAAAAATTTTACTCGTTGTCTTTACTCTCAGATAACTTTTTTGCGTTTTCTCATCACAAGCGTAGAGTAGCCAATACTAGGTAGGTATTGTTACTGTTGAGTTGATGAATGAATGATGAATAAAAATGTGTAATAACCAACTATGTATAATAAAATTAGAATTGTTCAGTGGAACCCAAGATTTGATGTTTTCATAATTTTGCCGGTTTATAATGGTTTCAACTGTCAATGATATTCACTCGAGTTGTCATTGTCAGCTGTTAATGTAGCGGTCCCTCATAGACGTAGAAAAGTGCCTTCTCTGTCTACGCGGCCCCTAATATATTAATGTCGGATGTTGATTATTCTTTTACGAAATGATTTATTTATTCCTAAGTTTCTTCCCAATGATATTATAATAAACAGATATGTTATGAGCGCCCAATTTTGAAGATTCAAAAACGTCCTAATTGGGACGTATTGCCTTTAGTCTGCGTCACGCATGGCGACGAGTATATACGCTTTGTTAAAGCAGCTAAAAAAATAAAAAAATGCTATTTTGTGTATTTAGAAAGTGTACCAATTATGATACCAAATTTAATAAAGCACAAGGGATCACATACCACATGTTACTACGCAATATACATCGATTTATTTATATATTTCAATTATTTTCCTAATATTCTTATATTTGGAGGTTAGAAAAAAGAAAGAAATGGAAATACATTTTTTCACGTGAGTAAGACAAGGACGCGTTGACTCCGGACATAGAATAAAAGTACAGATGCGATATCGTAGGCAGTAAAGTCATTGTTTATTCTGTATTGCTTAGTTCTGTTTTCCTTTTTTCTAACCTTGTAATTTTTAATCATTTTGTTTTATTTAATCATTTATATACAAATTAGAAATTGAACAATGTGACAACAGATATTGTTTATCCTTTCTTCGTTAAGGTTATCCAATGAGATCTGGCTTCAAAAATGGATCGCATTTGTTCATAAACAAAGAAATTAATTTTATTACAAAATAAATATTTTCTACTCTATATATTATTATATATACCTTTAGTTCTGTTTATTAGTTGTTATAGGTACAAACCGCGCGTATAAATATACTCGCGGTTTGTACCTTCTGTCTCGTTAAGTTTGTTAGTCTATGATGCCACGACGCGGTGATTGGTGGCCAGGATAATGTCTGTTTACATTCACGCGCAATTGACAACACTAACTGTCTCTTTTTTTCTTGTTGGTTTTTTCAAGCCATCCCTTTTTAACATTTTGACTTGTAGTGAGTTGTAAAATAAATGAAAAGTGTGTATGTGTGCAGCCGCTGCTGCGCGGAACACTTTTTTCGTTTGTTTTGTGAGTGTTTATCATATCTGTTTATTAGAATATCATTGTTTCTTCCGAACGAAGCTACAATTTTTTGAAACCAAAGAAAATTTTAAAAGCAGAAATATTTATTTTGTTTTATTGATATTGTGTCTGTCAAGTCTATTCTCTATTTAAATAGTCCTCGCTCGATTCATTTGAATTGTTCGGACTGTAAGGTCTGTGCCCAAATCATTATTTTTACGGTCAATTCGGATATAAGTCGGACTGAATTATATTTCCATAGAAAGTAGCCTCCTTATATTTATTACAAGGAGTGAGTTTAACCACTCGTACTTTAGCTTTCCTGTTTTGTAATATAATACTTAGCTTAACTACGTAAAAAAGCAATATATGTACCTATGTTATATCTGAAAATTCTCATAAAGTTTTTTTTAGCGGGCCGAGAACCTTGGGGTAAACTTCGTTTTAATTATTTCTTCAGAACGACCCGTCGTGTTTTGAAATCATTACTTTGCGATCCCTGCAGGAAAATGAGCACACATAACATAACAATTGATAATATGAGAATATAACATGAGAAATGTATCTACAGAGTGGCGCAATAGAATGTATTGCATCATCTTTTTTTGCGGGATCTTTTTTCTGATAAGGCTCATTTCCAAATCGATGGGTTCGTCAACCGTCAAAATTGTCGTTATTGGAACAGTAAGAAACCCAAACTCAAACACCAAACCACTGCATAGTCCTAAAGTGACAATGGGCAGCAATCTCGGGCAAACGAAAGGCAGCAAACACGTCAGCATTACTGAAGAAAGTTTTCAATCATTTCCGTTCGCGGTTAGAGGAGTGCCGTCGTAGAGAGGGTCAACATTTAGATGACGTTATTTAAAAAAAATAAACTTCAGCAATTACTTTACAATTTCTTAGTTTTATTTTAACTTTACCTTTTGTATTTTTTTATACTTAATCTGTTTTTTAAATATGCACGTTTTATTGCGCCACCCTGTACAAATGTACGATGAATTCGCATATTAAGCCTACTTGGTTTAAGTCCTCGCTTCACTTTCAAAGTTACTTCTTAGTTGATCCAGAAAATTGAATGTAAGAGTTGAGTTCAGTACAGTCTAATTTTTCTTTATTTAGAAGTCCGATGTAATAGATAGCGAGCTTTTTTGCTTCTATTAAAGCCCGTCACAGACGTAGCTATAATTTATATTAATATAATTTATTACGATATATTTTCTATAGTAATTTTCGAGTGACCACAGACCCGCAGCTATATAATAACATATATCATTATTACGTAACCAAAATATGTGGCCAGATATAGCAAGACATCTTCTACATAATAAAAATGAAACGTTCGTAAGTCTCCCTAAAACTCGAAAACGGCTTGACCGATTTGACTGATTTTGATCTTGAAATATTTGTGAAGTCCAGGGAAGGTTTAAGCGGTGAGAAAATTGAAAAATCAATTCACAGGACAACGTCTGTCGTTTCAGCTAGTTAATAATATATTATATTTAAAAAACAACAACGACCGCAGACTTAATAAGGGCGAAAATATATTATTATTACCGTGTGTTTTGGAGCTATAATATAATATATAGCATAGTATATTAATATATATTATAGCTTCGTTGGGACGCGCTTATAATGCTTCGGCCGCACCTGCGTGTTTCGTCACGAAGCTTCGCACCTTAACACGATACACGCAGGTGTGACCGGCCAGTATCGGCTATCGTCGCGAATATTCGGGTGCGTGTGTGTTATCGCGCGGGTGGCGGTACATCAAAGGCTTTTAGCACGGTAACATATCGCGCTGCGTGGTCAGATTAGCGTAGGTCATTTCGGCCGTGGTTTAGAAAGAAAGTTGTCGTCCATAGTTACACGTTTGGAAATTATTTCGGCCATCTTGAATTATTTCACGATAGTTCATGCAAAATATCGAAGCCGCTAATATGACCACAGCTTTTATCGCTATAATTTTTTAGTATCAAAACGTATGAAACTACGGCACACATTTCTTCGGGACAATACACGCAGATGCGACCGAAGCATAAGGCACAAATCGAACCTTAGTGCTGTTACAAAAAAAAGGAACCCAGTATGGAATGACACGTTGCCTGACTTGGAAATTGAATTAAGTACCCCACGTTTACATAATGCACTTGTTAGCACTATGCCAACGAGGCAGTCATAACAGTCGGCTCCCCATAGTTATAATAATAACATTCACCCGATCAAAGAATCCTGGCGAGATCTATACATTCAATTGTACGAAAAAAAATTTTAGAGGGATTAAAATATTTTCCAACGTGAAGAATACATTGGAAAGCACGCGTAGCATGACCACGCTATGTCTACGGAAGAATAGACAAACTGTACTGACTTGTCTATTCTTGCTGTCAGTATGTCTATTCTTTCGTAGACATAGCGTAAAAGAGTTAAAGTAGATTGATATATTTAACATATTTTTAAACCCCCGCATAATTAAAATATTACGAAATGAAAATAACACTTCATTGTTTCACCTCGATGCCCATTTTGTGTTTATAAAAAAAAGAAAGTGACAAACGACGTTAACGGATCTATAAAATTGGCAGACAAGTGATGTGACAAGTGTGTGGAAAAAAAAAATCATTATTTGTGATATTATTTCCCATAAAAACGATGCAACTTCAGTGTAAGAAATGCGAAACGTTCGTTCTGAAATAATGAGCTTTTCGTTAAACAAATCACTTTTTTTTGCAGGGGTTTTAAAAATGTTCTAAATGCCTAGAGATACTCTTTAGGTACCCAAGAATATAAAAATAAGAATTTCGACTTCTCTAAGTCAAAAAGTCAAAGACAAGTCAAAACATCTTAATTTTTTTTTTGTCCAAATCCTGTCTTGATTCGTTCAGTCCCGTTGACCAATCTAAATAGAGGCAAGCTGAGTACGCAGAAGAAATTGTAGTACTTAGTGCATGTGCAAACACAGGAGCATTCCCTCATCTCTTACTCTTTGGTCTTATCGAATGGCAATCCGACACAACTGGGGAAAGATTAGGTGCAGGAAGTAGGCTCTACATGCTTTCTGAGACACGGAAGTGTCTCATCACCAACTTCCCAACTCCGAGCTCCTCCACCGGGTTTCGTTAACACTTTGCCCGTCCAGGGAACCCGGAAGCAAAGTCAGCAGTCACGCTTGCGACCATGAGACCAACAGGCAGTCTCCAATATTGCATCACTAGAAACGATTTTTGCAATATACCATCGACCTTGTCTATCTAAGGTGAATCCCGAACAATACTCGAAACGAGATGAACAACACAAAAGGGAGGATTCGATAACTATTTGTAGCCTTACAAAGGAATTTATGTAATATCGAAACCTAGCTATATCAATGGGCTCTTTAGTTGTGACAAAAGCAATAAACTCAGGCAACGGAGCGAGCAACTATCATTATGAAAGTTGTATTGGAAACTCCAGTTGATATTACAGCGATTTAAGTTGGAATACTTTGTAAATAACATTTAAATATAACTATATAATTGGCTTAGTAAGGACGTGAAAAGTGTACGCTACATTAATAAACTTTGTGGCAATTAATAATGTTGGGTACTTTATATTGTTTCTGTGAAATTAGATTCAATATTTTTGATAGATTTCAAAGTCAAATTATTTATTTCAATAAGACCCATAAAACTCATTTTTGAACGTCATTTACATGTAAAATTAAATCTGGTTGCCTCTTCCAAAATTTCGTATTGAGAGAGTATGAAACTCCATGCTTACTTTAAAATATAATTGTTTAGACAAATTGATTCTTTACCCACTATTATTTTCCATGTTTACGTTGTAACAAAATAAAACTCATGAATTACTGACAAAGTGGAAGTCCTTCCAGCAGTTCTTTTCTGTAAAAATCTTTCGTAAATAGTGAGCTTGCTACGTACTGCCAATCTCTGGCATCAGCTCACCTCAAGCGCACATCACATCACACCAAAATTCACCATAGGTGATTTTTACCAAATAAACCAGGTGGTATTTTGGTTGTTATGAATCTATTATGGTCGCTCAGTATTCGACCATTTTTTTTTAGCTTCATGTACCTCTCCTCCATATAAACTTGAACTACGCCAAATATTAGACTCCTAAGTGAGAGGAAAATTCTTAAAAAAGGGGTATAAAGTTTTCTGTTCACGTATAGATCCATAGATCATTATAAAGTCTAAAATATTATCACCACCACCAATAGAACGAGCAAGTTTTCTTTTACGACTTCAAATAGCTTCTTTGCCCACACTATTATTTAGTAATGTTTATTTCTATATAGCATTTTCGACTTTATATTTATTTAATAGAGGCCAAAGTCATAGGAGCATAATGTTATTTCGGAATCGTTGTTTATTACCACATCATAGTTAATAAATTTCCTCTATATTTAGTAGGAACTTTTTCTTTTAAACTTTACACCTGTCCGATCATATAAATTTAGAAAAAATCTTTGCACGAACGTTTGCTAGATTTTAATAAAAATTGTAAAGTAAAAAAGAATATACTTAGCTACAGCAACGCACTTCGGCGAAATAGCCATTTTATAATTTACTCGAATTCCTTTGAAATATTAAGTGGATCGGGTGTATTTTACTGTGGCCATTGGCTTTTTAAAGCCTTTTAAATTATGAAGTAGGTATATTCTGTATTCACAAGACCAATATTATGGTTTTGAATCATAGCATAATGTTTATTTAATAACGTGTCACAAAAACGAGAAACAAATACATTATTATTTTTGTGTGTAAGCTGGGTCTCCTGCCCAATCCGCCAAAGAAAATTACATTAAAATGATTAAAGAAAAATACAAAATAAATAATAAGATTTAAAAAGACACATAGAAAATAAGTAGGTAGGTAAATAGGTTCTTAGATTTGGAAACAAGAAGAAAGAAAATAATTTAAACAAAGGAATTTCAATAAACATGAGACTCAAACAACAAATTGCTTCAGAACATTCATCTACACAAATGAGATGGGGAAATTCATAGACTGCTTGTTTGGAGTTACGCCCAATATCCGGGATTTGTATTAAATTGAGGCCGACCCACATTTTGATGAGTTTTCAAGGTACTTATAAATAAAACTTGTAGGTATTAATAGTTATAATAATGGCGATTATGTGTCGGGAATTTTCCGAGAAATACATATTATGTGTTAATTGGACGGTTCAATTAATCTGAGTATTTAACGAAATAAAAGCATTTTTTGTTCTGTTCAGCCTTTAGCATTCCATTGCACGGCAAGGAAAGCCTTTCTCTTTGTCTAAAGTTCAATCTGAGGCTACTTTTTTGCATCGACGATGAAAATTACTCATGCTGTCAAATTTCCAGTGTCTTTATAACATGTTATCTTTTGCCTGCGACTTCGTCTGCGTGAATGTCAATTATCGCGGATGCCGACGAAGTCGTGGATTAAAAAATAGCCTTTGCCCTTCCCCAGGGTTCAAGCCAAATTACATCAATATCGGTTCAATCGTTTCATCGTGAATGTGTAACAGACAGAGTTACTTTCGCATTTATAATAGTAGTATGGATATATAAAAATATATAATACCTATATAAACTATGGATTAACCTTTATTTATTCTAAAAAATAATAAGTAAATCGTGTTTAATAATATAAGTACCACGGAACAAAAAAAACTCATTGATTTTTAATACGCACGGACATTAATTGTACCTGTTTTTAGGGTTCCGTAGCCAAATGGCAAAAAACGGAACCTTTATGGATTCGTCACGTCTGTCTGTCTGTTTGTTCGTCCGTATGTCACAGCCACTTTTTTTCCGAAACTATAAGAACTTTTTTGTTGAAACTTGGTAAGTAGATGTACTCTGTGAACCGCATTAAGATTTTCACACAAAAATAGAAAAAAAAAACAAGAAATTTTGGGGGTTCCCCATACTTAAAACTGAAATACAAAGGACATTGCCCAGAAGTAGTATCGCTATATATTAATAGAGTATAGCCATGAAAATGTGTTCATAAATTATAAAATATTTTTTTAACTTGTCTTAGTTTACTTGATCGAAATCGTATATGGCGTTAACATTTTGTATTTAATTAGGTTTTTAGTTGATTTTATTGCAATACTTTTCAAATGGCGTATTCTAATCAAAGCAGTGTTGTCAATTTCAAGGACCTTCCACTAATCGGTCTAGACAGACATTAAAAAGGGTGACACTTCATTTAAAAAATAATTTCAACTAACACTTTTTTTCTCGTTATTAATATTAATATTTTTAATTAACATAATTAAAATAATGCGTTTTATGGATTAATATCCATAAAATAATATTACTTTACATATTAAAAATGTTTTTATACTTGACAAATCACTAGTGATCGGGGTGTTTTAGATTAACTGTTGGCAACACTATTACGGGTAACGTGAAAGGTGAACTGTCAAAGTGAAAGTGTCTAATGTGTCAGTTGTGTCACTGTCAATCGTGTCGGCATTTGGCGGCAGCGAAGTTTTGTTTAGTGTTTTTTACATGCATTGATAGTTGTTGTTGTTGAGTTTGTGTATTAATAAATAACCTTTCATTGCGTGGAGTTCGTGTCCAGTCGAATCTTAAGATTCCTGCACGATCAAGAACTCTAGAAGACAATTGTACTTTTTCTGTGCTGGTGGTGTGACTGTGTAGAACGTTTTTACGACTACCTACAGACCGTGTCATCTGTGCAGTAAATCATCAACGATTTCGTTTAAAATGTCACGCTGTGTGAACTGTTCTCTTTCTTTGGTACATCCTCTACCCCGTCGTCAAGTCGGGGAGGCAACAGACGTAATGGTTAGAATTTTACGATCCTGGATTACTCCAGCGACGGTTAGTATATCTTATTTATTCAATTATGTTTTATTATATTTTTTTACCACTCTTCTCAGTTCACTTTTTAGACGTATGTGCAATAGTTTCAAACATACAACAACAATACACACAATATAATATTTATAATAATGTTGTATTGATAATATAGATAATATTAATAATAAGAAACTGTAGCTCAAGTCTTTCAGCACTATTAATATTTTATTGTTTACAGTTAACTTTTACAGGTCATACTAGAAACTGTCTAACTATGTTCAAAATATATATGAACATGTTATGAACCACTATAATCCATTTGCAATAGCATTAGACAGAAGTTGACAAAGGTTATTTTTGATGCACACTTTGTAACAAAAGTACAATAAACATGTTACAGTTATGATAGACTCCGAATTTATTATAATCTATTTTTACAGCAGCCGTTGCACTTAACTTTGACTAATTAATATTTTAACTTATGAAATTATTTAGCTTTCAATTAGTTGTAATAATTCATTACAATTTAAAATTGCAGTGTCAATGCTAAAAACTTAAAAGAAGCAGGGATGAACAACACCGGGAATGTTATTCGTTTCACTATAATTCTTTTAAAATGTTACCAAATCTTTAAAAGACCTAACCTTTATTTTCTTTATATTATTATACATTCATATTTAGTACTGTCTTAGATCTATTTATCAAAGTTATGATGCAATAATTTTAAATAAAATTGTTTTAACTTATCTATGAAATAAAACGTTTTGCAATCCTACTTCTACGAGCCTCTTTTTTTTATTTATGCTATTATAATAGAGTATAGTTATACTTTTCTTAATTTGATTTGATTTTGTTTGACTTTTGTGTTTATGATAATAATCTAGGTATATTTTCTATTAAACTAATACTAAGATCATTATCTAACCTGAATAAATTGTATATCTATTATATTTATTTTTAGATGTCATTAGAAGATGTCCTTTGTCAAGAATGTTATGAAATACTAGAAAGAGCATCTATAAACTTGTCAAGTGAATTAACAGCTGTACGAGCTTATGGACATCAACAAGTGTGCTTTGTCTGCGGATCTTCCATATTAAGAGCTAAGACACACACAGTATCAATTGATAGCCCTGAGGGAAATGTCATCCTGTCATGCATACCATCTCAGCAGGTATCTATACGTTTAATAACACTTGGTGCATTAAAATATTGAATGATGTTTTTGTACAATCTGAGAACTGTTCTCAGATTTTACACAAACACCTCATGAAATATGGAGTATGCTATTTTCTAACTTGGTTAAGTCTATTTTTGTCCTTTATTCCAAATATGTTAATTAATTTTAGGTACACAGACTTGAAAAAGTTTGCTTACGTTGTTGGACAAAGGCCTATAGAAGTGTAAGGAGACAAACTCAGCAAGATCAGGATAGGCAACAGCAGATTGTTCATGAAGAAGCTTCTGCACCGCAAGGTAGTATAGATGTTCCTACATCAAGACAAAAGGGGGTAAGTATATTAGAAACTTCTATGTCTTCAAGGACTTTATCAATACCTACACCACCACCACAACCCATTCACCAGTTGCATCAGGAGCATAATGTTGTACACCGCCCCAAAATAATATCACGTATTTATAAAAGAGCTGCTGCATCATCACGACATTGTATTTTTGATGACTGTAGTAATACAGAACGGTTGTTGGTACCATCTGTTACATAGGAAATGTTACTGTTAGAGCATAAATTGTACGTACCAGTTAGTGCTAGAATATGCAGCCATCATCTTAATATTGGTTCTTGGGATGAATTACAGTTTCATTATAATGACTTTACTGGGTGCCAAATGGATGATATGATGTCAATTATGGAAAGAGGTACTCGCAGACAGTACAACTTTTCTAATATTAGTGAAATGAATACACACCTCTGTCATTATTGGTTAGGTATGAATCCTGAACAGTTTTATCAATTATTATCACACATACACAGCTGGCAAAGGAAACTCCTTGTCCAAGTGTGGCTTTAAGTATTATGCTGGTTAAACTTAGAACTAGTGAGAGTAATGAGCGATTATCTATATTGTTTCAACTTCCTAGAAGCACTCTAGAAAGGTATATGTCTAAAGCAAGAAATTGTTTGGGTAATACATTTGTACCCTTATATTTAGGACTTGGTCACATGTCGATACAAGATGTGGCGGCTAAAAATAAGATAATTCCAGATGGTTTATTTGGAAATCCAGATATGCCAGTTTCTACCAAGCCAGCAATTATTATGTGTGATGGTACTTATGTCTATGTGCAAAGCAGTAGTAATTATTTATACCAAAAAAAGACTTATAGCCCACATAAATATGTTAATTTGAATAGAATAGAATAGAATAGAAAAGAATAGAATAGCATAGAATGGAATGGAATGGAATGGAATGGAATAGAATGGAATGGAATGGAATGGAATGGAATGGAATGGAATAGAATAGAATAGAATAGAATAGACTTTTATTTTGCAAATATGGGTAATACACAATAGTTGTCTTAACACATTAAAGCTCAGCCATATTTTACCATTCGGCATGCAAACATTTACATAATATACGAAACATTATTATTATGAACATGCACTTTAAAACCAGATCAATTCATATATTATTATTACAATTATTAATCATTCAAATATCAATTAATAAATTATCATCACAATTATCATTCAATCGGTCAATTAATAAATTATTTAATTATTATTCAAACAAAAATCATTACAACTAATAAATTATTTAATTATTATTTAAAACAAAAATCATTACAACTAATAAATTATCATTACAATTATCATTCAATATGTCAATTAATAAATTATAATAAATTATTTTTATTAATATTAATAAATTATTTGGTAAAACCATTTTTGTTTGTCTGCTGCGATGGATTTATTTTGCAATCACTCGGCCCATTCCCAGCAACTAAAAGCGACTCGGACATTATGTCTACTGAATTTCGCTATGAATCAACTACATTAAGAAATTATTTTAGGCCTGGAGATGTTTTTATTTTGAATAGGGGCTTCAGAGACGTAAGTGGCGAATTGCACAGCCACGGTTATAAAGCGTATATGCCTGAATCTCTTTTAGAACGCGAACAGCAGCTAACCACATTGCAAGCAAATCGATCAAGATGTGTTACAATGTGTCGATGGGTAGTTGAAGTTGTAAATGGGCGAATTAAACGCGATTTTAAATTATTTCGCCAAGAATATTTCAATCGTGCATCATTACACTTGATGTTGGATTTTAATATTGCTGATGCTCAACAGTTTTTAGAAATAGCTAAAGCTAGATTAAATACAAGAAACTATTTGGGAGAGTACATACAAAATCAAAATATTAATAGAAAGAGAGCTGTTTTTTTAACTTTAGATGCTGAACATCCATATTTGGATATATTTCCAAGACTATCATTACATGATCTGATGACAGTAGCTCTAGGTTCTTATCAGATTAAACAGGCTCGATCGTATTTTGGGGAGCACGTCCGTAGGAATGGTAAATACGAAATTGAACTAGCAAACGACATTGAGGATGACTTGCCATTGTCTCTGGGAACGGATAAGTATTTAGTAAGGGGAAGAATTAAGTCACGACATGTTAGCAGTAATAGTAGTGGATCCATAGGCGTACAACTACTAGTCTCTAGAAATCGTGTAGCGCCCATTAAACAACCAACAATACCGAGGCTTGAACTTTTTGGAGCTTTGCTGGGTGCAAGGCTGTGTACTAAGGTTAAGGAAGCGCTTACAATGCCCATTCACAAATGTAGATTCTGGTGCGACTCAACCATAGTCCTGGGTTGGCTTTCTACTCCTTCAAATCAATAAAAACCTTTTGTTAGAAACAGAGTCAATGAGATACAGGAAAGCACTTGTGGTCATACCTGGAGCTACGTACCGTCGAAGGACAACCCGGCGGATCTTGTTTCCCGTGGTCTCAGGGCCGACGTTATCATAGACACACCTCTGTGGTGGTCTGGACCCTCATTTTTACAGCATAGTGAAAATGAGTGGCCCAGTATGCCAAACCACGGGAAAGATAGTCTGCCGGAAGTAGTGACTCATTTCATTGACAGTGATAGTAACAATCATTCATTATATAGTAATCATTCAGATGTCATCATTCATTCATCAATCATTCATAATTTATTAGTAAAGTATTCCAGCTTAACAAAAATACAAACTATATTTACACATGTACAACGCTTTATTTACAATGTAAAAAATAAAAATAAATTGCATGGTAATTTTTCAACAACAGAGCTAGAAAATCATTAAATAAAATTATACATTATTCACAGCTTGAAATGTTTCCAGAAGAGTATAATTTGTTGAAGTCTGGACAAAAATTACCACGCAAAAGTAGATTGCTTCCTCTGACACCGTTTATTGACATTCATAACCTCATTCGAGTGGGCGGGAGGCTCGATAACTCCCCCTCTGATTTTAATGTGAAACATCCCATTGTTTTATGCAGTAAGCACATACCTACAAAACTTGCAGCTGACATCACACGGCTGGATCGGTGGAAACGAGTCCAGTTCATTAGGCAGCATTTCTGGAGCAGATTCCATAATGAGTACACTTCTCTGCTGCAGGCCAAAACCAAGTGGTTTCATTAGTCAAAACAAGGTCGTGCCTTCAACTGCATCTGCCCCCTTCCAGTAGAAGATTGAAGACGTCCCTTCAACCCGGGGAATATGTCGGCGCATGAGTAGCTACAGACGACACCGGGGACGGCGCGGGGTCGAGGTATCGAACCCGGCCGCACACGCACCTCCGCCGTCGTCACCACTCAGCTCATTACCACGGTCGACTACGGGCATTTATTTATAACAATCTAATACGTATAGCGATTGTGAAAACGGCATTAAACCTATGTTTATACAGTCCACTATCTTTTATTATAAAGTCCCGATTGAGCCTAATCACTATTTAAATCACTGCTTTCAACACAATTAGGAAAATCGAAAGCCTATTTCATGGAACAGTCACATGTATTTTCAACATAATGTAAATTGTTTTATGAATGAATAAACGAATGAATTAGTAAAACTATATTCCATTCCTATATTAAAGTATTTTTATTATCTACTTCCTATACAAACCTACAGTATAAGCTTCCTATGTATAGAATTAAAAAGAATCACCTATGTAATATTATTGATTTGGGATCAATTATTATTTGGTTTGAACTATTATCTATTATCTTATGTGAAATCAAATCATATTAGACGGTTTTTTTGGTGAAAGGTTTGTTACAAAACTAACCTCAAAACTGAACACAAAATCAAAGAACAACGGAAACCCCCACAGTACACATGGATAATTTTTATTTCCTTTAAAAGTACGACATCACCCCTCTTTTATCTCCAATTTATGTAAACATACAAACATTTTTATTGCGCAACCGTGGTCTATAGTAGAATGGGCAATCTCCTTTATTTTTTTCATCATACCCATACGTGTGGAGTACCTATGGATAGGTCTTCAGAAATGATATTGAGGTTGTTAATATCATTTTTTTCTAAACTGAATATGTTGCGCAGAGACACTTCCAAAGTGATAAAATGTGCCCCCCCCCCCCTGTAACTTTTAAAATAAGAGCTTATAAAATAAATAAAAAATATGATGTACATTACCATATAAACTTCCGCCGAAAATTAGTTTGAACGAGATCTAGTAAGTATTTTTTTTTAATACGTCATAAATCGTAAACCGCAATTTACCTTTCATTCAATCAACCCAAATATAAAAATTAAAAAACTTTTATATTATGTTACTTGCTGCTACGGAACCCTTCATGGGCGAGTCCGACTCGCACTTGGCCGCTTTTTTCGTTATTACTAAGAACGGATGAACGGTGCTAGATAGCACCGCTTTGAAAGTGTATTTGATTTGCGGTTTGGAGTGACCTTGATCCTTGAAATCAGAGCAAAATGATTAAAGTATCTATAGTATTTTCTTGATATTTTTGATTTAAAAATATACCTACTTAATAAATACAGATTAAGCAATACCTACTTTGTTCTGTGAAAAAAGTGAATTGATTTTATTATTCTAGATTATTAATTTTGATGCAAGAGTTTTAAAAATTGTTTACATTTAAATTTTCTCTGCATCCTTCGTCCGCCAAATTTTGGGTAGTCTTTCCTTTGTTTTAATTTTCACATCAAAGTAGACCAGTAATTATGGATAAAGTATAGCCTAACGTTGACACCTTGAAAATGGATCCCAATTTGTAACATTACGCGCAATTTTAATGAAACAAAAACAGCATATTACGTTAATAACCGTAATTCCAGTGCATTGACTCGTCCACTAGTGTAAACACGATTTGTTACGGGCGTAGAACGTATATTTAACTCACAAAAATGGTTTAATAGTCTCCTTAAGCGAGAATTTTCACTATGTCCCTCGGTGTGTCGCGACAAATCTGGGGTTTCGTATAATTTTCTCATTTTTTTTCCGCGGTGAGATAAAATAATTTTTGAATGGAAATGGTGGTGATATACCTACGAATATGTCTATCATTTTGGAAAAGTTGATCTCATTTAGGTATCTAGAATATAATATAATGTTATTAGGCTAACAGGTTTGAATCTAAAAAGTATACCGTTAGATTTTGAAAATTGAAATAATTATTCAGCCATTCGAGTTCACTTAATCAGCTTCCTTATGGGGTGATATTAAATGTCTGGCCGAGTTATCAACTTGCATAATTATAATATCTTATTATTTTGTCAAGACACTAGAGGTTCTTGAAGAGTCCATACCGATCACGGATATTTATGATATTGATACTAGTCTAGAGGAAAGTGGAGGCAAAAACCAGAACAAACGAACTAAACCCATTAATCTTCACACACTTCAACCATCCTCCTAACGATCTCACCCTGTCCTTCTTGATGCCAATTCTGGTCAGGGAACAGGCAACTGCACTTCTAAGTCACACCACAATACATACGAAGATAAATCTCTCATAGTTTACGACAGAACTAAAACTAAACCGTATCTAACGATGAGTTACGATCGTCCTGCAGCGAACTTACGCATGCGAGTTCGAACAGAAAAACATTATTTTATTTTCTAAACTTTTAAAAACTTGGCACTCAACCATTTTATAAGAAAAAAGTTGTCGTTTAAAGTTTATTTATTAGCTAGGTTGTTAGTTTTAGGGTTTGTATTTGAAATATTTTTTGGTATTAGTTTATTTTATTATTTCATGAAAAATGTTATTGGATTTCTCGTTGTACTTTTCTTTTTAAACTGAATCTATGGAACCTTAAATTACATCCAAAAGGAGACGGATACACTTTCATACAATCTTGGGCCTGAATGTAAAAAGATGAAATTGATACTTATCAATCGATAGCTACTAAATATTATCAAACCATCACTGAAAATTTTGCGGTTTTTGGCAATCAGCGATCTGAGTTAAAAGGGATTTAGTAAAAGTGAGGTTATGTATCAATCTGTACTTATCATCTGATTTTTTAAGAGCGATGTCATTTATAGAATGTTTATTATATTTGTAGAGTGGGAGAAAGTTAGGAAACACAGATTTAAAAATCATACGTAAGGAGATGATGTTTAAAAATAAAAATCGTTTTTCATTCATCTTCTATTATAATAATATCATCTAGCAATTGTGCAGGTGGGACTATATTATCTTGCCTAGTCTATGTCAAATAAAGTACCATATTATTGACATTAAATGGACGCAGCAGCCTACAGTTCGTTTGCCTATACAAACTGCACACACGTACAGTTTCGTACAGTTGCAATAATATTTTAGTATTGCTTCCCTACTTCTGCGAGAACTATTGACTAAATGTAAACAAAATAAGCTTGCTTGAGAAGAAGTTGATGGGCCAGAGGCCATAGAGATAGCGGCTCTGACTGCAGCCACCCAACTAGTATGGCAGATGCGACTGGCTACTTCTATCTGCAACAAACAATACTTGTCTTATTCATTTAAGTACTTAAAAAAACAATTTATCTTACAACAAAATCACAATCATATAAAACACATGTAAATTGATTCAACTTACAGCTCTGGGCATAATCCACTCTTCAATAACATTATAAATTCTCATTTCATGAGGTAAACCGGTGTAAAGCAAATGGCTGACTCTAGATGCTAGTGAACATCCACATCGGAGACAAACACTACAGTAGCCTAGATCACAGTATAAAGATTATGAACAGTACGGAAACTACGAATAAACCGTTCGAAACGGCATACTCACACAGACGCGCGCATCTACGATACCCCTAAGCGATAGTCGCGGTGCTCTCAGTCACGGCCTCACGGATGCCGTGTTTGAACTAGTGTCCAGTATTCGCGTAATACATTTATTTATTATTGAAAGGTAAGAATGATTTATTGTTGTTATTGAATATGATTGAATATGTACATACATGTTAGCAGCCGCCATCTTTGTTTTACAAATAAATTCACATGAAATTCGTGAATTTATTTGTAAAACAAATATGGTGGCTTTTTTATTTGTTCGTGTAAATTATTTTTTTCGTCATGGGTGTCGTTGTAGTTTTCGTGGGTGCCAAAACCGATAGTAAGGACAAAATATAGATCCAAGATTGTTTAATTGTCATGGGTGTAATTTTCGTAGTTTTCGGGGGTGCTAAAGTCAATAGTGAGGTCAAAATGTAAATCCAAGATGGCGCCTTCAAAAATATTCTAATTTTTAGTCATGGGTATCGTTTTCATAGTTTTCGTGGGTGCCAAAACCGATAGTGAGGTCAAAATCTGAATCCAAGACGGCGGCTGGGAAATTTTTAATTTTTTTTTGTCACGGGTGCCAAAGCCAATAGTGGGGTCAAAATGTAAATCCAAGATGGAAGCTGCGATTTTTTTTAATTTTTTTCGTCATGAGAGTCATTTCAATAATTTCAAGGGAAGCCGCCATCTTGGATTTACATTTTGACCTCACTATTGACTTTAGCACCCTCGAAAACGACGAAAATGACACCCATGACAAATAAATTTAAAAAAATGACAGCCGCCATCTTGGATTCAGATTTTGACCTCACTATCGGTTTTGGCACCCAAGAAAACTATGAAAACGATACCCATGACTAAAAACTATTTTTTTTTTGTAGCCGCCATCTTAGATTTACATTTTGACCTCACTATATTGGCTTTAGCACACTCGGAAACTACGAAAATGATAACCATGACACATACATTTAAAAAAATTTACAGCCGCCATCTTGGATTCATGGATCTTGGATCTTGGATTTGACGACACGGTTGGCGCAGTGGCTGAGGGATCGACTGCTGCGCAGCGTGTTGCGGGTTCGATTCCCGCCCAGGGTAAACATTTGTGTGATGAGCACTTGTGTTTGCCTTGTGTCTGGGTATTGTTTATCTATATGTCGGATCGTCAGTGAGCGATCGAGGAGGAGCGCCGAGCGGTATAGTACATCGTCAGGACTATAGGCGTTCCCATTATCCCATTAGGGATAAACAACATACCTATGAAAACAATTACACACTATTAGTAAAGAAAACACAATACAACTGGTAATCAGTAACAAGAATAAAGTAAGTTCAAGGTACAGCAACAATACAGTTAATCGAACAGACCATTAAGGTCCCACAGTTCGTACAGTGGCGAAGCCACCCAATGACAAACGAACAAACCCTTAAGGTTTATAGTTCGTACAGCAGCCTAAGCCACCCAATGATAAACGAACAAACCCTTAAGGTTCATAGTTCGTAGCCACCCAATGATAAACGAACAAACCCTTAAGGTTCATAGTTCGTACAGTAGCATAAGCCACCCAAATACAAAGTGTATCGCTCGCTAGCAGCAAGCCTACACAGCTATGTGAATATACAGCAGTGCTGTACCAGGTACACCGACAGTATTGTCGGGAGCAGGAACTCTTTACTGAGTCCAATCCGAGGATCGACTGCCATACTTACGGAGTGCACGTTCTTTTATAAGGCGATGCCCCCCACCTTACAACCTCTCCATACAAGTCTATCCATTGGCGCACGGAAGTGCGTCACGCGTTTACTTGATACAAAACACTACAATGTACTAAATCTAGTAAGATTTAATTATAAAGCAATCAAATACCACACTAATAATTGTCATGAATAAACAATAGTGATTTCATAAAGTAATTCGATTTACATTCAAAGTAACGTGTCAACAATTGTTTTGAATAAAACCATCGATAACAATTATCGAAATAAAGTAACCACAAATCAGTGTGCACATACAATAAATCATGCTTCGAATTAATAGAC
This sequence comes from Charanyca ferruginea, assembly GCA_947361185.1. Taxonomy (NCBI): domain Eukaryota; kingdom Metazoa; phylum Arthropoda; class Insecta; order Lepidoptera; family Noctuidae; genus Charanyca; species Charanyca ferruginea. The sequence continues at coordinate 11,661,924 of OX376057.1, forward strand.
AATAATTGATAGTAAAATCACATAAATTAACAATAAGAAACACAAATCATAACAAATTTAGTTACACCCACAATTGTGATTAATAAACTGTCTCCGACACGGCCAGACTGACATTCTACATGTCCTCGTGTAGTTATAAAGTTCTTGGTAAATATCGATCGGCCTTTCTGACAAAAAGCTTTAATTAGCAAAAGGTATGTTGTAACGAAAAATCCTGAATTAGTCCTGAAGTAATATCATTAGCAAAATTTGCATCATAACCAGTCAAAATAACCATACTGTTACAGACAATACATAGCTCAACAAATCAGCCGAAATCACACCATGGAATACGACAAGTAACTTGAAGTTGAATAGGCAACCCGCATAGGCGTCAACATAGACAACCCGCATAAGCGTCAAGTTCAACATTCAAATCCAGGAGTCAACATAGACATCCGAATAAAAGTAGAGACATAGTCTCCCAGCCGAATTCACACCATGGGAATCGACAAGTAGCTTGAAGTCGAATAGACAACCAACATAGGCGTCAAATTCAACAAACAAACCCAGGAGTCAACATAGACATCCAAACAAAAGTAGAGACATAGCCTCCCAGCCGAATTCACACCATGGGAATCGACAAGTAGCTTGAAGTCGAATAGACAACCAACATAGGCGTCAAGTTCAACAACCAAACCCAGGAGTCAACATAGACATCCAAACAAGAGTCAACATAGACATCTTGTCAATTAAGCTATGGTATGTCAGCAGCAGATGATTATTATCAGTGTCAACATTGACATCATTAAAATTGAATGGACATTCAAGCATTTTTCATACATGATCAAGACTAAATTTTACTGGCACTCAAAGATTTCAACCAATATCATGTTGGATCTGCAAGAAGTACGAAGTTTCCAACTTTAACCTTCGGCACCCAGGGCAGCTTGTTTTCTTGCACGGGACAGATTTACTTCTATCTCCACACTGGCAACAGCTGAAACAATTGTTAAACTATTAAACAGTTGTATTATCAAGGGAATACTGCATTGGTCAATAACATAAACTCTTGTAATGATAGCACAATTTTTTTTTCGGTCATATTAACTGCAAAAATAAAATTAAAAATCTCACAGCATCCTATGATTGATCCAGTATCACATGAAAGCTCTAAATCCTAGCAACCAACTATCTCTGCCTCACTTAGAATTTGGTCGGTACATATCATCCCCTCAAAGTAAAAACAATCATTTCAATTAAACCATCTACAGGCACTGTTGTATTGTCCAAGAGTCAGCTAACCATAGTTCATCACAATTATTAAACGTCCAAGAATACGTTTGTCAGTCCACTTTTCAGCAAATGTCTCAGCATTGTGAGAATATTCCCAATGATTAAAAAAAATAACAATAAACCATAACTCTCAAAATTAACTGATTTTCATTACTAAATCACGCCACGCGCCGTTACGGTCACCCTGCATCTTCACACGTCCTTGGGTGAATAGTTTATCACATCATCTGTAAACAATCAGAAAAGAGCTCAAGTAAACAGCTTAACGTTCGGTCATTCTGATCAATTTAAATCAAACACTACAGACCTGATAACACAAAACAAGTTTAGTATCTTACCACACATGTAATTACCTTATTACCACACACGTAATTACCTTATTACCACACATGTTATTACCTTATTACCACACATGTAATTACCTTATTACCACACATGTATTTACCTTATTACCACACATGTAATTACCTTATTACCACACATGTAATTACCTTATTACCACACATGTAATTACCTTATTACCACACATGTAATTACCTTACCTTATTACCACGCATGTCATTACCTTACCTTATTACCACACATGTCATTACCTTACCTTACCTCACAACACATGTCATTACCTTACCTCACAACACATGTCATTACCTTACCACACAACACATGTAATTAATCAGGGGGTACACAGTTACTTTTCAGATAAACTATTCCATAAACCTCAGAATCACGCTGTTTGTTTAGCTAAAAGCCAACTATTTGACATAGTTGTATTATCACTGATTTATATTCAGATGGAATATCAGTATCAATTTTATTCGGAGTTTCAGGAATAGAGCATAGCCGTTACAATCTCAACTTTTGTAATGGTAACAATACTTTCGGTTATAATAACCCCAAAATCTAAATTTAACCTCTCATGGCATAATATGATACTATGATTTGAATAAGCATTCAGTATTACATGAAACTTCACTTTATATTGACCATACAAGTAAGTTTGCCACACATGTATCAGTAATGAAAGAAGGTACATTCAAACCCAGAGTCATAACAAAATGGAAGCGTCTCACCAGATAGTTGTGGAACATCAGTGGTGGGTACATCACACTTATCTTATCACGGACTTCAACTTATCACGGATGATTAGTTGCTCGAAAACTGACTCACAGTATATTCACTCGAACCTCCCGGCTGTTCTCCGGTAGTCACTAAAGTGACATACTATTGTACCTGGTTTGAACCTAAGAGGGTTGAGAAGAATCGTGAAGGTCAGAGGAAAATGAGACTTTCTCTTAAGACGGGACAAGACAGTTCTCAGTTCTTGTTGAAGCTTAAACCTCATGTACTTCGGTAGTAAATGCTAGTAGATGAGCACGGGAAACATGAGACAGTACAGTACAAACAGCAATTTGTTTGACACTTAGGTAGGTTAATTACTTCAACAGTTACCGCTACCCTTAGCGGTAACTGTTGAAGTATGTAAAATCAAACAATGAAATTAATGTGGGTAGGTGATTTATGAATGCCATTAAAACAGCCTTAGCTCTGCGCTAGGTAATCCCAGGAGAGGAAGCTGTCATAACAAGAGTGGAAAAGACATACGATAATTAGGGAAGCCATGCGGAAGCATTAAGAGGCTATCCCACTTCTGATGTCGGATCGTCAGTGAGCGATCGAGGAGGAGCGCCTAGCGGTATAGTACATCGTCAGGACTATAGGCGTTCCCATTATCCCATTAGGGATAAACAACATACCTATGAAAACAATTACACACTATTAGTAAAGAAAACACAATACAAATGGTAATCAGTAACAAGAATAAAGTAAGTTCAAGGTACAGCAACAATACAGTTAATCGAACAGACCATTAAGGTCCCACAGTTCGTACAGTGGCGAAGCCACCCAATGACAAACGAACAAACCCTTAAGGTTTATAGTTCGTACAGCAGCCTAAGCCACCCAATGATAAACGAACAAACCCTTAAGGTTCATAGTTCGTAGCCACCCAATGATAAACGAACAAACCCTTAAGGTTCATAGTTCGTACAGTAGCATAAGCCACCCAAATACAAAGTGTATCGCTCGCTAGCAGCAAGCCTATACAGCTATGTGAATATACAGCAGTGCTGTACCAGGTAAACCGACAGTATTGTCGGGAGCAGGAACTCTTTACTGAGTCGAATCCGAGGATCGACTGCCATACTTACGGAGTGCACGCTCTTTTATAAGGCGATGCCCCCCACCTTACAACCTCTCCATACAAGTCTATCCATTGGCGCCCGGAAGTGCGTCACGCGTTTACTTGATACAAAACACTACAATGTACTAAATCTAATAAGATTTAATTATAAAGCAATCAAATACCACACTAATAATTGTCATGAATAAACAATAGTGATTTCATAAAGTAATTCGATTTACATTCAAAGTAACGTGTCAACAATTGTTTTGAATAAAACCATCGATAACAATTATCGAAATAAAGTAACCACAAATCAGTGTGCACATACAATAAATCATGCTTCGAATTAATAGACAATAATTGATAGTAAAATCACATAAATTAACAATAAGAAACACAAATCATAACAAATTTAGTTACACCCACAATTGTGATTAATAAACTGTCTCCGACATATATATGTATGTATTTACAAAAAAAAAAGTATTTGTGTATGTATATCAGCTGTCTGACACCCATAGTACAGGGTCTCCCTAGTTTGGGGTCAGATGGCCGTGTGTGAAAATGTCCCCACATATTATTATTATTATTCAGATTTTGACCTCACTATCGGTTTTGGCACCCACGAAAACTATGAAAACGATACCCATGACTAAAAATTAGAATAATTTTGAAGGCGCCATCTTGGATTTACATTTTGACCAGAAGGAGGGTAAGATAACCAGCCAAATTCTAACCGCTGAACGCATGAAAAAAGTTTGTTACAATAAAATACATCAATTTTACAGACATCAAGAGTGACAACCTTAACGCTCCAATGGAGCGTAGGTAATTATTTCAACAAATAGGCCTAGTTTCCATACTGTTCATATCTTTATACTGTGCCTAGATGTCTAGGCTCAACTATAGGTTGTTTTTGAACCTAGTTCCAGCAAGCTTGGCATACATGGTCACTGCTGTTTACCTGAAAGATGGAGAATGGATGGATAGTTTTTAATATCATGGTTACTTTAAAACCTACCTCTGTCCGATAGTTACTTATTTATTTTATAAATTACAAGTTCCTTACATTTAAACAAAGCACACAAATAGACCACCGGGGTCTGTCCTAACATGCCATGGCCTGAGATTTGATCAACGCGCTATTAACAGTTATAATCGAGTTGATGTAATATTCTTTTAGCTTACGGTTTATGTTTTTAATATGAATTGAGTCTCTAATGTCTACAGGTATTTGGTTTAATAAATTGGGTATTGTTTACTTAGTTTAATGCAAGAAGCTTATAGGTAAAGATGGAGCCAACACTTCGAACAAAAAGTTGAGTCAAATACCTACGGGAACCGATCACTTTTCCGAAATGTTTTTTTCCGAATTTCATTTTACCGAAAACTATTGACCGATGTCTTTTTTGCTATATGCATTATTTGACATATTTTTATATCATCGAAGTATCATGTGTCATAAGTATTATTTTACGGAACTATTTTTCGTCGATTTACAAATTAACTATTTGCTATTGGCCGAAGCCTCTTTTGAACTTTTTTCATTTGCCAAATGATTTATTTGCCATATTTTCACTACACCGAAACAACATTTTACAGAATACTAGCGGGCCCGGCAGACATTGTCCTGCCTGAAAATAAAAACAAGTCCTAGAACTAGGACTGAGGCTGAGGCTGGCCGGCAGAGCCGGCCAGAAAGCCGAAGCCGCGGTGGTGAGCATTAAAACCATCTGCGACGATAAGCTCGCGTGGGGCCGCTCAGACCCCGCAGCGCCGGAGCCGTGACAGAAACAATGCTTGAGCATGTTGCATGCCTGCTTGCATGTTTCATGCTTGTTTGCACGCTGCATGCTTGCTTGCATGCTGCATGCAAGCAAGCAGATAGCAGAATGAAGCAGATATGAAATAGTGTGCACAAACTTTCTAGGCGTTTGATGAATTGAAAATATGGTAATTCAAACAGTGGCATAATGAATGTTTGGAATCATAATACTTCGAACAAATGTTATTCGGCTAAGTCTTACTTCGGTAAAAAGTTTATCGACCAAATGAAACGTCGGAATAACGAAAAAAATCGAATTGATAATAGGTCAACTGATACAGTGGCAGACGTGACTTCGATGAAGTAAAAAAAAACGTAACGATTATAGTTGAAAAGTTTTAGGTGAAATGAAATTCGGTCAAATATTTTTCGACCTTATGAAAGGTAACCTAAGTGGGAACCGATCACTTTTCCGAATTATTTTTGTCCGAATTTCAGTTTACCGAAATAGTTCCGTAAAATAATACTTATGACACATGCAAGCCGAAGCTGCGGTGGTGAGCGTTAAAACCATCTGCGACGATGAGCTCGCGTGGGGCCGCCCAGACCCCGTAGCGCCGGATCCGTGACAGAAACAATGCTTGCTGCATGTTGCATGCCTGCTTGCATGTTTCATGCTTGTTTGCACGCTGCATGCTTGCTTGCATGCTGCATGCTTGTTTGCGTGCTGCATGCCTGCTTGCATGCTTGAAGCAAGAATCTTTGTTTGCCAGCTTCTTACTGGGACCACCTGTTTTATTAAGTGCCATTACATTTAAATAAATAGTGAAACAAAATAGTAGGAAACTAATCTGAAATTAGCTCTCTATAACACTAGTGTAATAAATACATTAGTTTTGAAAGTTATTTCAAATATTTAATTTCATTCAAATTGTCTTTAATTTTCAAAAGTTTTTGACTTTTCGTTTCTTTAACGACGTATTTTTTTTTTCTTGTGGAGTACCGGTTATACCGAAAACTATTGACCCAAAATCGATTGACTCAATATCAGACATATTTACTTCTAGGCGTTTGGTGAAAATTGGTAATTAAAACAGTGGTATAACGAATGTTCGAACAAATGTTATTTCGGCTAAGTGTAACTTCGGTAAAACGTTTTTCGACCAAATGAAACGTCGAAGCAACGAAAGAAGTCGAATTGATAATAGGTCAACTGATACAGTGGCAGACGTGACTTCGATGAAGTAAAAAAATACGAAACGAGAAAAGTTTAAAAGTTTTAGGTGAAATGAAATTCGGTTAAATATTTTTCGACCTTATGATAGGTAACCCTGTTAAGTGTGTTGCCGTTTCTTAATGAATTTGGATGTTAAGGCAACACTAATAAGCGAAAAATAAAAAGTTAAAAAAAAAAAAAGAAAATCGCCTTCAAAAACAAAAAAGTGTTAAATAAATTTAGCACAGAACACACATTACTTTACTTTCGGAAGTCGGTGGCAATACAAAACAACAAACACAAAGCCACCGCCACTGACTTCCGAAAGTAAAGTAATGTGTGTTCTGTGCTAAAGTTATTTATCACTTTTTAGTTTTTGAAGGCGGTTTTCTTATTTTTGAAAAAACTTTTTTTCCTTAGTTTCTTCTTAAAACGTTTTACCAGTGTTTTCAACATATTAGTAAATGATAACTATATCAAGATCAAATACTTTTACAGTGAATTTCATTGATTTTGTGCAATCTATTTGATTTTATTTAAAAGAAGTCGTATTGAAGTAGTGTGATATATTTAGGACTTTGCGTGAGAACTTAACTAATTACACTAATACTAAGAAACGTGTATATATTTAATGACTGATATACACATACACTTACGGCAGTTAATTTTTATTTAATTTTAGTTGCTCATTATTCGGGTATTTTAATAACATTATTTTTTTAGGTTTCCTAAAAGAAGTACTGAAAGAAAATTGTGGTTATCCATTGTGCCGTTGAAAATGAAGTTCTATGAAAGTGCAAGGATTTGCAATTTGGATTTCAAGAATCAGATATGATTCAAGAACAAGGTGTTTAAAAAAAAACAGCAGTTTCTACCATAATACAACAGTAAAGGTAAAAAGAGAACTGTATTTAAAACTGTGTTACATTATTATCATGTATTTAGAAATATAATGTTTCAAATATATAACAAAAAGCAACATTTTATAAAATTTATTATAATTTTCAGACAACAAGTTCAGTACATGAAGAATCTATGGTGCAAATAGCTGCTCTGCCAAGTACTAGTTCTGGCGTTTATAGTAATTCTCCACTTACGGAAATGAAACATGGGAGTGAAACATGTTGGCTGGCATGTAGTTAAAAACAGTGTCGAAATATTCTTGAAAATATAAGCAATCTTAACAAGTTACCTGGTGTCCCTTTCCGTTAATAAATATTAAATACATACCTTTTATGTTTATTTATTCTGTATTACATAATAATGTAATAAAGTAAAGTTTCAATTACATACTACATATTTTAACTAGTGAGTCATGCGCTCAGTTTAAGAGACATACAGAAAATATCTCGATGATTTACGTGGTAAGAGACAGAAACTACATAGAGTAATGATATTTAGTCACCACCCAAATTACAATGATTTTAATTTGGGTGGTGTTTTTATTTCCTTTTTGAGGTTCCTACATATAAGCGTTCATATTAGGGCCGGCGCTGAAGTTATTTTTATTCTTATTTCATCGAGTTTAGAATTCATATTACTTTATTTCTTAATGCAATGTATACGTATACATTACGTATCATGATGTTAACAAATTTAGACAAGATATTTGTTTATCTTAGGCCTTAATCGTAAACAGAATGTAGATATTTATAAATGAATACTTAAAGCGATGTCCTGGGAAAAATAAAATAAAGGTTACCCTACTTAGAAAGAGAGGGTTGGCCCACAGAGAGCGAAATAGTGATAGATAGGTATGGCTTTAAGTAGGTATTCGAAGTGTTGACTCCATTTTAATCTACAGCTTCATGGTTTAATGTAATGTATCTTCATGTAACTTTTAAATGTTTACCTTTGATCTATACTTAATTATTATTCTGTAAGTGTTATGGTAAAAGAAAACATCGTGACGATTGCAAGCCAGCATGGTAGACGCTGGGGTTATAAAAAACTGGTAGTGAGTAATACTTACAGATTGTGGTGCACACCATTGATGAATCACTGCTAATATCATTTCGTCATCTAAAGCTCCATGTCCTAATGTATCGACTAGTCGTTATGCCACAATTTACACAACGATCCATTTGGTCAATATTAAATCGATATAACGGTCGTAGAATCAAAAAATAACAAGTCTAAGACCAACGTAAAGCTAGTTTCTCCGTTATGGTAGCAAGAGACGACCCACTGACCAAAGTCCGTACATAAAAAGCAGGGGCTGTCTGTCAGTGTCATTAAATATCATGTCAGCAGAGACTAAAAATGCAGTAATCGATTAACAAACGTGAATCAATGTCATGATTTTATTTTTGAAAGATTTTATTTTGCTATATTATGTAGATATTTAATTTATTCAAACCAAATAATACGTTAATTGTAATAGATTTAATTGTCGTTATTGAATTATATAGCTGGTAAAAGCATTTTTTTATATAATTTGATCTCTATCACATTAATCGATTAGATTAATCGATGTTTCATTTCATTCGTCACATTAAGTTAATTTTTGGAGTTCTCATTTCCCTGAGTGCAGATTGGGCTTCATGATTGATTTTTCTTGTTTTGAAATAGAAAAATATAACCCTTTTTTAAACTATACCTCATCTTATTACATTTTGGCCCAGAAATCCCCGTCTCCTCTTATACCTTTTTTTAGTAGGTATTAAGTCCTTCATCCGTGAAACAAAATAAATTGTAGTTTTTTGTCAACAATTCAATATTTATTTACAGATTAAAAGTACCTATGTATAAAAGTTTTATGTGATTTGCAAGGGCAAACGTGTAACTTTCAGTTTCTTCAAGTACCATTTTACATCCATTAGTCCTTACTAATGGATGTAATATGGTACTTGAAGAAACTGAAAGTTACACGTTCTTCAAATCATTGCAATATTTTTTTTTGTTCTGGACTATACCTGGGAACCTTCCGGTTACGAGACATTGAAGCCAAGTTTTAAATGGTCTATCTGAACTTTAAATTAGTTAAATAAGAAAAATCAATCATGAAGCTCATGGCGCGATTCATTGCGCGTTATCATAAACAGTGATTATTCACACCATAAATAAAAATAGCAATATTTTTATTTTTACTAAGTTAACGGGGTATATGATGTGTCTTTTTACACATTATATTTAATCCAAAAGCAAGTATTCTGATGTGATTGACACTCACACAAATGCCATATCCATGAAGCCGACTCGTGTTGTCTTGGTGTTCAAAAGGAACTTACAGGTCAATAAAATTCACATGTGCGTAATGTTCCTCCTCCTGTAGGTGGGTACTTACACGAATTGACATTAAATGTTAAGCGTTCAACTACTGTCCAATTAGCAGAAACAATAGTTAAACAATGGCCAACGCCTCCAGGAGGCGTCGTTCACATTGGAGCGGAGAGTAGAAGTTATATAGCATCTAAGTAACTAGTTCTCGCTAAAGGAAACAGAATTCTATGTTTTTTTTCTTTAATTAACGCTGCGTAAGAAATTGGTAAAAAACGCATTTTTATTTATATCGTCTAACTTAATGTGGTAATTAAGATGGCTAGATTAAACGCGCGATCAAGCTTTCCATCTTTCTTGAATTTATCTACCGACGTTTTAAATTTTATCAAGATCTGCAAAAACAGATTGGTTATGGACATGGTCCTATCTTACCTTGACCTACGTATTTATTAGCGTCCATATTTTGTTATGAAATATTCCAGTATCCATAAAATCCAGCCAGTCAGTTTCATGTATTATGATTTTTTCAGCCTCGCACAGAAATATCTGAAAAAATTGATTTTAAATTTTCACCCATTCTGTCGAAGGGTGCAAATCTCTACAAATCCCGCCCCGATCCGTAACGGTTCTATCGATTACAACAAAATTTATGATCCCTCGTTTTTTGCCTTGACGTTGAAAAATATCAAAGGAGAATGAGCAAAAATGTATGGAAGTGGATCCTTTTTCATTACTCTAAACTAATCAAACTAATATTATGATTATTAAAAAAAATATCATTTCATCAGGGCAGATCCGGGCGCTCCACCCATTCTACTTAAGACAGCGGGCATAAAAATAAAAATAAATCTTTTTGTAGTATATAATAGTCAGTAAATTTTATTCGCAAATGAGGGTTATGATATTAAGAAGACAGGCTTATTTTCGGTTAATTAGACCAGCAAATGTTACGGTGCTCTCTAGGGATTCCTCGAATTATTTGTGGGATTCGAAAAAATCTTAATTACAGGGTTAGGGCTTTTCAGGTGCTACGAAACTTGATTCAAATAATGGTTTTTATGTTACTTGAATGATATCCTACCTTAGTCCGTTTGAGAATGATATCAATTGCACAAATACAAAAACAGTTAACAAAACTCTAAAATAATACAAAACAAAACACCTGAAATGATAAAAGTATTTCAAATATACAAGCATCCGAAAATATCAAAATCCTAATCCTAAAATATCGACACCTTCATGAAAACTTAATGTAATTTTTACGTAACACGTCATTTTCCTTCGAAAATAGATCGTCTTTCATATTCACATGTTTACAAATCTCTATTTTCTGGTCAAACAGTTTCGGATACGTTAGGGGCCATCGAAACAATCGACTCGACTGTCTGATGTGTCAATAGTGTAAGTAGTGTGTCAATAGTATGTAGGTTGAGCGACAATAAACCTATCGTCATTGAACAAATCTTTGTACTAAAAATCGCTCGTGAGTGTTTGCCCTAAGGATTACTTCGATAATGTGTCAGACACACGTAACACTCTCGTGTCTCTTGTGCCCCTTGTGTCTAAAAAAGAAAGTAGGTACCTATTATGATTGTCCCTTTGGACCCCTTGGGACCTTTTCTCATTACTGTAACAGTTAATTTCAGTATCTCGATGTTGTATTGTTATCTAAGTGATTATAAAGGATTAATGTGATTCTTTTCTTTTTATTTAATCTGAGATTGTTTGCCCCCTTCATTTTACTCTACATTTATGGAGTGAGATGTATTAGGTTTTGAGACTTGTTGTTGATAACCGTCAATCAATTCGTATTTAGCGAATAAGTGTTACGGATGTACTTGAAAACGTGTTTTATGGAGCTTGAATTTAAATTCACTATCAATTTTTCGGGGGCTTAAAGGACTCATAATCATTAATAATTCTGAAATCATCACCTGCCTAGCCTTTTCACAGCTATGTTGGGGTTAGCTTTAACCGGATGAAGCTGAATACATGTATTCAGCTTTCAAAACACTGGTTTTACGTGAGGCGAACCTGTGGTTCGCACCACAATTTTATCTGTCATCCGTTACTACTATATACAATTTGGACGGGTGAATTAGAACATAAGCTAAATAATTCTTAACATCGCGTGGAGTAGGAAGTGGCAAATTCTTGTATAGGTTGAACTTTACGTAATTTATTAAAGGTATTTGTATGATAAACATTGGTCTGTTTTCATAGTACACAGTCAGTTCCGACAAATCGATTATAGTATAAATATTTTGCAACGTTAGTGAAACTGGAAACTCAGAAGTTCTTTTCAATTGAACTTTGTTGGATAACTCATTATATAATTTCATAGGAGTTATGACGTATGGGTGTAAAATATTTGTCTTAGCGAATAAGATCGAATTCAAGATCGTATTGATATCGTGTTACCCAGTCACTGGGTTGTCCCCGTGACTGGGTAACACGATACCACTTGGTAAGACTGGTTAGCAGACTTTCTGGCTTCTGACTACCCATAACGACTATCAGAGATCTACATAATATGAGAGACTGGACCAACTGATAAACAATTCTGAAATACTGAAATAAAACTATTGTATCTATTATGTAGAAAACAGCTGTTTTTTTTTTCTATGGTCCAGTAATAAACGTTGTTTATATCCATGAGTAGTACCACTCCCTGAAAAATCGGTAGTGAGTTAGAATGATATATTATATTAGATATTACCCTACACACCTTAGTATATTGTTATTACATATAATATACACCCTACACCCTAGTATATTGTTATTGGAACGAAGTTCCTTAACGCGGCTTACGGGTAGTGCGAATTAGTAGAAATCGTCACGTAACGAAATGCGCGTGTGTATGTGTGCGTTTATCGAGCCTACTACAAACAAATGAGCGCACTCGCCTGCTATTAATATTTAATGAATGATGCCTGCAATTTTTTTTTTTGTTTTGTACAGACACGTACGTAAATAAAAACATCTCTAACCCGATATTATAATAAGTGCACTATCGCATTAAATTAAAACCCTGTACTTAATGATAGTAAGATCAAAATAAATTTATTAAATGTTTAGATTGATTCTGAATCGAACATTGTATTTTATTAACATCTACCAGCGTAAACATTTTGTATAAATCATTTTTTTATCCCTGTATAGTCCCTGCCCGCGACTCCGTCTGCGTAGAATTCAGAATTAAGCCAAAAGCCTTATTGACACGATGCAAGTTTAGAACCTTGAAGCAACCAATTACTTACATCGTCTAAACACTGGTCAGATGGTTCAATTTATTGCATTGCACAGGCAATTAAATTGCTCCGAGTAAACGGATCTAAGTCCTAAACATTTCAGGGCAAATAGGGGATAAAAATGTTCTGTCTATGTGCTAAATGACAGCTAATTCCGTTTAGGCGTAATAGAATAACAACCATTCATACATCCATCCATGCTCATACACTTTCGCGTTTAGAATATTATTAGGAAGTATTATAGTATGATGACACGGTTGGCGCAATGGTTGAACGATTGACCGCTGTGCTGCACGTCGCGAGTTTGACAGCTTACAGATAGTTGTTCTGGGTCTGGCTGTTTGTATATGTGAGTTTGTGTGTTTGTAAATGTACGCACAAGACAGGAGAAGTTACTAGTTTATTGTTTTATCATAATTCATATTCTTGTTATGAACAAAAACCAGTTATCTTTAGTTGTATCTCTGAAAGTCGGCCACACTGTGTTTTCTACAGATTTCATGCTCACTAACTCCACCGACCAGCGCTACGTTGCATTTCTAACGTTTTCAGCTTCGTTGTAAAATTGGTACACAGGTTATATTTCATCAAACAAAAATAACAACTTGAAGTCCTATTTATAGAGTACATTTTGCATTGGCAAGCAATTTTCTGGTATCTTTTAAAGCTCCACGCTTGAGTTAAACCAGTAGTTGGTGGTTTTTATAAAATGAAGTGAAGGGAGTAACGTTCTTGGGATATTAAAGTGCTTCGAAATTTATATGTGATGTGAACAGCCAGGCTTTAAAAATTCATCTATTCATGCGTTTTCTTGTGCGGCTTTCAATAAAATTAGACAACTGTAGAATGAAATAGAATTTTAAAGCGTATCTTGACGTAATATTTTTTTCTAATAATATTAATAATACGAGCCTATTATTTACTCACTGAAGGGTCTTTACTCATACGGAGAAGACACGAGCATTGATCACTACGTTTGTACTTATGCCACGCCACGATTGGTGATTACAGATTTATATTAGCTATAAGTCCAGGAATCTTTTCAATGATGTCTGTGATGTCCAAATAAACTTACAAAGTACAGCCACCAAAAGAGATAAATAACAAGGGCTGTCAGATAAAGTTGAAGTTTACTTAGAAACCGATGAATGTTTTTAATAAAATAAAATAAAATTCATAGACAATAATCAGTTCAATGATTTAATTACATTTTATTTGAAAACATTCATCGGTATCTAAGTAAACTTCAACTATTTCCGAGGTCCTGGATACTTACCTCTTTTAGTGACTCTACATAATAATATGAATTGTGAAAGTCACATTGGTACCCGTTAACCTGCAACCTCATACACCAAAAGAAAAAAAAGAGAAAAAAAGATAAATACGCTTGAGCTATCACGGCATCCCATGGCATAAAGTAATAAATAGATATCTATATTTGAATCAATAACAAAGATAAAATATGTACTTATTATCAGTAAACCATGAGTGTACACGAGTTTATAGCATAAGGTGTTGGTTTTAGGTATAAAATAACAAAGTATACATTTCATAGACAGGTAAATATACAGATAGACCGTAGCAAAAAGATCTACGTACCTAATGAACAATCTTTTAAAAACAATTTACAAAAGTATTTTAAATATTAATGGCATAATTAATGACCCAGATGACAGTGAAGTGCTTGTAGCCGAGTATGATGATAATAATAGACCATTTTTAACGATATTGTAGATACATAAATAAATAGTGCAAGTACCTATTTAAAGAAGGGTGATATGAGGTTACCACCCAATTGTTTTTTTTTCTCTTTATTTTTTTTTAGAGCCATTTAGTCTTATAAGGGCGGGTTGTTTCAAACAGTCGGTTAACGTTACATACGGACGGTTAAAAAGTTACTATGACTGATGATGTTTAACGTACGTTAAATGTAACGGGTTGTTTCATGACATAAAAATCCGTCAGTTAAAGTTATTCAAAAAGAGATTCCATAATATTTTGATGTTTGAAGTAGCTGTTTGACAACACAAAATTACGATGACTGGTCGGTTATGGTAATAGTAACTTTTTGACGAATGACTTTGTGAAACTACCCATTTTTTTTATTTGACGATAGTTAGCGCCATTTTTGACTATTACCGGTCAGTAATGGTTAGTTGAAGCAACCCGCCCTTAGACTATGCTTTAGGCTCATCGTAGCCTAAGAGAGAAATACTACCTACGCTCTACTTAGAGTATTCACAAAATCATAAATTTTGATAGCATTATCGCTGTAAGGTTTCGCAAGAATGGTGTGAAAGACCATCCAATTGTTAGTCTTGCCTTTTTGCTTTAGATACCTAAATTAGATTACAATCTAATAACCTTTCCTTGTTTCTATTCCATACCTACATACATACATAAAATTACATTTACGCAGTCAGTCAATCAGGCCAAATAATCTTTTTCTATTGCTTAATACTGAAGGTAGCAATGAAACGAACATTTTCTGTTCTAATAAAGCCCGTTTCAGATTTATTCCAAAGCAAACTGCTGTTTGATTTCGTACATATTTATGATTGTATCCGATTAAAGACTGCATTGTAAATGTCGGAATGAGCTGATGCAAGTTTATTGCGTAAGAGCACGGAAATAATCCGATTTTTATAACTCTCTTTTCAACTTCACTATCCGATTGGTTTTGTGTGCTACCATTATTTTTCTGAGTTTTAGGAACCAGCCAGCAGTAATATTCTGAAAATGTAACCCACGGTCAATTTAGAGTAACTTGTAAATTCTGACGTCATGGCTAGACTTTTTTAATAAACACCTGACTGATCTGCTGAGCTAAAATTAGTTATCACGATGAATAGTACCTACGTATGTAACTCTTAGCAGTTTTGCTTAAGATAAAAAAGCTAATAGACAGGTATCAACTAGAAATCTGAAATACTTTTATAACCGGCATATATGGAGGAGTTTTTCTATGTCACATTATTAGTTCGTATTATTTTTATTTCTATTAGGATATTATTTGTTTTTGTTGTGGGCTTTAAGTAAGGGTATATCTTTATATATACCAATTTTCGTAATTTCTGTACGTGTGTATGTCACTTAAAGGCTCTTAAACGGCTGGACCGATTTTAATGTTTTTTCCCTGGATGGTTTAGATTCACAACTGGATCCGGTAAATAGCATTGCAGTTGGATGCTTGAATTTATTTTTAAGACGAGACAACGAGGAATATTGCTGAGAACTTAAAATTTGTACTACATGAATCTTAGCAGTCATCGACCAATTCCAACTAGCCAAGTTTTTACCAACAAAATGAACAAACTTTCTTCACAAAATACCTGTTCTCGTTGGTACTAATACCTGCAGAAGTTCCAATAAACTAATTGCTAATCTTTGCAATGTAAATAAAACGAGAGCCTCGTTTTCAGTTGCAGCTGCGCTAAATCCGAGTATTCGTCTATTTTTGGAGCCCGCTCAATGAAAGCGCTGGCTGAAATAGAAAACTCCGTGGATTTTTTGGCCATTTAGTTGAAGTCAAACTTTGATTCGAACTTGGAAAAGGATGTTCTAAAGTCTTTGGATCCGAACGAAATATGAAACGTGCTGGAATAAAATTTACCTACTAACAAGCCCAAGCTAATCATTTGTATCTCATATTAATTGATTTTAATTATTAATTGTTTAATTATAATGATTAATTATTTGATTTTAATTATTAATTAACTATTTGAATTGAATTTATGAATGTAATGTAATTTTAATTTTATGTCGATGTTTAGTCATCATCATCATTTTTATCAAGCTGTATCAATTTTATCAATTTTATCGATTTGATTCATCGACATAATATAATTCTTTAATTTATGTATTTACCAATGTTGTTAAAAATTAATCAAATTTTCTTTTACATTTACTGTTTTCATAAACAAATTTAATAGAATATTGGCGCTTATTACTTAGTAAGTTAGCTTATTTTAAGAATTTATTTGTGCATGTGGTGTTTACCTATAAGTAATTGTTGCGCTGTAATTTAGTTTATTGAATGTATTATGTCTCTGTAATCAGTGTAAACAGTTGTTGGTAAACCTAATAAAATAAAATAAAATAAAATAAAATTAAAGAGAACAATAGTGATCATAATTTATATTATATAAACCACGGAACAGATAAATAGAGTTTATCTAACAGACTGTACAAATATGTAGGTACATGTGTGTGCGGGTCTACGCGACGCTCGAACTAAAAACAGTTTCGAAAATACGTTCGACGCGGGAAGTGGTGAGGAACAGTGTTTTGGAGGGACAGGGAGTATTCATATTTATAATTATGTTTGGGCAGGTCATACTACTATAGGCTACTTTTTAACCGATTTCCAAAAAAGAAGGAGTTTCTTAAGTCGACACGTATATACATTCTGTCAAGAAAGTACCGGGCATGAATCATATAAAAAGCTAATTTAGAGGGATTGTCTAAATTATTTTTAACGCTAAGTTGGCACAACTGTCCTCTTTACTCACGCGGAGTTCGATCGTCACTAGTCATTCTGTTTGTTCACAGTGCGCCATTTTGTCAGTTCATGTCAACAGTGTTTTGCGAATTTTACTATAGTTAAAAATATCGAACAAATAATTCGTCTTAAATGTTGCATTGCAACTAGAATTTCGTGTGCAGAAGTACTGAAAATGCTACATAAGGCTTTCAGTGAATCGACTGTATCACAAATACGTGTGTGGTATAATTAATTTAAATGTGGTCGAGATGTGGTGTAATAATTGCCTCGTTCTGTGGGAACAATTGCCTCAAGAATACCGTTTATCACTCAAACTTGAACTTAACTGCAACTGCACTACAACGTCTTCATCGGCGCGTCATAAAATTACGTGAATTAGTCTTCTGGTCGGCCATCAACGTCTTTTACTGAACTAACATCGCTATAATAAAGGAAATGGTGACTGACAATCGTCGTTTTAGTCTTCGAGAGATAGCTGCTAAAATTTTTGTATCTCAAGAATCAATTCGTACCGTTTTAAACGATTGTTTTCGCATGAAATGCGTTGCCGTTCGAATAGTACCGAAAGATGTGAAGAATCGATGAAAATCTCAATCGCGTAAACGTTGCTGAAGACGTGTTAAAAAGAGTCAATTCCGACCCTACGTTCATAAAACGCATTGTAACGCATTGTTACTGATGACGAAACATGGGTTCACGAGTTTGATATGCAAAACAGTCAACAAGAATCGGAATGGCGCCTTCTAACTGAAAAAAGATGACGTAAAAGAAAATTCGCGGCAACTACTGAAGTCGATTCCAAAAAATATGTCTAAAAAAATGTTTTGTTTTTTTTTTATTATTGTTTTATTCGTTGGCGTTAGTGTATTATTACGGAATGGATTATTAATGTTTGAACACGCATAGCTTTTTTCAGTGTAGTTCGATTTCAATGATTCTTTTTTTAATGAATAGTGTATAGGGTAAACTTTCCTATTTCGTACTTACCCCTAATTCGTACTCCACTTAAAACTCGGCTTCGGTAACAGCTATCAGCGCCTCTAGTGTCAAAAAATATAAATAACAGTCGGCCATTTTACCATCTGACAGATAACACCTGTGAAGCTGCTCTCGGCAAAAATATTGAAAAAGTAAGTTTTTTTCAACTATTGCTGTAATATTTTTACACATTTCGTAAGAGTTTTATTCAAATTAGGTCGTGTATAACCTATTTTACGATTTGACACGTTATAATGTGTGTCTTTGAGATTTCATCTAACGTAGTATCGTACGCGTGATAGTTGTCAAATCTTCCGGCGGTAAATTTAAAATCTGTTTGGCTCTTGCTCCTATTTCGTACTCGAGATAAGGTCTTAAAACGTACTGGTACGATTTAAGAATACTATTTTTGAATCTCAATTTAATATTTACTAATTCTTAAACTGTTTATGACAAGTTATAATTATTAGATTTTTGATTGGAAATTTAACCACAAAAGTTAAAAACATATTCAAACATAATTATTTTCTATTTTAGAACAACATGTCAAAAAGAAAATATTATTCTTGGAGTAAAGAAGATATGGAGGAAGCGATTAAAAAATATAATGATGGGGACTTGAAATTTAACGAAGTTTGACGTGTATTTAATATACCGAAACCGACATTTAGACGTCATTTAAAAGGCTTGAATATACAGTAAAACAACTAAGACATCACAAAAGGAAAATAAGAAAATGAAACAAGAACAAGATAAAAATGATAGTTGGTACTGCACATTATGTCAAGAAGACGTAAAAGAAACTATGATCCAGTGCACACAATGTGAGACATGGGTACATGAACTTTGTGCAGGAACCAATAAAAAAACCAAAGATTATAACTGCGATGATTGCCGAGAATTAGCGAAGACCATCCGTCGAATTTGTTAAGAATTACTGCTATAATAACACACATTGTTTAACATATTGTTGATTATGATGCTGATTCTCAATACTGTAAACCAATGATAAGATCTCAAAGTACGAATTAAGGATATATCAGTACGATTTAGGATGAATTGTCTTAAATCGTACTTTTTTTAGTTTTTTTTTAATTGTTTATTTTTCAGAAGTTTATAACGTTTATGTTAAATTTGATTATGGAAACAATAAAACATTAACCAAATAAAAATGACTTATAATTAAAACTAATTTTTCTTTATTGATTTCCAAAATATGATGGTTTTCCCTTATGTGGTACGAATTAGGCAAGTTTACCTATCTCACTGTTGGTTGGACAATTAAGGGATGACTAAAAGAAAAAAAAAAATTCGCATGTCGGCAGCTTTAGTTTTGTTTGTTGTTTTGTATTGCCACCGATCCGACATGCGAATTTAAAGTTATTTTTGACTTATTAATTTATGAAGGCGGTGCTCTTTTTTGTAAAAATAATAAAAAATTTTTTCGCTTTTCTGTGCTTTGTTCTTATCAAACCAATTAATTACGAAACGATGACACCAATAAATTAAAGTCATCCCTTAATTTTCTACCCCTAATGGTGGAATATGTCTTTTTTGTAAAAATGATTTTTAATACGCGGCTTCATCTGCATCTGACGAAGTCACGAGAAAAACCTATTAGATAGATACTAACACCTTCGCTGTATCAGGTGGCTAACATGCGTTTATTTTTAGAGAAATTTTGTATGCTTTCAAAACGAAATCTGATTATTTAACTTGTCCAGTTTTACAAAAAATGTGGATAGGTAAACGCCTTTACGAACTCTCCGAGCAAAAAGAAAAAATTACGACTAAGAGCGATAGGAATGGTTTAGAAAATTGCTATTATTCGTATATTTTTTGACATTTACTATTTAAAATTAAAATTTGCAGTGTTATCCAAAGTTTTGTCTCTTGATAAAACTTGTCATGTCCGGTTCTATCTGAGTGTCAGCCAAATTCTGTGGAGATTGGCCTTGTAGACATTATATTAATGTATTGAAAAGTAAAACTCATTGTATCTTGTTCAATACTAGGTTGGTAGGTCGGTAGGTATCGCAGTCTCAAAGATAGTGACCATGGTGACCTTGGACGTTTGCCATAATCCCAACACACACACACACATAAACACTTGGCCGTCATCTGGGTGCCGAAACATAATTGATGAGTGTTGGGTAAACGTATGAAATAGTAATATTCCCGACCTTATTCCGTTCAATGGAGACTGGCCAAGTACGCAGAAGATATTATAGTGCCGGAACGAGGAAATTCGCCAAAGAACTTTACTAAGGTCACCGACATAGCTCTCAGAATATGCAAGTTGAAGTGGCAATGGGCAGGCCACATCGCTCGAAGAATCGATAACCGATGGGGAAGAAAGGTTCTCGAGTGGCGACCACGAACCGGAAGACGCAGCGAGCAGGCCTCCCGCCAGATGGACCAACGTCATTCTCAAGGTCGCGGGTAACCGGTGGATGTAAGCGGCAGGACGTTTCTTGCGGCTGATGATGATGATGATGATGATGATTATAGTGCACAAGTGCTTGCGCTCGTGGCTAAGTAAAAGCCGATCCTTGGATGGGGCTATCCATTTTATACCAAGCCCCCCCCCCCCCCGTGCCTCGGAAAGCACGTGAAACCCCGGTTGTCATTGGTAGATCTTTGATACCCCGGTTGTCATTGGTAGATCTTTGACAGTCGTTATGGGTAGTCAGAAGCCACAGTCTGACAACCAGTCTTACCGAAGGGTGCCGTGTTACCAGTAACTGGGTTGTGAGGGTCAGATATACAGTCACTTCATGTAAAACACTGGTATCCAGCTGCATCCTGAGACTGGAAGTCAGTCCCAACATAGTTTGGAAAAACCTTAGCACCTTGCCTCCTTGCCTCCTTGCCTTTGCGCAAACATAGGTGCATTTCCCCTTTCCTCACTTTAGTAGACCGATGGGATGGCAATCCGACACGACCGACGAGAGATCAGCGCAAGACCAGCGGCTTTACGTGATTTTCGTGGCACAGAAATATGGCTGTATAAAGTAGGGGTGGCTTAGCTTACTTTCCAAATACTAGATAAAAGCTTTCATCAGGTCTTGTAGGTTGGAACAATATGTTTGTTTCGTTCCATAATAATAAGTAAATTTTAGCTAGGGTTCACTTCAAAGCATGTATCTTTTAACTCATTACATAGTGGTCAGCTCTCGATCTTAAAGGCGCCAAGGTTCTTAAGTACGGTGAATGGTTGTCTATTGGCTTGATCTAACCGTAGCAAGCACATCCATCCGAGGGCCTAGCACAATCGCCCAAAATAAACGTAACGTATGTATATTCGGCAGATTTTTATTTCGCACATGAAACACATGTGCCCAAAAGAGTCATGAATATAAATGTGGATAAACGGAGAGGAGAGGAATGCCAAATAGATGATGGATAGATTGTGTAAAGAATAATATTGAAGAAAATGGAGTCAAAGATAGTATGACGGTCGACAGAAAGGAATTGAAGAAGAAAATGTGTTGCACCGACCCCAGTAACATGGGACAAGGAAATGATGACCCACCCTATGATGATAATTTTTGTTTAATTTGCATGGTTATGTTCATACCATTTGTGTTATCGCATATAATTAATCGTAAATACTATAGGATTATCGTATTTACAATTCGAATATTGATCCGAATTGAACACTTTTGCGTTAGCGACCTCATAATAGGCCTACTGATTTTATTCATCCGATTTTTTTTTACCCTATGTAAGTTTGTTGGCAGAAATATCATTATGTTAATAGATATAACACAGATTCTCCTATAGTCAACCTAGTAGAAAGAAAATATATTTTCTTTGGAGGATATTCAAATGAGATGAGGGTATCTTTAATGTGGATAATACGAATCCTATTGGCTATTGAAAAGACAACAGCTGGAACAAACGGCCCTTCTTGTTTCATACTTGTAAACAGATAGGTATTAGAAAAACTTTGTACTTTAACGAAATGGGGTATGTATCAGCAAAGCAATATTAAACGTCCAGACTTTTTTTAAGTTCTTTGTGTTTTGTTCTTGGCCAGCTGTTTTATGACATAAATACATTTTGAGCATCCTCCAAAATCAGCCTTGAGTACTATGCTAGGTAAGCTCAATTACTTTTACACAGTAAAGTAGCTTTCTGACTGATTCAAAAGATACGAGTGTACGTACTCGTGAAAAACTTCATTGGATTACTTATAGGCATACAGTACAGAATAAATAGCATTAGATATTCTACAATTTCCTTCCCAATTCCCAATCTCAACGAATCCCATTCATTTTCGGCTGAGTCGAAGGATCGCATGAATTGGACCTTTTAGCCAATTGGAACGAAGCTCCTTGGTGTTAGAAAAGGTCACTTCACATCTCTCATTATCCTAAATAATTAAGTGCTTTCGGAATTAATGAAAATGCCTTATTTATGTGTTGCGTTTGCGCCGTTCAGCTTCACAGATGTAGTAACTTTTGGTGCTTGGTTTTTATTTTGTAGAAGGTTGGTTTTTATTTATTTCAAAGACGTGTCTATGGTTGATGTTTTTTTTTCTCTATAGTTTTGTAGGTTATATAGAAATGTTGCCAATCTACTTGGGACTTTTTATTGATATTGTAAAGTAATTCAGTCTATAGTGCAAGTAGGAGGTTCTTCAATCAAGATTGATTTATTTAATATCGAAAGTAAAATATCAAATATTTAAGGCTTACGAGGACGGATGAGGTACAGTTAAAGTAAACAGAGGTTAATTAAGTGCTACTTTTTTGTACAGTGGAACAAACTACTTAGTACATACGCAGCTAACTTTTAAACATTATAGTTAGCGTGTTAGGGTGTTACTACACCAATCGATCGATCATCGATCGATGCCATCGGTCGACATCGATCGACGTTGATCGATTGGTGTGGTATACGACGGATACCGTTCGACTAACTAATCGATCGATTGCCGGTCGATGGCATCGGTCGACGTAGATCGATTAACTCCGGTTATAATCCATCACTAATAATAATCAAGCAGCTCGATCGACGCAACTAATCCATTCTACCATCGATCGATTGGTCTGGTAACACTCTAAAGTAGGTAGTCAATTCTTTTACATCACTTTCTTTAGTATGCCATAAGCATACAAAGTCATAACGCACACAATAGAAATGAATGTTGTTACAGAAATGACGGTGTGGTAGAAAGATAAATGTTTTTCCCTGTATACCAAATAGCTAGTTCCACTGTACATGAGAATCCTGCAATAGTCGTCTGATTTATTAATACTTAAGTGAGAACCTCATTTATTACTTCATAAGTCATTATTTCCCCGTCACTAACCATTCCATCATCGTCTATTACAGCAATCTGAGCAGCTGTCAGCTGTTTGATATCGAGTTACCAACTCTAGTAAACCGAAATGTTGAAGTCTCAGTCTGTTCAGTGGTACACAAGTGGACGAAGTTGGTGAACTTTGCACAGTTTGCCAGTTCATACAAATGTCATGAGTGTCATCTGTGATATTATTAAGGAGGTAATGGAGTAAGTGACTATAATTTAAGTTGTGATCGACAAAACATTAAATAGATTAATCTACATATTTCACGCTTTTAGAATTAAATCAAAAGTAATATTATAGAGAGGTAAAATTGTTTGTAAGGGGTAATTCGCTGGTCTTACAATTCGTATATCTACTTGACCGTTGATATGGCTCTCGTAATCATGTTATGATTGTTTAACTATTCTGTCTGCTAATTGGACATTTGAACTCTTAAGGCCCCGCGTCCCATATGTTCTTCAAACGTCTTTATAATTTGTAAGAGGTAATAGTCTCCAGAAGTACCGATCTGATTACCAAAAAATCTTTCACCGATAGAAAACTGCACTGTTGCCGAGTGCTTTATGATATGTTTTATAGTACACTTGACCTTCATACTGGCGAAGTCACGCGCAGAAGTTATAAGTAATGTTAGAAAAATTCACGTTTTTTTTTAATAATAGTCCTAAGTAAGGCATTTGTTACACTACTTGGGCCCAGTAGGTAGCCACATTTAGAGCATCATTAGTGGCGTTTTGAATATCTTCTAAGGTGCAGGTGTAGGGGCACTTTGGGCACTGTATTGAGTGGGTCATTGTCTGGTCAGGATCACCGCACTCACACTGGGTGTCGGTGGGATCTATAATACCCCATTTTGCTAGGTTGTGTTTGCAGCGGCCTACCTAGGTGCGCAGTCTATTGAGCACTTTCCATATAGGGTTTATGCAAATCACTTCCGACTGGCAGGTGTACCTTGGGTTGAACGAAGTTGGTTGATGGTGGATGCCCACAACTTACGTCTCATCGTACGTGTACTTTCCTGGATGGCCTATGTGCTGCGAAGAAAACTCTTTCGACTTTTAAGTCTACCCGGAGCTGTTGTGTAATTATGTAATGTAGAGGAGATGTCGGGAATCGGATTATTGGTAATATTTCTCAAGCGCGCATGCGACATTCCTACGGACGACGGGTGGTGCGATACCAGCCAATGGGTAGAGCTTGTTGAGCGAAGTCGGTCTTAGGCGGCCCAATATAATCCGACAAGTCTCGTTCAGGGCGATGTCAACTTGCTTTGCATGAGTAGGTAATCGATGTCACATTGGGCTTGCAAATTCGCCAGCAGAGAGGCCGAAGGACATGCCGGTTGTGCAAAGGATATCGGGTGCAGCTCCCCAGTTGGTAGAAATGAGGCATCGTAAAAGAATATAAGATTATTGCGGGTTCCGACTTCCCGCTTGGTGTTGTGGCAATGTACCTACATTAAAAGTTAGTGCTCTGGTTCAATGCTACACCGAGGTATTTTTGGTTCTTACAGTGCTCTACGTCAGTTCCTTGCCGAGTAATTTTGTGTATCCTGAATGAAACTGTTGCGAAGATGGGAAAGCGCTTGATTGGGTTTTAGATGGAATTGGACGAAGAGCATTGCTGTCGTACTACCCACCTAGTGACTCGAGGGCATCTGTCAAGTGGTTTCAACCACCTCAAAAGTAGTTGATTGCGCCGCCAAGGCTAGGTCATCCGCGTACAAGAAGCGTTCAGTGTATTGCGTAGTAGACTAGTTATTTGTGTAGAAGTTCTATAAGGGAAAACCATCGATTCAAAAAGAAGAAGGAATTTGTTTTAGAAATGCCTCTGTCAAAATTTTGTACCTACATTTTCTCTTGCTCTTTAACGCTAAAATTTATATCTATCGGATCTATCAAGTGACAGAATTTCATTGCTGTACAATCTTTGTAAGTACAATCCTTCATATATTTTTGATATTTTCTTAAACATTCTGTGCCCTAGATAAAAGCTCACGAGAATACTTATTCCTACTGTTTGGAGAGTTTATATATGCATGAAATGTATGTTTCATATTTACATATAAATACTGGATCTGTTTCTATGCATCTAAGCTTATCTTAAGCCTTTGAGATTTATTCAAATAGGATTAGTTTAACATCTTGTATGTCCGCTGCTTGCGTGATCTAAATAATAATTATTGTAGGTACTTTATGTTTGCTTAATAATAATATTATTAATGGACACGACTTGTGGTATTTTGTTGAAAAAAGTATAATCTATAATTTATACCTATAAATAAAATGAATGTTTGTGTGTTTGTCCTACATATAAATATTCTAGACATTTCTAGGCCGAAAACGAAGTCGCGTGCAGCACCATCTAAAAATATAGCATCTATATAAAAATATTGTGTCTTTGTTTGTACCTACCTTATACGTTCCAACACCAGAATATTGCGATGAAACTTTGGTAAACAGTTAAACAGTCGTCCGCGAATGTTTAAAAAATCCGCCTACAGGCGAGCGTGGTCCTGGGCAAACACTAGCTTGTGATATATATAATTTTATTTAATTCCATGAGAAATACGTTGGGCACAATACATTACGGAATTTAATTAAGAGCAAGGTAGGTTTTTTTTGCAATCAACCATTCAGGAGTTACCTTCTTTTAATTTTAAACTTGTTTCTTTGTTCTTGTCTTGTCGAATTTATTGAGATCAAGTTTAAAGTATTCTTTGGTGATTAAGTTCTGTAACCAAACTTAACGATTCACAGTAAAATCAACATTCAAGGAGAGTGTGGAATTAAGACATCTACAAACTTTTATAGGCTCTCATAGATTGTGCGTAGAATTTCATTTTCTCTACAAAGATAAACAGAAAACCCTAACCATTAAAAGCAGCGAAAATTGCGCTTTAAATCGGTTTCCTTCACAATAAAACTTAACCCAACAATAAAGTAGGAATAAAATCGACGCATTAATGTAAGCAGCATTTACGAAAGCGCTTCAAAGCGTAGCCCATATAAGAGCTTGCCTATCTAAGTAACGGATATCCGGCAAAAAATACTAAAAGCTGAGACGCGTAACAATATAGCCGCTTAGAATGAAGATGCTGCCTTTTTATTGGGTCTCTTTAGTAGGATATGCTACAGTTTAGAAGTCAACAAAGTTAGTGTAATATCAATACCTACACTTATTAATGTAATAAAGCTGAAGAGTTTGTTTGCCTGCTACTGGTCCGATTTTGAAAATTATTAGATCAATTGGAAGCTATGTCATCACTGAGTGCTATATTGTATGGGTATATTTTATTATAACATAGGGAGCGCAGGTTGCTGGCTGCCCGGTGCAATATGCTGGCCAGGTTTGCGCGCTGTGCTGATGCTGTTAATATAACGCTTTTTAAGGCCTTTTGCCAGTCGTTTTACATTTGCCGCCTGTGGACCAAGAATAGCGGGCATACAGCGACCTGCGAGTACAGTACAATAACGCATTCAGGGTGCTTTTGGGGTTGCCCTGACGATGTAGCGCGTCAGTGATGTTTGTGCGCGTCGACGGGTTCGCTGCGATTATGCGGAAGCGATGCGCTCTCATGATGGCGCGTTTGCGCTCTTCCTCCAATGGCATCCTGAATGTGTTTTAAACACACTCTCCCATCTTAGGAAGGTGAGTAAGAGTCCAAATACACTGATCGCGTTGTTATTATTGTTAATTTAATTTTAATACTAACAATAGGCTTAGTTGCACTACTACCAATATTATATGGATTTAAAAAATCGGAAATATAATATTTGAATTTGAATTGATATTTACTATGTAATTTTTGTTTATATCTGATTATCGATTTCATTATCAAATTCATAAATCGATTCCTGACAAAAAAAAAATTGTTAATACTTGGCAACACCAATTGCATCGTCTGTCAACCAACAATGACAACAAACAAACTATTATCGTGCGTGAATGAATGTCTTCTCGGTTATTTTTTCAAAGTGGTTTGTTAATCTGTTATAATTGCCTGATCACGAAGACCCGGCCTTACCCTACTCTTGGACACCGAATCGGCATCTAACAGCTCTGGCTCAAGTTCACACATAAGATCACAGTATTTCGCATTCTAGTTAGGGGTCATTTTTGCAACTTGCTGCAACGTTATTATGTTATTTAGTTTCTATTATGCTGAGCTATTATGATACAATATAATAAAATTATAATTATTTTCTTATTATAGTGAATGTCAACGCCACGCCCGAGCACCCTAACATACAGCAATTCCCTTTAATATTTACGACCAAATCATTAATTGCAATATTTGAAACTAATAGGTATGTACTCGCAACTGGTGCGCTAAAAAGTAGATATTATGATGTTGTGAGATCTAAGTTTATTTAATTACTTAACCTTTATCTGACCTCGTAACTGAGAGCCATGACAATCTTATACTATGTATGTCTGCTTGGCTAACCTTGTCCCAACTATGTTGGAGTCAGCTTCCAGTCTAACTGGAGGCAGCTGAATACCAGTATTTTAATTTGAACGACTGCCTATGTGACCTCCAAAACACTTGGTAACACGATATCCTCGGTAAGATTGGTTGTCAGACTTTCTGGCTTCTGACTACCCATACTGTCAAAGATCTACGAATGACAGGCGGAACCAACGGGTGCTTTACGAGTGCTACACGGAGGGGCTTTGTATAAAATAAATGGTAACCCATCCATAGATGTGCCGCGGAAAGCGTAGCTTAATTTCAAACGGCTTTTAATACTTAGCCACAAGCGCCTATACGAAGTACCTGTACTACTAAATACATCGTTAAAAAGTACAGTGATTTTTTTTGTTTTTTTTGGGTAATCTTTGGAAGTACAACCTACTGATCCGATAACAAACAATTTTTCACTGATAAAAAGCTATTATATTGCTGATTGCCATAGGCTATGTTTTATGGTACACTTGCCTTCTAGGCAGACGAAATCGGGGGCAGTGTAACTAAGATATTTATAAAAATACGACTCCTAAGTAACCCGCGGTTAATTAAAACCGCCATTGCAATCAGCTTTTCTCAGATCATTTTACGTTTTTATTAAGGGCATCATTTGCTAGAACGGAGGCGAGCAATTACCGCCGCTGTCGGCGCTCGCAGCGATACGATAATGCAGCCAGTGTGGTGTAGACCTTTATTTTTACCTAACTGCGATTTGAGGTAAATGAAAAACTTTTACGAGCATGAATTTTTAATCATAACCATTTATTGCGCCCACCCAGGTAGGCCGCTGCAAACACAACTTAGCAAAATGGGGGATAATAGATCCCACCGACACCCAGTGTGAGTGCGGTGATCCTGACCAGAAAATGGCCCACTTACTACAGTGCTCAAAGTGCCCCTACACCTGCACCTTACGGGAAATTAAAAACGCAACTAATGCTGCAATAAATGTGGCTACCTACTGGGCCCAAGTAATCTAACAAAAAAGGAAAACCATCGATTCGAAAAGAAGAAGAATTTATTGAGTTATCTAACGTTGAGTTGCACGAAAACAACATTAGTTTAACGAAGACTTTAAATTCATGGCATCCCTTACATTTTGTATCGAAAAAAAAGTGACGGCATCAATTTAAAGTTTCCATTAAACTAATGTTGGTTTTGTGCAACGCACTGTTAGTTGGCAAACTGTCTACCCACAATCTTTCAATAATTAAACTAATTTAATATGTGTAACATCACTATCCATCAGTTAAATATACATAGAAACATTCCCGTGGGGTGCCCGGGCTAGAATAGCACCCCACCCACCATTTCATCCTGAGGGTGCCGTCGAAGGTGACTAAGGGAAAATCCGGAGGTCGGGCAGCAGCGGCTTTCGTGTACGTAACAACTTCACTGCGATCTCCAAGACGCCCGCCAAGCGTGTGGATTATGGCAACCACCCGCCCCCCCCCCTGGGGAGGCCTTTATTCCACAGTGGACATCTTCCGGCTGATGATGATATATACAAAACGTATGCTTATTATTTTCATTTTGTCTGAATTTTCCCACTGCAGGACAAAGGCCTCTTCACTCTCCTTCCAACTCTCTCTACTAAGGGCTATATGGGACCAGTCTTCGTCGAAGGATTCCAAATCATCCTGCCATCTCTACTTGGGCCTGACGCGATGTCGCTTGCCATGTAGAGGAACCCATTGGGTCGTGTGTTTGGCCCAATTATGGCTACACATGCGGCAGATGTATCCAGCCCAATTCAAATTCAGCATGACAGCTTTTGAGTGACGTCAGTTATTTTTGTGTTGGAACGGATGGTGGTATTCCTAACCCGGTCCTGCAGTTTTATACCCAGAATAGTTACTCTGTCACATAGCTCTCAAGGGAGCATAAGGGTCCGCAAGGATGGACCTCTGCTGATTTATCAAAGACCATGTTTAATTGTGAACCATATGTGAGGATGGGAAAAACACATATACGTCGATGAGACTTCTCATAAGGACGATGGAAGGTTGCCCTTCATGAGGTCTTTTATGGCTCAGTAACTGTTCCAGGCCTTTTCGGTGCGTCTTGCAACATCTTTGTTTTGTCTTGCCTGGAAAGTTCATCATCTGCCTTGCCTTTTTCCAACTATTTTGGGGTCGGCTTCCAGTCTAACCGGACAGGCTACATCCGGAGCTGTTTACTATTCGAACCTTGTAGAAACTAGAGCAAATTATTTCCTTGCGTTCTATTATTGGAATCAAATGTAACTGCTCACATTTTAGGACCCTTTCAATAATGTTAATTTGTAATCCGTGGTGCTTGGCAACTGGGCCTCCCCCAGTTGTAAACGACCCTTTGGTCCTATTGGCCTAAGTTTGTTCTGTCTCCTGCTTGATTTGGAGGGAAGCGGAAAATTTGTTTTCCTTACTATCATTTCTGATTAATTTCGTTGCGGGATCCGAGACAGTTGTAATGTTTCTCCGGGACTCGTCGAGCTTCATTGCCTCGACGCTTTTCTTGTGGTCGCCACTGTTGATTCTGGCTTTCAGGAGTTGCAGTGGTTTGGGAATAGTGTAGCGGGCATGTAGTCTAACCGGATGCAGCTGAATGCAGTGTTTTATATGGACTGACTGCCTATCGGACCTCCACAACCCAGTTACTGGGTAACAGGGCACCCCTTGGTTAGACTGGTTGTCAAACTTTCTGGCTTCTGACTTCCCATAACAACTGCCAAAGACCTACGAATGACAACCGGGACCAACAGCTTTAAGTGCTTTCCGAGGCACGGAGTGAACTCGGCATTAAATGGATGGTCACCCATCCATAGACCGACCGTGGCAAGTGTAGCTTAACTTTTGACCGATCGATCTGTACAACTTTTACTTTCAGTGTTAAATGTCCTATCCTATCCTATACTTCTCGTTGTCGCAAGCGCGACTGCTGAGCGTGGGGTCCTGGGTTCGTTTCCCAGGTCGGGCAGTGTTATTGGGTTTTTCTATTAAGAATTTTTCAGTTTAACAGCCCGGAGTTTGGAAGTTGGCGGTGCATCGGAAAGCACGTAAAGCCGTATTGGTCCTGCGCCTGATCTTTCTCCGGTCGTGTTGGATTGTCGTCCCACCGGACTATGAGAGTGAAGGAAGAGGGAGTGCATTTGTGTTTGCGCACACACTTGTGCACTATAATATCTTCTGCGTACTTGGCTGATCTCATTGAGATTGGCCGCCGTGACCGAAATCCGGTCGGGAGATTACATTTTTACATCCTTTTACTTAGAAAAAATGGAAGAACTCACGACGTGGGTTGATTAATTCTTGACTAATGCTGAGATGTAAAAATGATTGCATGATGATCGAGACCAAGTCTTGTTTTTATCTTAATTGTTTATCCTGTCTCAACATCTCAGATGTCTCAAACATCTCCAAAAATAGATTGCTACTTAAGCTGAGAAATTAAGATGATTGATGATCTTCACAAAAGCTTGCTTTTCGGCGTCGCAGATATACCTATAGCAAGGTTAGATGGTAGTCATGACTTGTAATACCTATCTACTGTATAATTGATGTAATTTAAACGAGATTTATTTAAATTACTTGGCTCTATTATGAATAAAATAATAACTAAATAATACATACAGCAGATATTTTGTAAAAAAGAGCAAGCGTTGAAAAACAAAACAAGAATAATAAAAAAATAAAGTTTAAAAACTAAAACCCGACCACAACAAAAAGTGATCTAAAAAGTACGAGACAAGAAAATATTTCACACAGAAATCAAGACATAGGTGCAAAATGGTCAAGGTAAAGCCGTGGTTACATGCCATTATAATTCGTGTTCATCGCACCCATACGGGATACAGGCATGCAACCACGGCTTTACCTTGACCATTTTGCACCTATGTCTTGATTTCTGTGTGAAATATTTTCTTGTTTCGTACTTTTTAGATCACTTTTTGTTGTGGTCGGGTTTTAGTTTTTACCCGACTACGGCAAAGCCAAAGGAGGGTTATGATTTTGACAGGCTATGTATGTATGTATGTATGTATGTATGTATGTATGTATGTATGTATGTATGTATGTACGTATGTTCATCTGTTCGCTCATAGCTCCTAAACTACTTATCAGAACTAAACAAATGAGGTATCGTTAGAAGCGTCTTAATCGTCCGCTGGTTATAGGCTATATGACGTGTCACCGAATCCAATGTAGCGCCCTCTGACGGACAAAAAAACCAAGATAAAAAAAAAAATATGAAGACAAGCATACCGTGTTTGGTATCATTGGAAAGGGGTTCACTAGTACCTTTCAAATATATAACATTTAGTTGTAACTTATCAAAAATTATTTAAAAAAAGGAAAGAAAAAAAAAATTAAGATACGCATACCGTGTTTGGTATCATTGGAAAGGGGTTCACTAGTACCTTTTAAATAAATAATACTAAGCTGTGACTTGTCACAAATGATTAAAAAGAAAACTACTACTGGTATTTAAACTCCAAAATGGTTTAAATAAAAAAATAAAGTTTAAAAACTAAAACCCGACCACAACAAAAAGTGATCTAAAAAGTACGAAACAAGAAAATATTTCACACAGAA
Source organism: Charanyca ferruginea (assembly GCA_947361185.1). Taxonomy (NCBI): domain Eukaryota; kingdom Metazoa; phylum Arthropoda; class Insecta; order Lepidoptera; family Noctuidae; genus Charanyca; species Charanyca ferruginea. Next base: position 11,694,677 of record OX376057.1, read on the forward strand.
ATCAAGACATAGGTACAAAATGGTCAAGGTAAAGCCGTGGTTGCATGCCATTATAATTCATGTTCATCGCACCCATATGGGACACAGGCAAGCAACCACGGCTTTACCTTGACCATTTTGTACCTATGTCTTGATTTCTGTGTGAAATATTTTCTTGTTTCGTACTTTTTAGATCACTTTTTGTTGTGGTCGGGTTTTAGTTTTTAAACTTTATTTTTTATTAAACTTTATTTTTATATTTAACCAATTTTGGAGTTTAATTGCACTGGTAATCTATTTTTTTTTAATCATTGGTGACAAGTCACAACTAAATATTATATATTGGAAAGGTACTAGTAAACCCCTTCCCAATGATACCAAACACGGTATGCTTGTCTTCATTATTTTTTTTAATCTTGGTTTTTTTGTCCGCCAGAGGGCGCCACATTGGATTCGGTGACACGTAATATAGCCTATAACCAGCGGACTATCAAGACGCTTCTAACGATACCTCATTTGTTCAGTTCTGATAAGTAGTTTAGGAGCTATGAGCGAAGAGATGAACATATATACATACATACATACATACACAGCCTGTCAAAATCATAACCCTCCTTTGGCTTTGCCGTAGTCGGGTAAAAAGGCTACTTTCATCGTCGTCTTTCAACGTATACTACAGAGAAAATAGAGGTATACATATGGCTAGTCCACATTATGAACCTTAACTTTAACTTCAACACTCTCTCCAAATTGTTACGTTCCCTAACTTATCAATGTAACATTTAACAATAGTAACTTAAGAGTTATGAAATTATGTAAGTACTCATCTTAATAAGTAGTTATTGTAACAACAATCATGGTATGCTAATACAATAAACAAACACAACATGGTAACTTATATATTTCAGTTCAATTTGTTTGCCTTAATATTTTTCTTCAACAAACTTGTATTTAATATCTATATGTTTACAACGTTTATGATTATTTTCATTTTTTAAACGATTTTGATAGAGGGCTTGTGGCGATCACTCATAGGTAAAGCTACGCTAGCCGCGGTTGGTCTGTTGATAGGTGACCATCCGTTTTATACTCTCCGTGCCTCGGAAAGCACGTAATACCGTTAGTCCTGGTTGTCTTTCGTAGCCTTTTCCCAACCGTGTTGGGGTCGGTTACCAGTCTAACCAGAACCAATGTCCTACATGGAGCGACTGCCTATCTGACCTCCACAACCCAGTAATTGGGTAACACGATTCCATTTAAAATGTACAATTATGAATTTAAAAGTCACTTTGGTACTTGTACGCTTTCGAACCCAGAACCTCATGTACGAGACAATACTCATTCGATAAATTATCACGATACGGCGCAAATGATGCAACGCAAATATTCGCTCCAAATATCGTGAAGAATATAGTGAAGAAAAGCAAGTGTGTAGAATAATAGTCTGGTCTATTATGGAGATGGTTATGTTAGTAGACTCATTACTGAACGGACATTGTTAACTGCTTGTTTTGGCACAAAGTAATTCGTTTGAATGTTGTAATAATAGTAAAATATACTCTAACGAGGGTAGGCTTGTAGACTGGCTGAAACCCACATTTTACCGTGCTTGAAATAAAATAAAAAAACCGGACAAGGGCAAGTAGGGTTCACACTTGAAGGGTTCCGTATCACCGTACAATATAGGTACATAAACCAGCATATTAAGCTACCCCGATCTGTCAATTTTTTTTGATAGCTTTTTAACTTTATTATAAAGGAATAAGGTTCATGTTCAATTGGGAAAATTTGACAGTTTGTTTTTTTTTTGTTTTTTTTAGTTTTCAAAAATTCTACATAGACGACGTTTTAGTTTCATCAATCTCTTCTTAATAGATTTGGATGAGAAGGAGGTACTAAAATGCGGAAAATAAAAAGCTTTTTACAAAAAGACAACCGCCTGCAAAAAGTGAAAAATATCTTTAGCACAGAACACACATTGACTTTAGTTTCGGAAGTCGGTGGCAATACAAAACAACAAACAGAACAAAGCCACTGAATTTCGAAACTAAAGTCAATGTGTGTTCTGTGCTAAAGTTATTTTTCACTTTTTGAAGGCGGTTGTCTTTTTTGTACAAAGCTTTTTTAACTTTATAATTTGTCGTTATTGCGGCCTTATTAATAGACTCTGTGAAAATTTCAACTGTCCACCTGTTGTGGTATAAAAGACACAGCCCGCTGATAGGCAGACGGACAGACAACGGAGGATAAGTAATGGGATGGCTAACCTGGCGGCCGGAAGCATCGTCATACTGCGGAAGACGCAGCGCAAAAAAAAATGGTGCTCTCGTCATCGTCGGATCGCATTCAGGTGGAGTGTTGCCACTCGCAAGACACCAATTACTTCCAATATCAATTTACCTTCTATTAATGATCATCTCAAATTCTTGGAAGCTTTCATTTCATCACACGAACTCTGTTTATTGTTTGTTCAAAATCCAATATGTTGTAGAGTGGTTTACGTTTACTAAAATTGTTTGGAACTTTTGATGAATTTTCAGACGTGGCCTACGATGTAAGAAACACAGTAAGTCAATTTGTCAAAGACCTAGCCGCAAACTGGAAGCTCGAGGTTGTTAGAGCTACAAGTTGAATAGTTTATAAATCTATGTCGATAGATTTAGGTGAGTTGTCAATTCCTAGCATCGGTGAGATCAGAGCTCACTTTGCCAAAATTTACTTAGGGAGATTTTTTCGAAACAGACACGATAGTCCCATGTATTTAGTGCCTTATGATACTTTCTTCAAATTACTTAATATAAGATGACTAGCAACGCGACCCGGCTTCGCATGTGCCTATAGCCTTCCTCGATAAATGGACTATCCAACACAAAAAGATTTTTTTAATTCGAACCAGTAGATTCTGAGATTAGCGCGTTCAACCAAACAAACAAACTCTTCAGCTTTATAATATTAGTATAGATTTAATTTCAACTTCTATTTTGAGTAATCTTGCACTAGTATAATTACTCTGTGCACGAACAAAAATATACTTAAATATTCTGCCTACACGGTAGAGAACCAAAAAGGAGTTATGGAAATTATTCTCGCCCGAAAATTGAATTGAAATAGCCGGATTTCCCCACTGTAATTTCTGTGTTGGAACACTACATACCTAGCAGCGGTGGACGCGTCCAATCTGTAAATGGACTGACTCCCGCATTGTATGGACTGCTTCCATTCGACACTGCACAATATGCGTTTTCGTCGTTTCACAAATTGTTTTTAACATTGACGAAACCAATATTTTTTTTTGTTTGAATTTTCAACTAGGTGGTAACAAACGGTAATGAAATCATCGTCATCTATACCATCTATACTAACGAATGCTGTAAAGTAAAAAATTAAAGGCTGCCTTATTGTTTTAGTTTTATAGTTATAGGTTTTCCTTTTTTATCACTCGTGTACTTAAATATTGTACATAAATAAAGTAAAAAAAAACGGTAAACTTTATTTGTATGTGTTGTCTCTGGGCGTACTTAACTGGTCCCAATACAATTTTTTTTTTCACTGATAGGATGTTACTTTAGTGCTGAGTGCCAGAGGCGTTTTATGATACATTTATCTTCCACACGGGCAGAGCCGCAAGCACAAGCTAGTTTAAAATAAAGATGCACTTTTAATCAGCCAGAATAAGGTCTATAACAAATTGAATTCTTATTCAAGCATCTAAATCAACTTTGCAGACTTTTTCAAACTTATCAAATTGAATTCTTATAAATCAATTTCAAGTCTGGATTTGGATTCCGTAGGACCGAATAATAAAAACGGAACCCTTATTCAAATCACTCGTGTCTGTATTATAACAAAGGCTACAAAATAAGCTATTGGAATAAATCCAAATAGGTACAGTCAACAGCAAAAGTAGATGATCAAAATCAGAAATTCAATACTAATGAACGGAGTTCGCGTCAGAACTGTGTGGCGTCGAAGTGATTCAAAAGTATGTGTGTGACAATCACATACTTTTAATAAATAATCTTGTAATAAATTATATAAATTAGAGTTAGTAAATTAGTATTGAATTTCTGATTTTGATCATCTACTTTTGCTGTTGACTGTACTTTGTTTTGTGTATGATTTATCGAGTTAAAGTTGTAGTTGCGTTCTGCTTTATGAAACAATTTAAAATAAAAACATTTTTGCAGAATGCTTCTATCGGGATGGTCTTATTCAGCTATTTGAGATATGGCTGAAAAATTAATAAAATAGAAAGCCAAAATAATGGTTTCATTCTGCATAATTCTTAATCTATATATATAGGAGAACCTGACTGACTGACGTATCAACGCACAGCCAAAATGAATGGGACTAGTACCTAACGTAACCTAAGCTCAGTAACTACAGCCATTTCCATTTCCGGTTTCCATACAATATATTATTATGTATTAAAGGAAAGCCCTCCTTTAATACATAATAATATATTGTATGGAGACCGGAAATGGAAATGGCTGTTGTTACTGAGTTCAAAATTTATATTTTAGCTACTTACTAAAACAATAATAATTATGTATTGTTTTTGTAAAAGTAGCTCTAGAAGGGTAAAATAAAGAATGAAATGTAGTATAGAAAATCGAAAGTGCTAAAGCAATTGATGTCGATTTTTTCAAATCGTAACTGCTGAAGATTATTTTGGAAATTCAACCCTGAACGGGAGTTGAATTAAAAATATATTTACATGTTATACATTACGCTCTTTACTTTACTATAATAAAATGATGGGATGGTCTCTTTCTGCAAATAAGAATTTACAGATTGATAAGTGTCGCACTTATATGACAAAAGTAGACCATTATGATAGTCGTCTGGTGCCAAAATATCTTTAATGACGAAAAACAATTTTGAAGAACTAGACCATTGCGATGGTCGACTTCTGCAAATAGAAAAATCGAACTAATATAATATTATAAGTACTTAAACGATATTTGCAGAAACCAGCCAACTTTGCTGGTCGGTTTGTGCTTACTAATAATCACGCGTTTCTGGATATTTTGCTAGATCACAACCAAAAATAGTCGCTTTCAACACAAAAAAATGGGTGATAATGGTACATGGTCTCATTTGACAATTTAATATCTTGAGTACAGATGCAGTTTAAAAAAATCATGTCGGTGAAATATGTAAAGGAAAGTAAATCTTATGTCATGGGCATTCTTACTCATTTTCGCAAAAATCGGGGTTGGTCGCTTTCTGCTTAACTACGCTCATTTGGTACTCATAAATATAAATTTCTGTGACCCAAATACGTACGCATAACGTAAATCAATGTTTTTTTTTATCATATAGGACATTTTTAAGGGGTTAGACAAGAAAATTAAAAAAAAATAGTTTTGCATACTATACCGTGTGACTTATCAAATGAAGGGCTTTGTTGTAAGGGTTTCAATTTTTTTTTAGCTGATTTTAAATTTAGTTCAGCTGTTTAAGCGTCAGTGAGCTGTTCCCGTTCATTAATCCATTCCCAAAAACTTTCGCATTTATAAAGTATAATACATGTAAAAACTTTTTTAATTTCAATTATAAAACTATTTCAATAACTTTACACAAAGGAACCTTTTCTAAAAAAAAGCTAAAACACGACTACGCAGGTGAAAATTAAACCCAACTTTGTACAAACTAATCTAGGGACTATAAAACACTTTCAGGCACAGTTTAAACACACTGAAACTATTTTCAGCCATTATCGCTGAACAAAGAACAAACCATTTTGTAAAAATACTAAAACAACATCGATGACCCTGCGTAAATAGCAAAGGTTATGTTCCCACACCATGAATGTTATAGCGTTTTCCACCAGTTACACGAAGGGTTATTAGAGCGTGAAGAATTTAAGCTTCAGCAGAATGAGATAAAGTACTACGGGCCATGCGTGACAAAGGTGTCCATGCTGAGAACTTTAAACCAAACGAATTTCAATCTTAACGCAGTCATCGAACAAGCGATTTTCACTTAAATTATAACCACAACTTTATTATTTTTTGTCTGACAACCTAATCGCCTCTGACCGCAACGTTGTTAAAATCAACGTTAAAAAGCGGAAAGTGAAAACGTTTTTTCCTATTTATATTTTTTGCTGTAAATATTACTTTACTTTTTTATGTTTGTTTGAGTGAAAATACTGTTGGTTCACGCTGTAAAAACTGTTTGGTTAATAAAATGTTGGTAACATTGACATGCGGGCATTTATTAAAAATGAATTTCGTTGTTTTATAACCAGAAATGTTTCTAAAACATACATTTCAGTTAGCAAACAGGTAACGAGCCACCTGACAGAGAAGTAATGACGTATTAATGGGGTTAAACAATATTTAAAATTCAGTGCTTTGTTTCATTACAATGTTGGTACTTATCGTTCCGGTTGCACGATATCCAGTTACAGTCATGTGGATAATTTTGAAACGTTCATTGTTTTCTTGTTAAATGGCTGGCTATGGTTGTGATTCATCTCATCATCATCATGTCAACCTTCAGACGCCCACTGCTGGGCGGGCATAGGTCTCCCCCAAGAGGGTGTTCAGCCGTAATTGCCATGCATGGCTGATGCATGTTGACGATCGCAGTAGGTGTTATGGTATTCAGAAGAACGCTGCTGCCCATCCTCTGGTCAATATCCCTCTGTTGCCTACTACGATGGCTGTGATTGGTTTTTAATAATTCAGTCAAGCAAATACCGCAGCTTACGAGCGCTTGACCGTTCATTTGCCACGTTTATATAGGTATATAGAAATAGGAAGAAATTAGATCAACCGAGTTTCAGATTGTCGAAATGGTTGAGCTAAATGGTGCTGATCCACGTGTCATGTTCGTGCACGGGCGCTGTCAGTTGAGATTGGTCATCTCTTTACTGTCATGGCTTATGTATATCTTTATTATTGTTATTATTTCAATTATTTTGTATTGCTCTTCACCTACACTATTTTCACATAGAAGCAACAAGAACAATGTAACCATAGATTTTGTAAAAACTTAGATTAAAAGGAGTGTCCGTGGAGTGTCCAGCTCGTTCTTCTTCAAAGAGATCTATCTACCCTACGTTTTGAAACGAGCAACTAGCTTCAACTTTCTGACTAACTGATTCCTTGATAACTCAAAAGTGCCTGTAAATGATCAGTTGAAATATATGCTTTGAGTTTTCCTAGCACAGTTCAGTTGAGACTGAAACGTTCATACAGACAATACAAAAAAAAAAAAAAACATACATGTTCCGATAATTATATTCGGTATCACAATTTATCACAATTAAACGCACACTATGCAACCGAGCATATTATAAGTTGAGTGATTACATCACTGATAAAAATGCTTGGCTGGATGCTGGTCTAGCTCTACAGCCATAAGGGTTCATAGATTAATTGATTAGCATTTGTAACAATTTTTGGAGCTGCTGAAGATGTAGATCTATATTATCTTTGCATTGTATAAACTCAATGTGTTAGTATTATATAATTTTTCGTAGCACATACACGTGAGCACTATGTTTATTAAAGCTACCATTTACGAGGTATACCTCTCATTGACTTGAATATGCCCTGGCGGTTGGGAGAGTCATGCTCACTTGAATGTCTCGCTGCCGGTGGCGCATGTGTTGGATCATTCGGTTCCCTTCAAAATGGTTGAGCTAAATGGTGCCGATCCATGCGTCATGTTCGTGAACGGACGCCGTCGGTTGGGACTGGTCATCTCTTAGCTGCCTCGGTTATTTAAAATTTTGGTTTGAATTGTTATTATAACTATATTTTTCTCTAGACCTCTTTTAACATGCAAGACGTGTTACATTGTTCTCACATTGTACCCTTAGATTCAACATGAATGATGTAACCTAAATTTGTAAAATTTAACTGATTTTAAAAGAGTGTTCATGGAGTTTCTTGCTCGTTCTTCTCCATAGAAACCTACTGTTTGGAACGAGCAACTAGCTTCAACTTTCTGACTGACTGACTCTGACAATTCAAAAGTACCTGTAAATGGTTTAATTGAAATAAATGATTTTGATTTTGAGTTTGAGTTGAGTTTGACAAATAGAATAATTAAAAACTCTTAGCTTCAGTTTTGTATATTCCTGTTTCCCTTACATTATTTCTGTTTATCATTAACATGTGGAAAAGCTACATAAATGGCTGATTGTTTCTGACTCCACACAGTAGATAGTTAACAGTGAACTCAAGCAAAAAGTTGTGAAAAGATTATCTCCACTTTCATGGCTTCCGACTTAGTACCTATTAAGTTGCAAAATTACGGATTAGTGCATTAGCTTACTAGATAATTACCTAAGAACACAAGTATTGTATATTGTGTATTGTTTTGTATGTAGGTATTTATGTTTTATTTTGTATCTTTTTAAACTTCTAATAAAATAACTTGGCCATTTTTCACAACAACATCGTTAATAAGATCTCAAAATTAATAAGACAACTTTGCTAATTAAGACGTGCTTAATCTAAATTATTAAATTACCTACTAATTAAAATTTGATCGCATCTTTTTCACGAGAAAAATCTTCCTTAGGTATTTTACATTTTCTGTTTCGTTATTTTAATTATTTTGTTATGACGTACTTCACACGGTGGGAGGAACATCGTGATGCAAACCAATGGTATAAATGCTGATATTTTTAGTTAATTAAAAAAAATACTGTTCCATACATTTTGACCGTGTAGCTTTTGCATTTTTGTATGGATTAGCGACGAAAAATGTGCATGCTTTATTAGATGTTAGTACCTACTTCCAACTACGTACTAAGAGATGGTGCTCTTGCTCTGATTAACAAATGTAGGTGTATATTGTTACTAAAACAACAGCAAAAAACGTACTCTATATTATGTGAAATAAATAAAACAAACCTATTCCACACCCATATCATGTACACTTTTTATTAAAATCCACGAATAAAATAACATTTCAATTTATAAAAGCTCGTCGTAAGAGTTTTATTGTAACTGAAAAACGTTGGAAACTGCAATTGTTTGTGGTGTGTCGACCACCCGTTGTTCCAATTGTCGCGATAAATTACTCTGGTTACAATAACCATGTGTGAATTTATTTAGTTTTTTTTTTTAATTTAGCTTTTGCATTCGACTTTGTACGCGTGAATTTTCTTACAGATCTTTTTTTATTTATATTTTTGATAACAAAATATAACCTAAAACATTCAAGAATTACGTTGCTTTCTATTGGTGAAAGAATTTTTGAAATCGAACGAGTAGTTTCGGAGATTAACCCGAACGAACACACACTCAGTGCGGCGGAAGATTTAAATCTATACTAATATTATAAAGCTGAAGAGTTTGTTTGTTTTGTTGAACGCGCTAATCTCAGGAACTACTGGTTCGAATTGAAAAATTATTTTTGTGTTGGATAGGTAGTCCATTTATCGAGGAAGGCTATAGGCCCATGCGAAACCGGGCCGGGTTGCTAGTTTATAATATGTAGCGAATACAAAACTCTTTGATCCATTTATAAAATTACTCGTTAACTGTTTTTATCTACACTATAGATCAAAAATAATATAATATATTCATACTTTATTTACTTCCTTTTAAAGAAATGTCCAAACGGTTGGTGACACTTCCCGTGATCCAAGAATTGGTTTTTACCTTGGTGAGAGGTGAAAAGCATTCCACGTGGCAATGCTGCCAACCACTTGGGCACATTCCCAGATGACGGCGATGTAGAGGAATTTTTTGATGCCTTATTGTATTAGTTTTTTAATTTAATAATAAAATTATAGATTTTTCTTTTTTATTCTTAGTGGAAATATTGTACATAGATTCTAAATGACAAACACTTTTTCCAAAGATTACCATAGACTATTAACCTGAAGCTAGTTACAATAGTTATGAATAGTTATGTCGCAACTGTGGTCGCTACTCTAACCTCCGGGTTTTCGAACGAACGAATGTGTCAATTTGTCAAGCACGCATATTATATTGCTGTGTTTAGTTTTTGATAATTCACTCAAGCAATTACAGCAGCAACCAGGAGTTACCCTTGTTTTGTAAATAAAAATGCCGTGTGTCAGCTAATCTTCCTTTACTCCTAGCAAAGTTCATTTAAGTCACAAAACATTCTTAGGCTATTAAAAAACACATCAATATTCTGATAATATTCGGTATGATAAACGAAATGATTAAAACATATTCCTAGCTTCAATTTCACATATTCCTGTTTCTCTAACATCATTTCAGTATATCATTAACATGAGGAAATATAAACGGAATATTCGAATGTATCACTAATGCGCCGTGTAATTTTATATTCGTGAATCCTGTGTGTCGTACTCGATGCCAGGCGGTAATCTAGACGGAACCGGAGGTAAATATTTGATATAAGCCGGTCCTTTTGGTCAACGAACTCTGCAGAAGCGAGCTTAAGATAAGTTGTCATCCCACCGATACTGGGGATTGACTGACACCTCACACACCTCATGCTCATTTCACTTTAATTCATCAAGGGAGATTTTTATACAATATAGCGAATACCGAATATTTTTATTAAGGGGCTATTTTACGACTTTTACAGATATTAAACTGACAGTCACGTCAAAATGTGCAGTGTAAATGAATTGAAAAAAATATATGTTAAACTAGAACATTCTCTTAATCATTTAGTATGTGAATATTTTTTTATTATATTCATATTAAATAGTTTAATTAACTCGTCGACGCGGACAAAACATTGACCATCACACAAAATCTACCAAGTATAATTAAACGAAACGTACACCATCCCCCTCACACCATCACCATCAATACAATTTTATTATCTATCTTTTAGTATACGCCTTTTTTTTTAAGTTAAAGAATACTACTGTTATTTAATTTTTTCGACTAAACTTGGAGAGTTTTGCACGCGGCGCATGCGATTCTCTGCGTCCAAAACTCTCCAAGTTAAGTACGTGAATAAAAAATATTCACATACTAAATGATTACGAGAATGTTCTAGTTTAACATATATTTTTTTCAAATCATTTACACTGCACATTTTGACGTGACTGTCAGTTTAAAATCTGTAAAAGTCGTTTAATAGCCCCTTAAGTAGTAGCTGATGCCCGCGACTGCGTCCGCTTGATTGTCGAATATCAGCGTGGTTTTTTTTTGCGTAGTAGCTTAAGTTAAGTCATAGAGCTATAACTGGGCCAGTCGTTTCAGAGATTTTAACATTTTTAGTTGTTCTTTTTTTTTCTTATTTACTATGCACCTTGCTTATGTTATCTCTTCACCACCCTTAATTGACTGATAGAGAATGCCTGAGGCATTAAGTCTGCCTCAGTAGGTACGATTTATATAAAAAAAAAAAAAATATATACCTGTCATTCCATTTTATGCTAGATAATATCAGCTCACCTGATGATGACAGAGATGAGATGGTGTCATTATGGACTATAATAAAGTACTGAGTCTCGAAGCATTTAATCTGAGGGCTCATTTATATCAGGATTTTATCAGCGATTTTTAATTACGTTAATCATGAACATCCTTACATTGTGGCGAAGTAGAACATCGTGAAGAGACCTGTAATTTATAAAATTATACACTATTGAACAAGCTCGATGAATGCTTGCTTATTGTTTACAAATTGACTATTTGATTGAAGTGAATAAACTACAGGTTGGTATATAATACCAACCTGTAGTTTATTATATATAGTAGGTATATTATATGAATCATCAGTAAGTTCAGTGTTTGGATGGATATACAACATGTAACGTAATAAACGCACACCTTCAGACACCCCAATTAGTACCTAAATGATGTTATAATCTACATACACTGAATTTTTTGTTTAAAATTTATAAGCATTGTTTATTTATTAAATTAGTTATACTAATTCTGGCAGAAGGTAGTGGTCACAGTACAAAGCTACGCACACACACAGTCACACATGTAGGTACAAGTCAAAAAATCTTATTGCCTTGATTTACGGTCCATTTCAGTTTGTTTTGACTGTGCAGCGGTAGTGTGACTGTTATTTATGTAGTTTTAATTATTTTTGGGGTAAAATATTACCTTTACTAAAAATTATAGAAAGAAGTTTCAGTAAATTATTCTGGACAAACTACTTTCAGGATGTGCGTTAATTATATTACATGTTGTATATGCTGATGGTTGTCGTCGTGAGGCAGTTGAACAATTTTTTTTATAGAATTCTCCGGTTAGTCCTGTCAATATGTACTGTAAGCTATAGGTAGGTATTTAGTTCCAAATCAAGAATCGCATATTTTCCTGACTTGTAAAGTAAAAAAGTGGCTGTAGAACTAATTCGTTACACTTCAGAATCTGAAGCCGTGAGACTACATGCGACATAGTGGTCACCAAATCAAATTTTACGATCCAAAAACTACACTCAATTTACAGTAGAAATAAAGAATAGATCCCGAATTGGTAATTCCGTGTCATCTGGTCAGTGAAAAAAGATTACCTAAACTTTACACAAACTTTATTTGTGGAAATAGTTTATTACCTGAATTCAAAGGTAAAGCCAAAGTTTGTTTAAAACTGTTGAAGGAGCTTTTCGAATCAAATAAAAAGCGTAGGAAATGTTTCAAAGTTATCTCGAAACTTGAACACCTGATGCAGAACCGCAACAGACCAGCTAAACTATAAGAGATACAAAAATGGTACCATAGCAAAAATTGCTCCACGTGATGAGCATTATCTGCTGAGAGAATAAATTTGAAGATCTGGAACACCTGATGTGGAACTCCAAGAGCCCAGCTACACCATGACACATATAGGAATGACGTCTTAGCAAAAGTTATTCGGTCTGATGGGCATTTCCTGTTGACTTATAAAAATCGAAGATCAGAAACATCTGATGTGAAAATCATCTATCTATACATATAATAAAACAGTAAAAAAACTGTGTCTGTACATTGAATATATTAAAAAAAAAAAATATTGAGGGGGGTTTAGAAACAGTAATAGAGCAAGAATCCAAAAAAAAAATTCTGCCAGTTGGTCTGTTTGTCCGTTTATCTGTTTGTTTGTTATAGTATTTCGGTTCAACTCGAAAACTATATTTACTTTTCATAAGCATGAAATCATTTGTAACGACTTATTGTTTACATCTTATAATATTTGTTTTATGGATTCTTGGAATCTTATAAGTAATATATAATGTACTCACAGTTTTATGTGCTGGTTTTGTCTGTGTTATAATTGTATTCCTGTATCATCATCATTTCATATCATTTACGATTATATTTACAAACCTGAAAAATAAATAATGTTTTGCTTTGACATGTCTGTCAGTGACAGTCGTCAAATTGACGACCGTCAACATTTCTTCTAATAAATTTTCGGCTACTAACGTAAATGCTCTATGTTGTTGATCTTGTAAGCTTGTATGTTAGTGTCATATATGAAACGGCTGAACACCCGCTGTATTATCGTGTGTTTTTCTAGATCTAATTCGCACTAATATTATATTAAAAATTATTATTATTATTAGCATTCGACAATTATTAAGTCTGGCCGGTATTATAATACCTCGCTGTGGAAAACCAATGACCGTTCTAGAAAGAAGATTCATAATTGGATTTTTTACGAATTTCGGAAGAACGGTCAGAAAACAAAACCTGTCAAAGAGGCAGTCTAGATCTCGGAGCCGCTTGGGTAACACGCTGATTACCCATACGCTTACGTTGCTGGAGTCTAGATCTCGGAGTCGCTTGGGTAACACGCTGATTACCCATACGCGTACCTTACTGAAGTCTACCAGTCTACTACTACAAGTCTACCAGCCTGCAACCGAGAGTCGGTTAAGCGGGTTAAGCCGAGCTGTCGCGTGCCTATGTTCCCAGGGCGGGTCCTCTTACTGAGACCGCCTGGGTGATCCCGAGCTGCTCGCGTCAGTCTTCTCTTCGGCCGATCCTGTACGCCGGCCAGGCTGTGGATCATAATCCTCCTGGAAAACTCTGCCTAATCCTAGTGCGTTTAGGTCAGTTCTTATTTTTATACTAACAATTGTTTTTGATACTCATCACATTTTATCTTTCGTGTGAGAGCTATTAAATTCAATTCGTACAATTCTGCATAGCCTTTTATTTCTCTTAAATTATCAGAATTGCTACATTGTACACGCTAATCTTCGGAACTGCTGGACGGATTTGAATGATTTTTCTTTTGTTGTATAGGTATTAAGTCTGGCCAACATATAGGCTATAATTTATCTTGGAAACTTGAACACCTGATGCAGAACCGCAACAGACCAGCTAAACTATAAGAGATACAAAAATGGTAGGTACCATAGCAAAAATTGCTCCACGTGATGAGCATTATCTGCGGAGAGAATAAATTTGAAGATCTGGAACACCTGATGTGGAACTCCAAGAGCCCAGCTACACCATGACACATATAGGAATGACGTCTTAGCAAAAGCTGTTCGGTCTGATGGGCATTTCCTGTTGACTTATAAAAATCGAAGATCAGAAACATCTGATGTGAAAATCAAAGCTATCACTAATTTCACTGTATCTTATAAAATAACATAAGCTGGGAGTACCGCCACGCGGTGAAGGCGGTAACACTTTAGAGCTGATTTTTGATGACGATGGTATATCATTGAAAATTTGACTCTACTGGCCAAAATTCCCATTTATTTTTTTATTTTATCGAATAAATATGCCTTCGGGCTAGTGTTATTTTGGTGTTTAATTTCCTTTACACGGTAGCATACCCGGTAACGCAGGGGAGCAGTCACTTAGATTTTAATTGATCAGATATCTCTTCACAATAAAACTATAACCATGCCTAGAAAGAGGTCAAATCTTTCCCAATGTTCCAAAGGAGCTAAAAGATTGAGGATCATAAGATCCCAAGAATCTACTAAAGAGCGTCAGGAGAGACTTGATGCTGTTCGAGAACATCAGGCTGCAAATCGCTCCGTGGAAACCTCTTCAGATCGCGAAGCACGTCTGCGTTCTCAGCGTATTTACGCATCGACTTCTAGGTCTCTAGAAACAAGTGGGGAACGTGATGCGCGACTGACCGCTGATCGTGAACGTCACGCATTGTCTCGCGAGTCGGAGACGTTCACGGATAGAGAATTGCGCTAGAGTTCTCAGCGTATTTACGCATCTGCTTCTAGGTTTCTAGAGACAAGTGCGGAACGTGATGCGCGACTGTCCGCTGATCGTGAGCGACATGCATTGTCTCGCGAATCGGAAACGTTTACCGATACAGAATTACGCTTGAGTTCTCAGCGTATTCGCACATCTTCTAACAGGTCTTTTGAAACGAGTGATGAACATGATGCACGACTAACTGCTGATCGAGATTATCATACATTGTCCCGAACACGCACACAACAAAATATCCATAATCAGTTAGAAAGTGAGAGAGAAAGAATTGCTGGAGTACGGCAGGAAGAGACAGAAGAAGAGCGCAACGAACGTTTGAATTCTGATCGACTTCGACATTCTCTGAACAGAATGTCGATATCATCTGAAGAATAGGATGTGTCTCAGATATAGCCATAGGGCATGGCGACCTTCCTTGGGTTGATAAGGAACTGAGTGCATTTATGTATACTCCTAAGATTGACTACGCCACATATTCCGCCATCGGAGGTATATATGATTCAAAATTGTACTTTTTGAACGTCTCGAATCGTCTCGCGCATCCCGTTGGTTTCCCGTCCCCGGGCTCTTAGAATTCGACATCAGACGTTTCAGATCTTCGATTTTGCCGACCCCGTTGTCGCTGGCATAAGCAACAGGATCCGCGTACGAAGTCGCGGGCAGAAGCTAGTAATTAATAATTTTTCTGAACGGGATTGCAGTCTTTTCAGTTATTTAAAACTACACTATTTAAAACTTAAAAGTGTGAGAGAGGAGAGCTTTAGATTCTCGTAGTGATTGAATGCTCGTACGAGTATTATCCTTAGTAATATGTTAGTAGAAAAGACCAGTTTTCGTAAATCATTTAACAACACAGTTGATGCAGTGAATCAGCTATTGCTGCGTTGCGTGTCGCGGTTTCGATTCCCGCACTGCATTTTTAGTCGAGTTTAAGAAAAAGTTTGGCTATGTATATCATCGTCACTTCCACTCAAAGGCACCACTGTAAAAAGTAGGGATCGTATAATCGAATGTATATTTAGCCTACAGTTCATTTTTCGCTATGTAAGTATGGATACAACTTTAAAACTCGCTGGTTTGAAGAAAAAGTCGATTCCATACACCTGAAGTTTAGATAAAGTAAGCTTATCCGATCGCTGATGATGTCTTTTCCGTAAACTCGATGGGTCGTTATTCGTCGATAATCGTTATGAATAAGACACACTGTTGTGTAGCTTACTTAAAACGTAATCCTTACTTCCTTACTATATTTTAATATTATAAACGCGAAAGTAATTCTGTCTGTTACGCTTTCACGATGAAACAGCTGATCCGATTTTGATGAAAGTATCATGGCGAGATTTGTACAAAAAAAATTAAGATGTTTAAAGAAATTGAAATTCTAATTCTTATATTCTTGGGTACCTAAAGAGTATCTTCAGGCATTTACAAAAATTTTAAAACCCCGCAAAAAAAAGTTAATACTTTAACGAAAAACTCATTATTTCAGAACGAAACGGCGACTGACAGTAACAGTGACATCGACAGCTGCTGTTTCGCAGTTCTTACATTGAAATTGCATCGTTTTATGAGAAAAAATATCACAAAATAATGAATATTTTTTCCACACACTTGTCACATCACTTGTCTGCCAATTTTATAGATCCATTAACATCGCTTGTCACTTTCTTTTTTTTTATAATCACAAAATGGGCATCGAGATGAAACAAAAAAATGTATTTTCATTTCGTAATATTTTAATTATGCGGGGGTTTAAAAATATGCTAACTATATCAATCTACTCCTGGTAATGTATTCTTCACATTGGAAAATATTTTAAACCCTCTAAATTACTTTTTTTTTCATACAAATGAATGTATGAATCTCGCCATGATTCTTTGGTATGAACATAATTTGAACCTTGGGAAAGGACACAGGCTACTTTTAAATCCGCGACTTCGTCTGTATCCACGATAAGCGATATTCACGCGGAAGAAGTTGTGGGCAAAAGCTAGTTATAAATAGGTACTTAAAAAACCAAAATACTTATAACATTAAATTATATCCCAAAGCACCGAAAATACTTACACAAAACGCCATCTTATAAGCACGCTCGCCACCCATATTTAAGGAGCTCCCCAATCAAAACAATTCACCCAGAATGTCAGGAATTTCGCAATATAACATTCACAATAAATTTTCCGTTAGCGGAGTCGTCTATCCGACCAATGTCGCGATGGTACGCATGCTAATATACCACCAGATGTCAGTTTTAGTAATAATGGCGTATTAAAAGCAATATTACGTTAATAAAGGGATGATGAAATGTTCATGTTAAGAATGGGAATTTCCTTTGAAATTATATTACAGGCAATTTACTGGTTGGTGTGAGAGTGAGAATTAGCTCACATCAACTAGTAAATCTATAAGTATATAATATATAAAAATGAATCCCTATTTCCCTTGGTCACGGCATCCCGCGTTGCATGGCATGGTACGCGATGTTGGGTATGTAGGGTAGTTAGGCGTAGTTAGGGTAGGTAGATAGGCAGGTACGTAAGTAGGTAGACAGGGACAGGAGAACGTCTGTTGGGTCAGCTAGTATGATATAAAAATACGTACCTAGATAAATTTAGGTGATTTTCACAGAATAAAACTGTTGATGCTAAGGATTTGCAGTTTTCCTCGCCGCCTCTACATTTATCAAGGGAAAATTTTAAATAATAGCACTACAGGGCAATAAATCACAAGTTATTTTAAATAATGTATGATTCAAAGTAAAAAGTACAGCATTACGATAAACTTACTACGCATATTATTTTGCGACACTTCTGTTGAACATAATAACCACGAGAAATGACTTCCCATTGAATATTCAATTTGCAGTCCGCATTTTATGACGTCGGGCTTATGACCGCTTTGGTTATAAAAATGTAGTCCGAACATACATAGGGGAATTAGACAAACTGTTAATCAAAGTTCTAAAAGAACTCTTCGCAGTTCATTATATTTATGATGCCATAAAAGTACTTGATCAAACCGAAGTTTGTTTCATAATCTGAGCTGAAGGTATTAAATATTCATAAAAACTTATGGTACAATGACTAACTAGGGTTTTCGAGTAAAATCTTTATTGCCAGATCAATAAATTATTTGTTTACATGATTATTATGGTATTGTCAATTTGTTGTAATGAAATATGTCATAGTTTTTATTCAACACGTGCAACATAATATATTATATAGGTATAATTGGCTAACCTTTTCCCAACTATGTTGGGGTCGGTATCCAGTCTAACTAGATGCACCTGATACACGAAGCGACTGCGTAACTGACCTTCAAAACCCAGTTACTAGGTAGCATGATAAGTACTGGTTAGACTGATTGTAAAACTTTTTGACAAATATCTACGAATGACAGCCGGGAGCAACTGTTGTACGTACTTTCTGAGACACGGAGGAATGAGATAGACCCTTCACGGACCGACCGCGTCTGCGTCAAGCCAAAGTTAGCCACGGCCTATCGATCTATACGACTTTTACTTAGCCACGAACACGACATGGCACGATTTAGGTACGCGCAAGATGTTAAAAAAAAAAGTTAGATAATTAAAAAACCCGACTGCGTAAAAAGTAAACTTTATATAAAACTGAAAAGAAATAAACAAGTCCCGTAGTCTAGAATTATGTTTAGTAATGTTGAATAACTATACCGTTGAAATGAAAACCACGCCAATAGCGATTTGATCAGTCGGGACCCATTATAGGGAAGATTTGAGCTGGTCTAGATTTTAATCGGACGGACAGACGTAGGTTGCGGCGAAGGGTTCCGTTATTTTTGTACGGAACCATAAGAACGCTTGAACTTCTAAATAAATCAAGCCGTGCAACTCTTAAATTAACTGAGTTCCAAAAGTATGTTTAATATACTTTCGGAACACAATGTTCTTAGGGTTCCCTTATAGGATTACTCGTGCGTCTGTCTGTCCGTCCGTCTGTCATAGCCAATTTGCTCCGAATGTACTGGTCCAAATCAGGTGAAATTTGTTGGTAGGATGGTGTAATCCTATGACCCAAATACAGATGTGCAAAGTAAAAAAGTATTTTTTTTTAAATATGAAATCCAGAATTAAATAGCTCGCTTAGTTTTGCTAGTCCCAGTCCAAGTATAAGTTTTGGATATTATATTGAACTGTTATTGCTGGATAGTAAATGAGCTATTTGATTATGGATTGAGTGCGGTGATCCTGACCAGACAATGGCCCACTTATTACAGTGCCCAAAGTGCCCCTACCCCTGCACCTTAGAGGACATTAAAAACGCCACTGATGCTGCGATAAATATGGCTACCTACTGGGCCCAAGTAGTCTAGCATAAAGGAAAACCATCGATTCGAAAAGAAGAAGAATTATGGATTTCAAATGGTTTTTGTTCTGCCAAAACGAACCAACCCGCTATTTTTACCCGACTTTTTTCGGGTGTATGTATGTAAATTTCTTTGGCACGCTCTGTAGCTCAAACGGCTTGATATATTTTGACTTGAGAGGTGTCGTTTCATTCGTCTTAATTGTGTGAGGGACACTGGGTACATCAAAATTAGAAAAATTACACAGGCCGATTTTTGGCGACATATTAGTGTTTTCAAAAAAAAATATTTTTCCTCAAAACCTATCGAGTGGGATATCAAAATAAAGGGTTTTATAAATATCTTATAAATATATAAACAACGAATTACGTAGGCTACGGCCGGAGGAGTCAAAGAAAAACAAAAATGATTTAAAATAAAACTAGATATATTGAATTAATATGAAATTACAATTAATTCCTAAGCCTAAGGTTAGTACCCTATCATTCGATGTTAGAACAATAAGTGTGTGGAAAAAATGGTATCTTTACAGAATTCGCGGCGTTGACGTCATGTGAACGTTGTGCTGACACGGCGCCTTGTAGCTATTACAAAGTCCGATGAAATCAGGTGATACAAGTCAGCGACCCCAGCATGTCAGCGACCCCGGGATTCAGTAGATATGGTATCCAGCCAGTGGATATGTAACACCTCCCCCCGTAAATCAGCAACTATGTGAGAAATTTTTCGAGAAAGTTGCTGAGATGTTTCCAGAATCAATTCTGATCTGCCTGGGAGGAATCTTTTTATCTTCAAGCACTTCAGTATAGGTATCATGGGTTGGATTGTTATCGGCGCTGTTGGTTTTCTGTTTCTTTAGGCTTTTTGTTCGTAAACGTCTGTACAGTAATCCAATACCTAGTGCGCTTACACTGAATAGTATAATATAGACTGGAATGGTCGTATGGTAGATAGAGTAGTCCATAATCTGGTTTATTTTTACAGGTTTCTGCAAGGATATCTTCGTGTTTGTGCGGTGCAGATTTTCAAGATTCACAGTATTCAGTTGTATGACTGTGTCTTCGTTTTTCCAGCTGTCTTTCATGGATGGTAAGTCCAATATCTTCAAGGCTCGTCCTCTGATGTTGTTATTCGTATTGAAGATGGCGAAGTCAGGCGCTGAGAGAGAACACCCTTGTGGAATGATGGCTAGAAAACCTCCTTGTAATGTTCTATACTGTTCCTGTCCGCATGAAATTTTAATTTTGGTTGCCTCCGGAAAGCTGATCGTGTAGTGCATCTCGTCGAGTTCTTCAAGTGCAGCTCTGGTGAGTATGATTTTCGTTGATTTGCACGATGCATCGAGATGTTGTTGGGTGATGAGTTGGTGTACGCAGTCTGGATGACCTTGACCTCGATGGAACTTGTCCTCGCAGAGAAACCAAGAATTTGCCTTCGGGCATTCAGCCTCCATGTACATAGATTCGGTGCTATGGATTGCTATATAGGGTAAGGTGGGTATTAGGGTGAGATTATTTTTGTTGGGGACAACTGAAAGTTTGTAAAAATCATAGGTAAGGGTTAGGATGATTGGTACTTTATAAACTATAACTACTTGCTGGTCAAGATAAAAATAACCTAATTTTATTATATCGTAATAATCCCTAAGGTCTATGTCAAGGATTTGTTCCTTGCTATATAAAGTTCTTATTTTATCTAATATGTCTTTAAGCGACTCTAACCTAAGTATCGAATGACATGTGTTCGATGCACGGATGAAAGCCAGGGCATTTTCTACCTTATATATCTCGTCGGAGAGACTTTCTAAATTATCACTTAAAATTAAGAAATGTTGTGCCAGGTGGGCAAATTTGATTAGTTCCTTATCCCTATTGGTATTATTTTCTAATAAAGAATTTAGTGCCTTGGAGATTTTATTCTGATTGTCTACTATGTTATCTAAAATGTTAGAATGTTCTGACATCCATTCCTTTGTCAAGCTAACATGGTTATTAAGTTCGGATTCTAATGAATTTTCGTTACTTTGCAGAGTTCGGATCGCGCTATCATATTTCAAGGCGTCCGTATAATCAAGGTTGCCTGATATACTTTTAATCACTGAACCTATGCCGTCTATTAGTCCCCGTTTACTACGATGCGATTCGAACGTTTCTAACCTGTCTGACAAGGTGTTGAGTTTACTCTCTAAGTAACGGACATGGGGATCGAATAGAGATGACGTTCTATTGTTTAGTAAAGGGTTTAATTCCGATAGTTGCAGTTTTACTGATGTAATTTGGGAGTTAATATCATTGAGTTTGACGTATTGCAGAAAGGAGTGGTAGTGGGATATTATTTTAGCTCGACCCAACTTGAAGGGTAGAAGGCCGGGGCCGTCCTGTAACGAGTCAATCGTTACATCTTGCGCGCTCGTCAGTTGAAGTAGTTGCAGTATTAGAAGTATCCTGTAACAATAAAGGATTCTTAGGGGCTCTTTTCAGACGAGACTTAGCCACTGGGCCACGTTTCTTCCTAGTATATATATGAATAGGCAGGTCCGCAAGGACAGTGTCCTGCGTATAGCGCGGCGCTAACTTCTGACGATTTGCCAAAGGATTACGCACGAAAACCTGCTGATCAGGTAGGTACTCTTGTTCTGGTTCCCGATCCTTATTCCTACTTTCGGTGAGTTGGGTTCGGTCGTGAAGCGAAGACTCATTTATAATGTCATAAACTTTGGCTAACTTTTTCCTATGATCCTGTATGTATTGTTGGAGTAAGTGCTCTGACAAGTTAATATCGAATGGGTCTCGTGGGTCGAAATGACCAGTTATCAACTCTATAGGCCTACATTTTGTAAAGCTATGTATGGAGCTATTATATCCTAGCACAGCATATGGCATGAGATTTACGACTGATTCGTTGCGATGTTCTAATTTTAATATTCTTAAATGTTCCAGAATGGTTGAGTGGAAACGTTCTACCATGCCGTTATCATTTGGACTATGAGCAAGAATTTTATGATGTTGAACTTTGTGAACCTTCGTAAATTCTAAAAATATTTGATTCGTGAATTCCGGACCTTGGTCTGTAACAATCGTTATAGGTACGCTATGATGAGTGAAAAACTGTAATAGAGCTTGCACTACGCTTAAGGCGGTGCCATCTCTTAAATAATATGCTTGCGCATATTTTGAGAACGCATCTAAGATGGTAATATATTTTTCGCTCTGCGCCGTGAAGAGATCTACGTGAACTATCTCAAAGGGTTTAGTAGGTGGAGGTACTATACAGAACCTTTGTTTAACAGGGTTCCTGTCATACTTAGCCTGCCCACATATATTGCATTCGTTGATGTATTTTGCAATGTGATCTTTCATTTTAGGCCAATAGTATTTTTGAGATAGGGCGAGATAACATTCAGTGATACCGCGGTGGTTCGTTTTTCCTTCGTGGTATTCCTGAACCATTTCTTGCTGACGTAAGTACTCTTTTATATTCTCTACTTCAGTTTTTGTTAAAATTAAATTCATTGCAGACCCTTTAAATTCATTTTGAATAATTGGGATAATTTTGTACATAGCCAATGTAGGATGAATGATTAAACCAGTTTTTACCTTTGGATTTACAAATTCCTTAATTGCATTTATAACGTCCTGTTCCAGAGACGACTCCGACAACTGGATGGTAGTACGAGTATGTGTTTCGAACGGCTTGGTGACGGTTGGCCGTTTCTTAATATCACCTACAATCACGAAGCGAATCTGTCTGTTAAATTTATTAAGCGGCTCATCAGATAAGGGAATCTCCAGTATTGGGTTTTCGGCACTCGTATGGGCTGTAATTGTGGTAGAACCGGTAGCTGATGGCGCCTTTTCTGAGGGGTTTACTGCTATGGAACTGACTTCTTCGTTATTGATTTGTACGCGCGACAAAGCGTCGGCATTGGTATTGGTTTTACCCTGCTTGTAAACCACAGTAAAATTATATTCGCTTAATTTTAGCTTCCAACGGGTTAACCTTGAATTTGGCTCCTTTAAATTCATCACCCATTGAAGGGGTTTATGGTCGGTGATTATTTTAAATTTCCTTCCGAACAAGTAAGGTCGAAAATATTTGGTTCCCCATACGATAGCTAAAAGCTCCTTCTCTATTGTACTATAATTGGTTTCGCTAGTATTTAACGTTCTGGACGCATGAGCTATTGGTTTATCTGAACCCAAAGGACCTTGTGATAATATGGCACCTAAAGCGACATTCGATGCGTCCGTCGTTAAAATAAACTCTTTTTCAAAATCCGGGTATTTTAGTATTGGGTCGTTAATTAATAAGGTTTTACATTTTTCGAAACAGTTCAAGTAATTAGAATCGTGGATGTTAATTTTTGACCCTTTCTTAAGGCAATGAGTCATAGGTTTAGTTATTTTGGCGAAATCAGGAATGAATTTACGATAATATCCTAATAATCCTAGAAACCGTTTTATGTCTGTTGCAGTCTTTGGCAGCGGAAATTTCTGAATAGCAATTATTTTATCGGGGTTGGGTTTGATACCATCCCTGCTGATTACATGTCCTAAATAAGATGTTTCTAACTTCAGAAATTCGGACTTATCTAATTGTATTTTAAAATTTGATTCTCTAAGTCTGTTGAATATTTTTTCCAAATTTATCATGTGTTCCTGTAATGATACACTGAACACTATAATGTCATCTAGATACACTACGCAAATTTTATTTTGAAGGTCCTTAAGCACATTGTCCATAACTCGCTGAAAAGTTGATGGAGAATTCTTAAGTCCCATTGGCATACGCAAAAACTCGAAGTGTCCGTGCTCTACGGTAAAAGCTGTCTTGTGGATGTCGTTTTCTGACATTTGGCACTGATAAAATCCACTTGCGAGGTCTAGAGTAGTAAAATAATTACAGTTTCCGAGTTTGTCTAAGATATCCGAAATGTTGGGAATAGGATATTTATCATCAATGGTCTTTTCATTTAGTTTTCTAAAGTCTACGACTAACCGCCATTTTTGTTTCCCGGTGGCGTCGATTTTCTTTGGAACCACCCAGATAGGCGAGCTCCATGCGGATTCAGAAGGTCGAATAATTCCCTGCTCTAGCATTTTTGAAATTTGATCTTGTACCTCTTTTCTGTGAATGTAAGGATATCTGTAACTTTTGGTATAAATTGGGATTTCATCAGTGGTTCGAATGCAATGCTTAACTTTATTAGTGAAAGTAAGGGGTTCTCCTTCTATATAAAATACATCAGCATACCGAGCACATAACGTTTCTAAGTTAGCACGTTCCTCAGGATTCAAATGATCGGTCCTTAAACGCGAGAGCACCGCCTTAACTCGCGACTGCGATATGCGTTGTTCGGTGCACATGCACTCAGTATTGAATAACTCCGCGCTTACAGGGCGATCCATTGAAAACACTATGTCGTTCTGAGTCGGATTAAATACCTCTAAGTAACCTCGGCTATTGCTAATTTCGGTTATACATTCATTTATGATACAGTTACAACTAACTTGTTCTGGAATTAATGCTTGTCCGTCCTGGAAATTGATTGGAACTTTAATAATTTTAGAAGACTTAGCTGGTATTATGTCCTCGTAATAGTTACTATTTCGTGAGTTATGCATGTGAATGGTATTTTGCGCGTTTCTAGTATTTAAAATTCTAGTTTTCAAATCTATATTCGATTCCCAATTTTGTAATAAATCATTGCCAATAAGTCCGTCAAAATAATTATGGAATTTATAAATGTATAATTTTATGCTATCGTTTTCGCTGAACTCGCGGAAGCAAGGTAATGTAATCGAATACTCGTGGCGACTCGTGCCATGATAATTGGATATTTCAAAAGGTTCATAATTTAATTCTATGTGCGCAAAATACTTCCTAACGATTTCAGGACTAATAAAGGATGAATTGGCACCTGTATCGATCAATAATTTAAGAGGTGGATTATCTATAACTATGTAAGGCAATTGTCGCTGGGTCTGTAAGTTGATCTCTATTTGAACTTTTCTAATGTGGGGTCTTTCTGAAAATCCTGAGGGGATTTCTCGCGCGAAGATGATGGGTTGCACGACGGTTCTTCTGAACATTCCTCTACGATGATACTAGAAATAGGCTCATGATAATATACTTCTGGTTCGCAGTTATAATATTCGTATGGGTGAGCAATGTAATCTGACACGCACGAACCGTAATAATAGTCTAGATTGCTGAAATTGCGTTCGTCATCAAAATTATTAAAATTAACTTCTCTAGTTTTAAAATAATCATTTGGTGGCGGATTACCGAATTTTGACCAATCGTGACCCCGAACTGGCATGGGTTTTTGGACATAATGGCTTACCCCGCTCATTGGCTTTGGGCCATTATTCCCGTTAGACTGCGGATCACGTTGTGGCAGCCTAATGAAATTACCGGTAGGTTTATAAAAATGACTAGGCAACTGGGCACCAAATACCTGCTGAGTATGGCTGGGACCTCTGTACTGGTTATTCTGCGGAGGCCTCCACATTGGGAATCTTTGAGGTAGCTGCGGCACGAACTGTCGTGAGGGACCTGGCATATTTAACATAGGCGATCGCGGAGAACTTCCCTGATAGGCCTGGCTAATCTGTCCATGAGGGAGGTTATTTTTCTTTCCACTAAAATTATCATTTCTTTGTTGCAAGTACAAAGTATTAACTTCCTCGTGCACAAATTCGAGTGCCTTCTCGATAGTATCCGGTCGCATGCATCGGATGCGTGACCCAAGTGGATCCTTGAGACCACGTAAAAAGGCCTGAAGGGTTAATTTTTTATATAGAGTACGTTTAGCCTCGACTGTACTTCCCAAGGTTTCGTGCAAACTAATGTAGGTCATGATAGTGCTAAATAAATTCTGGCATTTCTCATAAAATTCTTGCGGTGATGATGATCCCTGAGTTAAAAGCGCTAAATCGTTATATAAGGACGTTTCATCGCGTTGATCCGCGAAACTATTAATTAGGGCACTACGAATACCTTCCCAACTGTCAGGTATCCCATTAGAGTTAATCAATCGAGCTGCGGGTCCAGTTACTTTGTTCAGAATTCCATTTATTAATGCAAGGTTACCTAATTCGCATCCCGGTGCGCTACTAATGAACTTTTTAACTAATTCGTCACATATTTTAATAAACCGGGTGAGAACGTAAGAATTCCCGTCAAATTCAGGGACTAGGCGAAGGGCCTTGTACACTGTCTCAACTTCAGACATATTATTTATAGAGCTAGAACTACTGGAATCTATATCTCTGTTTGCGTCTAGCAAATTATTCCTATTAATACTACTACTATCTAACCTAGGGGTACCAGATTTCCTTGGATGGAAAATTTTGGTGAATATTGGGGAAACTTAGGAAATTAAGGGAAAGCAACCATAGAGCGATTCTAAGGTACTCACATATACATTTTGGTTCTCTCTGCGTATCGATGGCTGGATACACCCCCTGCTGGTAGCGCTCGTAGATTCAGGATACTCGAAATCGGTTAGTCTCACGCACGGGACTTCGGTCCGATTTTAGGGGAAATCTTGACGCGACGCGAATCGAAACCTAATATACTCGAGTATCCTACCGACTGCGCCAATTACGTAGGCTACGGCCGGAGGAGTCAAAGAAAACCAAAAATGATTTAAAATAAAACTAGATATATTGAATTAATATGAAATTACAATTAATTCCTAAGCCTAAGGTTAGTACCCTATCATTCGATGTTAGAACAATAAGTGTGTGGAAAAAATGGTATCTTTACAGAATTCGCGGCGTTGACGTCATGTGAACGTTGTGCTGACACGGCGCCTTGTAGCTATTACAAAGTCCGATGAAATCAGGTGATACAAGTCAGCGACCCCAGCATGTCAGCGACCCCGGGATTCAGTAGATATGGTATCCAGCCAGTGGATATGTAACAAACGTACCTATATGTTTAAATGTAATTTGGAATGAGAAATGCTAAAAACAACAAATAAATTAAGGTTCGTTCCCTTCAAGTTGAGTTCCTTTACGCTGAGTCTGAGAGTTTTTAGCATGAAAGGTGTCGTTTCAATCGTCTTAATTGTGTGAGTGAGACTGGGTACATCAAAATTATAAAAATTAAACTGTCCGATTTCTGGCGACATATTAGTGTTTTCAAAAAGAATATTTTTCTTCAAAACCTAGCGAGTGGGGTATTAAAACAAAGGGTTTTATAAATAGCTTACAAATATATATACAACTATTTGTTTAAATGTAATTTGGAATGAGAAATGCTAAAAAACAACAAATAAATTAAGGTTGGTTCCCTTTAAGTTGAGTTCCTTTACGTCGAGTCTGAGAGTCTATTGCTTTTGCAAAATATTGCTATTTTACGCTACCTAATTCCGTTACGTCGAGTTTATATAATAAGTACAGTCAGGATATAAATAAAAAGCCTGTATCATTGAAATATTGTTTTATTATTTGTTTTTTAACGTTTCTCTACACTATAATTTACTTACTATGATGATATCAGTAGGAGAAAAAGATGAAAATGTTTTCGAGAATATGCCGGTTTAGCGATTTCTTGCAGCTTTGAATAGGTTCCGAGAGGCTCAGAAGTATTATCTTCACTATGATACTTTTTTAACTCCCGATCCTTGCGGTTCTTCGCCATGTAAACTCCTGACGCCATTTAGGACATACGGGCGGAAAATGAGGTCATGGTGGGCCAGATGCAGAATACTGATCATGAGTGGACTCAAGAGAGGGACAGGGTGTTGGGACTAAGTCGAGCACCGTTCCTCTGCAACCTACTCGTTTTTATAATATCTCAGGATATGACACGTGGCTCGACTTAGTCCTAACGACCTGTCCCTCTCTTGTGTTGGAAATAGGTACCTACTCAGGGGAGACACCGTAAAGAAGAAGCAATGTTTTTTAAAGGAAAATCTCTACGACGATAATTAAATAGCAACACAACCTCCTTCTTTCTAGTTCTAGCGTTACGGATAAAAACGAAACCGGAAAGTGGGGTAGATGGTAGAAAGAAGATTGAGGTTTGAACCAACTCTTACAAATCAGAACGGCGTAAACGCTGGCATTAGAAAAGGTATCTTACAGATCACTGTAGTATCTTGGCACACATTGGGCATTGTTATGGCAGACATTAAACAAATGGTATTTCTATTGACTGAAGCTCCGACGCACAAAGTCACCAAGGGTGTCGGTTATTCAACTAAAACTTGCATCAGCGGAAGAATTAAAGGAAGCATTGGAAGCAAAAATGCGACTAAGTTATAATCAAACCTTTTGATGCTACACCAATATCTGTGCACCACCCACCAACAACACTAGTAGGACAAGTAGGACAACATGGAAGAGAAAAAATATAAATAAATAATAAAAAGTTCAATCAGTTTAAGGTTTAGGTTAGTTCAAGGTTTGGGTCCAAGGGGCCGCTAAGCTTGGGGACCTGGTGCACTGCACCGCCTAGTCCTCCGATAGCTATGGCACGGAAAAGCGGGGTACAGAAACTCGACGTTAAGGGAGTAAAAACGGGACCGAAATCGTAGGCTCGACGTAGGGATAATTTTAATAGCAGCGAGCTAAGGTTCTCGGCTCAACGTAAAGAGACTCGACGTAAAGTTTTCTAAATTCTAAATTGAATCACCGCGAAAACTAAAAAGATTAAAATAAAAAAATATATTTAAAAAAACAAAAAGCCCGACTGCGTGAAAAATTGTTAAACTCAAAAGATAGAAATAAATTGACAGTGTTCACAAAGGCAGTCGGAGGCATTAAGTTAAAGGTAAGACACTTTCAACGGATTTTAAACATATTGTACATTTTTGATGCCTCCGACTGCCTTTGTGAACATTGTCAACTTATTTCTATCTTTTGAGTTTAACAATTTTTCACGCAGTCGGGTTTTTTGTTTTTTTAAATATTTTTTTTTATTTATTCTATTTTTTTAACGAATTATGATAATATAGGATATTTTGATTATATTTTTAATCTATGCTATGCTAGGCATAAAATGTGGATAAACATTGCACTGTTATTTATGGATAATAATGTAGTAGTAGTCATATGACGGGCTGCTGTCCGCAACTCCACATCTCAGCGCGTATTTTGCGTACAGTAATAATAGTAATGTAACACATTTATTTATTTAGTCTGACACAATTAAGGCAATTTATTTATTGAAAAATTGGCTCCTTTTCAAAGAATAAAGCTGAAATGTTTAACCTTCCATATTAACGAAGCAATGGCTTGCGGTCGGACGATAACTGACCCGTAGATACTGAATGGTTTACAAATTCGTCAACAAAACAATTTATTCATACAATTCAAATCGGATTGTCCACGCCAAAAACAACGGCTGAATAAACCAATAGTTTGACCTCTTAACTTGTACCAATAACAGAGCTTAGTAGTCTGCATCATTTAAGAAATCAGAATCATTATTACAGCTCACGTCTTGACTTCGAAAAATATGTTAGCAATAATGAAGGCCGGACTTGTATCATGAAAAAACATCCAGACGAACTTGGGTTAGAGAAAATGGGACAGAAATGGGTTCTATTAATGTTATTATGATGCTATTATTTGTAGCGTCTTTGCTCTATTAACAATGTTAGCGCGTCGTCTCTCATCTGGTCTCGTTTTCCTGCTATAAGGATGAGAAACTTCCAGCAGGTGTCTGTGATAAATTGGGTATTATGGCTTTTAGCACACAATCTTCCCTTTAGGAAAGGTGTTTTAATTAAGACAGTGATTTGGGTTGTGTTTATATAAATAGATAAAATTTAGTTACGGTCACTGATCGTTTCTGAGAGTACTCTGCTAGTTAAGTAGCTCAATATACATGTTAAATTTATGCTTGCAATAGATTTCAAAATTAATCAGAGTTAAATCGATACAATTACTTCAAACAATGGGAAAAAAATTACTATGGGTACTATAGGTTGGTTTGTTTTGGCAGATAAAACCATTTATAAAACAGGTACCGTCTCTATAACGTCAATTACCTAAGAAGTTCTGAAAAAGGAACGTGTTATGTGTTTTAATATTAGTACCTAAATGTTCTTTTTGTCCCACTGCTGAGCAAATGTCTCCCTATACTTGTCATGACTCCTCCTTATGTGTTGTTTTAAATGTTAATTACAAGAAAAACTGAGGGTTAACTACCGTTAACCTGGAACAGCTGTCAATCGTTCTCGTAGAATTTATTACTGCACGGTTCACGACGTGGAGCGTAGGAATGTTTATGGCTTTTCCTTCACTGGTATTTAAGTTCTTTAGGAAGTGGTAGGTACGGTTGGTTGGGTGACATTTTTAATGAATACATAAATGGACATTGTTTAAGGATAGTATACAGCCTGTCTTAATTTACTACCGATCTTTCAATGGGTGATGGTACCTACTTATGAATGAGTAACTTATATTGTAGGACCATTAGACCAACTTTTATATGAAAAAAATAGACATTTATTTGTTATAAAAATGGCACAACACAGCCAAAGTGTGTGAAACAGGTGATTTTTGCGGCTGCACCACAATGGTGTAACTGGCGTAAAGGCATGTCAGCAGCCTGGTATTAAGGGAGTAGGTATGAGAGCATAAAGCTCCAATGCACGACTACAGTACATGCATCTTCTAAGACACAATTATCATGACAGGCAATTGTTAAGCACTTAAGGTCCACTTGCGCCAAAAAATAGAAACAAAGTTGCTATTTCGAGGGCTTATTTGAAATGTGTCATACATAGTGAGCCCATCATCATCACTAACATATCCGCCTATTGCCGTTCACTGCTGAACGTAAACCTCCCCCACAGATCGCCAACCAACCCGGACTTGGACTGCCCGCATCCATCCGCTGCCAGTCACCTCCATCACCGCCTTCTTCTTCTGCTTAGTGAGCACGTGTTAGCAACTAACTCGGGAGTACATGATAACCCTGTCAGGCGCAAGTGGCTTTATAATTATGCTTAATACTCTTTATACTCACGACACCCTTATAACAAAATCGCATCCAAGCAACGAATTGTTCGCCAAAAATAGCTACTTAACAATCCTTTTTCGGAAGATAAGTTATTCCAATTACCTTCTAAATTGCTTTCATTGCATCTACAAGTACGCTTTAAAGGCACCATTCAACGTTTTAAAGGCCTCGAAGAATGTATGAATATTTTTGTGACCGGAAATTGCTCCCAGACAAACCCCTTTCAGGCTGCCACTCTATATTCCAAAGGCTTCAGGAATGCTCTAGAGAATTAAACTTTGTGGTAACGAGGAATTAGAGTATTGTCTATTCATTTGACGTGTTATTTTAAAATTTAATTGCTTTGATGAATATTCATTGTCGTAATAGTGTTTGTTCATAAATGACTTGATAGTACTAGTGGAAATTCAAATTCAAATTAATTTATTTGCTAGAATGTAGGTACAAATGAGGAAAGTGAAAACTGAAAGTGATTTGCTCTAACAAGCATCATTTGCTTTATCTCGTTTCAATACTTTTGAATAATATATATATATATATTTATTCGCCACAGTCTATGTGGTCCACAAACGACAACAAGAAAACAAAGACTTAGTTTTTTTAGCCTATTCTGCCCCACTCCTGGCAAGACTGAGACTAAGATAAGGACGATGCGCCAGGCAGCCCGCGAAAATCAAATTTCCTTACATTTTTTGCAATTTACATCTCAGTGTCAGGTTTTATTGTATTTAATTTATAAATATAAATTCAAACTTTCTTGGAGAGTTATGTTGACGATTTTAATTATTATAATTGACAATTGTAAAAAACGTAAGTTAAATATTAATAAGGTAAAAATATTTGAATTTCGTGTAGTGCTTTCGCCGTAACATAAAAATATTATGGTGTGTCCCATCACTACACCAAATAGGCTCAGTTCAGCAAAAATATCAGGCTAGGTTTAGTCGTCAGTCGAATCAGTTTCGTCAAACGACACGAAAAAGTGAAGGAAAATAGAAATCAGTTTTGTATCTCTTTTTTGGGTATTAAATTACTTGGGATAATGTAAAAAAAAAGCTGTCTAAATACACTACTACATACTGTATGTACCTTTGAACTTTCTGTCTTCAGAAGGAGAAGGGGAAAGGAGTCATTCAATTAAGTCACTGTTTTGATTTGTCCTCAGAATTTTATTCCATATGAAATGGGATTTCTCGTATGGAATAAAATTCTGAGGTTTAATCAATTATTTTGTAGAAGTGCTTTGGTACTACTTCTAACGTAATTTTGCACGAGCCGGGAATCGAACCTCGTATGACTTGCGCTCCACCAAACTTCTAGGTATCCTACCGGTATGTGAATTAACACTCGCAGTACGTAAATTTGAATCGGTTTTATTATGGAATTTAGTGACAATCAGATACAGCAAGAAGTGGGTACAAGCGAATAATAATTAATGGTTTGAAAATTACACTGGCTTTTATACGAAACCAAAACAAAAGAAACTTAAATTAGAAGTAGGGGTCCTTTGGGCGTACACAATATGTCCGCTTGATTTTGGAAACAAAAGGATAGCTAATCGGCCATATTGTGACGCAGGACTAACACAAAGGCGCACGCGCATCCATGTTGCTTCGCGGTGACGTATGTCGTAGGCAGGCGTGGCTTACGCGATGACACGACGGTCGAACAATGGCCTACGTCACAGCGGTGACCACCGCCATATTGGTCACCTGATGTGTGGCGTGATTTTGTTGTGTGCCTTGATGTATAAGCGGTAGCGTTTTAGTGGCGGCGGATAATGGTCGCCACACTACTCCCCCGCTGAGACCGTGACTACGGGCGATAGTAGTTCGGGAACCTCACTGACCGCCCGCTCCTCGTCTTTTTTATTGGTTGATCTGCTTCCTGGTCTCGTGTCATGGCAGGGTCCACTTCTTTGGTGATATATGCAGGTTTTAGTCGGTCTATCGTGACGGTCTGTGTTTTTCCTTGCACTTCGATGTCAAACGCCTTCGTGCCGTGACGTAGTACTTTATACGGTCCGAGGTACACTGCTTCCAGCGGTTTGCGGACCGGACCCTGTCGGACGAAGACGTGGGTCGCCGTGTTGAGGTCTCGGGGTACGTAGAATGTCCGACTTGCACCGGAGTGCCATGATGTTGGTATTGGTGCTAGCCTGGTCACCTGTGCGCGTAGTCTGCTGGCGAGGTTAGCTGGTTCTATGGTCGCGTTAGTTGACGGTGAGAAGAATTGTCCAGGCAACCGCAGTGGTTCGCCGTAGACTAACTCCGCTGCCGAGGCTTGGAGGTCTTCCTTCCAGGCACTCCGGATGCCCAACAACACCCAGTTGGGGGTCGCATGGCAGGCTATTGCAGCTTTCAGCTGCCGATGTAACCTCTCCACGAGGCCGTTGGCCGCAGGGTGGTACGCTGTGGTGGTGTGGTGGGAAGCGCCCACCAAGGCGGCTACCTCCTTGAATACGTGCGACTCGAATTGTCGGCCCCGATCGGTTGTGATGCGTTCGGGGCAGCCAAAACGCGCGATCCACCCAGATACTAGGGCGGACGCGCAGGTCTCGGCCGTTATGTCCGGCAGTGGGTACACCTCAGGCCAGCGTGTGTAGCGGTCGATGACGGTGAGGCAATACCTGTAGCCAGAACAAATGGTTAAAGGACCTATTAAGTCTAGGTGGATGTGTTGAAACCTAGCAGTGGGGGTTTCAAATGTTGCTAGTGGTGCCGACGTGTGCCTTGTGACCTTGCAGCGTTGACACTGCTGGCATTCCTTGGCCCATCGTCGACAGTCCTTTCTCACCCCTGGCCATACGAACCGTTCAGTGACTAGGCCTAAATACAATTTGAGCCACCCCGGAGCAAAGGCCAGTGTACACTGGCCTTTGCTCCGGGGTGGCTCAAATTGTGTAGAGTGTCAAATACCTGGCGCCGAAAGGGGGGTGTGATGAAAGGCCTTGGGGTTGTAGTTGACACGTCGCAGTATACCTCTACGTTTGCGTCTGGTGTTTTCTCCTTCCTTAACACCAAACTTGAACCGTTTGTCAGGAGGTCCTGTAGCTCGTTGTCTGTGCTCTGATCGTGGGCCAAGGACTGGTAATCTAGGGGCAGAGTAACAGCATTAATACGGGATAGAGTGTCCGCTACGACGTTTTCTTCGCCTGGTATGAACCGGATGTCTGTTGTAAATTGACTTATGTAGTCCAAGTACCTAAATTGACGAGGCGAACGGTTATCTCCGGGTTTGGTAAATGCAAAAGTTAACGGTTTGTGGTCCGTCATGATCGCGAATGTCCTTGCCTCGACCATGTGCTTGAAATATTTAATTGCTTCATATATAGCCAACAATTCGCGATCATACGGGCTATATTTCCTTTGAGCTGGAGACAACTTTTTCGAAAAGAAAGCCAACGGTTCGAGCTGTCGTCCTTTACGCTGTTGCAGGACGGCTCCTATTGCAGTGTCCGAGGCGTCGGTCTGCACAAATAACGCTGCATCTGGATCAGGATGTGCTAGTTGTGTGGCTTCGGCTAGGCTTTGCTTACACTTAGCAAATGTGTCTTGAAGCTCAGGTGTCCAATCTACAGGCTGCGATCCTTTGGTTTTTGGGCCTGCAAGCAATGAATTAAGTTTAGCCTGAATCATAGCTGCTCGTGGGATGAAACGCCTATAAAAATTTATCATTCCCAGAAATCTCCGTAGCTCCTTTATAGTCCGTGGTTCTGGAAAGTTCTGGATTGCTTCAACCTTTGATTGTGGTGGCTGCACACCTGTTGCGGAGACCTTGTAGCCCAGGAAAGTAACCTCTGATTGCCCTAAATGACATTTCGAGAGGTTTACCAAGATGCCGTACTCGTTTAGCCGCTTGAAGAGGAGTTCCAGGTGTTCCAGGTGTTGGCTGCTACTTCTGCTGGATACTAAAATGTCATCTAGATAGCAATAACAGAAGTCTAAACCGCGTAACACCTCGTCCATGAACCTCTGAAAGGTCTGTGCGGCGTTGCGGAGTCCAAAGGTCATGAACGGGAACTCAAATAGACCAAAAGGTGTTGTGATTGCTGTCTTTGGTATGTCCTCTTCGCACACAGGGATCTGGTTGTATGCTTTTACCAGGTCTATAGTGGAGAATAGCGTGCTGCCTGTCAGCTGGTGTGCGAAGTCCTGTATATGTCGTACTGGATAGCGGTCGGGGATGGTACGTGCATTTAGTGCCCTGTAGTCACCGCATGGACGCCAGCCGTCGTCTTTCTTTCTTGAGAGGTGAAGCGGTGAAGCCCAGGCGCTCTGCGAACTGCGTGCTGTTCCGTTCTGTAACATAGCTTCAAATTCCTGCTTAGCTATTTTTAATCTCGCAGGATCCAGGCGGCGTGGTCGACTAAAGACGGGTGGTCCAGGTGTGGTACTGATCTGGTGCACCGTGTTTTGGGGTGCTAGGTTTACCGGCTGGTCGTGTGATGTCGGGGAACTCTCGTAGCAGGCGGAGGTATTGCGTATCAACCGTTGTTGCGCATGTTGTGCGTACTGACAAAATGCTATCTGCACGCTGTTGCTGTGGGGCGGATACGGTTAGCGATGTCACCCCATCAATTATGCGCTGGTTACGGCAGTCGACTAGTAGGTTGTAAAATCCTAAAAAATCAACACCGGTTATTGGTTTTGATACGTCTGCTACTATGAAACGCCAAAGAAATGCACGGCGTAGTCCCAGGTTAAGCGATAACTCTATGAAACCATACGTAGCTATTGGAGTACTATTGGCTGCAAACAGTTGGTAGTTAGTTTTGGGTCGCGACTCCCGAACAGCTGTCCTTGGAAACACGCACAGGTCTGAACCCGTGTCAACCAAGTATTGGATCTTCGTGTTTTGGTCGGTAATGAACAGGCGGTTCGAAGTGTTAGGGCAGTCGTTTACCGCGATTATCGGCTGCCTTGGCTGTTTCCCGACTTGTAATTGCAGGGTTGAGTGCATTTCCTTGCGTTCTCCTTGAACCGGTAATGGTACCAGCAGTGCGGGTGATCTGCTGGTCGTGGACGGGATCGGGATCGCGAGCGGGAGCGGTTCCTATGGGAGAATGTTGACTCACGTCTGGAACGCTTCTGAAACTCCGTGGTCATCACCTCGATTTTTCTGGCAAGCTCGGCTACTTGTATTCTTAAATCGCTGTCGCTTGTACTTTGGGCCATCGGCTGTTTTGTTGTTGATGTGCTAGCTACCTGCGAAGTGGTTGGAACGATATCGTTAATACGGTCCGCCAGTTCTGCTGCGGCCTCGACGCTCATACCTGATTGAGATGCTAAAATGGTTTGTAAGTTGGTCGGAAGTCTGCTTGCCCAAATAGTCCGAATAAAATCTGAAGGTACGGTAGGTCCCGCTAACTGTTGAAGGTGCCTGAGAAATTGAGACGGTTTTCTGTCACCTAGTTCCTCATGCATCAGGAGCTGCTTAGTTTTCCTCTCCTGTGATGCTGACAGTCTCTTGATAAGTTCCTCCTTCAGCTTATCATACCTGCCCGTGGTAGGTGGAGTGACTATTAGGTCCCTTACTTCGGCGGAATACTGGGGTTCCAGCTGTGCTAGCACATAGTAGAACTTCGTCTCGTCCCTCACAATATTAGAAAGAATGAACTGACCTTCTATTTGGGCGAACCACAGTGTTGGGTCTTCCGGGTTGAACGGGGGTACCCGTACACCAACTCTAAACAACTCTGCTGTCCCTTCTTTGGCCGACTCCGTGTCCATCTTGTCCTTGTTCGTTCGGGGTCACCACTGTAGAAGTGCTTTGGTACTACTTCTAACGTAATTTTGCACGAGCCGGGAATCGAACCTCGTATGACTTGCGCTCCACCAAACTTCTAGGTATCCTACCGGTATGTGAATTAACACTCGCAGTACGTAAATTTGAATCGGTTTTATTATGGATTTTAGTGACAATCAGATACAGCAAGAAGTGGGTACAAGCGAATAATAATTAATGGTTTGAAAATTACACTGGCTTTTATACGAAACCAAAACAAAAGAAACTTAAATTAGAAGTAGGGGTCCTTTGGGCGTACACAATATGTCCGCTTGATTTTGGAAACAAAAGGATAGCTAATCGGCCATATTGTGACGCAGGACTAACACAAAGGCGCACGCGCATCCATGTTGCTTCGCGGTGACGTATGTCGTAGGCAGGCGTGGCTTACGCGATGACACGACGGTCGAACAATGGCCTACGTCACAGCGGTGACCACCGCCATATTGGTCACCTGATGTGTGGCGTGATTTTGTTGTGTGCCTTGATGTATAAGCGGTAGCGTTTTAGTGGCGGCGGATAATGGTCGCCACAATTTTATTGTTTCATAACATGTAAACTATGTTTATATAATAGTGTAACAATCACTTACAAGTAAACTCCGTATACACAAAAATGTGCAAAATAATATAATATTTTAAACATGTGACACGTTCCGGTTTCGCACGGTCTTCTTAGATAATTTCTTTATCTATTGGTGAAAACCATTATGTCTTCATTATATGTCTTGTCATTGCGGTTAGCCCGAACGAAGACAAACTTAACAAGACGACTTTAATGTATACGTAGCTATTATGTAGTTTTTTTAATATTTGTATTTCTGATTTCACTCTTTAACGGTTGATTGACAGTTCCTATGACTCAAGAGCTGGTTTGTACCTTGGTCAGAAGTTAAGCATTGCCATCCAACTTGGCAATGCTTAACTTGTCTTGGGCACATTACCATAAAATTAAACGTTTTGATGTCTTTTTATATTAGTTTTTTAGTTTTAAGTATTCTTTTTTATTATGCTTGTATATAGTATATTGTATAATTTTTTCTAAATTAAAAAATGTTTGGTGATTTAGAAAACCGAAATTTTTGTAGCTTGACATCGCTTATTTATCTAAAACAAATAAAAAAAATGTTGATTAATAAAAAGAAATGCGTTCAAATGAAAGAGGAAAAGCGTTAACATTACTTAGAAAACTAATTCTTTCGCGCGACATAATTATTTTAATTTTAAAACTAATGAAATGCAACACACACACATGTGCTATGTTTGTGCAACACTTATGTATGTGTGTATACTCTGTTTTTAGTTAGAAAAAAGTACATAACATTTGCTACAGTTCCACAAATAAAATAAAGCATGAGCTTTAATGCACCACAGTTCTACAAGGCGTATTGACGATTTCAGACTTTAATTTATTATAAGTCCTGGTTACCACATGACATTTTCCTTCTCCGAGTTAAGTGATGTCCAAGATGAACTTAAAAAGTACCTACAAATGGATTTAAAAAGTCACACTGCTCTTTACCCGGCTCATCAAGAGAGCAAGCGCCACTGATCCATCAGGACATTCAGCTAACAACGATAGGCTTTAATTAGAATAAAAGAAAATAGGTTTCCTAAGTTATACCAAAGCAAATTCTTACGCGACTGAGCTGTCAATTGGTTTTGACGCTCAATCATGTCTGTGTCAGGCTTACTCAGCTTTCGAAGCTTAGAACCCATTTTTCACATTTCAGGAACAAAATAAAAATCCCCATATATTTTTTTCTCGTTCCGTAATCCATCGTGTGCAAACGAATGATAGGATGAACTGGTGTTACGAATATTTTTCACAACTGTTTCTAGATTTCGTATGCTTTTCCAAATTAAGCGGACTAAGCTAAATCCGATTAAAGGGCTCAGCTTTTTGTATGTGTTAAAACATTTTTCTGACCTTTATTTGTTATGTTCTTTACTATGAACTACGTGAGGCAAATAATATTTCTTATTCACGCGTACCAACAATAAAAAAAAATAACTTTGCGTATGTACCTACTGTATTGTTTTACTGAGAAAAAAAACAGCAATTCAAGATCTGTAAGGCTGCGTTTCCACCAGAGATGTGCGGGATGCGTAGTGAGGGATGTGTGTGATAGTGACCGATGACATCGCTTCATTTACGTAACTTGAACAAAGCTAGCTCTGTAATTGGCTAGTTTCACACTCATTACTCGCTACACATCCTCGCAAATCTGGTGGAAACGCAGCCTAATATATCCACTAAAATTCTAATAATATTTCGAAAGCGTTTAAGATTGAAGATTGTATATATATGTATATTGTTAATAGCAGCTCTGTGAAGATAACTACCTACGTCTACCATGTCCTACAGCTTCGTGGGACAATGTAACATAAATATTTATTTTATTTATTTATTTATTTATTTCCAAAATACTTAGTCTATATTACAGATGGTATTATTGCCATACAACGGAAACCTCTCCGGGTTTATCTGTGCTGGCGAGCCGTTCATTTGATTTTTACAATTGATGGTTTAAATAATATAATGATTACACATGACAATTATACAGTAAACTTTTGTGTAAAGAAACGTTTCGATTTGTACTTATAACTTTTCGAACTTGTTTTGTATAAACTTTGTAGGTCTTCTGGAAGTTTATCAAAAAAGTAAGGCACTAAATATTCTGCAACCCTCATCCCGTACACATTGTTGGTTTTTGGTAGAACGTATTTATTTTTGGGTGTAGTAGGTCTCAAAAAGTCAGGTCTTGTTTTTTCGGTCAGCAGCTCGGGCCTAATGACTTCAGCAAGGGTAAAAAATTTAACTTTATTGAACACATTCATAACATTACAGTATTGGAATAGATCGTCGTCGCTGTTTTTGAATTTATTTTTTATATATTTAGGTGTTATGACTTTTAATATTCTTAATCGTAACCTATAAATATCTGCTAAGTATGAATGGTAAGTTCTCCCATAGCTGCTGAGACCGTAGTTGATAACTGAGTCTGCTAAGGCCATGTATAACATTCTCAGCGTTTTGTAAGGCAATTTATACTTCAGAATGCTAAGTTTACCTATAATAGACCTCAGCTTGTTGCAAACGTATTCTTTGTGTGGGCCCCAACAGAATCGGCTATCAACTATTAGACCGACATACATGTGTTTATCGACTACTTCTAGCACTGGGCATTTGCAAGTCTTTGGCGAGCTATGCAGGCAGGAATGTTCATGAGCTATAACTTCCGGTATAGTAGAACATTTGTTATGTGATGAACGTATGTGAACTATTTTTGTTTTTGATGCATTAATTACTAAGCCTACGTCATGAGCCCATTTGCACATTTGATCGAAGTTAATTTGTAAGGACTTCTGAGCGTCAGAGACGTTTTTATTAGCAACTAAAATACACGTGTCATCTGCAAATTGATATACAGATCCCGAATTTATAGCATTAATCATATCGTTTACGTAAAGCAAGTACTCTGTTGGTCCTATAATTGATCCCTGGGCTGTTCCTTGTGTGGATGGAATCTTTGCACTAAACTCATTTTGTATTTTAACAGTGGTGTATCTGTTTGTGTGATAACTTTTTAATAATTTTAATAGGGGTCCTTGAATTCCATTTCGTGATAACTTATCATAAAGTATATCACCCCGGAGCATATCGAAAGCTTTGCTGAAATCTATAAAAAGTGTCAATACATGTTTTTTTTCATTTAGGTATTTATTAACTTCATCGGTAAAATCTCGTAATAAATGGGTTGTACTTTTATTTTTCTGAAATCCAAATTGTTTATTGTTGATTAAACCGTGTTTTTGTAAAAAGTTATTTATCTCATTACCAATGTAACGCTCTATGATCTTATCTAAACAAGACAATATAGTGATAGGACGATAGTTATTGACGTCATCACGTGGACCCTTTTTGTGTATTGGACGTATTACTCCTATCTTTAAAAGATCGGGATATGTACCAGTCTGTAAACAACAATTAATTAAATGTGTGATAACTGGAACTAATTTATCTGAGGCATACTTGATATCTTTGGCGCGTATCCTGTCATAACCCGGGCTTTTTCTATCATTCAGCTGTCTAATAATTCGTTTAACTATATCTTCCCGCGCCGGTTTAACTCTTATCGATCTATCGGGCACTATCTCATACGTCTTTTTGTCTAAGAGAGGTACTCGCAGGGATTACTTAAGTTCTTAATATTATTATTAAGTTCTGTCACAAAGGTGTTAGCTAATGTTTTAGGAGTTGTTCGAAAAGTTATCAGTAATAGGTGTTCAATACTTTGCATAATTTTGCCGGTTAGACTATTCACAATACTCCAAATCTTTTTGCTATTATTGAAATTTTGCGAAACTTCCATCGTTATTTGTTTGTTTTTTATATATTGTGCGTATTTGTTCGTTTTATTTCTATATTTATTATATAGCAATCTTTTTTGTGGGTTATTTTCATCTTTGAGCCAAATATTATATAATAAATCACGCTTCATACACATATTTTTAAGTCTTTCATTGGCCCACGTACATGTGTTACGTTTACCGAAACTGTTTTTACTAACTGTGAATTTACATTTATCATATATATCATTAAATTTAGTATGTATGAACCTAACAATTTCATTTGGGCAGCTGTATTGAAGGGGCATACTCCAGTCGATGTTATTCAATTCACTGTGCACTCTGCGATTATCTATCTTTGTTATTACTTGCCTAGAAGAGTGTGAGTCATGCTTGTTTAGTGCGCTCATTATCGCACAACCGGTTATGCAGTGGTCGGCCGGCGAAGTATTAACAACAGCTGTATAAATGTTATGTGAACTAGCATTGCGAATAAACACATGATCTATACATGACTTTGCTATCCTATCACCGTATTTTTCTATACGTGTATAAGAGCTAACACCACTAATAAATCCCAGGGTGCACAACGAATATAAATATTGTTTTACAATGGGGTTACATAATTTTAAGTCTATATTCATATCTCCCATCACTACATAATCTTGTTTTATAGGACAATTTGCAACTATGGATGATAATTCTTTTATAAATCGAAGTTTGGATGTGTCGGGCGGTCTATATACGGCACATAAGCCGACTTTAAGACTATTTATACTTAGTTCGCCGGTCGCACATTCAAACTCTTGTGTACACAAGTTACTATATCTTACGAAAGATGCAGACTTATGAATATACAATAGCACACCCCCACCTCTTCTATTGGTTCTTAATTCTGAATGTAAATTATAACCAGGAAGTTCAAACATTTGTACCAAGTCATTTTTTATGTTCACTTCAGTTAATAACAAAATTTGAATTGTATGTTTACTGGTTGATACTATGTATTCAATTTGAGCAAAGTTTATCTTGATGGATCGTATGTTTACATGAAGAAAGTATAAACAATTTTGGGGTAGGTACTGGTATGCCGGAAGTAAAATCATTCCATGTTTGACAGTTGGTTTCAGTTATATTATGGTCTGTTGTATCCAGAGTAAAAAGTTATTATGTACGTATTTATGATGACAAGGACAAAAATAAAAAATAAAGCGTGACTCACCTATTCCTTATCATGCAATGATTTTACCTTCTCAATATCGGCAATCGAGCGGATTGTGATTATTTTTTTTACTTGTTCGCTTTTACGCACTAGTATATTTCCATGTTTGCACCATATATAGCTAAACGATGCTTTTAGTTCTTC
The DNA here is from genome assembly GCA_947361185.1 of Charanyca ferruginea. NCBI lineage: Eukaryota > Metazoa > Arthropoda > Insecta > Lepidoptera > Noctuidae > Charanyca > Charanyca ferruginea. The sequence goes on from OX376057.1 coordinate 11,737,608, forward strand.
TTTTGTTTTCCATAGCAAGTAGGCTGTAGATGGTGTCAGACTCTCCCGAAGATAAATCTTCTCAGCCCCGACTTGTCCAATGCTAGCAGCAGATATCACCGAGTTTTTGGCGGCATCTATCCACAGATCTCGGTTTCCTTCTCGGAGTATCACAGTAATCGTAGGCTGGTCTTTCTTTTTCGCCACATTTGCTGGGTTTCTCCTTTTCCTGTAGGCTTTTACGACGTCATCCGGGTTCTGCGTTATGGCTATAGCAACTTTCTTGGCAATTTCTTCAGGATTGTCTTTCTCGGATGGATTAATGCCACATATTTCGAGTTGGTTGGATAACTGTGCTTGCTCCATCTGACTCACTTTGTTTTCCATTACTTCATATTTGATGTTTGTGTTTTTGACATGGTGTTGTAAATCTGTGCACCGGTTTTCCAATTCCTTCATAGACTTCTCATATTTTTGGATCTTTATCTCATACTCATCAATTTTTTCTGAGTAGAATTTCAAGGTACGCTGTAGTTCTTCTTGGATAACTTGCCTTACTTCCTTGCGTAGGTCCCGTAGTAATTGTTGCATTGTGCTGTCAGCGTAGACACTATGAGTGTGAGTGGTAGCAGACTCTGTATCTGTATTTTCATCTCCGTCGTTATCGGGCATAATACATGATAGTCGTTTTGGCTTACCACCTCCAGTGCAGCTTTTGCATTTCCAGTCCACTGAATCTGTGTCATACAATACACTAAGTTGATCCGGTGTTATTGACGCACAGAAGGCATGAACCCATTTGCTACACTTGCTACATTGCAATCCAGGAGATCTTTTGGATAGTAATTTTACACACTTTGCACATTTCACCATTATTATTTAGTATGTGATTGAATATATTTTATAAAGAACAGGGATTTTTAAGTACATTTTTTGCGCTTACAACAAGAAATAAAAAGCTTCATTAAACCTATAATAAAAAACCAGCATTATTAACGTAGTGTAGTACCTACTGAAAAAACCCATTACCAGCCTTTAAAAAAAACACAGACTGTTTCACAGATCCGTAAAAACTTCAGTAACGGCTTAAATTATAAATATTTTTATAAGGCAATACAAGCGAAAAAGATAATAACTCTACATGCCAGATGTTCGAAATGGTTCTAGGAATATAACAGAAAAACAAAATATAAATCTGAGAAAATTAGGTAAAAAAATTGTGACCTTATTTCAAATTGCCCTCAGGCTGTATTTGTCATCACATTTTGAAACACATCACTAAAATGCGGCAGTGCAATACGCCGGGTCATGGGGCGTAGTTCTAGGGATTCGAATTTCAAATCGTGGGAGGAACACAATTGCGGCAAAGATAAAAATTACTTTAAAGGTTGAAGCTGAATGCTATTCTCCACAGCGCACTAAGTACTGCGTACTTCACACCAACGTAGACTAGTCATATTTTGGGCAATAAGTAATCAAACATCATGAAATTATAATATAGACAAGATAAGATCACTAATAACTAACTAAGCCTATGGTTAGTCAGTTTACCTTATGTAACTTTATTTCAAAATGGTACACGGTAACTCAAAGAAAAACCATAGCGAGTATTTTATTTCGTATCATTTTAAGACTAGAGATTACGTTTTAAATGAAGTGCGCTCTTGGTACAGTTCTCTTAAAAGGGATTAAGCCGGACATGGTCTGCCACATGTCAGATATGTAGGATAAAAGAGCCACTGATTGAGTCACACTTGTAGGTTAAAACTACATCCTGGCAAAACGAAGATAGAGGGACGAACTTGACTTTTATCAAAAATAATAGTTCACAATGACAGAAGATAGACGTGTGTGTCTGCAAAAGGGAGAGAGAGGCTTATCCCCAGTAGTGGGACTCGGACATCTATGAGTGGGACTGAGTGGGACAGTACAGATAGATTACTGAAATATCGCCGATTCTTTCGTACACTGTCTGCTCAGTAAATCTTTAAGAGCGTGTATTCGATTCGTGACGAAAACTTCATGTTTTTGCGTTTTGCCCAGACCAATATCGTAATGATGTGAGTAGATTATTTAAAGACAATTACAGTTTTAAGAAAGATTAAGTCTTGATTTAGACAGCTACAGAGTAAAAGTATAAATTGTAATTATGGTTTTTTGAAGCGATGACAATCCTTTCATAGCGTTTTACAAAAATAGACGTCAGAGTTAACTTTCAGGACGAATACAACCATTACAGTACGCCAAAATATTATGTTTTATGCGTTTTTTCAACAGGATATACAGTCTTAAAGTCAGACACGGAGCCAAAATTACAAAAATATTACTATTATGTATTAAAAAACCATGTTGAAAAAGTACAAAATCGGTTCACTTTGACAATTTTTTTTCACCAGTATTTGAATGAAAACAAAACTGATATATTTATTTTATGAAAATAAAGGTTACGCTTAATATACAAAATATTTTTTAGTCCGTTATACGAACTCATTTATATCAGACAATTATTTTAAGAAGCCCTGTAAAACATCGCGAGCTGTGTCGTTTGCCGATCAATTTCAATAATTCGTGGTTATTTCGTGCGTATTTCTTTTTCTGATGCACACAAACCGACCATTGTGTTGTACTAGTGTGTGTCAATGCTGCTACGCCTTTCTAGCAATCATTTAGACTTTGAGTTGCGCTAAATCGAATACGCGCCCTAACCGTAGCCGTAATCCACATAGTCACAGCTAAGGGCAAGGTTTTAATATGTATTAGTTTATTCTTGTTAAGCATTTTATCTATATGCCTCAGTTGCCTGATAATAAAATGTTTTTTATTATTATTACAGATACGGTCTAAAGATTACTGACCGAGTTCTTAAACTAGTTTAAGTTTAAATTTCAGGGAGGCAATTCTAGTAACTTTTATGAACGTCCGCTTTCTAACCTCAGTCTTGTCAATTCGTTAAAAATACACCTATTTTACCTACTTTGAAATGGAATTGGGTTTATGGCTCTTTAGTCAATTGATCCCACTCGAAGTGACCCCGTAGGTTCAGTTGACCTAATGCATTTTTTGAATTGTTCAACTGGACCCGTTTACAAATTTGGAAATTTTGTACAGACAGCAAGAAAAGTTTTGTCATTATTATCACAAAACCTCCGCAGACCGTGATGGCCCAGTGGTTAAGGCGCCGGCCTCATGCATGAGGTTGTGGGCTCGATACCGGGCAAGTACTAATGTGACATTTTCAATTCATATGTACCTACTTTCGAAGTTTATCTTGGATTTCACTGACATCGGTAATGTAAAACATTTGAAGGAAACTTGGACTTATCATTAATGAAAGTAATTATGTAGGTACGTGTAGTTTACCAATTTTTGTAAGTTCTGTATCTTTTTAACTTTTAATTATTATTACTTTTTGTTCACCATATCGACCTATTACAGTCCACTGCTGAACGTCGGCCTCCCCCAGAGATAGATCGCCAACCAACCCGATCTTGGGTAGCCCGCAAATATCCGCTGCCAGCCACCTTCTTCAAATCGTCGGTCCATCGTGCCGCAGGACGTTCCACACTACGCTTGCCCAAACGCGGTCTCTACTTTTTGTTATGCTCTGTCATTTTACCTCTTGACCACCATTGAGAGAATGTCAAAGGCCCGTGGGTCCGCCTTTGTACCCTTGTGCATTAAATTTAAATAAATAAATTAGCCTTTAAGCGTTTTTACCTGGGGTAAACTAGTTCCACGGTTCCTTCAACTGAAAATTTCTTTTTTATTAGCTGTTGAAATCCAACCAGTATTAATTGTTGGCGACCTCAAATATTTCAGACATGGCCTTCGTAGGCTGTGGTACAGCAGCAACTATTAAGAAACGGATGTGGTATACCGCACGAGTTTCTCGTTCAACTTATATAAGATCCGCCGCAATACGTCGAACACGTATTGCATATTGGTCTAGCTTTATTGTAGAACTTTTCAATCACGTTATAAGCTTGATAAGAAAAAGATACCTGAAAGAGATACCTGCCTAATTGTAAAATATTTGAAAACTTTTTTTGTTGAATTCATGCCATGCGGATATCAAGTTAAAGAAAGGACAAAAAAACATTTCTTTATAGACTCGTTATTATGGTGAATTAGGGCTCGTGACTAAATAAAAGCCGTACGGATCGATCGGTCCTGGTTAAGCTACGCTTGCCGCGGTCTGTCTGTGGGCGGGTGACTATCCATTTTTACACTGAGCCAGAAAAAAAGTCGGACTACCAGTCTTACCAAGGGGTATCGTACTGTTAGCCATTAACTAGGTTGTGGAGTTCAGACAGGCAGTCGCTCCATGTAAAACACTGGTATAACCCGGTTCATTAAAGAAAGGAATCTTAAATGGCGGCGCTTATCATGTTCTCTCGCTCGCACACTAGTGCCGTCTATACTCACTCTCGCGCGTACCATCAGACGACTAGTGCCGTCTATACTCACTCTCGCGCGTACCATCAGACGAAACAACCGAGAAAAATAAAATAGTTATGGAACTTGAAACTGTGTTTTTTTGTTTCTTGAGATATCTTAACGATTTTGGTGTCAAATTAAAGGTATAGATAGGTCTACGACCATTTTATTTGTTTAAATTATGTAAATCGGTCCAAGTATTTATAAGATAATCGCTTATGAGTGGAATGAAAATGTAAGCAAACCTTAATATTTGATGTTAGCCGTTGGCAGAAGCTAGTTTGAAATTAATGTGACCCAGTCTTGTTTTTATTATCTATAATTTGGAAAAAAACTTTAGCTTGAAATTTTATATGCGGACTGTACTATCTGTCAACGCAAGTACATGCCGCCATTTTAGATTCCTTTCTCTATTGCACCGGCTTATATTCAGCTGAATCCGGTTAAGCTGAAAGCCGATCCTAACATTGTCGGGATAAGGCTAGGCAACAGAAGATGGTAATTAGGTAGTGAACACCATTAGATAACTAATAATTTCAAAACACATAATGTGAAAATTCGATTAATTTTAAATTACCTGTCAAATTAAATTGAGTGGCATTGAAATCACTAAAGAGTTAGTCAATTGAGTTAGTAAATAAGTGGCGTCATAGTTTGCTATTGCTAGACAAAATCTATATGATAGGTAGACATCTTTTATCGACATCCGTTTTATGAGCTGTCAAAGCGCAATTGACATAAATCATAAAACTGATGTCGATAAAAGATGTCTACATCATCATCATCATCAGCCGAAAGACGTCCACTGTTGAACATAGGCCTCCTCCATAGAACGCCATAACCAGCGGCAACCTGCCGCTTGCATCCACGATATGACGATATTGTCGGTCCATCTAGTGGGAGGTCTACCAACGCTGCTCTGCAAAGATGTCTACAATACTACCCAATTATCTTCTTTGGTGTCTTGCAGCTTCATCAACAAAGTCAAGCATGGTCTCCTATAATATCAGCTATACTATTTAATAATATCGATTTATGTTGCTGTTATTTGATGTACCTACATAATACCTACCAATTCTTTTAAATCGTGAAGACCGTCCCCAATGTCGATGTTTTAATGAATAAACGCCGATCGCCTTTGAGAAAGTCGGCCATTAACAGTAGGCCGAGAACAAAGCTAGAAAGAAGACTTTGTAAGTTGACAACATGAATCGAACTTTTATTCCCAGTTGAAATGTGAATGAAATGATTTGTAACAATTATTTCTATGATGTTTCAAGTTGTACATAATAATTTAAATAACAACCAATTATTGTCCCACTGCTTGCACTTGCTTGTTCAAGTGGATTGGCAATTCCAAACTAATTTATGCATAAGTCTAGGTTCCCTCACGATGTTTTCCTTCACTAATGTCCAAAATGAACTTAAAAATGCAAAAGAATTAAAAAATTACATTGGTACTTCCCTGTATCGAAACCGCAACCTCATGTATGAGAACTTAACTACTGGACTATTATTATATACGTCTTTATATTATGTACTTTATTGTATACCTATGACTTTTTAAATTGTGCTATGTGAATGTGATTGACGTTCTCAAATCCAAAAACATATTATGTTGTGTAAATAAACATAATTATGTCATGAGTATTTAACTGTGCTGTGCCGAAATCCAATACATAAAAATCTTGAAAAAAAGAAATCGTAATAACCACGGCCTAGAAAAAAAAGAAGGACTCCACGCCACGCATATCAAAACTGAAGCACCTAAAGTATGCCGAACCGAGACGCACACGTTGCACACATAGATCAGTACGGTCGGTAGTCGGTCCTACTTTAGGCGCGGAATCCTTTTTATTCTAGTCCGCGACTATGATGTAAATGTGTGCGTGAGGCATGTTTGTACAAACGGTCTGGCTTACTTACGGGTGGTTCACGTTCGATATGCGTGGCGCGGAGTCCTTCTTTTGTTTCTAGTTCGTGGTAATAACTTGAATTACTGTAAAATATTTTAGCACGTAGTATGGCCCACTTAAAGGACTAAGTGTGGAATTCAAATCCAGTTACATTTCTTCTTTCCTTAAGTCTTACTTAGCCCACACGGGCACAGCTAGTTATCATAATAACTTGAATTACTTACTGTAAAATAATCTTGTTGATATTGAATTTCTTGGACAAGCTTCAGAAACTTTTCGGAAACTGGGAGTTACTCGGATAGCGCTAACTTTAAGCTTTAACTTAATCGATAACCCGTCAGCTTTCAACTTATCGTGATATAGTCCACGTCTTATCGGAGATACTGCTAAGTGCTTTTATGTACCTGCCTACATTACTGGTGATTCTGGCTTTCAGCCGAAACTAAGGTGTTACGGAAAATATTTTGGTACTACAACTTCGTCTGTGTAGATTTAGAATAAAGCTAAAGTTGTAAGTTACTCCACCAGAACAAAAAACGGTAAAAAAATAGCTTTTACGTTAATTTGGAACAATATGGACAATATGGTCTGGGTTGACTGGTAGAGAATGCCTAAGGCATTTAGTCCGCCTTTGTGCATGAAGTGTAAATAAATAAATAATAATTAAATATGTCATGTATAGTATCTGTTCAAACGATAAAGCATGATTAAGTGACAACAGTGAATACATTTTTCACCTTACGTCCATGTAACGGTAGCGAAACGGCCAACATAGCTTGGCTATTTCGCTACCGTTACATGGACGTAAGGTGAAAAATGTATATGTTTACTAAAAGTAGAGTTTGTGAAGTTAGAGCAAGTAAAGTAGAGGTTATTGGTAGAGATCTGATAACTTTTTGACAGTGCGAACCGTTTGCTCTCGTCTTGGCAACATTTTACATGAAAATGTTTTTGGTGGGATTATGGTATACATATTGTAGTTGCAACTACTTAACAGTGTTGTGAGCGCCCTGAGAGTCAACTTTTACACATTATTCTCATATGAATGTCATAAGCCTACAACGTTTTAACGCACGCAATAAAAACATTTTTTTTTATATTATTGATTTAGTGAAGGCATGCTTATTTTAGCTTGTATCAATAATTAGCATGTTCGAATATACATTTTCATACACAATAAGAAAAAAAAAAACATCAAAAACAGTCTTTTCTAAACCAGATTAATAAAAAAAAGCAAGTTACCATCCTTGAATATACGCCAAAATACTCCCAAGACATCAAAGAGTGTAACGGAAATTATTTCATACATACATTATTTTTAAGTAAAAAAAAATCGTAACATGATGTGTGGTCCCTGAGTAATTTTTCTGTATAAAGGGTGCGCTATAAAAAGCTGGTGGCGTACATACGACCTTTTTATTTTTATTCAAGCTTTTTGTACTCAGTGTCTGTCAAAAGCAGACGCTTTTGATCTTGTTATAAAGATGCACTTGTTTTGCTCTTCTTGAGCAAAACAAGGTCACGCGTTGTGGAGATTTATTATACCTATAGTTACTGGCACTTTCCCCGTGACTTCGTTTGCTTGATTTTTCTTACAGATCAGTATTTTTTAACCGACTTCAAAAAGGAGGAGGGTATCAATTCAGATGATTATAGATTTTTTTCGAAAGGGGTTTATTCCTAAATGGTCCCATACAAATTTTATCAAAATTGATCTCGCCCTTTTTGAGAAAATCGACAAAATCCTAAAAAAAATACTTAGATGACTTTTTAGTTTCTTCAATCTTTGGAGGATTTACAATCTCTGTTTTAATTGTGTCGCCGTTTTTTAATGGATTTTTATGTTAGGCAATACTAAATATCGAAAAAGAAAAAGTAAAAAAAAAAGAAAACCGCCTTCAAAAACTAAAATCTGATAAATAACTTAAGCACAGAACACATTACTTTAGTTTCGGAAGTCGGTGGCAATATAAAACAACAAACACAACCAAGCCACCGCCACCGACTTCCGAAACTAAAGTAATGTGTGTTCTGTGCTAAAGTTATTTATCAGTTATTAGTTTTTGAAACCAGTTTTCTTTTTTTTATTATAAAATATAGCCTATAGTGCTCAGTGATATCGTAGCTTAAGCTACGAGTAGCTAGCTATTAAGCCGCTGCTGCGCACTCGCCTGGTCGTGCTACGCGTACCTACACAAAAGGAACTTGGTTCCTTACGGGGGTCCCCCGACCGCACATTTTTTTTTAGGTACATTAATGTTTTCTTAAAATGTACCGAAATTAGTTACACAGTCGTTGGCGAAGTGGCTGAGCGATTGGCTGCTGCGCAGCCTGTCTCGGCTTCGATTTACATCTATATATCGGCAGGTCTACAGGTCAGGTGTGGTTGTTTCTGTAGATATGTAAGTATATATGTTTGCAAATGCATCCACAATATAGAAAAACTCACTAGTGTTCTATCATAAAAAAAAGTTTGGTGTATTTTATGGAAGCAAAAGTGATACCCATTGGACAAAAAAGAAAACGAGGCCGGCCAGCTAAGTCCAAGCCAGCACTTATTTACCAGTGACAATGAAGTAGTAGGGCTCCTCATACTATCAATGTTCCTTAGTATTAATAACAAGTTTTTATTTTTGTTAGTTGACTGAAGCGTCTTATTTTATTTTTGTTCATTTGATTTAAGTAACTGCATACTACTTTAGTTTTTACGGAGTATGTTTTATTTAATTACCCTTAAATTTCAATAATAAAATTTCTTAGCTAATAGAATAGTTATTTCATATTATTATTATTTTTTTAATGTGAGCTCCTTATACTCTGCTCATTAGTGTATTTTTCAAAGTGGTTTTTGTATTCGAAACACTTCATTTAAGATAAAATGCCGCTCAGTATAAAAAATACATTTGCCAAATATTGAAAAAAATGCAGGACGTAACACACTCAAACAAATATTAAGTCGCTCAAATATTATGAAGCTGCTCATTTTGTATTTTAAGTAACTCAAATTAATGTTTGTACGATACTATTCTGTTGATTTTTCGTCACTTACAGTCAGTCGCTCACTTATTAATTATATAACCCAAATTAATTAATTTTGACACTTAAAATTGTAATTTACAGTCACTTGTTTTATTGCTACCCTTTTAAATTCAATACTAATCACAAAGTGAATTAATAAATTGGCGATTATTCAGATGTAGTACCTAAGCCGTAAAGGGCACAAAATTGAGAGTGAATGAAATAATAATATTGGATAAGAACGTAAAAAAAAACACAGAATTGTTTGGCAATTGAATGACGACACGGTTGGCGCAGTGGTTGAGCGATCGACTGCTGTGCAGCGTGTTGCGGGTTCAATTCCCGCCCAGGGTAAATATTTGTGTGACGAGCACTTGTGTTTGCCATGTGTCTGGGTGTTGTTTATCTATGTATGTATGTATTTAAAAATGTATTTGTGTATGTATATCAGCTGTCTGATACCCATAGTACAGGGTCTCTCTAGTTTGGGGTCAGATGGCCATGTGTGAAATGTCCCGACATATTATTATTATTATTAATTCAAGATGAAATTCCCAATGAAATACTTAAGTGCCTACGTATCTATAGCAGTAATATAATTTAGTTAGTCACCGATTCGATCCTCGTTCCATTCGAATCTTTGGTTCCTATTTGAATGCTGAAATTGAGAATTTCATTCCAATCAAGATTCAATTCTATTCTAAACTTGATCGAATCTACATGATAGAAATAAGCGTCCCTATTCTGAGTGAATGAAATAAAAAAGAGAGTTTATTTGCTATTTGAACTTTTTTCAGCAATCAAAGAGATACGAATTGGAGTAAACAACAACGCGAATTCTATAAAAGCTAATGCAATCACAAATGCTACTTTATTCGTTTCAAATCTTTGCCCACCTACTTACGAAGAAGACGATGCAATGAAAAGAATCCTAGGATTATCACATCCAATACAGAAGCTTGAAATTTAATTGATTCAGAGTCAATGGATTTTCATTTCAAACATGTGCAGCATTGGGATCAAAATCGTTTATATTCATAAGGGAAAATGCCATTCTCTGGATCACAATTGCTTTGCCCGATACGGGAGCCTAGAGAATTTTATGATCCGAAGATTCTTCTAAATCCGTGGATTTGAAAGTTCGCGAAGGCTTAACTGAAGTCTTTCAAGTTTTATTCCCAAATTGTTTCAATAGATATATCTTGTGCAAAAGGTTTATTTAATGCCTCGTAATCGTGATACGAAATTGGGAATATTATTTATAAGACTTATGAAAATCACTTTCCAGGCGATCATTATATTCATAAATACAGGGTGAATTTGAATTCATTCATGAGCAAATTTTTAAGGAGTGACTCAGACTACGAACTTGAACAACTTTCATTATGGGGCCAACTCAAACAGCGCGAAAAAAAACCTGCTGTTCCATACAGAAGTGCAATAGGTATCTACTCGGCCAAAATGTATGGAACAGCTGTTATTTTTTCGCGCTGGAATACATAAATCGTACTACTTTCATTTTTTAACTGGCTGGATTTCAGTTTCCTGTAACACTCCTGTTCAAAGACCTCCCCCCATTTTTTCCATTTCACCCGATGTTGTGGCTGATCTCGCCAATTGTTTCTAAATAATTCAGAAAGTAATTATATTTTTATCTGTTAGCTATAATGAAGGACATTACAAAAGCAGAAAGATTATTTAGTAGAGCATTATTCAGTTATCTACATAAAACATTCACAAATCTGGTAAAAGCGCGAGCTTCACAATCGACCGATGGCACCGATAAACCACTTAATTCGGGCTTTAATAAACGGAGATTAAACGTGGAACTGAACACTATTTGCTAATGAACAGGCAACACGCGCGGCGACAGCCCATGTCGCTGTAATCACGACACGGTTGGCGCAGTGGCTGAGCGATCGACTGCTGCGCAGCGTGTAGCGGGTTCGATTCCCGCCCAGGGTAAATATTTGTGTGATGAGCACTTGTGTTTGCCTTGTGTCTGGGTGTTGTTTATCTATATATGTATGTATTTAAAATATATTTGTGTATGTATATCAGCTGTGTGACACCCATAGTACAGGGTCTCCCTAGTTTGGGGTCAGATGGCCGTGTGTGAAATGTCCCCACATATTATATTATTATAATGGACGATGTTAATTGATTTAATTGAACCGTCAGATGTAGACAAGTACTTGTTACTCAAATGCAATATCGTCAAGTAGAGATCAAGGCGTTTTTGGCAATATTAAAATTAGCAAGGTGTTATCATGATCAGCCGGTCTAGAATTCAGGTGATTTCCCACCTGCGATGGCAGGTCATGTAACGCTCAATTCACCAAAATTCAATGGAGCAAATAACAGAATAGCGGTGCAGAATTGTTTCAAAACAAATTGTTGTTTGTGTATGTGAGTTTTTATATTTACATAGCTGTTGTAGGTAGTAGGTTGGTTGGTAGTATAGGTAGAGGTTGGTAAGTTGGTAAGGTAGGTATGATAGGCTGGACCTAATTGTATGAATTATTGAAATATGAACAGGGTAACGTCTGTCGGGTGCAACAAATCTACTCAGCTAGTAGGTATTATATTCAATACATTCAGGCCTACTTGCGTCAAAAACTTAAACTTGCTTTCTAACACGGGGTTAAATTACAAAATGTCAAACACATAGTGTATAAAATTGTAGGAACTGGTTAGGAATTTAGGGAATTAAAAAAGTCAGGATGTAGCACGCAGTGAACAACTTTAATTTTGCAAAAGACATGACATTGAGAATGAACCCAAGGACATTAATTAAACAAAACGCCTGATGAAAAACTTATAGCAAAATTATTCTTATGATCTACTAATTGCGCCGAGTTAATTAGAACTAACGGTGGGACTCATGCCTAAACACATAGGTAAGACTTGTTTAAGCAAATAAGTTGGAGTTAAATGTTTGTTTTTTTTCCTTTTTAGGGTTCCGTAGCCGAATGGCAAAAAACGGAACCCTTATGGATTCGTCATGTTTGTCAGTCTGTCCGTCCGTCCGTATGTCACAGCCACTTTTTTCCGAAAGTATCAGAACTATACTGTTGAAACTTGGTAAATAGATGTATTCTGTGAACCGCATTAAGATTTTCACACAAAAATAGAAAAAAAAAACAATAAATTTTGGGGGTTCCCTATAGAACTAAAACTCAATTTTTTTTTCCATCAATCCCATACGTGTGGGATGTCTATGGACAGGTCTTTTAAAATGATATTGAAGTTTCTAACATTCGTGCTTATTTCGTGCGTATTTTTTTTTTTCTGATGTACACCTAAAGACCATTTTATTGTTCTAGTGTGTGTTAATGCTGCTTCTAGCAATCGTTTAGATTTTGAGTTGCGCTAAATCGAATACGCGCCCTTAAGAAAAGGCTTGGCAAATGATGTTTAGCCCTAGCCTAACACATCGGATAATTTTTATCCCGTCTTTGTGCTCCCGTTGAGATATTAAGGATTCAGACTTAATTCTGAAATCTAAACTTGCGGGTAGAAGCTAGTATTATAATATATTTTTCTTTTTGTTACAGGTACCACGTTTACGAAGCTTATAGCGAGTGACAAGTGTGCCTAGTGTTCACACATTCGGCTCGAGATTCGCACATACGTGTAAATGCGGTATTTTTGTCGACCGGTAGGCTGCTAATCCTTATGTTTGACTACCCACCGATGATCTTGTGGTTGAAAGCTCGACAACTAACGTCCTGGGTTCGATTCACAGGTCGGGTAGCGTTATTGGGTGTTTTCACTAGGAATTTCTCAGTAGTAGCCCGAAATTTGATAATTAGCGGTGTTATACCCCCGTGTCTTACTTCTGATCTCTCCACGGTCATGTCATATTGCGGTCTGATCAGGCTGTGAGTGGGGGAAGACGGTGAGTATGGTAATAGATAATTAATTATTAGAGTTCGCACACACTTGTCCACTATAGTATCGCGTGCGTACTTAGCTAGCCTCTCTATAAATATTATTATAATTAATCCACATGTGAAACAAGATATATGTTCCTCTGCTGAATTTCCTATAGCCTTGCCCTGTACTTTTTATTGGGTAAAAGCTTCAGTTTGCAAACCTACTTTCCGAGGGCAATCCCCATTTATACTGGGTTTATTTATATTGACAGATTTGTCAACGTTAATCAAGTACGCTTTTCATCAAAGGCACTGCCATTTTACGAGTGGTGTTTTAAAAATCGAATGTAAATGTTCTGTGTTCATTATTTACAATTTGATTTTTTGTGATTAATGTGATGATGATTCGAGATAATTACCATAAAATCTGCTGCTTAGAACACTAATGATCATCATGGACATCGAAATTAACTTATATAGACTTAAATAGAAAAATATACATTAGGGAAGTATACCTAATAGGAATTTTGGACTTCTTGCAATCGTATCTATGGCTATACTGTAAAAAAAAACCATAACGATATTAAAATACTTAATTATTAGAGCCATAAGAGCCATTCTAGTAGAACCTCCTGTAAGTCCTCGTATCGGACTGTCTTGTTTCATCCTTCTATTGTGGAATAGTGTTCATCTTATAACATTTAAACTCTAGGTAAATGTTTTTAGTTTTTTTATTAATATTGATTAGAATTTAATATTCATGGCATTACATTGAATAATTCTTTACATTGTATTTATTATGTCTTGACATTATATTTAATAATCCTTGACATTGTACTTAATAACAGTTAACGTTTACCTTATCCTTGACATTGTATGGATAAAATCAGTAAAAAAAAGGAATTTTGATACATTGTTCTATTTATCTTTTAATTATAAATATTATTTAAATATTATTACTTATAATTAAAAATATTTGAAATATTTGTACGCTGGAAACAGCAGAATATTATGGACGTCATTATTATGTGTAATATCTTTGTAACAATAACATTCTAACAACAAAAAAAATACTATTATTAAAATGACATTAATCGTGGTTAAACAAGCCACTACCCCTATAGTGAGTACTCGTTACGTCATTACTAGACAACATTCACCTATTAGTGATCCCAATAATTGCGCACCCTAATCAAAATTCCACGACGTGGTATGTTGAACACGTTTTCTCGTTCCGACAGACAACAGCCCCATAATAATAGCATCTGATTAATTACGGTGCTCGCGGTAGCTTTTAATTAGTGCCATGATTATAAATGTTAGCAACAACACGTCATTACGGTAAGAAGGGTAATATACCTATTACTTACCTACCTTTGATCTGATTCATTACGTGTACGAAATTTTTATTTTACTAAGTGCTTATGAATAGGAGCTTACTCTGAACTATGAATTACAAATCTGCTGTTATACTTAATTTTTAGGGTACCTCAAAAGGAAACCTGTATAGGATCACTTTGTTACCCGTCTATCCGTCTGTCAAGACCATTTTTCTCTGGAACGCGTGGAGGTATCAATTTGAAATTAGCATCAAATATTAGTGTATAAGGTCCCCTTGGAGCTGTAGAAGATACAGCCATTTAAAGCCATATATTTTAACATTTCGTAGGTAAATCAATACTGGGTGCCTACTTCCCATTGAGTGAAAAGCAAGATCTCACAGCAAATAAAGGAAAAAATCCAAAAATATGTTATTTTATCTCATGAAAAAACAAAATTACGATTACTAACTTATTTTGCGATCGAAAAATTTTCTATGAATTTTTTGAACAGAAAAAATAGTTTGTCTTTCACTCCGATGTATTTTCCGTACTTTTATTTTTGTAAGTAGAGAATAGTAGATTGTTTTTTTTTATTATTTTAAAGTCCCATGAGAAAAGTAGTTCATATTCATTAGTACTTTCATGCTCTAAATTTATCTTTCCTGCTGAGTAAAGTCATACTACTATCACTGAAAAATATAATTAAAGTTGAATATTTTAATTGATTTAAAACAAAAAAAAAATCCATACAAAGTAAAATTCACTACTAAATAAAAATACCATCTAACATAGCACGAGCTAACCGCACATTCCATTAGCTGGTCTTGAAACGCATCTGTAGTAACACCAATAAGTATACCAACTTATAAAATACTCTAGTTCTATTTAATGGAGTGCGGCGGGAACATCTACAGAATACAAAATGAGATAGGTAAGAATTAAGAAACACAGCATTCCAAGATAGATATCGTAGGACCAAATAGAATTTCGTAAATTCTGAATGGCGGCTGATAAA
Source organism: Charanyca ferruginea (assembly GCA_947361185.1). Taxonomy (NCBI): domain Eukaryota; kingdom Metazoa; phylum Arthropoda; class Insecta; order Lepidoptera; family Noctuidae; genus Charanyca; species Charanyca ferruginea. The sequence goes on from OX376057.1 coordinate 11,753,173, forward strand.
TAAACGAGTTTTCGACTTTCAATCGAAACGATTAAGGTTTGGGACGAGACTATTATTGAATTAAATAAAAGACTAGTTTTAAGCACGTGAGGAATTTATTGTTAGTGGTCTATGATTTCATTGTTTTCCGAAAGTACAAGCAGAGGCGGATTTTAGTATCGTTATATCAGCCTAGTGCCGTCCACTGCTGAATAAAGGCATGGCTCGGAGTTCGCCAACCAACCTGATATTGGGGAGCCCGAATACATCCGCTGCGAACAACCTTCTTCAAATCGTCACGTGTTATGCCTACTACGTATTTTAGTGTCTGTACTAAAATACCTAGTAGTACGTATTTTAGTGACTGTACTAAAATACGTCAGGGCAAAAATACCATACTTCATAATATAGCAAAGAGTCCAGAGAAAGTTCCCCAAAAACTGCGACGTTGACCTTTCTGCATAGTCATAGCTTCTAAAGTGTCCCTAATAATAAATTCGCGTCTAAGGCAATAAATTATCACGATCCAAATAAAATTAATGTCTGAGAGTCTGACGCGTTAAATCTTTTGGTAAATGAGTCATGTTTGAAACTAGGTCCTGCTTTCGGATCCATCTGCTAAAATAAAATTTATATATTCCAGTGAATTGTTCTGCTGCTGTCTTGGTATTTTGAATTTAAAATTGCCTGATTTTCTTTAATTAGGATATTTTTTAACCCCCGACGTAAAAACGACGGGGTGTTATAAGTTTGACGTGTCTGTGTGTGTGTGTGTGTGTGTGTCTGTCTGTGGCATCGTAGCTCCCGAACGGATGAACCGATTTTGTTTTTGTTTTTTTTATTTGAAAGGTGAATTAGTCGGGAGTGTTCTTAGCTATGTTTGATGAAAATCGGTCCAAGATGGCCGCCGCTACAAAATAGCTAATCACATATTTTTTCACAACTCCATCAATATGGGTATCAAATGAAAGGGCTTCACTAGTAGAATACTTTACACTATGATAAATTTCAAGGCCAAGATGACCGGCACCACAAAATGGCGAATTATATAAATACCAAACGCATTCTCAGGATGATATCTTTAATATCAAAAAAGATCCATGTGACGAAATTCAACTTTAGACGTATCTACAACTTCTCAAAACCAGACTAAATTACATTTAAAAACTTTCAAATAAAAATTAAATTAAAAATTTAAAAAACCCCCAACGCAAAACATAAAAGCAATTGTTTAAAAAGTAAAAAATAATATCTTTTGTTGAGCCATCAAATGTTCGTTCGTTGAAATGGCGCTATAATGTCGCGGCGGGGTACCGCTAAGTCAGCAATAGCTAAATAGGTAAAATAGCGAACTCATGGATTTGCAATGAGATTTGACTTACGCGGTACCCCGCGGCGACATTATAGCGCCATTTCAACGAACGAACATTTGATGGCTCAACAAAAGATATTATTTTTTACTTTTTAAACAATTGCTTTTATGTTTTGCGTTGGGGGTTTTTTAAATTTTTAATTTAATTTTTCTTATTTAATAGTTAAGTTAGAGTAGGTAAATATAACTCTCAATATATTAAAACGCTTTTCATACTTACTAACTTTTAATTTATCTTAAATTTATTATTTTTAAAGACAATTTTTAACCGACTTCAAAAAGGAGGAGGTTATCAATTCGAATGTTTATATTTTTTTTTTATGTATGTTCGGGCATTAATCTGGTCATATATAGACGGATTTGCAATATTCTTTTTTGTTTGAAAGCGGTTTATTCCGAAATGGTCCCATATAAATTTTACCAAAATTGATCTAGCCCTTTTTGAGAAAATCAACAAATTTCCAAAAAAAAACTTAGACGATGTTTTAGTTTTTCAATCTTTGGAGGATTTACAATCTCTTTTAAGTGTGTCGCCGTTTCTTAATGGATTTGGATGTTAAGGCAACACACTAAAAAGCGAAAAAGAAAAAGTAAAAACAAAAAGAAAACCGCCTTCAAAAATTAAAACGTGATAAATAAGTTTAGCACAGAACACACATTACTTTACTTTCGGTGTCGCTGTAAGTCGGTGGCAATACAAAACAACAAACACAAAGCCACCGCCACCGACTTCCGAAAGTAAAGTAATGTGTGTTCTGTGCTAAAGTTATTTATCACTTTTTAGTTTTCGAAGGCCGTTTTCTTTTTTTTGAAAAAACTTTTGTAGTAAACGTCTCCGTCGGCCAACTTAGGTGAAGTGAGCTTGAGGAGAGCTGCGGCTCCTTGGTTCATGTCATACATAAGTGTGATGAGGATGACACATCACTTAAATTCACCAAGGGAGATTTTTATAGAATAGAAAATATTGATGGCGGGCATACCTAACCGTCAGAATTCCTATAATACAGAACCACCTAAAATTGTACAAGAGAAAAATTTCTCCAATTGACTTGGCAACTAAGTTACGAACTTGAGCCCCGCAATAAATGTTATTTGGTTCTATTTAATGTCAAAGTATAATGGGCAATTTTAAAGGAATTAAGGAGAATTATTCCAAGCATGATTTCATGTATAAATTATAATAATGATATACTCAATGTTGAACAATGATAGAAAAATATGAATTGGAGTCCCAATAGAAAATGTACAAGGAGCGGCTAGGCAGGGGAGAGGGGGAGGGGGTAATTATGAAGACAATATTAGAGTGAAGGATTCAATTATAGGTTTTCTTTTCACAGCCAAATATAGTTATGGTAATGTCCCACTGCTTATATCCGCCGAGGTATTTAAACGTCCGTTTCTTAGCACGTAATTTAACTTCATTATGTGCCCATCTCTATCTGCTCGTAGTTTGACAGTTGTGCGATAGAAACAGGAATAATGCTTAGCCAAAGCACGTGTTAGGTAACGTTAATTTATCTCGGCTTTTGACCTTTTGCTGACCGTAGGATATCTGTATCCAGCAATGACGAATGTTTCTGGCAAGGCTTTTCAAGAATTTTCTATATCTGATGAGCTGAATAGGTACTAGGATTTAGTTTATGTTGCTCATTATATTTTGATTATTACTATAGTAAAGTGATATTGGTGTACCTGCATTTCAGTCATAATACATACTTTACATAGGACAAATATTGTTATAATGCTTTCATTATTTCAATTCTAGCATATTATAGGTAAGCTCCGTTATTTTACGATGAATACAATGCAATGTAAATTATTTGCCATTTACATTTAGAAAATATTTCTGAAATCCAGTTGTTCCAATTATAAAGACAAATAATTGTCGTATTTGGCTACTTTTTGTGTTATAAATGGAGTTTAGAAACATCTATCTATAGTTTTGCCTTGAGTAAAACGAGACAGAGTGTTGTAAATGTGACATAATAAATCAGAAACATAAAGTGCTCTTCGGACTAAAAACCGTAAGCACTACGTATCAGATTAATGACTTCAGCCGAAGCAAAAGATTATGCAGGGAAGTCTGTAAAGAGCCCGACATTTTTCCCGACGTTTAGCGAATGGCGCGACGAAAAGAAACATTATGTATGACAACCGAGTCGTCTTGCGTTTTTGCCAAAGCTATTTTAGGCATGTTTATCTTATTTTGTGGTTTCTATGCTCTGTATTATATTCTTTGGAGAGGTTTTACATCCTTTTTTTCAGGCTTTGCAGGTAGGTACCTACTAAAATCTAAGTACATATTTCCAATGTGCAAATAGCTGGAAAGGGTAGGTTTTTGGTTTTACATTTATACATACATAAGCCGTTATTTATCTTGTAATTCTTCTCTTAACTTGCATCATAAACAAATTATCCGCGCACATATTAATTAATTTCTTCTCTGTACAACTTTGATAAAACTAAAATAAAATTACTTTAATAAAATCTGCTAATTTAAAGTTTATTTACGAGATTATACATATAGCTTCTGTTTAAAATCCGCCAGTGAAGTCACGATAAATTCCTTCAATGTAGTTGATTGCTATGTTATTGTATCATAAATTGCATTTCACTTCAACGACAAGACTTGTCGTTGAAGTTGCTTCGTTTAGAGATCAAGTAAAAAAAGGGTTTAGTATAAATATTATGGGCCTTGCCTTAAAATTTTGATAGTTTATTTCTCATAGTGTTTCAGTTACGAGAGGGGCACGATTTTTTAAAATAAAAATGACAAGCAAACGTTGTAAATTTTGCAATTTCTTTTTAACACTAATCGTGATTATTATGTAAAAAAAATTATACCCACCGATGTAATGAGCAATGACAGTGGTTTTAAGTACAACACAACAGTCCATATGTTTTAAAAATATGCATTATTATCACGGATATCGGTTTATTATATTTAAAACCTATGAAACTGACATTGAATTACAAATTGTTACATAAATAAGTAATAAAAGTAAAAAAAAAACAATGTTTGACTTAAACATTCACTGTGTTGAGTTACCATAAATAGAATCATGCCTTTGACAAGAATTTCTTTCAACAAACAACGGAATGCCTTAACGTAAACTTAAAATAAAATCCACTTAATGCTCGCTATTTTCCAAACTCGAAAAACCCTGAGGTCCTCTCAAGTCTTCCGTAGCCAATAAATCGTTTTTATTTTCACTTGGTACTTACCTTACCAATGTTATAAAAGCGTAAGTGAATTGTTCCACTTTCACGGCTCAATGGTTCAACCGATCACCATGAAATTTAGATGCCTACATATACGTATATCCTGAGTTATAGAATTGAACAAGCCTACGACACAGCTCTATGTGTCCCGGCTGCATCACACCACGAAGGTTGAGGAGATCGTGGAGTTTGTTCGAGCCAAGACCACCTGGACCTTAAGGGTCGAGAAGTTGGAGTCGCGCCACAATACGAATTTAAAGTCATTTGTGGTGCGAGTCCCGACGCATTATCTAGAGACCTTCCTCAAGGAAGAGTTTTGGCCGAAGGGTGTCGTGTATCGGCGATTCCGCGGAAGGCTACGCGACACCACGCAGCGCAACACGACGCCGTCTCTTCGTGTACAGTAGTTAAAAAATATTATTGTGGGTTTTATTATAAGTATGTATGATAGTCTGTAAGGTATATGTTATGGGTCTTTTGTTACCCGAAATAAATGATATTATTATTATTATTAAAAGAGTTTGATTCAACCAGATCACAAAGTACCTAACCGGGTAAGGTTAGGTTAGGTTCACCTACCTACCTTACCGTCTATCATCAAAATACGGTTTTTTCACAGAAAAATCCAGTTAGTGTGGTGCCACACGGGGGTTGTCTGTGCGCCGCTCACCGCACAGTCGACGCAGCGCCAACGCAGCGGTGACGCTCCATCGCTCTACATAATGTAGAATGACGGAGTGTCACCGCAATGCGCCGACAACGCCCGTGTGGCACCTGCTTTATATTAATACAAGACCAATCCGTTTGCAAAACGTAGTAATTTTCAATTATTTTGCAATGCAAATAGTTAAAATGTATGTAAGTGTCTATCACACTGGAAGTTTAGATGTCAGACACGATCAAGCCGTCATTGAATCCGACCACGGCGAGTAGCATTAATAATTCAGTCAAGTAGCCAGTCGAGCATACCTAGCCGTATCAAACACTCCTCGATATTTAGTTTCCTCCGTCACACTGCAGGCCCAAACATTTGTCCGTTAACCACAAAAATATTCAAGATTTTTGAAGTTGTTTCCTAGTGATGAATTGTTGTTATTGTCAAAGATCGCCAAGTTCCTTTGTGGGATAACGACTGAACATCAGCGATCACCCTTGAAAGACATTTTAATTAATGAATATTTTGACTTGATTAAAAGCCGAGCTGTCTTTAATTAAACCGTTCTTATTGTCGGATTATAACGTTCAACATTTTGATGAAAAGGTTACTGGGAGGAAAGTGATCAGAAAAAACTAAGTAGTGGAAATGTTGAGTTTTCTGGTTTTTGGATATAGAAAATAGGAGCTTTTTATTGTCATTTGCATTTGCCAATTTTCCATAATCTTGTATTATGGACAAAATAGAATTGTAAAGATTTTTTTTTCTCATAAACTATGCAATTCCAAATCAGTCTAAATCTAATGTATTATAATAATAATATGTGGGGACATTTTCACACACGGCCATCTGACCCCAAACTAGGGAGACCCTGTACTATGGGTGTCAGACAGCTGATATACATACACAAATACATTTTTTTTTGTAAATACATACATATATAGATAAACAACACCGAGACACAAGGCAAACACAAGTGCTCATCACACAAATATTTACCCTGGGCGGGAATCGAACCGCGATGAAAAGCGGAAATCGATGCGCAGCAGTCGATCGCTCAGCCACTGCGCCAACCGTGTCGTCACCGTGTCGTATTTCCCAGCATATTTTCAATATGGAGCCATGCAACTGTGTTCAAATGTTCTCAACATTACAATTACCTTTTTTTTTCTCTTCTTATCTGCTTACGAGCAATTGCCGCTATTCTCTAAAATCTTCAAAATAATTCTATCATCAAGTTTATTAAGGTCTAAAACAGAAAAATTCAAAATTCACATCAAATTTTCCATATTGAACTGTTTTAAGATAGACGCTTTAGTATTCAGAAGGGTCACGCCCTCTGGGATTTAAATATACTAAAATGTTTCGCTAACTATATAATCGTACGAGTACGTACAAATCAGTATTCCCCGGGGCAACCAGCTTCCTCCAATCCTGAGTTCTTCCTTAGCGGTAAATTTAGTTTTGCATTATTTAACAGGCATTGTATCTAAGAAAACGTTGTGTTGTACATCTAACTTATTACCTGCTCTTCATTATATTCCCGTTCTTTTCTTCTTAATGGAGTTACCTAAATCCGGCGACCCCAAATGATAAAAAGAGGCAAAGGAAAAGAAGAAGAGGAAACTACCTAAATCTAAGGAAATTTGAAAAGCTTTTTTAGTTTTAGTAAAAGATGAGGAATTTGCTGGTATGAGATAGGAGACTTTGAAATTTTATCAAATCAAATAAGCCTTTAACAATAAAATTATGTGCTGCCTTATTGCTACTTCTTAAAATACGAACGTGCTCTCAACAATATTATGAAATTTTTACTCTTATTTGAGCAAAAATTTCATAACATTGATTCTCTGTAAAATTTCGTACCATTTGATTCAATCTGAACATCAGGGAGCTCATCAAACAATATTCGTTGCTGAAGAAATCTGAACCATAATCTTGTTGAACTAAGGTTTCAATTTGAGTTACGATTACACTCTCCCTGAAGCTATAACTTCATACGTACGTGAAACAAGGCTGTCATTGTTATAAACAGGTACTTAGGTACCTAAGTAGGTAGGTTACATTGGAAATATTAGAAGGGTGTTGTTTCGGACTTGATGTGACTTTTGAGAACTTGTCGCAAAAATGAAACCAAACTTTACAAGAAAATATTAATCTACTTTTAATTGATACTTGAGTCCGCATTATTTCAAGATGGCGGTACATGAGTTAAATGGGGTATTGTGAAAAGTTATTGAAACACTAATTACTGACGTGATTGTTTATACTTAGAATTTCTTAAGGAGTGTAAAAAGTTGACGCCAAAGTATCAAAACAATGAATCACAAACGTTAGTGCAATTCACAGAGAAAAGTATGATGAACCTTGGGCCTATTATTAAGGACAAGGCATTTAAAACCTTATAATCTATACTAATATAATATTATAAAGAGGTAAAATTCGTTTGTTAGTTTGTAAGTATGTAGGGGGTAATCTCCAAAACTACACATCCGATTTCAAAAATTATTTCACCGATAGGAAGCTACGTTATCCCTCTGTGCTATAGGCTATAATTGCAATATCAAAAATTAGGAATCCTTGAGAAAATTCACGCGGACAAAGTCGCGGGCAAAATGCTAGTAGTTACATACCTAATTATTAAAGTGAAAGTCCTGCCTAAGGCTTGTATACATGCCAATAACCTTGAACATTTGGCCCGCACTGAATTTGTGGACGAGTGCAGGGGTGACGTAGTCTTTAATCGGACGCATTTTTAATATATTGTAATAAAAATAATACATGTTTGTAAAAAGTAACAAAACCAAATCATTTGCCTTTGTATTGCAAAGCAGTAGATGATTTTATATACTCTTTTTTTGATAAGAAATTAAGGAGTAAAATGGTTTCATCTCAATGATTTGGAGGTGATTCGACATTTTTTTTTCTAATTATGTGATACCGATAGAAAAATTGTGGCTAAACCAAATTACGTAGCATAATAATATCATGTAGATTACAAAAAAAAAAATCTGATGTAAATGCTGACGAAAAGTTGCTTTATCTGCATGCTTCTTTCAAGGTTTTTTCGAGAGAGCAGCCTTAACTTACCAAATGACTGACTAAACTGGGTCTGCTTTGTCTCCTGGTTGATACTAGATATATTAATTTGATGGCGGGATTCAAGACAGTTAAAGCATTTCTCTGGGACTCGCCGAGCTTTATTGCCTCGGCGCTTTTCTGGTGGACGCTTCTTTTGACTCTGGTTTATAGGAGTTGCAGTCGATCGGAAATAGCGAGGTGGGTTGGTCCCATTAAAAAAATGTCCCTTTGGACCTAAAAAGCTGACATTTTGCACAGAAGTGCTCTTTATGAAATAACCATTTCAGAATTTCACGTCATAGGGTATTTACGGGCGGAATACGTATGTTGCTTACAAAATATATAATATATTTTTAAATATAATATATTAATTTAAAAGTCTACATTGTAGCTGAAATTCCTGACGCAGTTTCTGTTCGCGAGACTTTTTTTTGAATACCCTGTGCTATCCCACTGTTGGGCAAAGGCCTCCCTCAAGTCTTTCCCAGAAATTAAGTCCAGCGTCACATCGAATTAGCCTTTGTAACTGAACTTTTAAAATTAAAATCGACATAATGGAGGAAAAATATTAATTCAACCCCGTAACGACCTCTCCCGCCCCAATAGGCCCCATTTACCACATAAATCACGATCATCGCCATCAAACGTTCAATAATGATTTATAATTTGAGTTTTAACGACAGGATCATGGTAAAATCAATTTCCCGTAATATCCATACGTCATTCTATAAATTAATACGCTACTGATACGTACTGGGGGAAATTCGAACGTGAAATTGACTGTAACTAGTAGGTACCTCGGAAGACACGGTTGGTGCAGTGGTTGAGCGATTAACTGCTACGCTGCATGTCGCGGGTTCGATTCCTGCACGGAACAAATATGGTCTGGCTATTTATATGTTTGTTAACGCACCCACGACACAGAAGAAAATCCTAGTACAAGGCCACGTTTAAAAAAAAAAAGATTCAAACCAAACAAACAATCAGCGTTTTCCCAACTATACCCGTATATGTTGGGGTCGACTTCCAGTCTAATCGGATGCAGCTTAATACGTATCTAGGTTTTACATAGAGCGACTGCCTATCTGACCTTCACAACTCAGCTACTGGGTAACAAAATACCAACCCCATGGTGAGACTGGTTGTCAAATTAAAATTCATCATACAAAACATATTCATTTCGTTACGTTAAAATAGTAAACACACTGTCCTACAAAATTATAATTTAATTACTTTTCTATAACTTCTTGGCGCTAACTGTTTTTAAAAACTTCATAGTTTTTCTTTTGTTTTTTTTTTTTACCAATGATAGGTAAAACCACCACTCACCACTATCTCACCTGTTTGTAAATTTACAACGGCCTTTGTTTAAACTAAGGGCTCTTACACACGAGCGGCATGTCGCCAACGGCAGAGGTAACTGCAGCCTTCGACACGCGTCAGCGGCAGCCGTCGACATTCCAAAACGACGGTCGGTAAAAAACGGACGGTGTGTAAGAGCCCTTACACTTAAAAGGGGTCATCGTACTTATAATTATATACGACCTTTACTAGAGGAACATCCATGAATAAAAAAATAATTTGCTGATCCATACGTTTATGTTCGCATAACGCCTTTCTGTGTAAAGACTTACGCTGTCTAAAAAACTCTCTGTGAGTGAATTTTACTGCTCCATTGTGTAATGCCTCTACACACGAGAAAGTAGGCGGGTCCTCATCTAAAATAATTTGTCTGCAAGAAAATAATTACAGTCTACATCGTTCTGGCGGTTCGTTTAATTCCAAGAACTCAGCAATATGTTTGGGGGATAAATTTTGCCTTTAGACGTCACTAAAATGTGTTTGATAAAAGAGCAATTAATTTTATTAATTAGCATCGAATGTATTTTACCCTCAAAGTTCTGAAGGCCAATTTACGTAAATAAAAACATTTAAAATGTAGTAGCAATCTCTCTATTTAAATATTGTCAAAAGTGTAGATAATATAATTAGTTATTTTATACCATCTGAAAATACAATACGTAACACGTAACATACACAAAGCTTAAAAATAAATAGTACAATGGAGGGCTCACAGGGCATCAAAAAACTCGTCCGCATCGCTCTCAATGGGACAAGTGCCCAAAAGGCTAGCAGCATTACCACGTTGAATGGCAATGCTAATTCTTAGGCCCAAGAAAAGGCCAGCCCTCTGGTCACGTGAAGAGTCGACCAGCCGCTTAGCAATGTCCCTAAAAACAAGGTGAGCACTCGGGCCCCATGGCCCTAATGTTTCCACCCCAAACGGCTCAACCATATAACTTATAACTTTCAAGAAGGTTGTTATATTTACAAATATTTTGAAAATTATCCATGGATTTAAGTATATTGTAGGTTTAAAATATCGAAAATTAAACAACCAAATTAATATTTTAATGATAGTTTTACACTGTTATTATGAATCAATCAATAAATTATTCGTCGTCTTCCGACATGGAACTTACGTCTGATGACGAGTCTTCGCCTATATTTATCACGATTGTGTCTTGCTTGGGTTAAAAAGTGTAAATAATCAAAACTTAACAGCTTCAATCACTAGTTGTCAAAAAACGGTTAAACCAGTAGACAGAGTTTGTTTCAACCAGCAATATTAGCCGTTTTTACTGAATATAGTTTAAATTTTACCGGTACACCGATCTCTTTACTAAAAATATTTTTCATACGTACCGTGATAGGTACCATAATACTCGTAATAGCATGTAAGAATATCAAGTATATCTCATTTATAAGGGTACTTCAGATCTATACGAATCCAACATTCCTTGCGACAGAAATGAACATTCCAACGAGAATACGGTCTGTGGAATGCAATTTGTGACCATGACAAAATAACTAAATCTTTAATGCGTGTAATGTATTTAATTTTAGTTGTTTTTTTTTTCTAAGAAATTCTGACTCGGTGTATGTAGTGCTTACATATTTATAAGTAGCATGGTTTGTCACTGCTCTATAGGTTTAGTGGGGTTTTGAGCAGCACGTACAACCGTTGGTCCTGCGGCTGATGTCTCGGAGTCGGTTCGGGTTGCCCATCGGATCATGAGAGTAAGAGAAGAGGGAGTGCACCTGTGTTTGCACATACGGTTGTGTACTATAATATCTCCTATTTAAATAATAAAAAAAAAATATAGTAGTAGTAGTATGACGGGCTGGTGTCCGCAACTCCACGTCTCAGCCCGTATTATGCGTACAGAAAAAAAAAATAACAGCGTAAATAGCACCATTATAGCAAATTTATGACAACACGATGTCATACCACAAAAAAATAGGCAAGAAAAGAAAAAATCGCAAAACCTTCAATGCGCTTCGATATCATTCTGTGAAATTCAGCAGGTTGTAGTGAAAAAAGTCTAACTAAATAGAAATAACATTAAGAAATCGTATAGCTTTTAAGAAAGAGGCATACTTGAGAAGATTTGTTCTTGAAGCTGGCTGTAGTAGAATGGTTACATAAGATTTTTCTTTTCATTACGACAATAAACTGACATGAAACTAAACAATGTAGTATTTAAAATAGACTAGATAAATAAATACAGCTGAATTTTACAATTATGCGACGATGTAAATGCAATTTGTCAACACTTTCCATCTCGCCTCCGGGTGTCGAAACCAATCTATTTGAGTACATAAGCTAATTTGTTATGTATGTAGAGAAGAATGTTTTATTCAAACGTGTATTTATTCCAGAGAGGAAGCTCCGTAATAAAGTAGGGTATTTTAAATTGTGGCTAGCTAAAGTTTTATTTTATACAGAAGGATATAAAACTTTATTTTGTATTAAAATGTTCTCCGCCTAAAACTCGTATGTGAGTGAATAAGTTCCTCGACTTTGAAATCCTAAATATGCACGAATTACTTCTAGCTGTCTATGCTACCCTAGTACTTCTCTTTGCAGTGCTGAAGCCTGACTTTTTGTAGACGGCGCTAGGGAGTTTCTCGTAGAGCTGCTGTTTCGGTAGAGCCATCTACAGTTTTACTAAATAGTAAGTTATTGTTTACGCAGAACGCCTACTAAACTCGTCATAGCAATGGTGCAGCTACATGTGTTTTAGCTAATGACTTTTGTCTTTTATTTTTTACACATTTATTTTTACACCATCTACCGCCAGTTTCACTTTTATTAACATTATACAATTTTACTCAAGAATCAAGTCGTTTTTTTTTGATATCTCCCGATACAATACCTGAATAAATCCTACATTTGGTCCTTCGTTCCTGGATTAGAAGATTTCACGTTGGAAAATACTTCGATCAGCCTTTATTATAAGGATTTCAAGAGAATTGGTGGATAACTCGTAAGATCAAGCGAAGTTGGTTGCGACATTCATTTTGCTGTGTCATTGCGAAGATTTGGAATTTTCCGTGGTCTGGATTATCTTAATCATCATTAGTTCCACCCAACACTCTATTATCAGGTTGTATTTAGTGGTAATTAACCGTTAATAACCAGGTTAGTACAGAGTTATATAATACCTAATCATTGTAAAACTTGAATTTGCAAAACCTATCAGTGCTTACAAATTGTTATAATTGATCAGACTTTAGTGTATTAATCTTGTATTAATCACAGTTATTTTGTACCTTTTAAAAGTAGCTATAAAAATAGCTGCATTATTATAATTTTATTAGGTAGGTAACAGTTACTGAGTCATTTATTCATGTAATCACATTTAAAGTTAGATAGGTTCATAATTGCATTGTTTTATAATATAAAGAGTACTTAGGTAGGTTAATATTGTTAAAAACGACTAATAGTTAATTATTTTAAAAGCATAAGTAAACAATTAACAATAAAGTTAGCAGTATATTCGTATGTTGTTGGAAATTACAGGCAGTAGGTATCGTAACAATTGTAGACGCTGTTAAATCTTTAATTGTATACATTCCAGGTTGACTGCACCAGCTTACGCAATGCCAGAGGATAAGGAGCTCATTAGAAAGAGGGCGAGTTACAAGGGAAGGGTAACAGTATTCTTGAACTATTTAAATTCATTAAAACCTTCTATAAGTCCTTCTGAGGTTAACGAGTTACAATTGCGCTTAAATAGGCTTGAGTTATTGTATAACCAATATGACGAGGTGCAATTGGCACTGGAATGTAGTACGGATAATTTGGATGGTCAAATGTTAGAACGTAGCGAGTTTGAGTCCCTTTATTATAAAACCCTATCTGAAGCTCAGAAAGTGCTCGATGATTATAAGAAAAGGGATCCAACTGATAGTGAGGTAAGTCCACGTTCTAATAATCACAGGCTGGTTAAATTGCCGACTATTCAGCTACCAAAATTCAGCGGTTGTTACGTAAATTGGTTGGAATTTCACGACACATTTGTCAGCCTTATTCACTCTAATGATGACATAAACGACATAAATAAATTCCATTATTTGAGGTCATCGCTAGAAGGTTCAGCTGCCGTGGTAATAAACTCAATTCAGTTTTCTGCCGCTAATTATTCAGTCGCTTGGAAGTTACTCTGTGACCGGTTTGACAATAAACATCTGTTGATTCAACACCATGTCTCAGCATTATTTAATATTGAGACTATCAGTAAGGAGTCGTCAGTGAATTTAAAAGCTTTAATCGATCAAATTAATAAAAACTTGCGTGCTTTGGAAGCCCTTGGCGAACCAGTGAGCCACTGGGACACTTTACTCATTTACATTATAAGATATAAGTTGGACAATAATACTTACCGTGAATGGGAAGAGTATAAGGGTCGCCTTGACAAGGACTTTGAGATTACATTTACTGTGTTCCTCACATTCATTAAGAAACGTGCTGAATTAATCGAAACATTAGAAATGTCAAGTTCAACAACTGATAAACATTCAAACACTCGCAAACATTCTAATGTTAGGACAATGGTTATACAGGATTCCAATAATAAAATAGACAAGAGTAATCAGGTAAATAATCATTCTTCTAAGCCTAAGAGTTGTGTTCAATGTAACGGTGAGCACAAATTAAGCAGTTGTCCTCAATTTTTGGCGTTGAGTAATGAAGCCCGGTTACAATTGCTACCAAAATATAAGATTTGTTATAATTGTTTGTCTTCAGGACATTATGCTAATAACTGTAAACAGGCAAGTTGCAAAATATGTCGGCGCAAGCACCACACTCTGGTGCATGTCGCAGATCATTCGAAGAAGTCAGACTTGGCTACTACTTCCGCTAATAGTGATGATGCGACCAGCGCCCCCGCTCCGTCAACTTCTAGTACAGGTTTGTCTCTTTCTGCGAGTGTTGAACGTGGTGACGTATTGCTATCCACAGCGTTAATAAATGCTGTAGGAAAAAACGGTCAGCAATACGTTACTCGTGCTGTGCTTGATAGTGGCAGCACATCATGTCTCATGACTGAAAGACTGTACTACCAATTAGGTTTAACTGGCAATACCGTCAACAACTCCATATTAGGTATTAATAATTCATTTTCACATATTAATAAAATGTGTCCAGTTTCAATAAAATCTTTAGACGATAACTTTTCCATTAACATAAATTGTTTTGTTCTACCTTCAATTACCGATAATATTCCGAGTAGACATGTAGATTTATTAAAATTAAAAATCCCATCTAATATTTGTCTAGCTGACCCTAACTTTTACTCACCGGCCCCCATAGATATGTTGCTCGGTGCTGACATCTTTTGGGACTTACTGGGACCCCAAAGAATTAAGTTAGGAGACGGACAACCTATTCTTTGTGAAACTAGACTGGGATGGCTGGTTTCAGGCCCAATTAGAATTAGTTATGCTTCGACACCATCAAAATTGGTAAAATGTAATTTTACAAAGATTATTTCTGACGGAATTAAATAATAGCATAGATCATCAACTCACAAGGTTTTGGCAATTAGAAGAGGTCTGCACTACGACAGTGTATTCGCAAGAAGAGAAACTATGCGAGGAACATTTTATAAACAATACTACACGTTTGGAGAACGGGCAATTTTGTGTTCGAATTCCACTGAAATGTTCCCCGGATATGTTAGGTGAATCCTTTCTAAAAGCTAAACATTGTTTTTCTTCTTTAGAGCGTAGGTTCAAAAGCCAGCCTCAACTGTCTAAGATGTACAAAGATTTTATGGCAGAGTACGAAAGTCTAGGTCATATGTCAAAATGTAAAAATATTGAACGTTCAGGACATTACCTCCCACATCACGGAGTTTTGCGTGACAGCAGTGTCACCACTAAATTAAGAGTGGTTTTTAATGCCAGCAGCGTCACTACTACAGGTACTTCTTTTAATAGTATACAGATGACCGGACCTGTAGTACAGGATGAGCTTTTATCGATTTTATTACGTTTTAGACAACATAAATATATTATTGCTGCCGACGTGGAAAAGATGTACCGGCAGATAGTTGTTCATCCAAATGACAGACATCTTCAACAAATCGTCTGGCGTGATGACCCGTTAATTCAATTGCAAACGTACCAGCTTAATACCGTGACGTATGGCACGGCCAGCGCTCCGTTCCTTGCAACAAGGTGTCTAAAACAGTTAGGTTTAAAGTGCGCTGATAAAAGAGCTGCTGAGGTCATACTACGCGACTTCTACGTCGACGATTTGCTGACGGGAGGAGACGATCTCGATGAAGTAAGAGATATGCGTCATAAAGTAACTTCTACTCTTGCTTCAGCTAGAATGAACTTAAGGAAGTGGAAGTCAAATGATAGGCGTTTGATGATTGGTTCTAACAGTCCCCAATCTTCACTTGACTTGAATATTGGTGGATCTGAGTCTACCAAAACGTTAGGTTTAGGTTGGCAATCACAATCTGATCAACTTTATTTTCCCATTAGTCAACCAATTATTAGTAGCGATACAAAACGTGACATGCTATCAATTATATCACAAATTTTTGATCCTTTGGGGCTTCTAGCTCCATGTATCATAGTGATGAAGATGTTACTCCAAAAACTATGGTTACACAAACTGTCATGGGATGAACAGCTATCGCCGGACATTAGTATGATTTGGGCTAAACTAGTTAAGAATTTACCAAAATTAAATGAAATTAATATTCCACGTCGTGTTTTAATTGATTCAATGGACTTTTTAGAGTTTCATGTTTTCACTGATGCATCGGAACGAGCATACGGAGCATGCTTATACGTTCGCAGTGTTAACAATGAACATCAAGTGTTGGTGCGTTTGTTGATAGCAAAGAGTCGTGTTGCCCCTCTGAAACCAACCACCATTCCCAGGCTTGAGCTTTGCGGTGCTCTGGTCGGAGTTCGAATTTACGAAAAGGTGGTCGCATCATTACGCTTAAACACTAGGCCGCGTACATTCTTTTGGACAGACTCCACTGTCGTTCTTGGATGGCTTAAAATGTTGCCGAACAAGCTGCAACCCTTCGTTCGCAACAGAGTTGCAGAAATTTTAGAGAAGACTAGCAACTGCGAGTGGAGACATGTCCCAACTGACCAGAACCCCGCTGATTATGTCTCTCGTGGAGTAGACATTAATTTATTAGCTTCTTTAGATAATTGGTGGTCTGGTCCAAGTTTTTTAAAGAATGACGTATCATGTTGGCCTTTTAGATTTACAGAATCCACTGATGAATTATTGCCGGAAATCAAACCAAACGTCACTTTACATGGCACTGTTAATGAGAATATAGCAAATGAATTTCTTAACTTTAACCGATTTTCAAGTTTTTTAAGGCTACAGCGCACGGTGGCATACCTTTTACGTTTTATTGCTGCATGTAAAAAACGATCTGTTTATGGTCCCTTTGGTAATGATGAGCTACAAAATTCTTTAAATTTAATTATTCGAATAAGTCAAAACGAGTCTTTTAGTGAATACAAGTTATTACTTCATAATAAACCATTACCAAAGAAAAGTCCATTGTTGAAATTTAACGTTTTTCTGGACGAACATAAAATAATGCGTGTTAGAGGCCGATTACAAAACTCTGATTTACCATATGATAAGAAATGTCCAATTCTTTTACAGTCTAATCATCATTTCACAAAATTACTCTTTGAGTATGAACACAAACGGTTGTTTCATGCTGGACCCCAGCTACTGTTGGCTTCAATACGGGACACATACTGGCCTATAAGAGGTCGTAATTTAGCCAGGTCGTGCTACCGTAAATGTGTACGTTGTTGTCGTCTTAAAGGTCAAACTGTCACACCGATCATGGGTAATTTACCACGGCAGCGACTTCTAGCTGGAGGTTTCCCTTTTGAAAATATTGGCTTGGATTATGCAGGTCCAATACAGTCTGCGGTTCGACAGGGTCGTGGCTGTAAGTTAGTTAAAGTATATATCGCCATTTTCGTCTGTTTTACGACAAAATCAATTCACCTTGAACTAGTCGGTGATTTAACCAGCAAAACTTTTATCATGGCGTTAAAGAGATTCATCTCGCGTAGGGGTAAACCGGTTAATATATATTCTGATAATGGCACCTCGTTTGTTGGTGCATGCAATGACCTATCAAAGTTTCTTAAAGCGAATTGCGACTCGTTATCTGAGGAGATGACTAAAGAGGGAATTACCTTTAACTTCATTCCTGCATATTCTCCTCATTTTGCTGGCCTTGCGGAGGCTGGTGTCAAGTCAACGAAGCATCATTTAGTCAGGGTGTTGGGCCTTTGTAATCTAACTTACGAAGAGCTTTATACTACACTGGTGCAAATAGAAGCGATTCTGAACTCCAGACCACTAACTCCGCTGTCATCGAATCCTGAAGACTTGACACCATTGACACCCGGACATTTTTTAATTGGACGTCCTTTGACATCTTTGCCGACACCTGACTACCATAACCATTCCACCAATTCCTTATCTCGATTTCAACGCATCGAACAACTCCGACAACATTTTTGGAGCAGATGGAGCAAGGAATACATTTCGGAGCTCCAACTTAGGACGAAATGGCGCACATGTAAAGGCTCTCTGAAGCTGAACTCCCTGGTACTTCTAAAGGAAGACAACATGCCACCTCTGAAGTGGAAAATGGGTCGGATTGTAGCTACCTATCCAGGTCCGGATGGCGTGATTAGAGTCGCAGATGTCAAAACCTCCAGTGGCCTGCTCCGCCGATCATTCTGCAAGATTTGCCCATTGCCCATCTACCCCGAGTCTGACCATTCCGGTTGAAAGACAGGCTTTCAACGCCCGGGGGTATGTTTACGCAGAACGCCTACTAAACTCGTCATAGCAATGGTGCAGCTACATGTGTTTTAGCTAATGACTTTTGTCTTTTATTTTTTACACATTTATTTTTACACCATCTACCGCCAGTTTCACTTTTATTAACATTATACAATTTTACTCAAGAATCAAGTCGTTTTTTTGATATCTCCCGATACAATACCTGAATAAATCCTACAGTTATTCTTCACAATAATCATTTCAAATTCATCATAAAGTACCTATCACCACCCACATAGTGATAATAGATAATCTGAATAAAAAAAATATATATGAAAATCTCGTGTCATATTGTTTGTTATAAGTAAAATAAGTTATTATAATTTCTTATCGAACACTCATTTAACTCAGTAAAGGATTTTTTAGACTTAAAATGATTTTACTATGTTTTTATTATTTCTTACCTCTTTGCTGCTTTAAATAAAGTGTTAATGTCTGATTGAGCGCCTTGTGAACTGTATTATTAATTGTATATTGTTTAATTATTTTCTTTTTTATAAATTTGTATGCCCATGAGGCTGATCACAGCATGAACTCACTGTATGTTGTAAGACCTATATTATAACCTGGGTATCACAAATAAACTGTTTGATTTGATTTGAAATAGAACTCCTCTGAAACGGCTTGAGCGATTTTTGTGTAGATTTGGTATGTCTGAGAATAGGTCATTGGCTATTTTTTTTATATGGCAAATAATGTTTGCCGGGTCAGCTAGTAATTACAAAATAATATAATTACTCGATAGAGATGCGTTACCGGGCTTAAAAACAATAAAATCTAAATTGTATTTATAAAGTAGACACCCACAAAAAATATTTAAAGAGTTTTAACTACAAAGAACAAGAATAAAACATGATTGTGACAAAATATTTGTTTAGCTTTTGCCCGCGACTTCGTCTGCATGAATGTCGGTTATCGTGGATGCAGACGAAGGTCGCGGATTAATAAGTAGTATGTTCTTAGAGTTCAAGCTTAGTCTGTACCAAATTTCATAAATATGAGTTAAGTGATTTAGCTGTGAAAGTGTAACAAAAAACCAACTAACATTTGTGCTTTATTTTATTGGTACGGATTTGCGAAATCACGGCCAACAGCCATTGAACGACTTGAATGTTTCATTTTTTATGTTGATAACGCCATCTACACGTTGTTGAGTAAACTAATTGGTTTCCAACTTTGAACATGAGGAATTTTAAAAGTCGGTACCTAGTTGTTTAAAACGCCATCTGTCTTGTTTAAAATGAAACTTGTTATTCTTAACGTTTGATTAAGAATATAGACTAAATAAAAATAAATAAACCTATGGCTGATTATTTATATTACTGCACATTTTTCTTCGTTATCTTTCAATTTAATCATTAACTACAGATATCGTTTTCTCTAGTTTCAAGAGATATAGCTATGCTTTTCCAGTACTGAAACCTTCAGTATGTTGGCACGAGCAACATGTGTGGGGAAACTTTCAAAGATTGAAAACTAAGATTTATAGTATAAAAGTTTTAAATAAGTATCAAATTCTTTCTAAGGAGATTTTTTGAAGTAGGCAGATTGCAAAAATGGGTGCGTGTACTTATGTACGAGCGTGAGAAGTTATACTTCTTTGGCATTATTAAAAAAGTACATGCTGCATGTACGGCATGATGTATGTATGTGTGCATGTACGGCAGAGATGGCGTTGTTTACAATTACTCCCGTGAGAATTTTGTGTGACGCTGTGCGCGCGCATGCGCGAATCGTAAAATTTCACTCTCATCATTTTTTCATAACGCGCCTAAAGAAGTATAACTTCAATATAAATTTTAAACTTTATTTAATAATGAAAAATCAAAAAACAAGTAAGTAGGACCGACCATATTTCAAATCAAGAAGTTTTATGTCCTTTCATGTTATGCTGTCCTTGTACTTCTTGCCCGACCGCTGAAACCTTTGGCTCGTTTCTAGAGGCAACGTGACGCGTCGGGCTACGTAGACGTGAAATGAAAATCTATAGAAATCATGTTATTTTCCTCACTATTTACTTTAATGTCAGGTTTTATTCCTATTAAATTATCCCAGTTTAGTTACCAGGTAAGGTAATTTAATTAATTACAATAGGTACTTATATATTTAAAAGGTACAAATACAAAAATACTCTTTGGTACTCAATAAAAGTAATATTAATTGTTTTGTATTTTAAACAATTTTATTTCATTATATTTTAATTTTAACTTAACCGAATTAAATATACAAAGCTTCAAAATAAAAAAATAAAAATAATAACTTTGCTAACTTTAGAGCGATGCTTAAAGCCTTTACGGAGATATTCAGCTATGCCTGCTAGAAACTTATGTTTCCTTAGTACTTTGTACCGAACTGCTGAAACTTTTGTCGGTCACGATATCCACTGCAGTTGCCACGGTGCTACTGTCAGCCAACGTGTAACTCAACCACAAAGAAAGACTTACTTCAGAGCTCAACTCTTTTCTTTGGCAATCAACCAAAGTCAAAGTCAAATAATTTATTTCAATTCAAATTTAAATGCACTTTTGAACGTCATTTACATGGAAAATTGAATCTAGTTGCCACTTCCAAAAGGTAGGTAAATTTGCATAGAGAAGAATAGCCAAGGAACTCCATACTCTTTTACAATATTTTCTGTAAGTACAAGAATCATATAGTTTACGTGAATACGATGTCCTTGCATAAAAACTATTTTATTTGAGTACCTATGTGTAAAGTATGCCAAGTTAACAAAAGATAGCAGACAAGAACACAATATTTATGTTCACATATTTACAAATATTGAAACTGCAGATGACCACTCCTCATTGAGTCCTCATATTTCAACAATCAATGAAATAGTGAGCCTGTGCAATCTGTATGTATTAAAAAAATATATTACAGTAAGTTATCAAGTAGGTTAAATTAGGAACTACTTAATTTTATCAAGTCTCTAAATTATACTACGAAACAGGACCAGCACACGTAGCATGACCACGCTATGTCTACAGAAGAATAGACATATTGACAGCAAGAATAGACAAGTCAGTACAGTTTGTCTATTCTTCTTGTCAGTATGTCTATTCTTCTGTAGACATAGCGTGGTCATGCTACGCGTGCTGCATGTTTCCAAGCATTATTATCCTGTATATATAATTCTGTAGTTTGTAATAGTGTACCTTTTTCTTTTTCTTCCTTTAAGTTTTAATATCATTTAACAGTCAGTACCCCATAGAAGGATGTGTTAGATTTTAATTTCTAGTAAAAGTATAATGTCTATTGGATAATATCTACTTAATTCATTAAAAAAAGATGTACCTTGAAGTTACAAGTTACTGTATTGAATAGTGGTATTTTTTCTTTTTTAATTTCACTATTTTATTGTTCGTAATAAATACATACGCAGTAATGACATTATTTAAGCAATTTTATCCTATCTCTTAACTTAGTTTATGAATATTGGTGTCGCCGCTCTAGCGGTAATAATAAGAATCACAATCATCAGTTGGTTGTAAAGTGACTAACTACGTCCCACCGAGTAACATTCTTTATACTGCTGCCGTTCTACGATAGATGTCACTGTTCCATGAATAGTGTTTTGACGTTAGCGTCAACGTGTATTGAACTTGGTATAATTTGGTCAACAACAACTATTCCTAATATTGTTGTTTCAATTCAACATGTACAATTTCTTATATTTTTGAGGTACCAAATTTAACCATTTTCGGACATTTTTCTCAAATTTCAAATAGCACTAGATTTATACCTAATCTAGCTGTGTGCGTACTACGATATATATATTTTACAAAGGAAATAAACATAGCCATCGGATAACTAAGATTCAGTTTATTATGTTGGTGTATTCACAAATAGTAATTAATTTCGACATGGATTAATTAATTTCTTTAACAATGTTCAAAAGCCTTCGATAGTGATAGTGTCATCGTGACGTCAACTTCGTAGCTAATTATCACCGAAAAGGTCCAATACAAAACCGTGTATTGCCATCTTATTCTGATTTTCATTCGTGGAAAATGTAGCACCGTGACGTAGAGGGTTGTAGTAGAGGAGCACAGTAAGATGAAATAGCAATATTGTCAACCCTCAAATTGCTGCTGCCCTAGTACGTTTGACCGGAGCACTGAGTCGTTTTCGTCCGGTCGAGGACATTTTCATCGAAATTAAACATTTTACTCAATTACGACGTGCAGTTGTGCTGGGGCGGAATATTTATTTGAGCCGTTTGGGGTGGAAACTCTAGGTCCATGGGGTCCGAGTGCCCGTCTTGTTTTTCGGGACATCGCCTAGCGGCTGGTCGACTCTTCATGTGACCCGAAGGGTGGTCTATTCTTGGGTCAAAGAATCAGCATTGCCATACAATGTGCAATGCTGCCAGTCTGTTGGGCACGTGTCCCGTTGACAGCGATGTGGACAAGTTTTTTGATGCCCTTTGAGCACCCTTTTTCTTGGAACTGTTCATATTTTTATTTCTAAGATTTTAAATATTAATAATTTTATAATGTGAGTTTAGGTGGTAACTTGTATAACAGATCATTATGGACCCTGTCGAACACAGTAAATAAGTAAGTAGGACTTTTTATTAGGCGTAAGTAAATAAGATTTATTACTTTACTACTGCTGTTGCTTGTCTTTGAGTTTTGTAACGACAATTATTATTTAGCTCCAGTGCAGTTTAAAACATGTTTATTAATACAAATTGAAACAAAGTCACACGTGTCTGTCTAATTATTGTTTTTGTATCTTCATTCTAAGTTATTTTTACATCATGCCTAAATAACAATTGGGTGTCAACCCAATAATATAATATAAATATAAAAGAAATACACAACGTACTACTAGACTCATAATAATAATTATCCATCCAAATCGCTAATTGTCAATCGCGTTGACTATTTGTCACATTGTCAATATCATATTGTCATTTTTTCGTTCGAGAACTGATGGTTTAGTACTTTAGGGATCTCCACAAAAAAATAATACACTAAAAAATAACAGTTTCTTCCAGTTTATCCATTGCGGATATTATTATTATTGTTTAATTCACCGTCATCTTAATGATGCTCTAGTACTTTGCAACTAAAAGTGCCAACATCGCTTAGTGAAACTTTCACTTTTGCACGCCTGCCGAATCACATCATCATCACGTAAGATCACGCCACGATATGGGCATTACTAGTTGTTTTGTTATTATTAAAAATATAATAAAATATATTATGCACAAATGAAGGGGATCAAAAAAATCGTCCTATCCGAATCACTCTCAATGGGACAATTGCGCAAAAGGCTAGCTGCATCGCTACGACAACGTGGTCCGTTCAGGGCCGTGGTCAGGGCTAAGAATTCACGAAGCAGTTTTCGCCCGCGCCCGCGGCGGTGGAAGAACAGCCTAAACTCACGAGACCGGAGTTTTGTGCAGTTACGCATACAAAAAACAATTTAGGTTATATTTGTAATAGTTTTTTTGGGTACTAGTTTATACAGACATAAATAAAATTACGCATTAAATTTAAAAATGTTTTATTAACTTAAAATATAATTATACTTAAATCTACGTAATTGTACAAATTATTGGCACTGGAGCATAGTCCCCCTCGTCTGTCCAGCGACCAAAATATGGTCGCCATCCATTGTTTATCTATTGTGTCTGCTAATTTGACAGTTGAGCTCCTGTAATTGGCACTATATATATAGTATATTCATTGACACTATTGGCAGTTGAATGTGCCGTATAATGTTAAACTTAAACGTACGCGCGGCAGTATTTTCCTCATATCATTTTATATAACTTCTAAAGCTTTTTTTCAGATCTGCCTCTGAATATCCTTTCGATATCTTTTTCCTGCTCTGAAACTTCGGCATTTTTTATCTAAAAATGAACAATCATTGGCACTACCCAAATAGTATTGTGATTGGCAGTGCTAAGAATCAATTTTGGATAAAAGAATTTTGAACTGCTAATAGGTAAAGTTTAAAATCGATCAATATACAGTATATTGATCGATTTAAATTACCTAAGAATTTGACAAGTAACTCCCCAAAGTTTAAAAGTAATCATTATGTTGTCAAGCAAATTAAATGATATTCATTGCCACCGATAAAAAGCAGCTGTTTTTAATTTACAAAGCTAAAATAATGTATAAACACAATTTAATAGATAGAAACTTACATGCAAACTTTTCTAAAAATCCACTTTTTTGCCTCAAAATCTAGCTACCAACCAAAATTACACTAGGTATTCATTAAATTTTAACAGACTCATGTAACTACATTCTTATAACAGCGCAAAAAAAGATGGTTACGTTTGACACAAAATAACTGTTGCCAGCACAGTTGTTTGTTTGTTTAGTTTTTCCACTGATTATTTAATAAACAGAATAAAATTTGCGAAGTGCCTATCATTGGGGGGGTGCCAACATTAGTATTGTTTACCCGGTTTACCCTATATCTGCATTCTACAGAAGCTGCGGACCCGCAACCGCGGCGGACACGGGTTGAAAACGCTTAGTGAGTTCTTAGCCAAGTTAAGCTTTTAATTATGCGGAGGACAGAGGTTTGTATTTTAGTTTAGTCATCTGGCAGTTTATGTTCCTCTAGTATTTTTTCAGGAGAAAGAAAGAGTCAGCGAAACCCTCCCCTCCCCTTTGTCTCAGTTCTACGACGATGCACCCACTCAGACTGAATGATGGCTTTTCAGTGTAGCTTATTCACCTGGCAGTTTACATTAACATAGTACTTTTTTAGGAGACAATCGGTGAAACGTTTGCCTCATTGCGACAAACACGCACCGTGAGACTGAATGAAAATGTCACCTTTTCAGTGTTCTTCCGGCGGACAGCGCCTCTTGTATTTCAGTTTAGTCATCTTGCAGTTTATCTTGCTCTAGTAATTTTTAAATTTTCGAAACCTTTGTCTCATTGCTACGACAAAAACGTGCTCCATCACTTTCGCTGTCGAGCGGACGTCGGCGGGGCGCCCGTACATAGAGCAACGCGTAACACCGACCGCACGCGCTCCGTACGCGTGCGGCCGCTATTCTGCGTTACTTTATGCATCTGTATCGTGAAGCAGCGATACAACTCTTCATAGTTCAGGGTTCCCTAGTACGTTTTAGCCGAACGCTGTGTGTATTCCCGTGGCCAACACCGCCGAAGTCACTGTGGTGTAGCTTGTCATTGACAAGGCTCCGGCCGGAAACTTTCAGTAGCACCGACTTTCATCGCATGAGGTTGCTACGAAATTCGTAGCTACGTAGCGGTGTAGTATTTACAGTTCGCTATGACTTTCGTAGCATGTATTAGTTATTCTACAAGTAGTCGTTTTAAGTTACATGCCAAATGCCATTAACTTTGCCATGTTTAAAAGGTTTTTTTTTTCAAGTTTAAAATTTAAGTGCTTTTTTTAGATTATTTTGCACTAATTTCAGTTTCAGCCGTTGTAAAACATATCTTCTTTTATGTTATATTTCCGTGATTACGATAACTTAAAAGAAGATATGTTTTACAACAGCTGAAACTGAAATAGTGCAAAATAATCTAAAAAAAAACCACTTAAATTTTAAACTTGAAAAATAACCTTTGAACATGTCAAAATTAAATGCATTTGGCATTTAACTTAAAACGAAGGATATCGTTGTAACTCCGCTCAAAACTCTTGAAACTTTCGCCATTTACATGACTAGTAATATTACCAGAGAAATGGATGCCGCATTATTTTTAACACGCTTTTATTATAGAGAGTACTTTGTTGTTCTTCTTTTATTATAGAGTTGCCGACCTATACACGGGCCGGAGCCAAGAGTGTAAGAGGTAAATTATAAATATGGATGAGAGGTGTTGAGGATGGTGACTATTTGAAGCATGTAAAGTGTGTGAGTAGGCGTGTTAAACTTTTGTGTTAGAGATTTTGGCACAATACCAGTTAATAAGACTACTATACGGGAGACGTGAACTGTTTGTGTTTTTCACTGGGTTTTAATTTTTATACTGAGATTTTCGGAGATTGCAGTTTGAATATTGTGTGAGTTTATTATTATATCATCAACGCTAATATATGAAGTCGATTGTACTACCTATATGTATAATCGATTTTTGTTAAAGGTTGGTTGGTAGGTAGGTAGGACTTTGTATGGTAAATATATCTCCAATAATTTACTTACTTAAGTGTACCTTAAATTCTTGAATAGAATAAAAATAAAACAATAAGTTTTAAAGCATAAATAGGTACGACGAGAAGAAAAACATAAATATTCGCAACTCCACGTTTCAGCGCAAAAAAAAATCTTACATCAGAGTTCATTCATTCGGAAAAGTGCAAGGTCAACGTAAAATATCGCTGATTTATAAGAACCCGTCATTTTATTACACACCCCTACCTACCTGCATCTAAACCTCATACTTAGTTTTATTTTATCGCCCTCAGTTTTCGTTAAACATCAACTAATCGTCGTGTGTTTATGCGTAAAATTAATAGTAAGTTATATTTGATATTGGCGTTTCTATAAGTCGCGTCGTAATAAAATCCGCTGTTAAAAAAACTAAACCTTTTTTATAGCAGTTTCATTACCTACAGGTTACTTTTAGAAACAAAATAAACCATTCAATGACATTTAACTTACATTAAGTTAATTTTTGTCGATCAGAGAATTATTTACCAGTTACATTATAAAAATAAATGCTATCTTTGCTTATTTAAAAACATACTGAATATGGGTGAAAACACGTGGTTATTCCCACGAGAAGGAAGAAAAGGAAGGAAAGAAAGAGGATGCAAATAGTAATCCCCACACTTACTACCGTGGTAAACCCTACGCCTAAATATTTTGTCTCAGTCTTTTTAATGCTCTGTCTCGACGCTCCACCCACAAAGCCAATTTTCTCCATTCACTCAACCTCGCGACGTCCTCTTAAACTCATGTATGCCTGGTACAAAGTAGACATTTTCCGCTCTAATCGGGATTTCCAGAATCTATTAGCCAGGCGCGAATTAGTTTTTCGCGATTTCCGCAAGCTTTTCACGCATGTTTCCATTGTATGGTAAATAATTTTCTTTAATCTCCTTATAGCTATGCTGCCTCAGTACTTTCGACCGTAGCACTGAATGTATCCCCCCATGTGTTGGCTAGGGCCATCAGTAATGTTCGTCAGCGATACATCCCCTTGCTTTTCACGCGAGTTTCTTCCATCTCAGTTTAGTTATGCTATTCTAGTATTTCTGACCGGAGTATTGAAGGTTGCCCTTTCCGACGATGCTACAGTTGTCGCATTGCACGAAATTATGTCCCGCTTTTAATATTTTGATGCAAGTTTCCAAGAAATTTCCCTGTTTAGTTATGCAGTTCTAGTATTGGCTACCGGAGCACAGAATATTTCCTTTCGCGCCATATTGCTACGGTCGTCGGCGATACGTCCCCTTGTTACTCTAACATTTTCATGCGAGTTCCAAAGGAATTTTCTCCATGTCTTTTTAGTTATGCTGTCCTAGTATCTCGACCGAAGCACTGAAGGTTTCCTTTTGCGCCGATACAATACGGCTCCCCTGTCGCTTTTCACGTTTTCATGCGAGTTTCCAAGGAATTTATTCCATCCCTTTTTAGTTATGCAATCCTAGTATTCTCGATCAGAGAACTGAAGGTTTCTTCACGTCATTGCTACGGCCACGGTCGCCAGCGCCGCGTCCATAGAGCAACGCGGAACACCGGCCGCACTCGTCCGGAGTGCGGTGAGTGTTCCGCGTTGCTCCATGGTCGCGTCCGATGAAGTAATTATACTTACTGTTTTAAAAAAAGTACCGGGAATTATTCAATAAATACCAGAATATGTATTAAATATCTAAAATTGTATCGCCTTCAAAGTAGATCCATTCCGTAATAATACACTAACGCCAACGAATAACCTAACAATAAGTATAGTAGACTAACCGAAAAACGATTCAGTCGGCGCGTTTGGCGTTTTAAGTGTGTGATATGGAATGCCTGGTCTCTGCATTTAGCTTCTAAAAAGCGACTAAATCTAAATCGCCGATTGCCGATGCTAAAAGTAGCTTGTGTGCTTTGTAGTAGGGGAACCCCAGTGGGGAGTTTGGGATTTACTCGAGCGCGGCAGAATAATATAAGGGGGGCAGCCTTGCCCCTTGTGAAGTGCTTCCCACCATACCTGAGCCTTTTATGTAGCTTCAAATGTTTGGACAGCCGATCCGATTAGTAAAATAAAATCGATCATTGGAAAAACTCGAGCGTATCAGATTAAGGCAAGGTAACTTAATTAGATGCAGAAAAGTGTGCATTTCAATAATCTGATAATTTGAGCGTGACATAAAGAAATAGGTAAGTCACAAAGTTGCAAAAAAACGTCACCTGGACATTCTCGAGCGCGGTTAATTTTTATTTTTTACTAGCTGACCCGACGGACGTTGTCCTGTCCCTATCTACCTACTTACCTGCCTATTTACCTACCCTACCTACCCTACACCAACCCTACACCTACCCTACACCTACCCTACACCTACCCTATGTAATATCGTTTGTTATAATAAAAGTAACTGTTGCTTTTAATATTTTTATATTTAAGAAGTTCTTGTGTAATTTACATTGTGGTGCTTATCTAGGATAACATATGATCTAAATCCATTGGAATTTACAATTTCACCAGGCAACCAGTGTTTATCATTTATATCTTTCTTAAACCATACATTTTGACCCACAAAAAAGTCTTTTTTGTGTTTGCTAGACTTATTATAATTTCTTACATTTCTTTCTGTTGGTTTTTTAAATTTATTTAATCTACTTTTGTACCCTTTTGGTTTTAAATAATTATAGGTTACTATTCTTTTAGTTCTCAAATTTCTGTTCTTTAATAGTTCACTAGGTGTTAGACTAGTTCCTGCAACAGGAGAAGCTCTATACATTAGCAATGATACTCTTAAATCAGTTTTATCTTCATAACATTTTGATAATATTTTCCTAGCTATTTGCACCGCCCTTTCAGCTAGGCCGTTAGATTGTGCGTACCTGGGACTAGAAAAAGTTAGTTTAAATTCCCAATCAAGTGCAAATTGTTTACCTTCCCTAGAGTCAAGCGGAACATGATCTGCAACAATTTCATTAGAAATTCCATAATTGCTAAATAAATCTATAAGACAGTTACTTACACATTTTGCTGTCTTATTGCTGATTTGCTTGATGTCTAACCATTTAGAAAACTCTTATTTTTAAAATCCATTATATCTGTACCTAGTTTTGCGAAAGGCAAATCAGGAATTGTATGTGATAACAAAGGTTCTTTAATATTATTGTTCTGATACATTTGAAAGGGGTAGCACTTTTTTACAAATTCCTCTATATGACTATTTATGCGTGGCCAGTAATATAATTGCCGGGCAAGTTGTATCATTTTATTAGTTCCTATGTGACCTTCATGTAAGCTGGACATGACAGATAATCTTAAACTTTTAGGAATAATTAATCGGTCCCTCATAAATATTAAACAATCATCAACTGTTAATTCACCTCTTAACTGATAATAATTTTGTAAATAATTAGGGATATTTTTCTTATCCGGCCAGCCCTTATTAGTAAATTCTATTAATTTTAATAACTCATTGTCTTCAGAGCTTGCCTTTATTAATTGCCTTTTCTGTTCATCTGAACATTCTAAATTTTTCGTTAGACTAATACAATGTATTACCTCATGCATATATGATTCATCAACATTTTCACATTTTTGATATGAGCGTGACAAAAGGTCAGCAATATACATAAATTTTCCTTGCAAGTATTTAAATTCCAAATTATATTTTAACAGTTTAAGCTTTAATCTCTGTAACCTAGGAGAGGGGACTTCATGCAAATGTTTCTTTAATAAGCATTCTAATGGTTTATGGTCATTAACTACAATTACTTTATGCCCATAAATATAATAATGGAATTTTTTTGTTGCCCAAACAATACTTAGTAATTCTTTCTCTATCTGAGAAAAGTGGCATTCTGCAGCGGTCAAGCTTCTTGACGCGAAACAGACTGGTTTATTATTTTGTAACAGACAGCATCCAAGACTATCTTGCGATGCATCACACTGTACCACTATAGGAAGTTTGCTATTAAAATTTTGTAATACTGGGGCTTCTGTGATTTTTTCTTAATATTAGCAAAGACATTTTCATGGACGTCCGTCCACAACCAATTTACGTCTTTTTTTAATAATTGTTGGAGACATGATGCAATATTAGCCATGTTAGGTATACATTTTCTTAAATAATTGACCATACCAAGGAATATTTGTAATTTTTTTTTTATTTTTTTTTATTTGGAATTAAATGATATTCTCTTAACAATACCTTATTTAAGTCCTTAGGATCTTGGCATATTCTTAAAGAACCATCTATTTTCTCTATAATAACTAAGTTGCTTACAAAACTCGTAGGATGATCGACCTTAGCGATGACTTTGTGCTTCACCAGAGCTTCAGCTCTGCCCAAAGGAAAAATTTTTCCCCCTCCAAACGCCTCTATAATCGTTTTTGTCTCAGATAATTTTATTTATTTCTCATCATTGACAATTTTCTTAAGATCCCCTAAACTTAATACATTAATCTGGGCACCAGTATCACACTTAAAGCTGACTCATTTATTATTAACCCGAACCATTTCATTCCACTCATTAGTATTTAAATTAATTGAATGAACTAGTCATAAATTATTCACTTTATACTGTGGAGATGTACAACCTACAGCAAAGTGGTTCATTTTCTTACATTTATTGCAAGTTTTACCATAGGCCGGACACTGTCTCGGACCATGTTCCATATTAATTTTTTTACAGCGATAGTAATTGTTATTAAAAGAAGTGTTACTTTGTTTTTGAGAACTATTCCTATTAATTTTATACTTAACTTTCTTATCTTCTATGGAGGCCCGTAGGTGTGGTGACCTCTCTGCTTGGACTGCATGGACTTCCGTGTTATTCAGCATCTTAATGTGATCTCGAGAAAGCTCTACTGATCGACACATGTCCACCGGCTTTGATAAGGTTAACTCTTTTAATTCAAGGAGTTTTTGTTGCGTCCTCTGGTCTCGTATGCCAATGACAATGCGGTCTCGCAGCATCCTGTCTTTCTGTTCTCCAAAATTGCAATTATCTACCAATTTTCTTAGGGCTGTGTAGTATGCACCAAACGATTCACCATCTTCTTGATGTCTTTTGTTGAAATTGTAACTGTTTATGACCTCGTTTTGTTTAGGCTTAAAATAGTCGTCGGGTATTTGTATTATTTCATCTAGTTTTACTTTATCGTCAAGTTTTAGCACATTGAAATACAATTCTTGTGCTTGATGACCAATGCAATTAAGTAATATAGCTGCTTTTCTCGCTTCCGATAACCTTTCGAAGCCTGCAGCAAGTAGGAATACCTTGAAACTTTGCTTGAAGCGTTGCCATTGTGGCTAACAGTTTTCGATGTTTTCGAGGTTAAGGCTTTGCGGCATTTTGTATTCCACTGCACACACATTATCCGTATTTTTCTCATCTGTCATGCTTTATTAATATTATTATATTCTGTAGTGATACCTTGTAAGGATGTACTTCTGCTTAATTGTCGATTGACTTGTATTGCGGCGGCCACGATGCAAGGTCACCTTTTTTCTGCTAATCCACTTTGATCTTATTGATAGTTCGTTTTCGGCTGCGCCATGTAATGTCGTTTGTTATAATAAAAGTAACTGTTGCTTTTCATACTTTTATTTTAGTTAGAATACTTAGGTATTTATTACTACAAACTAGTTTTCGTTAATAGTCAAAACGTGCCCCGCTTAGTGCCAGACCACAAGCCGGGGAGAGGGGGCTTGACGTCTCTCGTGACAGGAGGCCGGAGCTGTCAATGTCATCATTTGACATTTGCTTTATTACAATGGATGCATTCCATTACACCCTACACCTACCCTACACGTACCCTACACATACCCTACACGAACCCTACACGTACCCTACACGTACCCTACACCTACCCTACACCTACCCTAAACCTACCCTACACCTACCTTACACCTACCCTACACCTACCTTACACCTACCCTACACCTACTCTTGTATAGTTTTCTTGCCAAAACCATATGTAAGAAAATTGCTTCGACTGTGTAACACTACTTTTTTTTCGTACTTCAAGGAATATCATTATGTGATATTAGTTAATAGATACTCACTGAACAGAATAGTTTTAAGTTATCTTGCTGCGCCCTAACAGGGTCATGTACTCACTAGTTCTAAGCTTAGCGTGTAAAAACTATGTTGTGTACATTGTGCATTAAATAAATAAATAAATAAAATAATTATCGAAATTGGTCCAGCCGTTCATGCGTGATGCCGTGACCAAGGGAAATAGAGATTCATTTTTATATATATAGATTTTGAAAGAAATTAGTCACGGATCACGGAAATAACATAATCTGCCGATTGTCACAAGCCGAAGTAGCTAAAGACATCGGTAGATAAAATCAAATATCATTTATTTTATTTCTTTAAGAAATAAATAATTGAACACTCGAACAAGATCACTTCATAATAATTTCGAGCATTATTATGAAGTGATCTTGTCCGAGTGTTCAATTATTTATTTACGTTTGGGTAGTGCCGTCGTCGTTCGGTTCGCCCGACGCAAAGCGCTGCACTTTTCGCGCTATTTTGTACGCTAGCACGACATCCAACTGATTCAACCCTACTAAAATTCACGCACACATTTGCACGTGCACAAACGTCATTTGGTTTTGTAGTGGTAATAGGTAATTATTTTGCAAGTTTTGTATGAAGTGTCCGAGGTGTGTTTTGGGCGCGTGTAAATCGTCTGTCTTTTGAATAGGAGCTACATGAGGCTTCACTTAACATCCCTTCTCAATATCCGACGCGCTCGACAAGAATTATTTTTGTCCTATTTTCTACCCCTTCGTACGGCTACCCACCATGCAAACCGACAGATTAACATTTTTCCTTTACCAGAAATACGTGGGGCGCATACACTATTAATATCTGACGCGCTCGAGTATTTCCATGTGACTTTTTTTTTTACATTTTTGAAAACCTTCACGGGTCCGGGAAGCGTGTTAAGGCATCGCTTCCCCCACCAGTGAAAGTGCATACATATCATAACCTTTTTTTCTTTTTAGCATCTAATCTTTACAATCCAATAGATGTTCACGACGCTCGACTAAATCGCGATTTAGCCTCTTCGGCTCCCCTACTATTCCCCGCAAAGTAAAGCGATCATAAATTTTTCACTTTTATGGCCACGAAACGTTCTACAAGTCGTTGCCGCTTATGCTTCCCTAGTACTTAGTGTCAGTATACTGACGACTTCGGCAACGATTACGTCATCATTGACGTTACGGTCCACGACAGGGCTCCATTTACATTCTAGATATTTATACTATAACGGAGTTTGGTTGGAGTACTTATTAATAATATGCTTACAACATTAACATAGTGCTGATGTATTTGTTGTGCCTTAATAGCTTAATGTATTAAATTTTATATGCATTTTATTACTTTTAAGTTATCGTGTTGTCCGTGCGATTTTGCACGTGGTCATGGCTATAGATACCTATTTCGCACACGCGTCTATTATTGCTCATGACTTAAAAGTTGTGTGTTGCGCTTACATAGGTTTTTGAGTATCTACGTTAAAGCTACTCTGGTACTCTTGACCGGAGTTCTGAACCCTTCACTAATTTTCGGTGCCACTGGACCTGACGCCATGTTGCGACGTCACAATGTTGTTGCAAAATTTGCTCATTCAACTTGACATGATTGAAAACGTTTAAAACCAAGAATTGTGTAGTTTTAACTGAAATATCAATTTTAATTACTCTTCTCCTTCGAATAAAATGACTTTAAATTATCGGCAAACCTGCAATTACCTTCAAGTTTTCTTCATATTTTTAACGACAAATTGACCTGCAATTCTTCATTTTAGCTTGATTTATGTCTTAGATTTCCTAGATTTTAGAATGTGTCATTGATAAGAGATATTGAACAATTTTATCTAATTTGACCTTTGTTGTGTCTTTGATATTTTTATTTATTGAAGTTATACTTCTTTAGGCGCGTTATGAAAAAATGATGAGAGTGAAATTTTACGATGCGCGCGCACACCGTCACACAAAATTCTCACGGGAGTAATTGTAAACAACGCCATCTCTGACGTACATGCTGAACTACTTACTGCCTTCGTTGCTATTTTGTGACTCGAAGAAGTATAACTTCTCACGCGCGTACATAAGTACACACTGAATTTTTTATTTTTAGCCTGTGTATTCCTACTGCAGTGCAAGAGCCTCCCTTTCTCCTTTCCAATCCTCACTGTCCTGAGCTAGTGTGGATCCTTGATGAATTAAATGAAATGTTAGGTTTATAAAAAGTTAAATACAAAAACCATTTTTCACAAACCCGGAAAATTTGAAAACATACAAGTTTTATTATTTGTATATACATTTACAAGAATAAAAACAGAAAAGGAAAATTTATAACTACTGAACTAAAAAAACTAAGACAATAAGGCATCATATAATTTCCCCACATCGCCATCAAAAAGGATTGTGCCCAAGAGACTAGCAGCATTGTCACGTTGGATGGTAATACTTAACCTCTGTCCAAGGTAAAAACCAGCCCTTGGATCACGGGAAGTGTCAACAAACCTTTTAGAAATTTCTTTAAAAAGTAGATGAGCACTTGGACACCCTACCACCCGAGGGTTTCAACCCCAAATGGCTCGAAAATAAAGTAGTCGCTTAGAATACTATACCTTCGCCGTTTTAGGTTTTCTGCAGCCGCAGCAGAAGCACCAGCACAGCACGTTGAACTAGGAAGATGGGATGGCGCAAGAGTATCGACACACGTAGCGTCCCTTTTCTTTCAACTTTCACGGAAATAATGACAGGCCGTGGTGTTCAAGGCAGTTGACAGCTTCCCCACAGCGACAGCGATGAGAAGAACAACAAGATACTCCTAAACGTAAGGAAGCAACGAGGCGAAAAGTAGTGTCGTCAAACATAGTTTCTAGGTTAGATGACGGAAATGCCAGAAGCCTGAGACCCGACTCCCATTTTCCTACAGCCAGCAGACGCGCTCGCTCAGCAGAGTTAGCAGAAGTGGTATGTAAATTATTCTGTACTAACCTGCAGAGCGGCTCATCCCACCGTCTCTGAGAAGACGGATTGTCAGGTAGATCAGTATGTGGGCAAGCCAGTTTCCAGGTATCTATGGCCTCGGTCATACACGGCACATCTAAATCAACCAGTGTAGGAGCTAGAATATTTCTAAATATTTTTTCAGTGCCGTGGACCGAGGATATAAATGCAGGCAAACCGATACTTACGGACGCCTATACGAAAAGGAAGAGTAGCTGGGGCCCAAATACGGCCGTCCACTGCCAAATTAAAATAGAGGTTAAGGTATGACGAATAATTTGGTCAATTTTCTCTAAAAGGTGATTGTGCTTCCATAACGTTTATTATTATAAATGGGAAAGAAGTAATTTAGGGCCAAAACAACAGTACCGAATTATGATGATGTCAGAATGCAATCTTTCTGAAATGTCATACAATGCTGCTATATGCATGCATGTATGGGACATGCATGCATATAGCAGCATTGTCTATCAGTATTGTCCACTAAATACAATTTGCATTTCGAAAGATTGAGTTCTAGGCCTATGGAATTTAGTTCATTTTTATATTAGTTGGAAATAAAAGACCGGCAAATTTTCATGCTAAAGAAATTGAGTAAACATCATATTCCCGGTTAAACTTGGTTCTCTACATGGATAATAGTCCACACATCGCACTCAAACAAAATGTGTGAGTCTATCAGTTCATCCCTTATTCTTTACTGTTTATCGAGACGCAAAAGAAATATGTCAAAATATCTTCTTTCACCCTTTAACAATCCACCCTCTACCAATGAACAGAGTGAAACAGAAACATTATGGGGCGGTCCAATTTTCCACCCCTACGCGGTTTTCCGTGGCAGTGAGAATCGGAGCATATCTTTCTAACTTATGCGTCCCTAGTACTTTTTACCGGATTCTTCAAGAAGACTGCAACTATTACGTCACTATACTGACGTCACTGCTACCGAATACTTACAGAAACCGCCTATAGAAACTTGTAGACCATACAGGAATACCATAACAATTGTTAAATAGTAACAATTAAAAATGAGACTACATAACACATTTAATTATTATAATTATTTATCATCGAAAAAGCTGCTAATTATGTTTTGACTTTCAAAATATTTCCCGGGTTGTCGCGGTAAAGTTCATAGAGCTTTTCCAGTTTATGCTACCCTAGTATTTATACCGAAGCTTTTGTGTCGAGCTAGTTGCTACGTTACACCTCAAGGCGCTTTTATCGAAAAGTGGCTACGTTGGTGACTCGTAGCACAAAGGCTGCGTCGCGCCCGGGCTCGTAGTACCACCACGTAGTCGAACAAGCTAATTGGTTTACAGGCAAAATTATTCATCTATCTTCCACACTCACAATATTTTATTTTATTCCATTTTCTTACCTCGAGCACGTAGGTATCCCTGGTGCTTACGCACTACAATAAAAAAATAAAAATAAATTGTAAGTGTAGTAGAAAGATGAATATTTTTGCCTGTAAACCAATTAGGTTGTTCGACCGTACCAACCACTACGAAATGTGCTACTGTAGCCAAAACCTCTTTTATTAATTTATTTATTTATTTAGGTAACCAACGGCGATACAGACAATTTGTAGCACTATAGTATATAACAGTAATGTATGGCTAATAATAGGTTTCCCTGTTTAACTAGGTGTTTATCAAACATGCGAACGGACTACTAATACCTTTTAAATTAATGATTATATAATTTCTATGTATAGGTAGGTACTTAGACTTAAAGTTAAAGTTTTGTTATTATGTTTATTAGAATAAAATAAAACATAGGTAATTTACTTAGTTGATTACAGAGCCTTGGCGATTACCATTTGCCTTTGTTTTATGGTTTTTATTATTTGCGCTTTGAATGTTGGTTTAGTACAGTTAAATATATCTACTTGAGAGAAATCTGTGTTATAAATTCGAGCAATACGGGTCAGTACACAATTTTTGGCATAATTAGTCGAGTGCTGAGGCACGTGTAGCATTGTCGTATGACGAGTGCGGCGTAGTGGGGTGTTGAAAAAGATCTGTGCGACCAACTCCGGGCAATCTAAGCGTCCATTGAGTATATCGTAAAGCAGACACATATCCAACACCTGACGCCTTTCAGTAAATGTCAGTGTAACTACTGTTTCTCTAGTACCTACATATGACCGGAGTATTGAATTGTTCGACTTTGTTAAACAACGAATGGCTGGATTCTGTGTTTGAAACATTGTCAGTCTTATTACAAAAAGCGGTTTAACTAAAAAACCTAGTTTAAATGTCTTCTAAACCACGGTCTAAACAAAAATGATATTACAAAACGTGGTTTTTCGATAAACCATATACTAAACCATGGTCTAAAACTAAACCTCGACGACCCCTAGTTTTACGATGGTTTAAAACGGATCTGTCAGTTTCTCTTTTAGGTCATAATTATCATCTTTTTCATCGTGTTACTTAGCAACGGTAGTCATGACTAGTCTGTTTATATGAAGTGTCGAAATATTATGTAAATTCATGTTTTATTTTAAGTTAATTCTATAAAAACGAATCAAGTAGATCGATTCGTTAAAAACCAATATAAAGGTGATGAATGAAAAGTATGACAAGTAAGTATAGCATATACTATAATATATCGCGCGAGAATGTTACGTTTCGTTATAAGTATTGTTGTATTTTTAGAAATTAGTACGACATTATGCAATGTGCTTAAACCTAAACAAAATTGGCAATCGACGAAATGACTAAATACTGTTTATATTTATACAAAACAACCAGGTCTAAATATTTTTAACACTCCTAAACATCATCTAATCATTAGCGTATTATCAAAACTATTTCTTTTCTGGGCATATGGAACGTTGCAATAGAATGATGTCATGGTGAACGAATGATATTTGTATTAATTTGTGGTTGATATTTAAACTATCTTTCAAATGACGGTACTAAGAAGACTATGGTTTATTTAAGTTTTGTAATACGAACAAATTTAGTCCATGGTTTTGCAGATAAGCCTGGACTTGATCGTCCAGGTTTAAACCAAGGTTTATTTGGTTTTTTGTAATAAGACTGATGGGTCCGTTTACCTTTGGCATCGGCCGGTGTTCTTCTTTTCACACATACCGGCGCGAGTTATATGCTTAGAACTGGCCGGAGCCGACAGCCGTTTCACATAAACCGGCTGGATGAGCATTATTTTTGAGCGGATATGCACTTGAAGCCGGACGGATGCGCTCGGAGCCGAGCGGGTGAGTGCTCTACAAGTTCCGCCCAATCCAAGTTTTATCTTCGATGTGTAACGTATACTTTTAAATTGAGTCATCAATTTAGATAGTTCCGATGGCGAAATACATTTGTTAGCAAGATTATTTGAAGCAGAACAAAACAAACAAAAACGAAAGCGGAGTGAAATATGGGTTAAAAATATTTAGCATTCGGTCGGCTGCGCGAGTGCGAAAGAGCATGCAAACGGAGCCATTCGGCTGCACGAGCGCAGAAGAGTACGTCATCAGAGGCAGCCGGTCGGCTTCTCTTATTATTTCACACTTAGCGCATTAGGTTTGCTCTTAACAATTCTCAATAATAAAAGAAGTTACATGTAAAAACAAACCTCATTACAATGATTCAACACTCTGTTTTAAACGTGATATAAAATCTACTATCCCCTCCGAGCTGGTATGTGTGAACGGACCCTAATGAACTACTTTCTGTATTCTTTATATTAATTTAGTTTAATGTAATTAAGGTTTATATTAATTCATTAATAAATAATTTTGAGTGTATGAATGTGGTATGAACCCAAACCTCGTTATGGTTTATGAAGATTTATTTAGGAGAAATATTATTAGAACGTAAAAGCGAATCAGGATCTAAAAATGATGAAAGGTCTTAACTTTTGACGTGAATACATGAATGTCTTCTTTTTCAGAACACCCTTCTTTTGAGGTAGGTGGCCACTCTATCGCATTGGATCCCAAATCTGTAATGATAGATGTAGGTAAGATTAAAATAAATAAATAAATAAATAAAACGATTAACTATTCGTTGCTCGCGTCTTTCGTAGTGACCCGAAGTAGTGACCATTAGACAAGTGAAAGGCTTCAGCGCTCCGGTCATGTGTACTAGGAGAGCACGTTAGAAAGAGGTATTTTTCAGTGAAAGCTATCTAAAAGCGAATGCACACATGCCCATATAATTTATAAACACAAACAAACAGTCTTCCACCGTGGGGGATTCAGTTACAGGTAGGAGTTTATTGACTTCATTCAGTAAGTGCATTTCACTTAATTTGGTAAAAGCGATAAAAACTATAACTAATACCAGAAAGGTCAAATCACCATCGTAAAGTTCATTTCGATTTCTATTACATATAATAAAACAGTAACAGAACTGTGTCTGTACATTGAATATATTTAAAAAAAAAATTGAGGGTTGTTTAGGAACAGTAATAGAGCACGAATCCAAAAAAAAAATTCTGTCTGTTTGTCTGTTTGTTTGTACACGCTAATCTTCGGAACTACTGGGCGGATTTGAATGATTTTTCTTTTGTTGTATAGGTATTAAGTCTGGGCAACATATAGGCTATAATTTATCTTGGAAACTTGAACACCTGATGCAGAACCGCAACAGACCAGCTAAACTATAAGAGATACAAAAATGGTACCATAGCAAAAATTGTTCCACGTGATGAGCATTTTCTGCTGGGAGAATAAATTTAAAGATCTGGAACACCTGATGTGGAACTCCAAGAGCCCAGCTACACCATGACACATATAGGAATGACGTCTTAGCAAAAGGTGTTCGGTCCGATGGGCATTTCCTGTTGACTTCTAAAAATCGAAGATCAGAAACATCTGATGTCAAAATCAAAGCTATCACTAATTTCACTGTATCTTATAAAATAACATAAGCTGGAAGTACCTCCACGCGGTGAGGGCGGTAACAGTTTCAGATCTTCGATTTTGCCGACCCCGTTGTCGCTGGCAAAAGCAACAGGATCCGCGTACGAAGTTGCGGGCAGAAGCTAGTTTTGTAATAAATAACCTTTTTATCGTGTTCAAAACATCAAAATAAGGAAGTGTTGTATTGTTTACCTTTTTAAATTGACGGCTGGTTATCAATAGTCATTCAAAACTTTTTACTTGAATTATAAATATGACCAGTCTGACATATTTTCTAAGAGCTTTATAATATGTATTTTCTGTTAAGATTAATCTGTACTAATCAAAAATAAAAAGAATATCACCCGAATAATATTATTGGAAGACAAAATCAGGCTTTTATATCATTTGTTTACTACGTTCATTCAAACGTTGTCGTAGGTCATGGTTTCTGAAGCGAAAGAGAACCAAAACGCCCTGCTGACGTACATGCCATCCCGCTCGCACACATAGCTCTCTCTTTCCCTCTCAGTTGATAACCCGTACCTTGTGTGATTTTCGTGTAAGCTCCGTACTGTAAGTGAGTTTCCATACCCAGGAAAATATCGACTGCTTTTTATTATATCCTAGTCTTAGACCGGAGTGCTGAAGACTGCTGCTACGCGTTCCGTAGCGACAATAATTTTCGCTACGGAACGCGTAGCAGCATCGCAGCGTAACATCGGCCTACGGAGTTTCGTAGCAAACGTCAAATTGATAATTATTATTTTTAAGTGAAAATAGAATTATTTCAACGATAATGATATCATTTCTTTTCTTTGAAATAAATCATATAATATACAAAACTTAAGAATAAAAATAAAAACCATAAAATTAAGGGAGATGAAAAAGATTTTTTATTTTTCTTTTTTCTTTTTTTCTTTTTTACGTTTTATAAAATAGCTATTTCAGAAAGGAGAATGGCGAGACTACATGTATTGTGGGACCCAGTGTTAGGAGTAGCATACATTATAGAAACTTATGAATTGTTAAAGAACGACATAAGACTAACCAAAAAGCAAATGGGAAGTAAGTTATAGAAGATGGGAGAAAAAAGATATGAACGGTAGAAGATTATAACCTAAAATATTCTTAAAGTACTTTGGGCTTATTGGCCTATTATTCAGTAGTAGAATGGCTTATTCATACATATTTACTTAAATTCACACCTATATCCCGTGAGGGTAGGTAGAAACTACAGAACGCCATCTGCTACGATTCGTAATAGGTAGGTATCTACTTCTTTTACTTCATCCACGAACCGTCCGCGCGTTGCGCCTGACTTTTTTAAGGACATCACTAATATTTTCAGTGGATTTTTCTAGGGTGTCCTCCCATTACTTGTCCAGAAACTAGATTGTGGTCAGGTTAAACCTAGCTAACATATAGTTTAGCATCATCCTATTGCTCTTTCCAATCCATCGGCACAGTATGTCCTCTTCCATATCTACATCTCTACAAGCCATCATCTTAGCATTCACCCCATTACTACCTACCATACCTATCATCTTTCACACAATCTATGCTGCTCAGGGGTTTGGCTAGGTTTACAGACATCAACCCTCGTTACGAAAAGGTTCATAAAATAGTAAAAACTTTTTAAAGTGGTAAAGGTACACAATATGACTAGATAAGGAGTCCAGTTGTTAGATCTCCTAGAATATAATATAAATAAGCATATTTGCTCTGCTTGAAACTAGAGGTTTGTTAAATAAATAAAAATATATTTTAAAGAAATCGCTTTTATTTACTTTATAATGACTTATAAAATATTGAAGACATACAATTGTTGTGAATCTTGGATATTTTTTTTTTAGTATGTAAGTATTGATTTATCTAATTAAAAGATTATCTAAGAAGGCAGCTGGTGCAGCGACATACCTCTGGTGTCTGGCATAGCCCATCTACCACAATATGCTCATAACATGAGAGCAACAGCCCACTGTCCATGTTCCCACGGGGCAATAACAATAGTATCCTAATATGGCATTTCGCCCCTCCAGCCTCCTATCTAGTGCGATGTATGTATAATAGGACTTGCTACCTTTAAGCCTAGATTTAATTCGGGCACTTAGAATATATGGGTGGTTGCCAAATAAATAGTTACCTAGGTGGAAATTGCAAATTCTAGCATTGCTAGGAATATAGAAATTAAAATCCTTTATAATTCGTTTTCTGAGCCCATCAGGTATGTCGCTTTTCAGCATCATTGCACTCCAAAAACAAGCAGCGCCGTGCTGTATCAGCCGCTCTTCTCAACGTGGGCAATATAATATGTTCAGCAGAAGTTTCCTGTAATGGACGTCTTGAGGTGGATGGACTAGCCTCTTCACCCTCTGCTGTGTCAGATATTCTTCTTGTGGGCAATATTTGTTCAGTAGATGTTTCCACAAATGGATTTCCAAATGTTGATGGACCAACCTCTTCAACTTCCACCGTTTGCTCTGTCTGTTGAGAAGATGTTGGTTGACTGATTGCAGAAGGTGAAACCACAGCAGAACTTCTATAAGAACTGTCCACCACTCTCTGTGCCCGTAAATAGCATGGCACACATATGTCCTCATTTAAGGTTAACTGAAACAATAAAAGTAAAATGTTGCCAAAAATAATAATATATTAGGATTTCATATCATTATTTGTAATATTAAATGTTTATAGGGTTACTGGTAAGGTTGGCATCCAAAAAGCCCACTTGTGATGAGACCTTGACAGTAACCTTACCTTAGGCTTACCAGTAACTCTATATAAATTGTTTTCATTACCAACCTGGCGGGGCCTTATCCATTCCGATACAATGTCTCTTATTTGGGTTACCTTTCAGACATCTCTGGTCGGACAACTAGCCTGCTCCTGATTCTCAAAATCTATCTGCCACATCCAGCACATACATCACGAAGGCCAGGTTGTGGTTGGGTCTCATGTTCAGGACCATCATTTGGGTTACTATTTATCAACTCCCAACATGAGTGACAAATATAGTTGTCTCCAGATACCTAAATATATTACACCTAATATTATTACTATGGTTAAGGATACACAAAAAATGTTTACAAGCTAAGTTATAATCATGTTTTGCTTCTGGGTTAAGAAAGTGACTACCACATTCAATGCTGCCAAAGCATGTGTGGTACAGGTACCCATACTGAGTAGATTAAAGAACAGACTATCCAAAAACACTATCCATCAGGTTATTACGCTAGCAGTGTGGTTATACAAAAATAGTAATATTCTTCTAATCAAGTATCTTGACTTGGCCTGCGAAGTTGTACTTCATCAGTGGTACACCTAGTCATACAACATTGTTAGAAGATTCTGCTCTCTGGAGCCCTTACCATTGGTAGCTTGGGTCCTGATACCGGTGCAGTATTTTATTTTAAAATGTTATTAATATTGTGCACCACAAGCAGTACCTAAGACGACCCACTGACCGTAATCTGCAGTATTATAAAATACTTCAGGTTGTTATTACATTCAGAAGATTAAGAGATACTACTGTGTTGCCCAATACTGCAAGACGAGCAGGAAGAGCATAATTATGATAA
The DNA here is from genome assembly GCA_947361185.1 of Charanyca ferruginea. Classification (NCBI taxonomy): domain Eukaryota; kingdom Metazoa; phylum Arthropoda; class Insecta; order Lepidoptera; family Noctuidae; genus Charanyca; species Charanyca ferruginea. The sequence goes on from OX376057.1 coordinate 11,797,309, forward strand.
GAGTTTTATATTATACGAAACTACATATTTGTATACGAAATCTCTACTTTTGCTTGCTCCATTTATTTTATATTTGTATGATTTGTGTTCATGAAATTAAACAAATTAGTACATGAATATACTTACATCACGCGGGTACACCCATTTCTGTACTCTTTCAACTATTTTTGATCACGTTCATCAGACAAACGATGTCTCGGTAAGCGAGCAATTCTCAATTATTAACACAACGCATTTTAACCGTTGAGAAATTCCAAATCACTTGCAAGTCGGTCGTCAGTCTAAAGGTAAATAAAGCCAAATTGTCAAGAATCCACAAAATCGCAAAAATAGTATTAGAATCGTGGGATTCTAATACTGTTAGCTGTTAAACACAACAATGGAATGAATTGACAATGACATCAAATGACATGACAATTCGACACTGACGTTCCATTTTTACGTTCCATGTTTTCATTACTGTTAAAATAATTTATATTATTTTTACGGACTGTTTATAACAGTATTTATGTTTCGTTTTATTCGTTATTGGTTTATTTAACAAGATGTAAGTAAAATAAAAAGGAAATCTGCCAAGCGAAAACGTACTTAAGTATTTTAAGAGGGTAAATCAGTAGTGTAGATTGGAATGTATCAATGTAATTCGTAAAAAACATTGCGTTCGGAAACTGCACGATACTTATTTTTTATACTAAAATCATTAATAACTTTTAATTCCCATTCTCTAGTAACTCAATATTTTTTATATAGAACTCTTATAAACTTGTTAATATAATTAGTATAAACTAGTCCGAGCACGGTGCTCCGTTAATTTTTAAATTACGTGGGTCCAGCCTCGCCATCCTCCTTTGGCAATAACGCTTGATTTGTTTTGATCATCATCATCGTCAGCCGGAAGACGTCTGCTGTTGAACAAAGATCATAGAACGCCATAACGAGTGGCAACCTGCCGCTCGCATCGCATCCACTGGTTACCCGCGACCTTCGATGTCGTCGGTTTTTGATCACTCAAAACAAAGGGCTTTTGAACACAAATATTTTTTTTTTATTATTATTTTAGAAAAAACGCGTTTTCGATATGACGAACAACTACTGATTTACCAACTAGGAATACACAATTTAAAGAAAGTAAATAAACAAACAATCGATTTTGATAGAATTCTGAAGTCGATATCCATAGGGTTTATGTTGCTCTGGTACTTTTTAGTACAAGTCACTGTAACCGCACGGTGTTCGATAGAACTTCTTCAAAGTCGATACTCAAGCCATCTACATGCGTTAACGGGAACTTTAGTAGCTACTAGCACTTTACTCGTGACTTCGATCGCGTAAATTTTCTCAAGGAGCCCTAATTATTTCTGTAGCTGCACTCCAACATCACATATGTTCGGCGAGACAATTGATAAATAAAGCATGTTATTTAGGGATAATGTAGCATACTAATGGTGAAAGATTTTTTTAAAATCGGACCAGTAGTTTTTGACAATATTCGTTACAAACACAAAAACGCAAGTCTTTCCTCTTTGTAATATTAGTGTACATAAATGGTTATAGGAGACGTTTGTTGAACCAGCCACTAAAGACCTCATCCATACTAAAAAATCCAATAAATTTGCTGTAGATTGTAGAAGATCACCGGCCTTTTAGGAAAACACGTACGTAACGCCCAACATGATTTGAGATTTGAGGCACAGGATGCGCATGGTTTTCGATCCTTAGAAACCAACTTGCTGGGGGCCAAGTCTGCTATTCTTATAATTTCGTCATTCCAACACGATCCCATTGTCATTTTGCTAAAAGTTCGTAATCTGCTAAATTCATAATGGTCGATCATTGGTCGGTCGAATTAAAAGCAATGAATGCACAATGACGTTCTAATGGTAGGTCACTGGTCAAAGGAACTGTGAAAATTTTAGCAGATTACCGCCTAGCCTACGTCAGTCTTTCAGTTGTCATTTTACGAGATTACCATTCTATTCATTTCTTTCAATGGCGTGTCAGTGGTTGACCATTGGAGAGGCATAATGACGCCATTATATTAGTAGATTACCAAACTTGTCAAAATCAACAATTATGAAATCAATGATAGACCATTCTGACACTATTGTAATAGCAGACTTGAGGCCCTGACCTTAACTGAACAAATATTAGCACAACTTGATATGCATAAAGCAGGCATGATAGCGCTGTGTTTGACGGTTGGCGCAGTGGCTGAGTGATTGGATTGCGCTGCGTGTCGTGGGTTCGATCCCAGCACGGAAAAAATATTTATAGGGTCTACTGGTCTTGTTGTTTGTATATGTTAGTTAATATGTTTGTAGACGCACCCACAATACTGGTGAAAATCATAGAGGCATACCTAGACGCTTCACTTAAATTTCATAAGTGAAAGAGTGAGTGAGTGATGAGTGAGTGTTCATGTAGTTTCTTGCTCGTTCTTCTCCATAGAAACCTACTGTTTGGAACGAGCAACTAGCTTCATCTTTCTGACTGACTGACTATGACAATTCAATAGTACCTTCAAATGGTTTAATTGAAATAAATGGTTTTGAGTTTGTGTTTAAAAAAAGGACCATTTTAAACAGTAGATTATGTTTATGTTATTATGTTGCTGTGCGTGTGCCAAGTCGTTATCATCTTTTTATAAAAAAAAAGATGTCTAATGTTGAAACGGTCACTGTAAATGTTGGTAGGTAACTAATTAGGAAACATTTTATGACGAAGTTGTTGAATATAAGTAATCCATATATACTTATTAAAACCACAGATGCCTTGGTTTAACACAAGATCTCAGATTTTTTTACGGTTGAAGAACTGCGTTGAGAGACTTTTTTTTATTTTTAATGGAATATTAATATATCATCACACACCAATACCACGAGACCCATTGCTACGTATTCGCGTGATCCTGTCACTATTTTGTACACTAAATATAAATATTACAATAATGATTATCAAGGTTCTTTCGTAGACTTTTTTTTCATGCGTTTCCACGCCTAAAATTAAGTCTTTTTTACAGAGCTTTTGCCTTGAAATTATTTTTTAATGGAGCCGGCTGCCCACTTATTAGAATTTTCACGTCATGACTGTCGCGCGTCTCTCGGAACAATGGCGATGCAAGGGAAGTTCTGCTTAGCTGTACACGTGGTTGTCAGTGCTTTGTCTTGCTCCCACGTAAGATCCAATGCATCGCTCCATCCCACTTGTTCGCTGGTGTACGTGTGTGCTTTCCACATGGTTGTTGTGTGACCTTTCATTGAACTTTTCAACAACGTTACTATCTTTTGATTCATCCTTCCCTAGTACTTGTGGTTGGGGTGTTTAAGTCTTCGGTCGTTTGACGGTCGTCGCGTCGCGGCGTCGCTGCGATCACTTATCAAACGTGTTCATACCTAATGCATAGTATTTCAGTTTGTTTTGTGATGTTTTATAAGCTAACTTTAATAATTCATTATATCTATGATACATATAAATTAATAATGACTAACATGTTTTGTAAAAATCAACATAATCTCATTATTTACTCATCATCATCTTCCTGCCCTTCCTGTCAGGCCAACTCCCATTCTGTCAGGCCAACCGTCATAAAACCACTGGTGTCATTTACTATCTTTTAATTTGTACTTTTGCTATTAAAAATATTCATACTAATATTAGTTAAACTCCGATGAATACATTCACAAAAAGTTATTTATTATTTTTATATTCAAAAGAATGTTTTGAAAACTTTGAGCAAAAACATCAGCTCACTCCCTTAACTTCAGCCAATCACAACAAACCCACCTATAAAGGTAATCTGTGAGCATGAGTGCATCGATCTGATCTGCTTTCACGACAGCTTCCACTGAACTGTACCTCTTTCTAACGTGCTCTCCTAGTACACATGACCGAAGCATTGAAGCCTTTTACTCGTTTATGGTCGCTACGAAGACCGCTTTTCAGTTACAGTGGTTTCGTTACTTTGATACTTATGGTGGTAATACAGAAAATTATACTACAATAAAATTATAAATATAAAACTGTTTAGAATTGATTACCTATAAAATTGGACAAAAATAAAATAAAAAGTAAACTAAACATTTTATATAAAATAAATCATCAAACTTCAAACTATTTATTTTATGCTTTTATCCTTCCATTTTTGTTTCTTATTATCAAAATTATTGACCAAAGGGCTGATATTTTAACTGTTTTCAATTTCATGTATTAGTAAACATTTTGTATGATTTTATTACTAACTTAAAAAAGTTTGAAGTAAGTATTTTATTTCTTGTTTGAATTAGTAGTTTTCGTTTTAAATTCAATTTAGTTTTCCTTATACCAAATTTTTGCTATCTGATATTTCAAAAATCTGCACTTTTCGTGAAGATCATAAATATGTCGCAGCGTGAACACGGATGCGCTTTATAATAATGCCAATTAATAATAACATCGCGTATTATTTCTAAATGGAAACGTCAAATAGTGAACCTACTTCGGTGAAGTTGATACAGGGATTGGCAACACTGAATTGATGTTCGATATAGAAAGTGGCCACACTGAAGTGACGGTTGTCGGATGATAGCTGATATTTTGACGTTGTTGAAGTTGATGATAGCACAGTATAAAGATTATGAACAGTACGGAAACTACGAACAAACCGTTCGAAACGGCACACTCACACAGACGCGCGCATCTACGATACCCTAAGCGATAGTCGCGGTGCTCTCAGTCACGGCCTCACAGATGCCGTGTTTGAACGAGTGTTGAGTATTCGCGTAATACATTTATTTATTATCGAAAGGTAAGAATGATTTATTGCTGATATTGAATATGATTGAATATGTACATACATGTTAGCAGCCGCCATCTTTGTTTTACAAATAAGTTCACATGAAATTCGTGAATTTATTTGTAAAACAAATATGGCGGCTTTTTTATTTGTTGGTGTAAATTATTTTTTTCGTCATGGGTGTCGTTATAGTTTTCGTGGGTGCCAAAACCGATAGTAAGGACAAAATGTAGATCCAAGATGGCGACTGTCATTTTTTTTTTATTTATTTGTCATGGGTGTCATTTTCGTAGTTTTCGAGGGTGCTAAAGCCAATAGTGAGGTCAAAATGTAAACCCAATATGGCGGCTTCAAAAATTTTTAAATTTTTAGTCATGGTTATCGTTTTCATAGTTTTCGTGGGTGCCAAAACCGATAGTGAGGGTAAAATCTGAATCCAAGATGGCGGCTGGGAAAGTTTTCATTTTTTTTGTCACGGGTGTCGTTTTCATAGTTTTCGAGGGTGCTCAAGCCGATAGTGGGGTCAAAATGTAAATCCAAGATGGATGACGCGAAATTTTTAAATTTTTTGTCATGGGTGTCGTTTTCATAGTTTTCGTGGATGCTAAAGCCAATAGTGGGGTCAAAATGTAAATACAAGATGGCGACAACGAAAATTTTAAATTATTTCGTCATGGGAGTCATTTCAATAATTATGAGGGAAACCGCCATCTTGGATTTACATTTTGACCTCACTATTGACTTTAGAACCCTCGAAAACGACGAAAATGACATCCATGACAAATAAATTTAATAAAAATTACAGCCGCCATCTTGGATTCAGATTTTGACCTCACTATCGGTTTTGGCACCCACGAAAACTTTGAAAACGATACCCATGACTAAAAATTAAAAATTTTTTTTAGCCGCCATCTTAGATTTACATTTTGACCTCACTATTGGCTTTAGCACCCTCGAAAACTACGAAAATGACACCCATGACAAATAAATTAAAAGAAAAATGACAGCCGCCATCTTGGATTTACATTTTGACCAGAAGGAGGGTAAGATAACCAGCCAAATTCTAACCGCTGAACGCGTGAAAAAAGTTTGTTACAATAAAACACATCAATTTTACAGACATCAAGAGTGACAACCTTAACGCTCCAATGGAGCGTAGGTAATTATTTCAACAAATAGGCCTAGTTTCCATACTGTTCATATCTTTATACTGTGATGATAGTGAAGGTTAGTTTTGACTTTAGATGGACACACGGGTCCTGCCATCCTGTATCAATAATCTACCCGCCATGCCTGCTCCTTCTGAGGATGAGGTATTCCAAGCGCCTTCGTCAAATATAAGAATATTAAACGATATTTTTGACAAAATATTTAATCGACTGTAAATTTTTTTCTTCGCTTTTCTCGTGTCTTATCTTTCGTTTTCATTAAACATGTATTTTGTGAAGGATCGGTGAGCAAACTCAGTAGAGAAACGCGCGTGTTGGATGAGGTCAGTAAACCTACCTGGAACTGAAAACCTCTCTGGTTAGTTTATCTGTGTTGATAAATTATGTGTTTGTGTGCAGTCGGTGTGCTTTCACAATCGATTTCACTGTAAGATACCTCTTTCTAGCGTGCCCTCCTAGTACAAATGACCGGAGCGCTGAAGCCTTCTGTCTGTTTCACGGTCGCTACGAAGACCACTTTGGATCGGAACAACGGATTCAGTTTCAGTGATTTCAGTATTTGAACGCCATGGGGGACACCGTGTGTCCGACGCTAGTGGAGGTTTTACCTTTAACATTTTTGGCTCGGCAGTCAATGACTTAAAATCTTTCTAAATTTAATATTAGTAAATAAAGTTGTTATACACGTCTCAACGCGTATTTTGCGACCTAAGACCGGAGTGGTGAAGACTTTGACTATCAACGCTACGGAATGCGTAGCAACCGTAGCCACGGCCTACGACTTTCGTAGCAATGAGTCGTCGTTGCTCTCGAGAGTCAAATCCGTCAAGTAAAGGGATTAGATCCCTTTGTTTTTTGAGGCGCGTGCTTCGTTGTCGGTAGCTATTGCTTAACCTAATTCATGGTGCTATCCAGCAGATGGCGTTCTAACGAATGGCTGTCATAAATATAATGTACTAGCTTTTGCCCGCGACTTCGTCCGCGTGAAAGTCGATTATAGTGGATGCAAACGAAGTCCCTGAATAAAAAGTCTATGTCCTTCCCCCAGGTTCAAGCCATTTTCATACCAAATTTCATCAAAATCGGTTCAGCCCTTTCATCGTGAAAGCGTAACAGACAGAGTTACTTTCGCATTTGTAATATGTAGAAGTATGGATTAATTGATGAGAAAAATGTGTTATTTTAATTTGTGAAACGGAACCGACAAACCTATTTATAAACTCTAAATGTCGTTTCTGTCTTGTCGTGCTTGTTGGAAGTGTTGAATGTTTGCGGAAAGTTTTATGTCTAAATAAATCCCAAACATTGGAAAGTGATTTCCAATGTTTGGTCCTACTTAGGACCACCTGGGAGCAGTAGGCACGCGACAGCTCGATGGCTCGACTTAAGCTTGATACCGACTCTCGGTTGTGGATTGGTCGACTTTTTCGTTATCAAGACGTGTTGCTTATTCGAAACCAAAATCTAGACTGACTCATCATATTTTGTCAGATTGCCTTCAAGTCGGCTATTCCGAAATTCATATTATTTTCTAAATATGATTTCTCTTCTGGAACTCCAATATCGTCATATAGAGGGGTATTTTAGAACCGGCTAGGTCTAAGTGTAGTCTGCCAGTTATATTTTTATATTATTAGTGCGTAAAGGATTTTTAAGAACACCAGATACATTAGCAAGTATCCAGCCGTTTAGTAAAAAATACTGCTTCACACACTTTTCAAACAACAACAGATATCAGTAAGGAGAATTTAAGTTACATATCATCATCATCATGTCAACCTATAGACGCCCACTGCTGGGCATAGGTCTCCCCCGAGGAGGGAGAAGTTACATATGCTAAAAACGAATTAAAAAGAATAACTGACAATTGTCAATGTTGACAACTGTCATTAGAAATCATAACAAAATCAAATATTATTTTTCAGGTCTTTCTAAAGAAACTATACATATTTCATCATTCATCATCATTTCAGCCGAAAGACGTCCACTGCTGGACATAGGCCTCCCCCAAGAAATGGGGGGTTTTGCCATAATCGCCACGCTTGGCAGGCGGGTTGGCGATCGCAGTATGGTTGTTACAAAGGCACAGAGAACGCTGCTGCCCATTCTCTGGTAAGTCCCTTAGTCGCCTCTTACGACACCCACGGGAAGATATAGGATGGTGCTATTCTTTACGTCCAACACCATACGGACAATACATATTATATACATATTTATAAATATTTAATTAGAAGACACTCAGTCTTTATCAAGCTTCGAATACAAGAGGTAAATGTTGCTACAGGATTACCAAGAATCCTATGAAAACAAATAATTATAAAATAGAAACAGCAATTGAGAAGAATGATTGGATGCATAAAAAAAGTAAGTATAGCATATACTATAAGGTGACTATGCTATATGACTATATAACCACCGTTCACGGCCACAAATTCTTCCGCTCTTCAACTCTTCCATCTCAACCCTGTCTCAATCCTAGCTCTAGTCTGTCACACGACGTTATACTCTGCAGAAAGTTGCAGAAACATCAAGTCCAGCAAGCGTCTATGATACTGTACACAGTCTGAAGAGAGCCAGTCTCTCCTCATGCGAACACCTTGTACCAATGCCAGAGGTAACAGCTGCAAGGTGCCTCGCGAATGATCTTTGAAGAGACTTAATACGGCTGACCGTATTAAATCTCTTCAAAGATCATTCGCGAGGCACCTGAAGTGCACATCATAATAAGGGTTTCAGACAACACTACCAAACTCAAATATACACCGACTTGTTATATTATATTGTCTGTGATGGGCTTTATACTTATACCAAGCTAAAAAAAATGGGTGCGTAGTAAGTAGTTCAGCATGTACGTCAGATGGCGTTGTTTACAATTACTCCCGTGAGAATTTCGTGTGACGCTGTGCGCGCGCATGCGCGAATCGTAAAATTTCAATCTCATCATTTTTTTATAACGCGCCTAAAGAAGTATAACTTCAAAAATATTTAGCCAAAAATGACTGAAACCATTTTATTCGCACTTTGATTGATTGATTTTTCATCAATCAAATTAAACTCGAAATCGAATGTTCTTTTTCCTGTGTATTTTTTAAATGTTATATTTTTATTTCCAAACTATTTTACAAAAAAAAAATCGCGGTTATTTCCGATTTAACAACTACGAATACACAATTTAAAGGAAAAGAGTAAATAAACAAACAATCGAGTATGTTAAAATTCTGAAAGGCGATTTCCATTAGGTTTATGTTGCCCTAGTACTTTTCAGTACAAGTCACTGTAACCGCGGTTCCTGTCGTTCGGTAGTACTTCTATAGCGTTAGCGTCAGTTCAGCCTAGCCAAAACTGTTGTTGTTTATTTGTTATCATTAATAGTCAATTGCGTTTTCAAATAAAATGAGATTTTTGCTAGACTTTTGATAGGTCATAAGGTTGATTTGATAAAACTTAGTAAATTATTTCGTCGATATTCACTACGGTGACATATGTATACGCTTAATAATTCCATCAACAATTTCCTCGCCATTGTTCTTTATTAACTAGTAGCTTTCGGCTGCGACTTCACTTGCGTGAATTTTCTTACAGATTCCTATTTTTGTATAAATTATAATATTGCCAATATTACTTCGAGATACCATAGCTTCCTATAATTTATCTGTACTAATATTATAAAGCTGAAGAGTTTGTTTGTTTGGTTGAACGCGCTAATCTCAGGATCTACTGGTTCGAATTGAAAAGTTATTTTTGTATTGGATAGTCCGTTTATCGAGGAAGGCTATATATAGGTCCATGCGAAGCCGGGTCGGGCCGCTAGTTTAACCCTTAGTTTACCTGGTGACCCCAAGTTACTTACGCAAAAATCATTGATTTTGGTCAAATAAAAGCAAAATTTGTACTCTAAAATGGTTTATTAGACGTAGCAACATTATAATTATATGCTATACATTACGCTTTTACTTGCTTGCTATACATTATGCTATACATTTCGCTACTAGTTTTTAAATGTCTTGTAGACAATTGAAAAACCTAATAGACAAAAAATAAGTAATGCCAACTTCTGACCCGAAACTAATGCAATAACAATGATTTCCTTTAATAAGTCTAAAATATACTCAACTTTTAAAAACGAAATAAAAAATCGCACAGGATAATACAAAAATAAAAAACGTGCAGCAGGTTTTTCTTCCTATCTTTAGCTGCACGCCGAACATAGATTTTCTTCCAGAACAGCTCTGGCATAAGTATAATGTCTTTTTTTTTCATGCAGCTACGACATTGTATTACAGTATTTTGTTTGGTCTCCAGACAACTTTTCATGTTGAGCATTTTGTTCATATGTGGTAGGGGTACTTTGATGATCGTCGTCAGACTCCTCATCACCACATTTGTGCCAGTCTAGTACTACCGACTCAGCTTCTGGTTGAAGTAGATGCATTGACCAACTGTGTTAAGTCATTTTGTAGCCTAAAACACAAAAATAACATACAAAAATGATAATATAACAACCCAGCAAAATAATATATTTGCCACACAAATACCCCCTGGAGTCCAGCGGACTCCACGGGCATAATTACTCACATATACACGCGGCGCAGATACACATACTCTTCACCCTGGGTCCGGGCCACTATTGCAGAAAGGCACGAAAAAAAAAATCGCGATAATTAAATTTTTAGACCAAAAAGAAACTTCGGGCGGAGTCCCTGGGACCTAACAGATAAATTAAGGGTTAATATTAGAACAATGTACAATATTATTTCATACAAATAAAAATAAAAAAGAAAAACCCATAACTATTAAATTAAACAAAAATCTAATATAATAGAGCATCAAAAAATTCTCCCACGTCGCCATTAACTGGGAACATGCCCAAGAAGCTGGCGGCATTGCTTCGTTGGATGACAATGCTGAACCTCTGTCCGAGGTGAAAACCAACCCTTGGATCACGGGTAGTGTCAACTAACCTTTTGGAAACTTCCTATTAGATAAATAATTTTCAGAATCGGACTAGTAATTCCGGAGATTAGCTCCAACGAACATAAATTAAGCGCAGCGGGAGACTTTCATCTACACTTATGTACTCACTTTAAAGAGGAAAGCTTAATTTTTATTTTATTATGGAATTTTTAACAAAATGGTACACCAGTTCCATCGTAACCATACAGAGACAGTTAGTTACACACACTCTCTCTTTCTCGTGCTCTCTCTATGACTTTATGTCAAAGTGACTGTGACAGTACGAGATTTAACGGCATCTCAAAATTAAGTAGCGTTTGAGTATTTGGCCACTAGTTTAAAGTAACTAATGTATAAACTCTTCTGGCGACATTGGTTTCGTTAAATAACATTAAATATACTTTTTTCTTACCTAAATCGAGTTTATTTATATTTAATTAACTAATTAATGTACTTCTTTTAAACACATTCCAACAAAAGGGATAGACATAGGCAAGCGTGCTCCACCTTAGGCCGCATCATCACTTAAGATCAGGTGAGTTGCGGTCAAACGAAAGCCTATAACAATACAAAAAAAAAAGACATCTACTTTATTATCGCAAACTTTTTATTATTTTTGTTTGTTTGTAACGAATAAACTCTAAATCGACTAATCCGATTTCAACAATTCTTTCAACAATCGAAAGCAACACTATCCCTAAGTAACATATAATTATGCTATATTGCATTATAAAAAGGGGTTCTTAAGAAAATTTCGACGAAGTCGCAGGCAAAATGCTAGTTTTAAATTTATTATTTATTTAATATTCACAAAACCTTTTGCAAAACTCTTTGACAATTTATTTTAAAAAATAAACTGGTCTCACAGCCAATTACGGATTTACAATTTAACGCAGCAGAAATACAGAATACAGAATTAACTGCTATCGCCAACTAAGCATTGCTAAGTGTACAGGGTGGGTGAGTGTGTCGGAGTTGCAGGTGGGTGTGTGAGTATGTTATGGGGATCGTGTGCCTACTTAACATGTCATATATGTGTCTTTACTACTAATGTATTGATGTAATCTAATGTAATTAATTTAAATTCAGTAACGAATAGTTACGTTTTTTCTTCTTCTAAAAAATAGTACCGTATATACTTTCGTATGCATTTAGTAAAAAGCTGTTATTTTGATATAACAAACAGACACATCAATTTTATTTATTTGTAGTACCTATGTAATAATAATAATAATAATAATAAATCTTTATTGATCATTATCAAGTATTGCAGTACATGGGTATATAATTTATACATGGTAAAATTACAGATTAGCTACAATTACAATTGGGTGCAGTTCTGATCTCCTAACTAGGTTAGTGTATAACCTGTATGAAGGAGTGACAGTTCCGATCCCCCTTGGATTACAAGGATTTGTATTTTTACTTTTTTACTATTTGCGTACATATGTATTTCACTGCTATAAAAATATGTTAGGTACTTATAACTAAAAGTAAGCAAAGAATTTTTTTTTTTTTAATTTTTAAATGAGAACAATTTTGAAAATTAGAGCGACTTAAAAACTATTTCATGTGTGTGTGGTGGATGAGTATGCGTGTGTGTGTTAGTGAATGTGTGTGTGTGAGTGTATGTATGTGTGAGTGTGAATGAGTATGTGATGGTGTGTTTGCTCGTGTGTATGATTGTTGTGCTACACATTATGTTGAGTGTGCTATGCTCCATTTGATCTTAATCTTAAATAAGCATTTTTTCTGTTTCTTCATATGTGTAGTCTAGAAGAAATGAGTAGACCATTTTCTTACAGTTATAGTGTGTTAAGCTGTATACTGGACAAAGTTTATTTATTTTATTGTACAAAGAAGGGCCAAAAAAATAAAAGAATCTTTTAATGAAAGCGGAACGTGCACGTGGGACAGTACAAATTATGTCTTTTCTACGTTTATCGATTGTCCTATATGGCGTTCTTTGGTGTTGTAGAAGAACTACTTGCATGATAAAGTGTTGTCTTACGTTTAAAATATTCCATTTATGGTATAATTCATTAGTAGGGTATATGATGTAATAATCATAATTTATAATCATCATAGTATGTATTGTATAGCCACGTGCGCGGGACATTTGAGTGGATAGATTCCTAATTTTCTTAGCATAGATAGCGTACGTAAGCTACGCTATTCTGTAAATTATTTACAGAAACGAACTGGTAGCTAAAACTTAGCATAAACGAACACAAACGCAAATTTAAATGATAGTGATGTAGTGAAGTTTTTTTTTTAACACTTTGCACACACTAGGAATGTCTCATGTGTTGTGGGTGCGTTTACAAACATATTAACTCACATACACATACAGCTAAACCCGAAACAGCTATCTGTAGGCCATATAAATATTTGTTCCATGAGGGAATTGAACCCGCGACACGCAACGCAACAGCTAATCCCTCAGCCACTGCGCCAAACGTGTCGTCAAATATATTAAGATATATTAACAACAATGTGGACAAAAATACTGACCGTCATTTGTTATCTTAGCTTTTATCGTTTCTTATCTGTCGCTTTTTACAGCGAGGTATTTAGTGAAACCACGTATTGGACGAGATCAATGAATTCTGTGGACGGTTTATCTGTGTGGAAGGATTATGTGGGCATGTGTGAAGTCGGTGAGCTTTCACGATAGCTTTCACTAAAGATTACCTCTTTTTAACGTGCCCTCCTAGTACACATGACCGGGGCGCTGAAGCCTTTCGCTCATCTGATGATCGATACGAAGAACGGTAGACGCGTCGCTGCCGCTGTGATAAAGTAGCAAGGTTGAAGTTTTATGCACTGTTTATCAATTTGTGTAATGATGGTTTTAAAACCAATCTATCTAATCATTAATAATAAAATCCTTGATATAATTAAATTCAATTGGAAAATGTCACTCCCTAAATTTCAGCACGTAACAAAGTTCCTGGAATGTTTATGTCGAATTAAACGAATATTTGGCGTAATTATAGATAATATCTATTTTTTTATGTATAAATACAGCAGAGCACAATATGTATAGTTGCGAGACGGGGTTCACAATGAACGCATAGACGAGAGTGAGCGAGACAGCAGTAGACAGGCGCCTGACTTATAGAGGGCGGCAAATTAAAACTGATATTAAGAGTTTATCATTGTGTTAATAAACTATCTAAGTGTGTAGTCGGTGTGTTCTTGTTAGCTGGCACTGAAGAATACCTCTTCTTATCGTGCTCTCCTAGTACTCATGACCGGAGCGCTGAAGCCTCTGCCTTTTTGACGGTTGCTCCAAGAGCGGTTAATAAAGGAGCAACGAATTCAGTTACATTACGTTGATGCTGAGAAAGCAGCCTTTCTGCGATTTTTTAACGCACAGAAAAGTATCTATAGATTTTACTTATATTAAACCGCAGTGCTTGAAAATTGTGCCCACTATTGTCGCTACGGAACGCGTAGCGACCGTAGCAATGGTCTACGACTTTCGTAGCAGCAAAGACAGTTCAACTCGTTCACTAATAACCCACTAGCAACAAGTCACTAGCAACTTGCTCTGAAATACAGTCTTGTGGAATCGGAAGTACCGTACTACTGGTACACACTTCAAAAAGTTTGTGATTACTTTGAAAAATCGAAATCTTTTTTGTTACGGTAGATTATATTGTGATTTCTTCTTCTTTTTAAATTATTTATTAAAAAATATAGATTTAGAATATAAAACAATAAAACAGTTCAATTGTTTTTCCATATAAAAAGGCTTGCAGTCCTAGCTTACGCTCATTCAGAAATCTGATTTAGTCAATTTTAACGGATTTAAAATACTTTTTCGCGGAAAGTTGTGATTAAAAAAATGCTAAGAGGATTATCAGAAGTTTTACGAGCAAGAATAGTAACTTTGAGGGAAGAAGGGTACACCACGCAGTGACGCAGAGTTGTTATATCCCAATCCTGTGTCGTAACCACGTTGCAGAGGAATACCACGGGATAGGTAATTTAGCTGATAAATAATAATAAAAAATATATAAAAATAATATACAGGGTGGGGATGACAATAGTACAAAATATGATCATGGTAGGATTTGGTAATTTGGTGTAATTGTATTTATTGAGCATTAATAATATTAAATTATGACGCTACAAGTTACCGCTCTTCTCACAAGTTAGAAAACCAATATTATACATGGTGTTTTATTTTGGTTACATTTATAATTATGCTCTTCAGTATATCTGAACTTTTTTTTTGAATTTCGTTTTTAGGATTTATTTGATAGTTTCAAAATATTCATATGAACTAGTATTACCAGTATTTTAATTTTTTGTTATATTGTTATACTCTGTGGCTAGATACATTACAGTAAGTAGGTAGGGTCGGGTAGGTAGGGTAAAGTAGGGTAGGTATGTAGGTAGTTTGGTAAGGTAGATAGATAGGGATAGGACATACATATTTGTTTGTAGTAGGGTCGATACACGCACACATACACACACGCATTTCGTTACGTGACGATTTCTACTAATTCGCACTACCCGTAAGCCGCGTTATATAATATATATTAAGGAATTTCGTTCCAAAAATCAATATTTGATAAATGACACTGCTTATCAAAATATGTCGACCGCCACGACCGCTGCAAACCAGAAAACTTTTATGCCACGTGGCATGTATTTGTAATTTATGTTAGCCTAGTATTTTTCACCGGAGTGCTGACACTTTCCTAGTGTTTATAACGTCATTGCTTACGTCACCATACTGTGTAAAAATATACCTACGTACAAATAAATAGATACCAACTTGAGAACTTGCGACCGTGGTAAGAGATCGATTGCCGCTACATGCTCGCTTAGTCATTTGCTAACACACGTGAAAAATAATCTACGAAGCTTTGATGAACTCATTGTAATATATATGTATATTTAGCATCCGTCGGCATTGCTTGCTATATATAAAACCAAGTATAGAATAGATTCAATTTGAATCTATAAGTACACGTATAATACAAAACTTGCAAACGTGCAAATTTTTATAAACACGATCATTAATAACAGCATCAAAACAATTACATATTTAATTTTATATGTTCACGTCATGACTGGCGTACGTCTCTCGCAATAATGCAAATAGTACAATATATACAATAATGGCGAATTGGCAAGTATTGGCGAGACAAGGGAGGTTCTGCTTTCTCTTTGTCTTGCTCGCACTACAGATCCAATACATCGCTCCATCCCTCTCATCTCATCCCTCACTGGTTCACCAGTGAGCTTTCTTCGTGGTAATATGTATGAGCATTCCCGGTGGTAAACGTTACTATCTTTTGATTCATCCTTCCCTAGTACTTATGGTCGAAGTGTTGAAGACTTCGGCCGTTCGATGGAAGTTGCGTCGTGTCGCTGCGGTAACGTAGCAATGCGTTCAAGTTTAAGCATAGTTTTTCATGATTTTTTAATGCTTTCTTTTAATCATTCATTACTCTTTCATACATTAAATTGATAATGATTGACATATTTAATAAAAAATGGAAACCAGTATATTTCGTAACAAACTTTTAATGACAGAAAGAAAGAAGGTGAAAAAATACAGTTTTGTTTAGTATCATTTACGTCAGCAATGACACTCTCTATAGTTCTGTAAATACTCCAAAAAGGTTTTGATGTTGAAGCTACATAGCTCCTCCCCAGTAAAGCGTAATGAAAACATTGAAGTTGGCGCGCGCTGCACGCTGAGACGGTGGCGGTGTCACACGCTGCGAATGCGAAGCGTGCGCTAAGTCCATGAACGATAATGCACCCTCGGGTGTCGTCTCGGCCGCATGTGTGTCCTATGAGGTAGCGATCGCGAAACGCACAGTGGGTCTTAATGCACGACCGGATCGAGTGACGCATATGTCGGCGGTTCACGATCACGACTCGCTGTTTCTTCGGTGTTATGCAGGAATGCGGGCTTCAGACGATCTATGCTGATGTTTTTGTGGACACCTTTGACCTCCATAGTGTACACCTTGTCCGTTAGTCTCTTTAAGACACGATACACCCAACGCATGACACTCTCTGTAGTTCTATAAATACTCAAAAAAAGTTTTATTGTTGATGGTATAGGCTATTTATTAGGTGTTTATTTTACTTTATTTAATATAAACTATAATATACTAGCTGACCCGACAGACGTTGTCCTGTCCCGATCTACCTGGGGGATGAAAAGGGGTGGAAAAATGGGGATGAAAAATAGATGTTGGCCGATTCTCAGACCTACCCAATATGCACAAAAAATTTCATCAGAATCGGTCAAGCCGTTTCGGAGGAGTACGGGAACGAAAACTGTGACACGAGAATTTTATATATTAGATATTCTTTTAAACTTCATTTAAAAAATTATTGCTTTTGCAAAGCAAGTTATATTCTTAAAACACATAGAAATACATTTACAAATAAATAGGGTCATTGCTTTTATTATTCTTAGCAATATTTGTTTTAAAAGTTTGGAGCTGAAATCTCACTCCCTTAACTTCCACCAATTACAAAATATCTGGAGGGTTTATCTGTATTAATACATTATGTGGGCATGTGTAGAGTCTGTGCTTTCACGATATCGACACAAACGATGACGATATCGCCAACACGCGACGTGGCATGTCGTTGTAATTTATGCTACCCTAGTATTTTCCACCGGAATGCTGAGGTCTTCCCAGCGTTTACGCCATAACACATACGTCATAACTTCAGCCTATCACAACCTCTGTGGAGGGTTTATCAATGTTGATGCATTATGTGTGCAGTCCGTGCGGTTTCACGATAGCTTTTACTTTTGCGTGCTCTTCTATAACCATAACACTAAAGTCTTTAGCTCTTTTGATGGTCGTTAGAGCAACAAATTTAGTTTCAGTGTTTTTTTTTATGAATATGCAACAATCACAAAGATAAACTCTTACGAATTTATTATTTTGGACACTACAAAGGACGCGTGGCAACGAATAGTTTAACGTGACCTTTTTTTATTGTGCATGGACTAGCCCCCCCACGTCTAAAGCCCTTATTATACTTGGCTTAATTAAGTCGACTAAATTCAGTCGCTACTGAATTCAGTTACTACTTACTACTACCATGCACTTACATACTGTATTCAGTCAAGAATATGCCCTGGCGGTTGAGAGTTTGTCATGCTCACTTGAATGTCTTGCTGATGGTGGCGCATGTGTTGGATCATTTGGTTTCCTTCAAAATGGTTGAGCTAAATGGTGCCGATCCGTGCGTCATGTTCGTGAACGGGCGCCGTCAGTTGAGGCTGGTCATCTCTTAGCTACCTCGGTTATTTTAAATTTATTTTGAATTGTCAAATTTCATTGTCACTAGACCTCTTTTAACGTGCACAACTTGTTACATTGTTCTCACATTGTACCCCTAGATTCAACATGAATGATGTAACCTAAATTTGTAATATTCTATTGAGTTTAAAAGAGTGTTCATGGAGTTTCTTGCTCGTTCTTCTCCATAGAAACCTACTGTTTGGAACGAGCAACTAGCTGCAACTTTTTGACTGACTGACTCCTTGACAATTCAAAAGTGCCTGTAAATGGTTTATTTGAAATAAATGATTTGAGTTTGAGTTTTGAGTTTGAGTAGCGACTGAATTTAGTCGACCTAATTTAGCCAAGTATAATAAGGGCTAAAGGGGTTGCGCGTGGAGTGTCCTACCGTAGCCACATGATCCACGCAAGTTTCCATAACACTGGAATGACATCGCCCATGACCGGAGCGCTGAAACCTGTTTGATGGTCGCTACGAAGACCGCCAACATAGCAACGCATTGGTTTCATAACAATGAAACTTATTTCATCATGAAAAGCCAACTCACTACACCACAACCTCTGGTACTTTTCGTATGTTAAAAAAATGGATTCAAAAATAGGTATAAAAGTCAAAAAGATTTATTTTAACCGTTTATCATTTCAGTTGTTAGGTAGATAATATTAACCAAACTTTAAGTTTAGTGATCAAAGGGCTGTTATTTAATTTGTTTAATAATTTCACGTGCAAAAGTAAACAAATAAATTTTATTTTTCATTTGAAATGGATGTTAGTAATAGTTTCAAATAATTAGAATTAATATATGGAACCTCGGCGTCGGCAAAATTTCAAGTGTGTATCTGTTTGCCTGCTTTATCATCCTTCAGCCTATAAGTATTCGAAGCCTTTCGCTCGTTTAATGATTGCTGGACCAACGAATTGTGACAGACGAATTACGGCATGAGGCTGATATTGAGAGAAAGCGTATAGCTTTGACTGTCAGGGGGAACATGGTTGCACAAAGGTTTGCTCGCTGCTCGAGAGAAGTAAAGTTAACTCTTTTCAAGCATTTTTCCAGTCCTTTTACTCTAGTTATGTGGGTAAATTACACTCATCGGGCTGATAATAGGTACTTTGCGTGTCCAATATAACAACATTTTCAGATTAATAATTAATAATAATGATTATTTAAGTTTCCCAAAAAGTTTGGATCGTAAGTTCCATTAAAAAAAAATTGGTTCGAGTCATACATAAATGCATATAATCCAACTTGAGTTGACATCTCATTCAGTTTTTAGTTTGCCTGGTCTATTTCCACCCGAATGCGCAGGTCTCTAGCGCCATAGTCGAGGGCAGTTACTACGAGCTATGCGCGGCCTAACACAACGCGACATCAACATGGAATGCCTTAGAGTCATCGCTCACGTCAGACAATCGGTGACCGATGTTTTGTCGGAGTGAAATGGAACATAAGCTATATACCAACGCAGATGTTCCACAAAAAGTCGGTCTCACGAAACTATGAAATAGTCGACCGATTCGATAATAGTCCTACCAAAAGTCTGACGTGGGCGGGCAGCCTAAATATTGAAATACGTACAGATAATTAAAGCAGAACATAAAACATGATACACTAGGTATAAGTCACTGCTTTAACTACGGTTTTGCCGCAAACAATATTGATTGGTATTAAAACTATAGGACAAGTGTCAAGAATTTAGATTTCTTCATTAGTTTACGCCAAGTGAGAAATAAGTTGTGAAACTGAAGGGGTTGTTTAAGTATAAATTACTCACATTCAGCTTTATCTAACAAAGGATTGCTTACTCTGAACTATTCGTTAGTTTTAACGTGCAGTACAGTTGCTTTTGTAAAATACAAAAAATGATTTTTCTTAACGATTTTATTAATTTGTATTCATACAAAAAAAGAAAATGTAATTATTTTAATGAAAATTAGTAGTCATTTGAATCTCAGAATATACGATACACACTTTAATAAATACACAAAAAAGATACAAAAACCTAAAACAAAGTGTTGTAACAGAAATTCTTCTCATTGCTGTACATATACTTGTATATATTTGTAATATTGAAATAATTAAAAAAAAAAACTGAAAAGGCCACGCTATCATCCTCTCGTATTTCATGTTACCTTAGTACTTTTTCAGCGGATTGTTCGATTCTTCGGTTACCAGCGCCGCGTTGCTACGGGCAACGCGTGACGACCGATCTCATTGGACTGAAACTGGATACTGACCATAGAGTACAACATTTGTATTCTGAAAACACACAAACTAAGTCCTCTGAGTGAGAAAGTTTGCTGTACTGTGACGCTTTTTTTCTTAAAGTTACGAGCTGTTTAGTTTAAGCAACGTTCTTAAGTAAGAGTATAAAGTTTAGCTTCGAGAGTTAAAATCAATTTAGCTTTAAAAATATTAACGCTGAAAGAGAAACAGGTGGCGAAATAACCTGGATGCGTAGGTATCACCAGGGCTGATTCGAGGTGGTGCGGAAAGCCTTTTCCCAGAAGTGGGACAGCATAACAAAAATGCCAATTAAAAAAATTAATAAATCTCTTTTTATTTTTTGTGGTAATTGAGGTAAAAACATTTAAGTTAAGATTGACTATCAGTTATTTCTATAAGTCCGTTGTAAGTATTCAAATTACTTCATTAGGACTTAATAACGTATTTCTTACTTCACCAGTAAAAAAAGCTAAAGCATTATTTGTTTCTCTTTTATTCTAAATCTATAAGCAAATTTAAATAAAACTTACAACACGTTATTAAAATATTGTGTACAATTTATAAAAGATAAAAGTTTACGAATTACAAAATTGGAGGGATTGGTCCACACTAGCTCTAGACTAGTCTAGACAGAGGGTTGGAAAGGGAAAGGGGGAGGCCTTAGAGCCAGTAGAACTTGAAAATAAATAAATATAATTACGAAATTGTAATTCGTTGGATTTGTAATTTAAAACTAAAACATACCAATGATCATGATCAATTGACATTCTTGGTAGGTAGTTGTTTGATTCCCTTAGAGCTCCCCTGCCTTTTTCCTGGAATTGTACATAATATTATTTAGATTTTTAAGATTTGTAGGTATTAGCTCGGAAGGGGTAAGCCCTAATGGTGGTGATAGGACGAAAACGCGGTGCTAATTTGTATTACAGGACTATATTTAAAACATCGAAGAAACAAACGGTTGACAGTTAGAATAATGGATTAACGCGAAAGGGTGAAGCGCGCGCTTAGTACGGCGGTGAATGACGCAGTGTCAGCTGATCCGGCCGGTGCGCGCTCGCAGCTCGAGCGCCCCCCCTGCACCCGCTGCTCCGCCCGCGGCCGCCCGGCGTGTAGTGATGTCGGCGGGAGCTAGTGATGTCTTAACATGCTCCCGGCGTTGAAGACTAGTCTTCAAGAGTTATGCTGGAAGAGGACAGATGGTATTGTAAGCTCGTCTGACTATTCCTTTCTTCGTCTTGACGTCTGCGACTCTGCTTATTCCGTCTCTCCCAGGTATGAGACGTACGATACGGCCGAGTGGCCACATCAGTGGTGGTGCAAGCTTCTCCTTGAGTACCACCATGGTTCCCTCTTCGAGCATCCCATCGGAGTCCGTCCACTTGGTTCTCTGTTGGAGGTAAAAGATATACTCGTTAGAGAATCTATTCCAGAACTGTTGCTTCAAGTGTTCTATGCGCTGGTAACGTTTCAGGCTGGAGACGTTCTGGTTGCTGACTTGTGGATGCGGCAAGGATGTGAGAGATCTCCCAATAAGGAAATGGGCAGGAGTTAGAGGGTATAGGTCTGATGGATCAGTGGAAAGAGGAGTGAGAGGGCGAGAGTTTAGAATTGCCTCAACCTGAATCAGACAAGTAGACATCTCTTCGTACGTGAGATGTGCTAAGCCTAGTATACGTCGAAGGTGATGTTTGATAGACTTCACGGCAGATTCCCATAAGCCCCCAAAATGTGGGGTGTATGCGGGGATGAAATTGAAGTTGATACCTGAATTTGCCATTTCTGAAGAGAGGTCCTGTTTTAATATGTCAGCTATTTCGTTACAGGTGCCAACAAAGGTAGTACCGTTGTCGGAGTAAATTGTTCTAGGCTTACCACGACGAGCAATAAACCTGTTCAGAGCTGCAATAAAGGCATGTTTTGTAAGATCAGAGACAAGCTCCAAATGAACTGCCCTTGTGGCTAGACACACAAAAACACATATGTATGATTTTATTAATCTACATCCTCTACCCTTGCGGTCGGCTATGAGGATCGGTCCGGCATAGTCTGTACCAGTCTCTAGGAAAGGGAATTCCAGCTGAACCCGTTCCTTAGGCAGATTGCCCATGATGGGTTGAACGGTTCTGCCGGCGAATCGTTGGCACTTCACGCACTTATGGACAGTTGTTTTGGCAAGGTTTCTACCACCCAAAGGCCAATACTCATGTCTAATCGTAGCTAAGAGTAACTGTGGACCAGCATGAAATAGACGTAAATGGAAGAAATTAAAAATGAGTTTAGAGAAGTTATGTTTGCTGCATATAATGATGGGGTGTCTGACATTATAGTCGTAACAGGAATTGTCTAATCTGCCTCCGACTCGTATAATGCCAGATTCAATGAAAGGTGACAATTTCTTAAGACGATTTTTGTTTGGCAGTGGTTTACCTGATTGTCTTGAAGGGTGTGCGATGCTTGTAGTGACTGCCTGAAGTATTTGTGAATTGTTAGACTGCCACTTTCGAAGATTGAGTTGTGCAGTCTTAAGTGTGCTGATGACATCTCTACATAGCGCTATAGTACTCTCTATAGAGTCACTTCCTGACAGGTAATCATCCACGTAAAAGTCGTGTTGTATAGACTGTTGCGTACGTGTGTGCGTGGCTTCCTTCGCCAATTGTGACAAACATCGTGTACTAATGAACGGAGCAGATGCTGTTCCGTAAGTGACGGTGTTTAGCGTGTAAGTTTTGAGAGGAAGTGATGGGTCGGAACGCCACAATATCTGTTGTAGAGGTCGCTGCGATTCGTCCACTTCAATTTGTCGAAAGAACTTTTCGATGTCTGACGATATGACGTATTTATGCTGACGGAACCTTAGTAGTATGGATATTAAGTCGTCCTGAACTCTAGGTCCTATGCCTTGGATGTCGTTAAACGACTTGCCCGACGTTGTGACGGCTGAAGCGTCGAAGACAACTCGAAGCTTTGTCGTTGTACTGGACTCTCTGAAAACACCATGATGTGGAAGGAAGTATGAATGAGATGAAGAAGGCTGAGAGGCTTCGCTCATATGACCTAATGCTTCATACTCCTGCAAGAACTCTACATAGCGACGCTTGAATGTTGGGTCTCTATCAAGTCTACGCTCCAACGACAGAAAGCGACGTTTAGCCATCTCAAAGGAGTTACCTAACGCTTCGGGAGACTCCTTTAAAGGAATGGTGACAACAAAACGTCCATCTGCGTTACGTCTAGTAGTGGTCTTGTAATTTTGTTCACATGCTCGCTCTTCGGATGTATAATTGAACTTAGGCGAGATGGAATCAAGTTCCCAGAATCTTGATAGATCCATGGGCGCTTGTACGTGTGTGGTGTGCCTGTCATGGGCGACCATACATAATGATGAGTGGGTTGAGTTACGTTGAGGTATGGCGCCTGATATGAGCCATCCGAGCTTTGTCTCGAATAGCGTTGGCATATGTCTACCTAACTGTATACGGTTGCGACCAATCACACCCCAAAATATGTCGGCTCCAACAAGTATGTCGATGGTGGAAGGGACATTGAAAGATGGATCGGCCAGACTTACTCCTGCCGGTATCTGCAAGTCCGTTAAGTCTATGTATGTATGAGGTATATGAGTGGTTATGTTGGGCAAGACAAAACAATCAATGTCAATGTTGTATGACCCATCGCACGATTGTAGATGTACAGTACATGATTGTGTTATGGTGGACACTTGACTGTTAATGCCTGCAACGTGTGAGCTTACACTACGAATAGGTAAATGTAGCTTACCACAAAGGTCCTTGGTAACAAAGTTTGCCGTGCTTCCATTGTCAAGTAAGACTCTGGCGCTGTGCGGCGTCCCGGAATTGTCCGTGACTCTTACCAAAGCTGTGGAAAGTAAAACATGACGAGATGAATAATCATAGTTAGTACCAGCTAAAGTTATATGCTCTTTGCTAGAGCTAGGATTATCATCGTGAGAATGCAACATTGTATTGTGCCTATTCTTGCAGTATTTACAGTGCCCGAGTGGACAAGTAGCCTCAAAATGACCTGGGCGTAAACAATTCAAACAAAGTTTGAATTCCTTCGCTTTAGATAAGCGTGCAGCGACTGCAAGTGCCTTGAACTGATCACAAGTAAATATGTAGTGCTTCTGTTTACACAGGGGACAAGAAATATCAGATTTACCCTTACTTGTTAATACAGAGAAGCTTTTAGGCTTACTGTGCGATGACTCCGGCTTTGATTTTATGCTCTTAGCTTCCTCAAGTGTTTCTAAAAGATTGCAACGGTTAGAAATAAATTTAATAAATTCGTCTAAAGATGGATACTCAGTTAATGAGTTCCTATGTTCTTCCCACTGCCTGCTGGTGACAGTGTCTAACTTTGATGCCATTAAATGTATCACCATGTCATCCCAATGTTGTACGGACCTACCCAGGGTTGCCAATGACCGAAGATTTTTCCTGGTCACGTCGACAATTTCACGTAAGCCCTGACTACTCTCTTTCTGAAGTGGTTCCACGTTGAATAAAGCGTGAACATGATTATTCACTAATAACTGCTTGTTATCGTACCTCTCACATAACAATTGCCATGCATTATCGTAGTTGTCCCCTCTAAAATCTAAACTTTTAATTACTAGTGCTGCGCTGCCATTAAGTGATGATCGTAAGTAGTGAAACTTGTTTATATTGTCTATAGATTTCTCTTCATGAATCAGTGACACGTAAATATCTTTAAACTCTAACCAATCCCTATAACCGCCGCTAAAGTGAGGTAAATTAATCTTAGGAAGTCTAACATTATTATGTCTAGTAACCACTGACAGTTGCTCATTGGAGCCTACCTTAGATCCCAGTTGCGCACGATGCCGTGACAGAAGCGCGCGGGCAGCTGCTAGTTGCCTGTAGTAGATGCTCTCGAATTGCTCACGTTCAGTAAATTGCTCGTCGGGTCTAGCGGACAGGAACTCCAGTTGACTCTGTAACTGATCATAGGTGGCATATACGGTAACTATTTTCTCAATTCTGATGTCTAGCTCGACAAGTTGTTCCTCACTAAGCTGTTCGCAAGACTTAGCGGTAGCTAAAAAGTTTGTAAATTGCGTAAGCTGAGATTTAATTGAGGCATGTTTCCTCGTAAGCTCTTTAACCGTTACTTCTTCAGTCATGGCTAAACAGGAGTATAGCTTTAAGTGCTAGAAAAAAGAAGAAAAAAAAGGGAAGTAAGAAAAACCAGAATAAGAATTAATGCTAAAGGCACTGAAACAAACTAGAATATGCGCCTGTTGCAAAACAAAGGCGAACAGCTGACCGATGAAGCGATGCTATTCAATACCGTTAGGCGTTTAGAAAAAAAAATCAATTCAAACAGAAAAGTCAAAAAAAGCGGGTACCTTAAAAAAAAATATTTTTTCGAATATTTTTACTAGATGATTATGATTATTATATTAAGCACTTATTACTAATAATGATTAAATAATGGGGTTCTACTTTGATGGGAAAGGAAAATCTACTTGTGCATGAATGTGTTGAGTATTGAAATAATAATGATTATGACAGAATGTAGTTTAAATGTATGATTGTATTGGACAAAACAAGCTACTGTAATTAACGTAGGATGATACTACTCACTGAGACGAATACTAATGAATGATTCTCTGGTCTAATGCACTATCTAACACTCTGGTGGAATGATATTATGTTAGTATATGATTGTGTACAAATGTTAGTAAGAATATGGAAAGATCTCACAAAATCCGTTGACTGCGTGTCCGAACTAAACGTCTTCTTGCTTGTGATGGATGGCGATGCTCTTGGGCTCTGCTCGGGCTGCTACGCTGCGATGACCCTGCTATGATGACCACTGAAGAACTTGCTCGCTCCACAAAATGCGCTTCTTCACAAAGGCGCCGAAGATGATGACCGAAGACAGGAACAAAGCTCGCACGAAGGGCGGGATGTCGTCTTGATCTCGAAGTCCAGTTTTACTAACGGCCGTTTTCAAATTTTGAAAAACCGCTTGTCACTCTTCGTTACTGGCTTGTTTACTCGCCGAAAACCTCGAAGGACCATAGATCGGAAGGGGTAAGCCCTAATGGTGGTGATAGGACGAAAACGCGGTGCTAATTTGTATTACAGGACTATATTTAAAACATCGAAGAAACAAACGGTTGACAGTTAGAATAATGGATTAACGCGAAAGGGTGAAGCGCGCGCTTAGTACGGCGGTGAATGACGCAGTGTCAGCTGATCCGGCCGGTGCGCGCTCGCAGCTCGAGCGCCCCCCCTGCACCCGCTGCTCCGCCCGCGGCCGCCCGGCGTGTAGTGATGTCGGCGGGAGCTAGTGATGTCTTAACAGTATAATATTTAGTAGTTATAATTAAAAATATTGAGATTCTTTTAAAAATTGGTCGCACTAATAATTAAATTTTAAAATTGTTGCAAGCTCGCTTGCATGATGCATGCTTGCTTGTTGCACAAGATGTATGCTTGCTTGCACGCTGCATGCTTGCTTGCACGCTGCATGATTAAATAATGCATGAATTAAAAAAATAAAGTAAGTAAGTATACGAAAGTTAGGTACAATTTCGAATTAACCTACATTTTATCACACCATACCACTGGCCATTTACCCCTGGTGGTATGGTGGGTCTAAAACTATACCACTTACCTAACAACTTTACATCACCTCACGTAGATTTAAAGTTTCACACTCATCACTACATTCATCATCATTCATTTACGTTGTAGTTTTAATAATTATTATTTACATTACAATACATTGTAACAATGTCACTAAACTTCCGCTACAAAACACAGTGATAGTGTTTTGCATGACTTACCGTCTACCCCTAAAATAACACACATTTTAATTTAATTTGAATATAATTCTGGGCAACTAACATAAAGATGCAAATCTTTTGTCACTGACTAAGCAATTATTTGTGAAGAGTTTATTTTCTAAGTAATAATTTGGCAAATTAAATTATGCAGAAAATTGTTAGGGAAGTGATAATTTGACAATTCTTTTTTCGATGAAACAAGGGACACCCGTATTAATATCTAATTTTATTGTATCGCCTTAAAAGTGGTCCATTCCGTAATTATACACTAACGCCAACGAATAGCCCAATAATCAGTTAGAAGGCACCATTCCGATTCTTGTTGACTGGTTTGCATGTCAAACTCGAAAACCCATGTCTCGTCACCAGTAACAATGCGTTTTATGTATGTGGGGTCGGAATTCATTATTTCTAACACGTCTTCAGCAACCTTTACGCGATTGTGATTTTGCAGACGATTCAAATCTTTTGGTACTAGTCGAGCGGCAACACATTTCATGCCAAAACAATCGTTTATTATAACGGTACGAATCGATTCTTGAGATACATCAGCAGCTATCTCTTCCAGACTAAAACGACGATTTTCAGTCACCATTTACTTAATTATAGCGATGTTAAATCAGTGAGAGACGACGTTGATGGCCGACTAGAACGAGGCAAAACCTACACCATATCTCGACCACATTTAAAAGCATTATACCACTTATACGCAAGTGTTTTTGATAAAGTCGATTCACTGAAAGCCTTACGTAACATTTTCAGTTATTCTGCGAAATTCTATTTGCAATGCAACATTTAAGACGAATTATTTGTTCAATATTTTTAGCTATAGTAAAAATCGCAAAACACATGTGACATGAACATGGCGCACTGTGAACAAACCAGTGGCGATCAAACTCCGCGTGAGTAAAGAGGACAAGTGTTGTGTCAGCTTAGCGTCAAAAATAATTTAGATAATCTCTTTAAATGGGCTTTTTAAATGATTTATTCCCGGTACTTTCTTGACAGAATGTATTATAATCTTAGGGCTATCGTGTCGGAGCCAATAGGTTTATGAACTATACCCACCAACAATCAATATATTTAGCGGTTCCTGTGAAGACACACTACGCACAACGTAAATACTTATAATTTAGCTTTAATTTAACATTGTAGGTTCCAGGACCCTATATTAAGGAAACTCTGGAAATAACAGACTAGGACTGTAAATGAACACTAGTATAATAATCACAGTATTCATAATTAAAACAATAGGTAGGTCACGACATGTACCGTGCTCGTGTGTGTCGGACGGTCATTCTAGCGAATGCTACGATTGGTGCGTCAGCGCCGCTCGTCCCAGCGGCCGCCCCCTCCTCCTTCGTCTCCTTCATAACCCTCCGTCGTCTCGGTCGGCTAATACCGAACAAACATCATACTGTAAAAGTGCCGATATCTTTAAATTGGCTTATTCGATCTTCATCGTACATGAACCCCTTAAGTACACTTTCTATTGAAAAAACCGCACCCAAATCGGTCAATCTATTTGGCGGATTAGCGGATGGCGTTGCCGTGGACTCTGATAAGAACACGCACACATGATACATCTGTGTGTAGATTCACACGTGGCACGGGGTTTCAAAAAGGAGTGTTTCCTACTTTCCTGTTCCATACTGTAGTGCTAATATTGCTACAAAGTTATCCAGGCGCGAGGCGCTACGAAAGTCGTAGCCAGTAGCAGTGTGCTACGTGACGTAAGCGATGACGTTATCGTGGTGACAGGCTTCAGTTTTCCAACACTGAGTACTAGGAAGATATGAGCTGTCAAGCGGTAAACGTTCAGCAATAGCCACGTGGTTGGAAAGCCTTTCTCGCTCGCACTCCCATCTCTGCCGATAACTGTAGCCTTGTCTTTTGTGATGTTCATTCATGCTTACCTTTGCTAGTGTTTCATCTTACTTTTGATGTGTGATAGCCATACGTTTACAAAGTGGCGGAGCACCTTTTATACACTAAGCATAGCCAACAGCATGAGATAAATTTAAGGTGTATTCAAAAATTGAACAGAAAAAAATATAAAACAATCTGTGGAGTAATTAAAATAAAACTTTTCTGAAGATGGTGAAACAGTCATCATCATCATCATCATGATCATCATCATCATCATCATTTCAGCCGAAAGACGTGCACTGCTGGACATAGGCCTCCCCCAAGTGTCGCCACACTGATCGGTCCCGTGCGACTCGCATCCAGCGGATTCCCACAACCTGAAACAGAAAACAGCAAAACACAGAACACACACAGTGAAACAGTTTAATATAATAATTGTCAAAGTTTTTTTAATTTAGTTAGGATGCGTTTTGGATAACCCTGCATTATAAATTATAATAAACACAATACACACTACTTAATACAATAATAAAAAATTAAACAATTCTATTTTTAAATAAATTTGGTTCTCCAAAAGCAACACTACAACGTGTCATAGCTACAGCCGAGCTTTTTATTATTTTTGTTGTTTATGCGAGCTTCGTATGTTATTCAGCATGTTCTGAAGCTTTGCACTGTGGTAACGTAACGTCAGACGTCGTATCACCGTAGCACTGTCTACGTTCGTAGCATTACAGTTCGATTCCTTGCCGATAGATATTTTTTTTATTAGTGTCACTTCATTCTGTATAAATATAAATAAAAATTCAGGATAAAATTATTGTATTCAGCCAGAAACGAAGTTAATACTTTTTCAGAGTCTAATAAAACCTACTGGTTACCTAAATTATTTGTTTATAATTCAATGATTTTTCGCGCTTAAATGAATAATAATAACTTTACAATAGAATTTTACACATGCTCACAACCCACTTCCAAAATTTATAATATTATTATAATAAC
The DNA here is from genome assembly GCA_947361185.1 of Charanyca ferruginea. Classification (NCBI taxonomy): domain Eukaryota; kingdom Metazoa; phylum Arthropoda; class Insecta; order Lepidoptera; family Noctuidae; genus Charanyca; species Charanyca ferruginea. Next base: position 11,827,446 of record OX376057.1, read on the forward strand.
ATCTACTCGTATAATTGTGTCACACTCTGCCAGTCTTATTATTTATTTTCTAATTATTTGTGTACTTCGTCATTGGCGTAACGTGTATAGGTATAACAAGGTAACACTTACATGCCAGATGTGTGCCCCGTATATAAATAAATAAAATGGAAAAAATACATGTCATGTCATAAAACTCTTATTTTGGTAGTCGTGAAAAGACAAAGTCGAAACATTTATTTCAAATAGACAATTAAAAGACATTTTGAACGTCAAAATTATTAAAAAAAAGTTATCCCTTCCAAAAAAGAGTTTCGAGAGAACAATGGGCAAAATCTCTATACTATAGTATAATTATGCTATACTTACCATTGTCATACATATCCCATTTATCATCCTTTTTTATTAGCATAGCTATATTACTTACAGGAATGATATTATAATAAATAAATATATAATAAAATACGTAAATAAAATATACCTTGCCTAAGCAACCACAATATTATATTTCTTACTTCATTATAATTGCATAAGAAAAAAGAGGCTCGTAGAAGCAGAAAAGCAAAACATTTTATATCAAAGATTTATGTCCTATAAAAATGGACAATGAAAAGAAAATAATTTTATAGATGAGGTAACATTTTAAATTGGGTAGAATTTAGTGAAACAAATAACGTTCCCGGTATTGTCCATGCCTGCTTCTTTGTTTATGGAGTATAGTATCTACAAAAAATTACAATATAAGAAATGAAAATATATATAAACGGACTGTGCTAAGTTTATCTGGGGGCACGGAAGTGCCTCCGCCAAGACGATCCAAGCGAAGCGCTAGGGCACTACCTACCTTTTCTAGAAGCGCTTGGTCGTTTTTTTGAACCTTAATAACTTGAGTTTGGAGTATGCGAGATAAACAAAATTCTCGGGATACATGATGTCAATATTAGACTTAGCAAATATATAAAATTTCAATTGCATAGCTCTTATACTTTATTGATATCTAACCCCGATTTGTTCACTGACTCACTTACTGATGATCATTCAAATTCTGGGGTACTTCCTGAAGTCCTAGAAAGCTGTAGGTATGTAAGCTAGTATTAGTACACAAACAACAACAAAATTCTTAAACAAGAAAAAAATTACAAAATAAAACAATAGGTATATTATTAGGCAGGCATTACATAAATAAGTGAAATCTCACCAAAAACATTTTCATGTAAAATGCTGCCAAGACAAGAGCAAATGGCTCGCACTGTCAAAAAGTTATCTGCCCCCTTATTCACAACCATTCGATACGTCCATTCGATACGTTTCCGTGTCGGTAAGGAACCGTATTCGACAATGTCATTTCCGACTTCAGTCTTCGTATGTTCGTTGAACTGTCAAAATTATTCGGTTTCGGATTTGTGAATTGCGTTTGAAGGACATCTTCGATATCTTTTGACTTTCGATTCGGTACGGAATCGAATCGAATGATTGTGAATAAGGGGCCAGATCTCTACTTATGATCTCTACTAGCCCTAACTTCACAAACTCTACACTTTGGTCAAAGTATGTATGTGGCTACTTGGCAGCATTTTACATAAAAATGTTTTTGGTGGGATAACTATTTTCGTTTACAGTTGAGTATGTTAATGGAACGACAAATTCACCTGCTGCTGTTTATGCAAGCCTTGTACTGTTTATCGGAACATTGAAGCCTCCGTCAGCGTGCAAACGTCAAGTTGTACGTCACCGAGCGCCGGACAATGAAGCCTTTTGCTCTGAAATACTACCTGTAGCAGTTTATGCTACTCTGGTACTATTCCCCGCTATGCTGAAACGTCCCGTAATAACAACGACGTCACGAAGGCGCTAATTTCCCCCTCCGACTCCCTTGTGAAATTTCGAACTGCCGACTTTAATTAGCCATCTACCAGAGTTTATGCTATCCTGGTACATTTCCCCGTTTCTTTCACGTCTAAAACGTCATTGTCAACGTCACAACACTTGTCCCATCCTCGACGATAAAACTTTCACTTGATTTTCTATCACTGAGAAAAAATATCAACCATCATACATGTAATAAATGTTATCATTAAGTAAAGCAGAACCGAAGGCTGGTCTTTTCTGGGTTAAAGAATCAGCATTGCCATTCAACGCGGTATTGCAGCCAGCCTGCAGTGCTATTCTGTTACAATCTCCCTCGGTAAACACCTAGGTGAAGTGAACTGTCATGCGTCCGTCTGTTTTGTCAATCCCTAGCATCGGGACGGATGACAGCTCACTTCACCTAGGTGTTCACCGAGGGAGATTATAACAGAATAGCACTGCTGTTGGGCCGTGTCCCATTGACAGTGAAGTGGACGACTTTTTGATGCCCTTCAAGCTCCCCCCTCCCTTTTTTTGAAATTTTACATAATAATTATTATTTTTATTAAGATTTGTACATAATTAATATTAAACATATGTTATAATTAATTAGATTGTGTGAACATTGTGTTAAAATTATTTTATTAATATTTGCGATGTTATTTAAAAAATAATAAATGTGTGGAAACAAGTTACTTTTATTAAAACTGAGCTTTTACCTGATTTTTGGTACAATATCCCTCTTTGTTTATGTGACCCTAGTAGCTTTCCCTGTGAACTGAAACTTCCGCATTGAAGTCGTCATTACCCACCCACCCACGACACACAGGCTGGCCATACATACGTACAATTGGGTACTTGACACCACCAATCAATTGGCATACATTTTATGAGCTGTCAAAACGAGATTCCTTCATAGATTTTGTATGACAATAGCGGCCTGTGACGTCACTTATTTACCAACTGATGTGACCTAACTATTAATTGATTTTAATCGAATTTTACAGTTAATTGAAAATTAATCGGGTTTCGGGGCTAAAATAAAGTGTATTTTAAGATAAGTTGTGTTTTAGAATTATTGGTTAATGGTGTGAACAGCCCAATGATATACATACACCCTCCACATTACGCGCCAACAAAGTGTCGACATTCAACTTTCACCCGACACAAGTAAACGCCACCTGTAACAAGTTATGTTGTCCTATTGAGTTGCAGCTGTCTTCTGTTTCGTCACGTATCACATAAAAAAGCCAGTCAAGTGTTTGAGTTTATTTGCACATTTGCTTAGCACTAAATACAAAATATAAAATCCAACAAACTATAAAAATCTTACCTGTAATGGAAAAAAACGACATTTATTTCTAATATAACAATAAACTCTAAATAGGCAATTTAGTTTCCACCAATGTCACACAGCACAGGGGCAGAGTGTTGTAAAAATAAGCACTGAGCGTTGAGCGCTGAGTCGACGTTTCGAGCGTTCAAGACTCGAGCGTGAAACGCTCGAGCGTTTAAGACTCGTGAGCGCTGAAGACTCGGGGTATGGCGCTCGAGTGGCGCGCTCGAGCGTCGTAGCGTTATCATTTTACTGGGGGTATATTAATAATAATCAAACTAGAGGGTATTCTTTAATCATTATGACGCGTGACGTGCCTATGTACTTCGACTCAAAACGGAAATCATTTCTATCGGCGTTTTGCATATTTCCTACAAGTTATCATTATTTTATTGTTTAGTGATAAAGGCTTATGTTACAAAAAAAATCCACGCGGGAAGTATTATACTGATTTGTTCTTAACATACTTTGTCGAGACTCGCGCTCAAGGTCGAGTCGAGCGTCGAGTTCGGCGCTATAATTAAGCTTTTTTTTTTCTAAACGCTCAAGCCAATGTTCGAGCATTTCTAAACTGCTCGAGCATTGACTCGAGCGTTTCTAGATTGCTCGAGCGTTGAGAGTAAGGCTTGCTTGGGCGTAAGGTCCCAAAGTTTGTTATTACGACCGTAAAAACATATCGTGAAACGCGTGAAATCATATAATACATTAGCATCGTACCGTAAAAATATCGAGCATGCCGTAGTGTCTCGGAGTCCCGTTTATTTGGAAAAAAGGAGGAGTTTCCGAAAGATAAAACTGTCTCAAAACACTGCCATGCCATTGTCCCGTAACTCTATTTCCTATAATAAATCTCAGGTTTTGCAAAATATTCACAACGTTCCTCTAATTAGGCATAAACCCGCGTAGCCCAACCACAAACAGGGACATTTGACGTTTCGGAGATCTCACGCTACAGTAGCGCTTCTATCGGCAAGTTCATACGCGATAGCCCTCATTCGTGTAGGTAGGGTAGGTAGGGTCTGTAGGGTATGTAGGGAAGGTAGGGTATGTAGGGTAGGTAGAGTGGGTAGAGTAGGTAGGGTAGGTAGATAGGCAGATAAGTAGGCAAATAGGGACAGGACAACGTATGTTGGGTCAGCTGGTATATATATATATATATATATATATATATATATAACATAATATATTATATGCGTACCGCTTCTATAAAAAACTCATTAATTTTTTTTTAGTGTATGTGTGCGTGTATCGAGCCTACTACAAACATATGAGCATACGAGCATATATATATATATGTCGGAGATGGTTTATTAATCACAATTGTGGGTGTTAACTAAATTTGTTATGATTTGTTTCTTATTGTTAATTTATGTGATTTTACTATCAATTATTGTCTATTATGTCGAAACATGATTTATTGTGTGTGCACACTGATTTGTGGTTACTTTATTTCGATAATTATTATCGATGGTTTTATTCAAAACAATTGTTGACACGTTACTTTGAATGTAAAACGAATTACTTTATGAAATCACTATTGTTTATTCATGACAATTATCATTGTGTTATTTGATTACAGATCTTATTAGATTCAGCACATTTTAGTGTTTTGTATCAAGTAAACGCGTGACGCACTTCCGTGCGCATGGGCAGACTTGTATGGAGAGGTTGCAAGGTGGGGGGCATCGCCTTACAAAAGAGCGTGCACTCCGTAAGTATGGCAGTCGATCCTCGGATTCGACTCAGTAAAGAGTGCCTGCTCCCGACAATTCTGTCGGTTTACCTGGTACAGCGCTGCTGTATATTCACATAGCTGTATAGGCTTGCTGCTAGCGAGCGATACACTTTGTATTTGGGTGGCTTATGCTACTGTACGAACTATGAACCTTAAGGGTTTGTTCGTTTATCATTGGGTGGCTTAGGCTGCTGTACGAACTATAAACCTTAAGGGTTTGTTCGTTTATCATTGGGTGGCTTCGCCACTGTACGAACTGTGGGACCTTAATGGTCTGTTCGATTAACTGTATTGTTGCTGTACCTTGAACTTACTTTATTCTTGTTACTGATTACCATTTGCATTGTGTTTTCTTTACTAATAGTGTGTATATTGTTTTTACAGGTCTTGTTTATCGATAATGGGATAATGGGAACGCCCATACTCCTGACGATGTACTATACCACTCGGCGCTCCTCCTCGATCGCCCACTGACGATCCTACATCAGAAGTGGGATTGCCTCTTAATGCTTCCGCATGGCTTCCCTAGTTATCGTATGTCTTTTCCACTCTTGTTATGACAGCTTCCTCTCTTGGGATTACCTAGCGCTGAGCTAAGGCTGTTTTAATGGCATTCATAAATCACCTACCCACATTAATTTCATTGTTTGATTTTACATACTCCAACAGTTACCGCTACCCTTATTTACCTACCTAAGTGTCAAACAAATTGCTGTTTGTACTGTACTGGCCCATGTTTCCAAATTTCATTTTCCGTGCTCATCTACTAGCATTCACTACCGAAGTACATGAGGTTTAAACTTTAACAAGAACTGAGTGTCTTGTCCCATCTTAAGAGAAAGTCTCATTTTCCTCTGACCTACACATTTCTTCTCAACCCTCTTAGGTTCAAACCAGGTACAACAGTATGTCACTTTAGTGACTACCGGAGAACAGCCGGGAGGTTCGAGTGAAGATACTGTGAGTCGGTTTTCGAGCAACTAATCATCCGTGATAAGATAAGTGTGATGTACCCACCACTGATGTGATGTTCTTTCAACAACTATCTGGTGAGACGCTTCCATTTTGTTATGACTCTGGGTTTGAATGTACTTTCATTACTGATACATGTGTGGCAAACTTACTTGTATGGTCAATATAAAGTGAACTTTCATTTAATACCGAATGCTTATTCAAATCAAAGTATCATATTATGCCGTGAGATATTAAATTTAGATTTTGGGGTTATTATAACCGAAAGTATTGTTACCATTACGAAAGTTGAGATTGTAACAGCTATGCTCTATTCCTGAAACTCCGAATAAAATTGATACTGATATTCCATCTGAATATAAATCAGTGATAATACAACTATGTCAAATAGTTGGTTTTTAGCTAAACAAATAGGTAGCGTGATTCTGAGGTTTGAGGGATAGTTTATCTGAAAAGTAACTGTGTACCCCCTGATTGTTGACATGTATTGTGAGGTAAGGTAATGACATGTGTTGTGAGGTAAGGTAATGACATGTGTTGTGAGGTAAGGTAATGACATGTGTTGTGAGGTAAGGTAATGACATGTGTTGTGTGGTAAGGTAATTACATGTGTGGTAACGTAATTACATGTGTGGTAATAAGGTAATTACATGTGTGGTAATAAAGTAATTACATGTGTGGTAATAAGGTAATTACATGTGTGGTAATAAGGTAATTACATGTGTGGTAATAAGGTAATTACATGTGTGGTAACAAGGTAATTACATGTGTGGCAACAAGGTAATTACATGTGTGGTAACAAGGTAATTACATGTATGGTAACAAGGTAATTACATGTGTGGTAACAAGGTAATTACATGTGTGGTAACAAGGTAATTACATGTGTGGTAACAAGGTAATTACATGTGTGGTAACAAGGTAATTACATGTGTGGTAACAAGGTAATTACATGTGTGGTAACAAGGTAATTACATGTGTGGTAACAAGGTAATTACATGTGTGGTAAGGTAATTACATGTGTGGTAATAAGGTAATTACATGTGTGATAAAAAGGTAATTACATGTGTGGTAAGATACTAAACTTGTTTTGTGTTATCAGGTCTGTAGTGTTCGATTTAAATTGATCAGAATGACCGAACGTTAAGCTGTTTACTTGAGCTCTTTTCTGATTGTTTACAGATGATGTGATAAACTATTCACCTAAGGACGTGTGAAGATGCAGGGTGACCGTAACGGCGCGTGGCGTGATTTAGTAATGAAAATCAGTTAATTTTTAGGGTTATGGTTTATTGTTATTTTTTTAATCATTGGGAATATTCTCACAATGCTGAGACATTTGCTGAAAAGTGTACTGGCAAACGTATTCTTGTACGGTTAATAATTGTGATGAACTATGGTTAACTGACTCTTGGACAATACAACAGTGCCTGTAGATGGTTTAATTGAAATGAATGCTGCGACTTTGATGGGATAATATGTACCGAACAAATTCTAAGTGAAGTAGAAATAGTTGGTTGCTAGGGTTTAGAGCTTTCATGTGATACTGGATCAATCATAGTATGCTGTGAGATTTTAATTTCATTTTTTGCAGTTAATATGACCGAAAAAATAGTGCTATCATTTCAAGAGTTAATGTTATTGACCAATGCTGTATTCCTTTGATAATACAACTGTTTAATAGTTTAACAATTGTTTCAGCTATTGACAGTGTGGAGATAGAAGTGAATCTGTCTCGTGCAAGAAAACAAGCAGCCCTGGGTGCCGAAGGTTAAAGTTGGAGACTTCGTTGGAAACTTCGTACTTCTTGCAGATCCAACATGATATTGGTTGAAGTCTTTGAGTGCCAGTAAAATTTAGTCTTGATCATGTATGAAAAATGCCTGAATGTCCATTCAATTTTAACGATGTCAATGTTGACACTGATAATAATCATCTGCTGCTGACATACCATAGCTTAATTGACAAGATGTCTATGTTGACTCTTGTTTGGATGTCTATGTTGACTCCTGGGTTTGTTTGTTGAACTTGACGCCTATGTTGGTTGTCTATTCGACATCAAGCTACTTGTCGATTCCCATGGTGTGAATTCGGCTGGGAGACTATGTCTCTACTTTTGTTTGGATGTCTATGTTGACTCCTGGGTTTGTTTGTTGAACTTGACGCCTATGTTGGTTGTCTATTCGACATCAAGCTACTTGTCGATTCCCATGGTGTGAATTCGGCTGGGAGACTATGTCTCTACTTTTATTTGGATGTCTATGTTGACTCCTGGGTTTGTTTGTTGAACTTGACGCCTATGTTGGTTGTCTATTCGACTTCAAGCTACTTGTCGATTCCCATGGTGTGAATTCGGCTGGGAGACTATGTCTCTACTTTTGTTTGGATGTCTATGTTGACTCCTGGATTTGAATTTTGAACTTGACGCTTATGCGGGTTGTCTATGTTGACGCCTATGCGGGTTGTCTATTCAATTTCAAGTTACTTGTCGAATCCCATGGTGTGATTTCGGCTGATTTGTTGAGCTATGTATTGTCTGTAACAGTATGGTTATTTTTACTGGTTATGATGCTAATTTTGCTAATGATATTACTTCAGGGCTAATTCAGGATTTTTCTTTACAATATACCTTTTGCTAATTAAAGCTTTTTGTCAGAAAGGCCGATCGATATTTACCAAGAACTTTATAGCTACACGAGGACGTGTAGAATGTCAGTCTGGCCGTGTCGGAGATGGTTTATTAATCACAATTGTGGGTGTTAACTAAATTTGTTATGATTTGTTTCTTATTGTTAATTTATGTGATTTTACTATCAATTATTGTCTATTATGTCGAAACATGATTTATTGTGTGTGCACACTGATTTGTGGTTACTTTATTTCGATAATTATTATCGATGGTTTTATTCAAAACAATTGTTGACACGTTACTTTGAATGTAAAACGAATTACTTTATGAAATCACTATTGTTTATTCATGACAATTATCATTGTGTTATTTGATTACAGATCTTATTAGATTCAGCACATTTTAGTGTTTTGTATCAAGTTAACGCGTGACGCACTTCCGTGCGCATGGGCAGACTTGTATGGAGAGGTTGCAAGGTGGGGGGCATCGCCTTACAAAAGAGCGTGCACTCCGTAAGTATGGCAGTCGATCCTCGGATTCGACTCAGTAAAGAGTTCCTGCTCCCGACAATTCTGTCGGTTTACCTGGTACAGCGCTGCTGTATATTCACATAGCTGTATAGGCTTGCTGCTAGCGAGCGATACACTTTGTATTTGGGTGGCTTATGCTACTGTACGAACTATGAACCTTAAGGGTTTGTTCGTTTATCATTGAGTGGCTTAGGCTGCTGTACGAACTATAAACCTTAAGGGTTTGTTCGTTTATCATTGGGTGGCTTCGCCACTGTACGAACTGTGGGACCTTAATGGTCTGTTCGATTAACTGTATTGTTGCTGTACCTTGAACTTACTTTATTCTTGTTACTGATTACCATTTGCATTGTGTTTTCTTTACTAATAGTGTGTATATTGTTTTTACAGGTCTTGTTTATCGATAATGGGATAATGGGAACGCCCATACTCCTGACGATGTACTATACCACTCGGCGCTCCTCCTCGATCGCCCACTGACGATCCTACATATATATAGATTGTACAGACACGTACGTAAGGAGCTTCGTTTATTACGGGGGTCCCCCGACCGCACTATTTTATTTTTTTAAATATGGTCAACGTGCTTGGATAATTATTATCATTGGCCGGGCCGACGCCGTGACGTGCACGGGTACTTGACGGCGTCGGGCCGGGCACTGAAGCTCCGTCGCCGGCCCGGACACGGACGTGTGTGAACAAGTTCAAATAAGGTCACGGACACGGTCTGTCCACGTGCGAAATTCTGTCCTTGAAAATTTTTACTTTTGTGGTGCGGGACCCTAAAAACGCTCTACTAACGCCATCTGTGTGAACCTCCAAGAAGCTTTAGCTAATGGAAGGTGGGGGTAGAATTTAAACAGTTACCCCAAAAGTGAATAGATGGCAGCACATTCCTGTTATACTTACTTCTCGTGAATGGAATACCCATTAAATTTTTAATTATTTTTAATTAATTTAAAACGCGAAAATTATTATTTTTTCTTTTTGTTGTTAACTATGTTCTTTTTTGTTGACTCGTGGCTGAAAGAAATGTGAACGAGAGCAACGCGGAACTCTGGCCGCGTTGCTTTATGGGTATAAATCAGTTATATTTAATCCACTTCATACCGAGAACCCAACGTGCCTATTACCTAGGTACTTAAAAACTTTTATCGCCAAATTATAAATCTATACTAATATTATAAAACTGAAGAGTTTGTTTGTTTGGTTGAACGCGCTAATCTCAGAATATACTGGTTCGAATTGAAAAAATATTTTTGTGTTGGATAGTCCATTTACCGAGGAAGGCTATAGGCCCATGCGAAGCCGGGTCGGGTCGCTAGTAATAATATATAATAATAATAATTCATTTTTGACGACACGGTTGGCGCAGTGGCTGAGCGATCGACTGCTGCGCAACGTGTTGCGGGTTCGATTCCCGCCCAGGGTAAATATTTGTGTAATGAGCACTAGTGTTTGCCTTGTGTCCGGGTGTCATCTATAGTATATGTATGTATTTAAAATGTATATGTGCATGTATATCAGCTGTGTGACACCCATAGTACAGGGTCTCCCTAGTTTGGGATCAGATGGCCGTGTGTGAAATGGCCCCACAAATTATTATTATTTATTAAAATAACATTTACAAAAGTGTACATTTAAGTCAGCAAAAAGATTATTTCCCATACAAATATAGGTACTTAAAACCTAAAAATAAAGTAGGTAATAGTATGACAAGGGGGCAAAATAATATTATTACGGCGAGGGCGCTATTTTGAATCCAGAATGAAGCGAAGGATTCTAAAATAGAATCCTAAACATAGCGAGGGATTCAAAGTATTACATCGCCTGAGGGAAAAATATTTTTGCTCTCGAGTAGTACTCTACTTTTCATCTCCTTCTATGAGAAAATATTTCTCCCCGGATTTCGTAGGTATTAAGTTTTATATGACGTTATTAGCTTCTATTTTTATTGTTTCAGGAGTTATAATGCACTATCACTTTCAGAACTCGACGTAGAACGAATTTTTTTTGCAAAATACAATAAAGTCCGTACCAATTACAAGAACAGTGAAGTAAATCGCGTGCTTATGTTTTTTTTTTGGTACCGCGCCGACCCGGACCGTACAGCTAACACTTACAGCCAGTAATTTATACAATTTGCGTTCGATTTCAATGAACGATTCATGTTCCAAATTCAAATCTCATTACTGCCCGCTAAAAAGTCTAGTGGAGAAAAGAGCTACTTTGCTCCCGCTTATAGAGGAACAAAACGACACTTTTCGTATAGGAGGGATGAAAACTACTATTTATATTACTGGTGCAAGTTATGATGGTTCGGAATCAACAATATTAGGTAGCGACCCACCCGATCTAGGTTAATTTAAACCTGTGTTTCAGGCCATTACTTTGTATTTAATTTTAATTGGGCAGTGAAGTTTTAAGTATTGCTAATATTTAATAATCTATTAACAGTTATGAGAAAAGCATATTAGTACAATATTATCTAAAACTAAACCTATGTAATTCTTATGTAAGTATGCCAATATAAATAGTTTTATCATTAAGTATGCCAAAACTTCTAGAAGTATTTCTGTGTCTGTGTAATTGCAATTCGCTAAATATTCAGATAATATTTTACTACATCCTTTATAACCTACACCATAGTAGCCTTTTTTCAAGAAACAACAAGAAATTTAAGGCCTACAGGAAAGGTCCTAAAAAAACATAAAATCGTTTATTTTGAGGTTTTATGTATGTAGACCAAGTCCTTCCTTCTCTTGTCGGAAGGTACTGGGTTAAAAGGAAGTGCAGTGTGCTGATGTAGTACTATGCTTAAGATAAATAATTGCTGTACTGTATGTACTACATTACATACTACGTAGAGTTGGTGCATATGGAATCTAAAAGGGCGAAAGTTGGCATCGTTTAGAATTGCATTACATAACATATACACTGCATACATATACATACAAATTACATTATAGCAAACAATAAATTTTAAAAATTCCTTACAGGAATTTAAAAGTCAAATTTGTGGTTTTATTTTAAATTAGACCATTTATTTGAAAGGAATAAAAATTATAATAAATTGTTTCTTTTTTAACTTCAGGAACCCCGTTTGTCTCGTGTATTCGACTTTCATGACAAATATAATACTCTTCTTTAATGACAAGATGTAAAGGTCTTAGGTTCAGCAGGTACTCGAGAGCGACTGATGGAGTGGTTCTCATGCATCCAGTTGCCGCAACACTAGCCAGACGTTGCAGGCTTTGGAGTTTCGTTTTCACTGTCGCTAGTTGTGTTCTGGGCCACCACACAACAGATCCGTAGGTTATAGACGGCCTGATAACTGAAGTGTATAGCCAAAGTGTTATTTTTGGGTTGAGACCCCATTTTTTGCCAACTAGTCTCTTGCACTGATAGAACGCTATACAGGCCTTCTTTGTTTTATTTTCGATATGACTCGCCCAATTCAATTTCTGATCAAGAGTGACGCCCAGATATTTCACTTGAGTTGATAGGGAGAGTTTGGTATTAAACAGGTTTGGTAACTTGAGTTCTGGTAACTTCCTTTTGTTGGTGAAAAGAATGAGTTCTGTTTTCCTTGGATTTACTGACAACTGTTTGTCATCACACCATTGTTCTACAATACGTAAAGCTGATCGCATTACTTCACATAAAACGTTCTCAGCGTTTCCAACGTTTTCAGTAAGAACGACGTTAGGCTGATGGGTCTGAAGGATTTTGCGTGAGTGTAGTCCTCTTTACCTGGTTTTGGTAGGAATACTACTTTCGCTTCCCTCCATGCTATAGGTATGTATTTGAAGGCAATACATGCCCTGTATATTGGTACTAGGTACTTTGTTATCAGATCTATTGGCCATTGTAGTAATCCTGGGAATATTCCATCCAGCCCAGCAGACTTGAATGGCTTGAAGGTTTTAGGGCCCATCCCACTTTGTATGCGGTTACTATTTCGTTTGCGATTTCCCATTCTTGGGATGTTGGTGTGCTATGGTGCTCGTCCTGCCATTCCGACTCTGCTGTTATTAGACAGCCGGGAAAGTGCGTTTCAAGCAGATGTGCACTGGTTTCATCTTCTGTGTTCGTGTAGGTGCCGTCAGCCTTTTTGAGGGAGCCCAAGAGTTTGAGGTCTCCTGTGGCTAGAATTTTCTTTATCCTGGCGGCCTGGTTCGTTGAGTTTATACTGCTACAGAAGGTGCGCCAACCCTCTCTACTACGGAATCTAATCCGTTTTTTGTAGTGTTTCTGTGCAGTCTTATATTTATCCCAGTCCTCGTCGGCTCTGGTATTCTTCGCTCGATTAAAAAGTGTCCTGAGTTTTTCCCGTAGGCGTTCGAGTTCTGGCCCCCACCAGGAACTTTCGTTCGACACTTTGGGTATTACTGTTGGACATGCAAGTTCGTAACTTTTTAAAAGGGTTTTGGTTATTTGTTGTATGTTTGTTTCTATGTTTATTGTACTAAGTGTCACGTCTGTCATTTGTACGTCACTTAGTGCATTGGTGAGTAAATTTAAATATTTTGCTATATTGGTTTTGCGGGGGTTGCGGTATCGGACTAGATCTGTCGGTTTATATTGTATTTGGAAACATATACGGCGGTGGTCCGCAAAGGATGGTTCGTTTGATACGTGCCATCCCTTTATTAAGTCCGCCGCCGCGTCTGTTGCTAAAGTTATGTCAATAATCGTTTGGTACCTTGAACTCACAAACGTAGGTTCCTTGCCCCTATTCATGATGTTAAGGTTTGTTTGAAGTATATATTCAGTTAGTAACTCACCCCTTTTGTTTGAGTCCTTACTTCCCCACAGTGAGTGATGCGCGTTGCAGTCTGCGGAGATGATCGGATCCCAGGCGTGTGCGTCACAGTGTTGCACCAGCTCGGCCAGTTCCTTAGGAGGCACTTCGCCTTCGCTCGGCATGTACACTGATGCCAACACTAGGGCTGTTTGTTTATCTGTGAAGACTTTCACTGCCGTGAGATCTCTAGAACAGAATTGGTTAAGCAATGTTGTTGTCATGGTTTTAGGCGTGAAGATACACGTCCTCGGTTTGTCAATAGAGGTGTCTAATAGCAACTTACCTCCGATGTTATTCAGACCGCATATTCTGTTATTCCTGATCCAAGGTTCTTGGATCAGGGCGACGGTCTTGTTATCTTCCTCCAGCACTCTGCGTAAGGTGGCCGCCGCTATTTGTTTGTGCTGGAGGTTGGTCTGGATTATTGTGAGGGAGTTAGGGACTGCGGAGGACGTCATCTTCGTCGCTCGTCCCTCCCCCCCCCGCTTCCGGCTGTGGGTTTGACCCCACCCCGCTCGGACCCTGTTGGGGAGCTGAGGTGCTCGGCTTAGGACTTGACGTCACCCTCGCCGTGGTCTCACCCGTCGCCGTCTGGTTTTTCCCGCTCGCAGTTCCCTCCTCCATGTTGAAGAAGCGGATATATCCGCTTCCGGACATGTGGGCTATGCGGCGGTCTCTTGATAGGATGGTCTCCTTCTGGTCTTCCGGAATGCCCAGGATCAGGTGGACCACCTTCTCCTGAGAGCCTCCCTCCTCGGTCTTGTCATCTACCGACATGTCGTAGCACTGCCAGGAGTCGACTTTGTACCATGGGTTCTGGGCACAAAGGACTCTCTGCAGCGTCTCGGCGTCGGTGATGCGGGTATGTAGCAGAAGCCCTGCCTTCAGCCTTTTCTTCAGCTCTGACTGCTTTATGACAGCCAGAGCGGTGCCGGGTATCGGTGATTCCAGGGTCTTGACCGTTTCCTCCAACCAGCCTAGAGCGTTCGCGTCCTCACACCACATCGCTAGGATCCCATCCATCATGAACGGACGCCCGCGGAAAGCTGGAGCTTGCGCACTCGGAGACGGTGGCGACAGTACTGCTTGCAGGATGCTATCCTCGATAGCCACCCTGAGCTGATCTGCCTGGCTCTCCGAGAAGTCCCTCGGCGGGACAGTGATGACCGCTATCTTCAGATGCGACTGCATCGCGTCTGCATAGCTGACTGCCCGCTTTGGTTTCGCGTCGGTTTTCGCGCGTTTGGCCTCCCCTCTGGGTGATCGGGTGTCGTCCAGGCGAGCACGCTTCGTAGAAGCGCGCTCTCCCGGACCACTCCCGGTCCCAGCTTGCTCCTTTTCAGGAGCAGTGGGCGCCGCCGCAGCAGTCCGCCGACCGCGCAGAACCCTCGGAGTTCGTCTCCTTTTCGGCTTGTTGGGTGGAGCCGGTGGTGGTAATGCCGTGTCGTTCTGCACTGTCGCTGCCTTTTTCAAGGTGGACGGTGCAGGGTCGCGCTGCGTTGCCGCTGCTGCGTCTGCTGTCACGGTCGGTATCGAGGTGGACGGTACAGAATCGCGCTGCGTTACCGCTGCTGCGTCTGCCGTCGTGCTCGGTTCCTTTGGTGGTCGAAGGGCCGCCCGTCTCGCGCGCCTGTTGGGGCGACTGCGTTCAGGTTGGCCCTTTGGCCCTACATTGTCGGGAGCTTTCGCTGCTTTGCCAGCATACCTTTTGCAAGGGCGCTTATGAGCAGTTTGGCTCCATTTTGTGACACTGTTCGTGTCTATTTGTTGCGGTTCCGTTAAAATTATGGCCTCCGCGAGGCCTGATAGGTCGAGGCTCGAACGTTGTTCGCACACATTTTTGTTCCCCCCAGAATACGAGGAACAGACCGAGCTGGGCTCGGTGAGGGATTCTCCACTATGCGTGGTACCCTCCTGGGGTAGTTTCTTTTTGATATGTGCTTCCATTGTTGTGTTGGGCAGAAGAATGAAGAAGAGAGAAACCACACTACTCTGACCCGTGATAGTGTGGTTGTATATACTATATGAAAATACTATTTATTACACCTTACACATATACATACTATATATATTTTATATATTAAAACGCTCGGTGGTTTCTGTTTGAGTCTATTTCCTAGTGAAATAGACCCAGTAACAGGGCTGGCAACCTCGAGAAGGCTAGTCCGCCGAACTTGCCTTGGGGATCTTTGCGACCAACTTGTCACTCTCCCCCAAGACCAACGCCCCCCTATCCCCTCTGAAGGAGGTGGATAGGGTAGGCCTGCATCTATGCTAACATGTTAAGCATGCCGTACGGGAACCGCTAAAGCATAGACCCAGACCCGCCCCGTCACAGCGCATATTATGCGTACAAAAAAAAAAAAAAAAAAACATAAAATCTCGAATTACGCGTTTTTAAGGATCCGTACAAAAATCAAACAGAGCCCTTATAGGATCACTCGTTCATCTGTCTGTCCGTCCATCCGTCTGTCATAGCCAATTTGCTCCGAATCTACTAGACCAAATCAGGTGAAATTTGGTAGGATGGTGCAAATACAGATGTGCAAAGTAAATAAATATTTTTAGAAAATAAGGGAATGATTGAAATTTGAATGATGATTATTTTCTTTTTCGGGGGACAAAAGGAAATTAAAAAATAAGTTTTGCAAACCCTATTGTGCCATAATTAGGTATATTAAATGAAAGGGCTCGTTTTGAGGATCTCAAATATATTTTTGTTATTGTAAATTATAATTATAGTTTTGATTTTATGAAAGGTATCATTCATTCATACAAAAATTGACCATCCCCCCTGATCTCCATAACTACAGAGCCTAAAATTTTGAAAAATATTGAAAATATAGTTATTGCTTGTAGATTACAGGAAAACCTATAAGAATTCTATTAATTGGCACGCGAGTTCAACGCGCACTTGCCCTGTTTTTTCATTATGCGTTTTATCTTTCAAGTTACGATAAGTTAGATTTTACAGTTTCATGAATTGTTATCATTTTTGGAAAGGGGGCTAGACGGAAAAAATTCTTACGAAAAGTTGTCACGACACTTTTTGCTATAGTAACAGAAAAATTGAATCGTTTAAGCTGTCAAATAGAGTTCATTATTAGTTGAATGGCGGCTTTTCTATGAAAATATTGGAGCGAATTAAAACCTTATTTTTACACATTAACCGTGAAATTCGGTTGCACATAGCTCCTATTGTCCGGTCGGGCACCAGCCTATACGTTTCTCAGAATAATTTTATCATACCTAGTTTGGTAAAATTTCAATTTTTAACCGTTAACGTTTACAAAATAAAGTCCGAATTCGCTTTTCGTAGAATATGTTTATGTATTTTAAAGGCGGCGCGGCGAACTCTTTGAACTAGGTACCTACGGCGACATGTTTAGTACCTAAGTTTATTCGCTCAAATAGTGGCGGTACCTACCTCAATGACATCGGAATTATCATTGCGTAAACCTACGAGATAAATCCACCTTTCACTGTGATACTGTGTGGGTTGTGAAAACGAACTGAGTGTAAATTTTAAGTAGATAATTAAGCCATAGAATAGTAGGTTAGGTAGGTAGGTAGTTACTGTACCTACTTCTATGTTTTGTTTAGTAGGTACCTATGGAAAGTTTGGGTTTGGTAATCATGAGCTCTCTATCGGTCGCGGTCGTCAGTAGGTAACCACTGCACCTTATCGCTCTAGGTCACAGAGTACTTTTTTTCTAGGTTTTGACAGCGACAATAATATTTTTTTTGATTTGATTAAAATGTTTTGGTTTAAATTAGGCCCGTGGGAGCTTAGGCACACATTAACTAATAGTTCCTTTGGAACAGATAGTTCACTCCATAGAAAAAGACAGATACCTAACGCTATAACTGCCTACAAAAATATTACAGCCGTTCGTGCGCGCTAAAATGTACCTTACGCACACGCTCGAGAGTATCTACTACGTTGTCTGACGTGGTGTCGGGCGCTAACCAAATCAATAGGTACCTTACTTATAATTACGTACTATTATAAAACTTTCTTCTTAACATTACACAAAGAACTCTCTATTATGCAAAAAAATAATCAACAAAAAAAAAATACAAAATATTTACCTTTCCTCCTCCTTAGGTAATGTAAAACAGGATAAACTTTTGTTGGTTATTTTATTTCGACAGTCGTCTATACTGCAATTTGCACGACTACCCATTATTAAAGCTGCGGTCGCAGTATCGTAATTCGTACGGATCTATTAATTAAACTGTATCAGAAAAAAATTCTCTGCGGTATACGTACACTTAACGAGCGCGTGGCAACCCGACTGGATTTTGGACGTTCGAACGAAAGCGAGTCGTAGGTACTTAAGCGCGTGACCTTAAACGAGTGACAATACTGTTAGATATCTTTACTGTGGCTTAGGTGTGTCGCGTAGGTGGGTACCTAGGTAGGTAGTGGTACTTACTTTTATCATTGGCGAATTATTTGTAGTTGTAAGTAGGTAAGTGAGTAGGTACTCTTTTGCTAGAAAAAGAAAGGCAGGCAGGCGTAGGTACCTATAGGTGCTATAGGTAACCTATTTAAATAACTTAGAGCTATTCACAAACACAGTTTTAATCAACGTTGGCTTAATTAAAGGACTTACCTATTAGGTATAAAATTTACACTTCCCTGTATCGAAGCAACTGCTCATTACGGAGTCCATTTCGCTCGATACATAAACGGGCACGTTTCATTGTCTTTTAATTTTATTAATGTGTCTCTGTCTCTTTTCGCAATATTAAAAGCGTTCACTATCGCACTTCTTAAGTCATCTCGAGTAGTATACTCCTGGGTATAAACGAGCCTTTTAATCTCGGACCACAAATAAAAATCCAGCGGTGTCAAGTCATTGCTCCTTGCGGGCCAAGGCACTGGGCCACCACGACCGATCCACCGCTCACCAAACTCACTATTTAAATGCGCACGCACTGAAGTAGCATAATGAGCGGGACATCCATCATGCTGATAGAACATGCCGCGTAAGTATGCCAGAGGCACATCCTCCAACAACTCCGGTATGGTATTTTGCAGCATCTCCAGATAAGAACCGCCTGTCAGATGACCTTCAATAAAAATAGGCCCTATTATTTGGTCTTTGATAATGCCTGCCCAAACATTCACGCTGAATCTGATCTGATGGTTACCTTCGCGAATGAGGTGTGGGTTTATAAGCGACCAGGAATGTTCGTTGTGAACATTATACAGACCCACTCGCCTAAATAGGGATTCATCCGTCCGTATTGGCAGTGACGTTTTCAAGCAACCATTGGCATAATGCGATTCTTCTTGGCCCATCACCTTCGTAAATAGCGTGCGCTCGACGAAAATGGTATGGATGTAATTAATTCGTATTCAATGCTTTCCATACATAATATTGGCTAACATTGAATCGCCTGGCCGCCATTGTGGTACTTCGACGTGGATCGCGTTCGAAGAATTCCAGTATGTCTTCCTCCAATTCCATCGAGTATGGCTGCCTACCGCGGCCCTGCGCGTGTGTAGGGACTTGAAACTGCCCATGATCTATGAGGCGCTGGGTTGCAGCCAGGATGGTGGAGGTGAAGGGAACTTGTGGGTTAGCGATTCCACGTGCGCGCAGTGAGTTCAGGTGTTCCGGCTGAGCGTACAAACGTCTAGCCTCTTCCAGGTTAAATCTCGCCATCCCATAAAAATGCACCATTGCTACTGTATACTCCACGTTCGAGTACGCGTATTGCCGACTCATTTTTGTTACGTAAATTTAATAGGTTGCGCGTGCGTGACCTACAGCGAAACGCGGGAAAATACTAGAAGAAAAGTAGAAAGAAAGGAGAAAGAGCGCGCGCGCGCGGGCCGGGCGGCTAGCGGAGGGCGAGAGTGGAGTGGGCGTGGCTTATGGATCATGCTGTCTGATCGATGAATGGATTATTCAATGGCTACCGTTCGCATGTGTAGCCGAGCGTCGATAAGGCTTACACACACATATGCACTGAAACGTTACTTCGAGTTCTCACTTTTCACAAAAAACTCGATAATTTTAAAGTTTTGTGTTAATTTTTTTTTGTTACTTATTGAAAATAATAGTGCCATTTAGATAAAGTTCCACTCATTTTAGCCGGTGATTTTAACATCAACTTCAGTAATGAAAAATCAAAAACATTGCTACAGTTTCTAGAGGAAGAATTTGATTTAAGAATTAACAATAATCCAGCAGAATCAACAACAAAATATAATACTACCATTGATGCAGTTTTTTCAAGACATTTAAATAAAATAGAATCCCAAACATATGTTTCCTACTTCAGTTACCACAAGCCAATTGTTGCGCTTGAATATGAATTGCTTGCTGGCGGGATGAATTAGGGAAGGGCCGGTAACCGTTCAGGCGAAATGAAAGCTTCTTCGGAGTGTTACTTCTTCTTTATTATAATACTGCTGGATTCGGAATATCGAACCACTTTTTTTTTTTTTTTTTTTTCTGTATGGCTCTCGCAGGTCAACCTAGGAGGTTGTCGGCTGCTTAACCGGACTTTCCTGTGGTGCCTTAAAAATTATTATTTTTAGGGCCTCCAGCCAGGGCATAAAAGCTTACAAACTAAGCGACTACACGCTAAGGGCACCCCCTGTGGGGTACGAGCCTCGGCTTAGGGCGTCGCTGGGAGAGGACAGCAAAGGGACAGGCTGGATCGGATTTCCATTATTTAGGGACGAATTTAAAACTACAGGCTCAGCGGCGCGGGCTGGCACGAGCAAGGGTCGGGGAGGGGACGTACGGGGTCGTCGCGGCGGGCCTCGGCGGCGAGGACGGAATGACGGCGGTCTGTGTCTGTGTTTCTTAACTGTACTGGTGGCCTTATTGCTCTCCTGGAGGAGAGTAATAGCATCGTCAGGGTCGGTCAGAGTATGTCTCGGTCGTCGAGTCTTACTAATACGGGAGGGAGTGTACCGGGCGGCCGATACGATTAACGGGTTAGAGTGCTTCTCAGCAGTGTCGAAGAAGCGCTTGGCGGAGCGTTTCATGAACTGCTGGATGGTAGGTATTTTTAGATCGAGATGGAGGTTCTCGTTGCGAAGGTAAAAAGGGGCTCCTGTGATTCTTCGCAAGAAACGGTTTTGGAGGGTCTGCATCCTATGGAGACGGTATGGTTTCGCGTGTGCGAATACAGCACAGGCGTACGTCATGATGGGACGAATGCACGCCGTGTAAATGCGCAATTTGCACTTGAGTGACAATTTGCTGCGTGCATTCAACATGAAGTAGAGCCTACCGAGAGCGAAAGCGGCGCGCGAACGCACCGTCTTTATGTGCTCTCCGAAAGTAAGATGGTGGTCCAGAATCACACCTAGGTATTTGGCTTGCTTCTCCCAAGGGATAGGCTTACCGAACATGGTTATCGGACTGGGCAGAGAGGGGGACGAACGCGGTTTGGAAAAGAGTACTGCCTGACTCTTGATGGGGTTTACCTCGATTCTCCATTTCCGGAAATAAGCGCCTAAGGCTTTTGCCGCGGATTGGAGGGTACGAGCTATGCAGTCTGGGTTACGACCCGAGTAATAGATGGCCGTGTCGTCAGCGAATAGAGCCAACTGAGCCTTTTTATCTTTGGGGATGTCGCTGGTGAACAGCGTGAAAATGAGGGGGGATACTACGGAGCCCTGAGGGACGCCAGCGCGTATCGGGTGGGGTGAAGAGAGCGCACCCTCGATGCGATAGCGAAAGGTGCGATTCGACAAAAAGTCACGCAAGATGAGCACGAGACGATCTGGCACTCCGAGTTGGTAAAGCTTGTATAGTAAGCCGTTGTGCCAGACTTTGTCGAATGCTTTCGCTATGTCAAAGAAGAGTGCACCCGTCATCAAGCCACGCTGAAAACCAGCGCTTATGTGCTCGACGATGCGGTGGACTTGTTGGACGCAGCTGTGTTCGGTTCGAAAGCCAAACTGCTCGTCGGGAATGAGACTCTTTGCTTCGGCAAAGTCTTTGAGCCGCTTATAAATAAGCCTCTCGTAGATTTTGCCTAGAACATTGAGTAGACTAATGGGACGGTAACTGGTGGGATCAGACTTGGGTTTGCCTGGTTTCGGAATGCCGATAACGGTGGCCTCTTTCCATGCCTGAGGAAAAATGTTGTTGCTTAGAGCGCCATTGAAGATGGCGGTCATTAGCATTATGAGATGGGCGGGGAGGAGTTTGAACACCTTATTGGTGATACCGTCAGAGCCGGGGGCTTTCCGGGGTTTGAGCCTCTTGATAATATCGTGCACTTCGTCGGGAGTGACAGGAGGCAGAGGATAATCAGGGTCTTCAACGGGTGGGAGAGAGGCTCTACGTTCGACTTCGGCGTCGACCTCAGAAAGGTGAGCTTCGTCTACTAGTTGAGAGCTGGGGGTGCATTGAGACTCTAGGCTGTCGGCTAGACATTCAGCCTTTTCATCGTTGTCGAAGGCGACGCTACTGTCGGAACGAATGAGAGGGGGCATGGAGGCCTCGTTAGAAGAACGGAGCTTCCTCTGGAGTTCCCAGAAGGCTAGGTGGGTGGGCTCGAGTTCGCTAAGTGTCTTGTCCCAGCGGCTGGAGCGCAGCTCCTCGATGCGTTTCTTTACAGCACGCTGTAAAGAGCGCATGTGAGCCTTGTTCGCATCGCAGGGGAAGGCACTGTACGCACGGACGGCCGCGTTCTTCTCGGTCAACAGATCACGCACATCGTCAGGCAGTTTCCAGCGATGATCGCTCATCGCCGGAACCTCCCTTGAACAATCGTTCAAGACGGATTGTACATGATTTGTGAACGAGTCGATCGCGCCCGTCGTGTCCGCGACTGTCACCAAGTGGTCGGGGATAGCGTCCAAGTGAGGCGACGTGGTGGATTGTAGGCTTTCGCTTACTTTCCTCCAGTCGGTAATAATTTGGGT
Source organism: Charanyca ferruginea (assembly GCA_947361185.1). Taxonomy (NCBI): domain Eukaryota; kingdom Metazoa; phylum Arthropoda; class Insecta; order Lepidoptera; family Noctuidae; genus Charanyca; species Charanyca ferruginea. The sequence goes on from OX376057.1 coordinate 11,850,187, forward strand.
CGGAGGGGTATCGAACCACCGAAATTGACCTCCTTATATAGGCTGTTCTGACCAATCACAGCCCGGCAAATTTGCGCTCGACACTAATATTTTGCACACGGCACCATTGTCGCCGTTTGTATGGGGAAACTATTTCAGCCAATTTCTGGTGGTAAAATATACCTTATAATGTTACAAACATTTTCAGCGCATGGGTATTAACTTACTCTAGCTAATTACAAAAAACTCTATTACAATATCTAGATTTTAACCCTTAAAAATAGCAAAAAACCCTTGGCGGTCCTCGTTACGGTAAGGTTTCTCAGTACTTAAACTTATGTGCCACATGGTACATGTGGCGCCGCCAAGTGTGTGGAAATAAAATCACAGGAAATTCTCACTTTATTTGTAGGTATGTACATATAAAAACTTAGTAAATCCTAGATTTTCCTAACTACCATTCTATTTTATTTTATTAAACCCTTAAACTAATAGGGAAATAAATTACAAAACAAAACTATCACTTTATTCGATATTTGCCTTAACTACTAACAAGTTTATTCACTTAATTTCTTACAGATCAGCCTCTGATCTTCTTTTTTCTGATCTGAAACTTATTTTAATACATATTCACTTTAAAGTTATAAGAATGCAACTACACCTTATTTACTTTATTGTTTCAGCACATATAGCTTAACAGAATTACATCTAATTGCTAGCGCCCTACTTTAATATTCAAACAAAACGTATTTCACTTAGTTATCGCACGATTATTAATGTACACTACTTACATGCATTACGAAACATATTCACTTAGTAATTTCATGGTTAAAGCTAACACTATTTTTACCTTAATAAAACATAGCCACTTAGTACTTTCACTGTTCATAACTAACACTACTTTCTCGTTATCGAAACACTTTAGCAATTTCACTTAAAGTTCATAGTTCGTCGCTAACATTCTCCCCCGCGGTGCGCAGCACATCATCCCCTTGCAGCGACGATGACGCAGGAACCAGCACGATGACACGACGCGTGGGCCGGCGCAGCACTCCTCCCGTCGTCCGCACGTCCAGTACTCTGGTTCTGCCGTCTGGACCGGGGTACACCTTGACGACTTCTCCGCGGGGCCATGAGTTTCGTGGTAGTGTGGCGTCCACGATCAGTACGATGTCTCCCTCTCGTGGGTCACTGCTTTCCCGCCCCTAAGTGGCTCTTGGCATCAGGAGGGGCAGGTACTCTTTGACCCATCTTCCCCAGAAGTGGTCTGCTAGCCTTTGGGTAGTCCGCCAGCTAGCCTTCCCGATTAACTCTGTGTTGTTGAATTCTCCCGGCGCCATCGCTCCGCATGATCTCCCCAGAAGGAAATGGTTAGGCGTCAGGCTCTCGTCGTCTTCGGGGTCCATACTGAGAGGAGTGAGGGGTCTGGAATTTACTGTGTGTTCGACCTCGGTCATCAATGTATGGAGGACTTCTTCAGGAGGGCTTCTTTCATTGAGTACCGCTGCCAGAGCGGTCTTGACTGTTCGCACGAGTCTCTCCCAGGCGCCCCCCATGTTTGGGCTTCCCGGGGGAATAAACTTCCACTTGATGCCCCTTTCTTGCGCGGCTTCTTCTAGTTCCTTGCTTGCCCCAACGAAGTTAGTTCCATTGTCGCTGAACATAACTTTCGGGGTCCCTCTTCTGGCCGCCATCCGCCTCAATGCCATTATCATGGAGCTGGCGCTGAGTGAAGGTCTGCCAGCTCGAGGTGAATTGCCCTGGTGGTGAGGCAAGTGAATAACGCCCCCCAGCGCTTCTCGACTCTCCGCCCTACGGTGACTTGCATCGGCCCGAAATAGTCTACGGCCGTGCAAGAAAACGGGAACTGGTGATGTTGCAACCTCTCGCTTGGTAGGTCGCCCATTGGAGGCACTTCCGGTACCCTCTTCTTTGTCTTGCACCACTGACAGCTGTGTGCGACTGCCTTTAAGGTCGCTCTTAGTCCCAGAATCCAGTACTTCTGGCGAATCTCGTTCATAACCGTAGTTGTGCTCCCGTGAAGGAACTTTCTGTGGTAATGTTGTATGATGAGGCGCGCGATTCTTTGTTTCCCATCCAGGACGATAGGATTCATTTTTCTTCTTTCTTCGTCACGAAACTTCATCGTTCTGCTTCGTAACTTGATCAAACCGTCACTTCCTACGTAGACGTCTATCTTCTTGAGTCGACTAGCGCTTTCTAATGGTTTTTCTGCCTTCAAACTTTTGATGTCCGTCGCGAAGCTGTCTTCTTGACTCATCTTCATTAGTAACTGTTCTGCTTTCCGTATGTGCTCTTCCTCTAAGGGCAGGTACCGACGTTTTTCCCCCTCTTTGCTGGCCGGCCGCGTGGTGATCCGGGCCTTCTCCTTCCGGGTCCTTCTTTGAGGTTTCCATGGCCCGTCCTTCTGGCGAACGGCGGCGTTGGTTGCTTTACGGGTCTTCTTCAATAAGAGGCATGCGAAAGCAACCACTCTGGCCGTAGCGCGCAGTAGTCGCTCCCAGTTTGAGAACCTCTCTGGATCTAGTAAGACCTCTTCCTTCGCCCTTATCGCTGTCACCCTTTGTTTGCTCTTCTCCTCCAGCATGTCACCCTCTGGCTTGAAATCGTGGGTTGGCCACGCTTCTTCTGGCTAACGGAGAAACGCCGGCCCTTGGAACCATCTGGCGTCATGATCGAACTCGGCTGGGGTTCCCCTTGTAGCGTCATCCGCTGGGTTCTGCTTCGTAGGTACCCATCTCCAATCTTCGGGCTTAGTCCTTTCTTCAAACTCCGCCAGTCGGTTGGCCACAAAGGTTTTGAACTTCCGTGGCTCAGCCCTGATCCACTGCAGGACCGTGCTGGAGTCTGTCCAGTAGACCTTCTTAGATACTTCAAGCTCTGTTTCTTCCTCGATCGTGGTGGCCAGCCTGGCGCCAAGCAAGGCTGCTTGCAACTCTAGCCTCGGAATCGATACTGGTTTCGTTGGCGTAACTCTTGCTTTGCCGGCGATCATGGAGATATGGACTCTTCCTCCAGCTTCGACCGCCCTCCAGTAGACCACTGCCGCGTAAGCCCCTTCGCTCGCATCGGTGAACGTGTGCAGCTGTCCTTTTCTGCCGCGGGGAGAAACGCACCTTGGAATTTTCAACTTAGTTAACGCCGATACTTCTTCTAAATATCTTGACCAGGTTTCCTTCTGTTTGTCATTGATTTCCTCGTCCCAATTCGTTTTTGTCCGCCAGATGTCTTGAATCAACTTCTTCCCTTGAATCAGAACCGGCGCTGCGAAACCCAAAGGGTCGAACGTAGACATTACGGCGCTGGTCACTTCCCTCTTTGTTGGCGTCCGCCTGCCGTCTAGCAGGTCCTTTGATGTGTTGCGTAGCCCAACGTTGAAAGCTAGCGCGTCTTCTTTCACCAGCCATCTTAGCCCCAGAGTTTTCTCTTCTTTTGTTAGTTGCAGCGAGTCTTCTTTACTAATTTCTTCCACTTCCGCCAGTACTTCTGAGTCGTTACTGGCCCAACCCCTTAGGTGGAAACCTGCTTCTGCGTGAATTTCCTTCACTTCTTTTGATATCTTCTTAGCTTCGGTTGCAGACGTGAAACTCTGAAGGTAGTCATCCATGTAATGATTTCTATTAATTGCCTTCACTGCTTCGGGATGAGTCTTCTCGAAATCTTCTGCATTCTTATTCATTACGTAAATCGCCGTAGCTGGCGATGATGCTGCCCCAAAAATGAGCGACGACATCCTGAATTCTTCAGGCTTGCCCTTCCTTTCTTTCCCGCGCCACAGGAACCTCAGACTATCTCGGTCTTCTTCCCTTACTTTGACCCGAAGGAACATCTCCTGGATGTCGGCCATCACGGCCACCGGCCCTTCCCTGAAGCGGAGCAACACTCCAAATAGTGATTGCAATAGGTCTGGCCCTGGAAGCAGGGCATCGTTGAGGCTCTTCCCCTCGCATTTAGCCGCTGCGTCGAAGACTATTCTCGGCTTCTTCTTGACTGGATGTATAACGGCAAAGTGGGGCAAATAGAACACCCTTCCTTTAGCAGCCGTTTTCGGAGCAGATTCCGCGTACCCCTTCTCTATCAGGCTCTGAATTTGCTTCTCATAAGACTCTTTGACTTCTTCATCTCGATCCAGCTTATTCTCAATATTGACTAGGCGTCGAAGTGCCTGCCTGTAATTGTTAGGCAGGGACTCGTTTTCCCTCTTCCATAGGAGCCCCGTCTCGAATTGCCCGCTTGCCAGTCTCTTCGTAGTCTTCTCAAGGGTTTCTAATGCTCTTCTGTCGCTGTCATTTGACGGCAGCTTATTCTGGATCCCGAGCGACTCCAGTTGGAAGTGCTCTCGAACAACCTCCTCTATGTCTTCTTCGGCGACTGTTCTTTTGCCATGGTGGATGAAGTTCACTATGGCGTTCGAACCTGCTTCACACCCATGCAGCATCCACCCCAAGTTAGTAAGGGAGGCTACTGGCTCCGCCGGCTTGCCCTTCTTCAGTTTTCTGGTTACTATGAGACCCCAATTGTCCTGGACTTCCTTGCTTATGCTTTGTTCTGACAGCTTCAGGCCGTCAATGGTTCTCGCCTCGATGGCCCTCTTGTCTCTACTGTGAACCCCTCTAATTTTCAACTTGATCTTCTGAGAGTTGTTCTTCCTCAATACCTTCCCACCGACTGTCTCGATTGCAAGAGTCTCTCTCTCCCCTTTGGCCCCAATCTTCTCGGCTATTGATGCATCTAGGAGTGTGACTGTTGACCCCTCGTCCAGTAGCGCTAACACGCTCGCTTGACCCTTGGGCCCGTAGAGGTTCACGGGGATGATCTTCAAATAAATCTTCTCTTCTCTCTTGGAGCTGTGGATTTAGGCGACCCTTTCTTCTGGTGCGCCCCCTTTATCATCTTCACTAGGCTTCTTCCCCGCGGACGTTGGCGGCTTCTCTGAGTGCAAGATAGTGTGATGCCATCTCTTGCACAGCTTGCAGACGGGAGCTTTGCAGTTGATTCTTGAATGCTTGAAACGTAAGCATTTGAAACAAATCTTCGCTTTCTTGATCAAGTCCCATTTTTCATCTATGCTGGCTTCTTTGAACTTTCCGCATTCTAATGCAAAATGTTCCTCTTCACAGACCGGACAACTCTTCTTAAATTTCTCCTTTGGCGCCTCTTGCACCGTGTTGACGGGTTTTCTCGTTCCCCTCCTTTGCTCCGTAAGCGCTTCAGGTGGAGCGAAGTCCCCGCACATGTCGGCTTCTATTTCCAAGAAGGCTTCAATGAGTAATAACTCTTGAATTTCTTCATCTCTTCTACTTCTATGGTCCGGCGAACCACCGGAACTTCATGGAGGGCGGCATCTTGTCCACTATGGCCTTCATGGTTTCAGGTGAGCTTAGGTAATGCGGCTTCCTTAATGCCTTGATTGTTTCAATGGCATTGTTCACCCTGCTTGCAAACACGCATATATCGCCTGGGTTCTCGCCCACTTTTGACAGGTTCTTCATCTTCTCTAGTTCAGCCAGTGCCAATGCTCCGGGCCTTCCAAATCTTGCTTGCAACCCCTTGATGACTTCTTGCGGGTCTTCGGCGGTGAACAGTAAACTCTGGACGGCTTCTTTGGCTTTCCCCTGGATTGCTCTTCTTAGGCGCGCTAAGTTTTGTGCGTTGCTGAAGGAGGCGGCCGTGTCTTCATATGATCTCTTAAACGCCAACCATTCTTCGCAGGTCCCGCTGAAGTGGGGGAGCTCGAGGTACTTCGGTGTTGTGACGTCGCGTGATCTGTCTGATAGCTTGAGTATGACTTGGGCTAACTCCTGTATATCGCTCTTCTTTTCTTCTGGTTCGAACGGCCTCTGATCCCTGCTAGGCTTGACCCCGCTCTGGATGAACCACTTCTCCACTTCTTGAGATCGCTCGAATAATTCTTCTCCCGCTCCATCTTCTTCTTCTGGCTCTGCAGTCACAAGTTCCAACTCGGCTTGAGCTACTCTTGATCGTGCCTCCGCTAGCTCCAGCTCCCTCAAGGCCACTGTCATTCTTGCTTGCGCTTCTGTTCTTCTTCTGTGCGATGAACGGACTGACTGGGTATCTAAGTCGCGGGTCGGCTTCCTTTGGCGAGGTTGATGCAGACTCTCATCTCTTGTTGTTGGCACACTTCCTTCATAACGACGTACTTTCACGGCGACGCTTCTATCCGGGTTATGCTGTGTGAGGTAGCTTTCCACCCGGTGTGCCGGATACGATTATTCGACTTGCTCTACGATGGCGCGGGTCGGGGGCGCGGTGCGGGTTGACGCCCCTGGTCGCTCTTCGTTGGTGCGGGTCGACGGCGCGGCGCGGGTCGGTGCCCCTGCTTGCTCTTCGTTGGTGCGGGTCGACGGCGCGGCGCGGGTCGGCGCCCCTGCTTGCTCTTCATTGGTGCGGGTCGACGGCGCGGCGCGGGTCGGCGCCCCTGCTTGCTCTTCATTGGTGCGGGTCGACGGCGCGGCGCGGGTCGGCGCCCCTGCTTGTTCTTCGTCGATGCGGGTCGGCGCCCCTGGTCGCTCCTCGACGGCGCGGGTCGGGGGCGCGGTGCGGGTCGGCACCCCTGCTTGCTCTTCAGTTGCGCGGGTCGAGGGCGCGGCGCAGGCTGCTTCCCCCCGTGATGATTCCTTTGCGGCAGCTCGACTGGATTGGTGTGCCCGCAGGCTAGGCGGCGGCGTCCTCCTTGTTAGCGTCGACCGACTCGCGACTGACGCGCCCGCAGTAGACTCGCTCGCAGTTTCACTGGTTGCACCCGGGCTCCAATCTGCCGACGTAGTACTTTCCTCCGTAGTCTTCGAACGCGCTGATCTTGTAGAAGGCATTTTCCCAGTTTTCTTGAACCCGATCCGACGTTGAAGGACCAAAAATGTTGCGCTTGAATATGAATTGCTTGCTGGCGGGATGAATCAGGGAAGGGCCGGTAACCGTTCAGGCGAAATGAAAGCTTCTTCGGAGTGTTACTTCTTCTTTATTATAATACTGCTGGATTCGGAATATCGAACCACCGAAATTGACCTCCTTATATAGGCTGTTCTGACCAATCACAGCCCTGCAAATTTGCGCTCGACACTAATATTTTGCACACGGCACCATTGTCGCCGTTTGTATGGGGAAACTATTTCAGCCAATTTCTGGTGGTAAAATATACCTTATAATGTTACAAACATTTTCAGCGCATGGGTATTAACTTACTCTAGCTAATTACAAAAAACCCTATTACAATATCTAGATTTTTACCCTTAAAAATAGCAAAAAACCCTTGGCGGTCCTCGTTACGGTAAGGTTTCTCAGTACTTAAACTTATGTGCCACATGGTACATGTGGCGCCGCCAAGTGTGTGGAAATAAAATCACAGGAAATTCTCACTTTATTTGTAGGTACATTATAGTGTTTCGGTTCAACTCGAAAACTATATTTACTTTTCATAAGCATAAAATCATTCATCGCACGTTATGTCTACTAGACATCTTATAATATTTGTTTTTGTAGATTCTTGGAATCTTATGAATAGAATGTGTTTATCTACTTACGTTTTTTTATGCTGTTCCTGTCGTCATCCTTTGTAATTTATTCCTGTATAATTGGATCAAATTAATATTTACAAACCTGAAAAATAAATAATGTTTTGCTTTGACATGTCTGTCAGTGACAGTCGTCAAATTGACGACCGCCAACATTTCTTCTAATAAGTTTTCGGCTACTAACGTAAAACCTCTATGTTGTATATCTTGTAAGCTTGTTTGTCTGTGTTAGATAGTAAACGGCTGAACACCCGCTGTATTATCGTGTGTTCCTTTAGATCTTATTCGCACTAATATTAAATTTAAAAAATATTATAATTATGGGCAATCGACAATTATTAAGTCTGGCCGGTATTATAATACCTTGCTATAGAAAAGCAATTTGACCGTTCTAGAAAGATGATTCATAATTGGATTTTTTACGAATTTCGGAAGATCGGTCGGAAAACAAAACCTGTCAAAGAGGGAGTCTAGATCTCGGAGCCGTTTGGTGAACACGCTGATTACCCATACGCTTACGTTGCTGGAATCTAGATCTCGGAGTCGCTTGGGTAACACGCTGATTACCCATACGCGTACCTTACTGAAGTCTACCAGTTTACTACTACAAGTCTACCAGCCTGCAACCGAGAGTCGGTTTACTAGGATAAGTCGAGCTGTCGCGTGCCTGTGCTTCCAGGGCGGGTCCTCCCACTGAGACCGCCTGGGTGATCTCCGTCACCGAGCTGATCGCGTCAGTCTTCTCTTCGGCCGAACCTGTTGCCGGCCAGGCTGGGGATCATAATCCTTCTGGAAACTCTGCCTAATCCTAGTGCGTTTAGGTCAGTTCTTATTTTTATACTAACAATTGTTTTTGATACTCATCACATTTTATCTTTCGTGTGAGAGCTATTAAATTCAATACGTACAATTCTGCATAGCCTTTTATTTCTCTTAAATTATCAGAATTGTTACAACATATAAAAACTTAGTAAATCCTAGATTTTCCTAACTACCATTCTATTTTATTTTATTAAACCCTTAAACTTCTAGGTAAATAATTTACAAAACAAAACTAGCACTTTATTCGATATTTGCCTTAACTACTAACAAGTTTATTCACTTAATTTCTTACATATCAGCCTCTGAAAACTTATTTTAATATATATTCACTTTAAAGTTATAAGAATGCAACTACACCTTATTTACTTTATTGTTTCTGCACATATAGCTTAACAGAATTACATCTAATTGCTAGCGCCCTACTTTAATATTCAAACAAAACGTATTTCACTTAGTTATCACACGATTATTAATGTACACTACTTACATGCATTACGAAACATATTCACTTAGTAATTTCATGGTTAAAGCTAACACTATTTTTACCTTAATAAAACATAGCCACTTAGTACTTTCACTGTTCATAACTAACACTACTTTCTCGTTATCGAAACACTTTAGCAATTTCACTTAAAGTTCATAGTTCGTCGCTAACACCAATTACGAAAATTGAGCCTACTGATTAAGTTTATATAACATTATATTTGTTAATAATAAAAAAATATTATTATAACTTAAAAAAAATAAAATTTTATTACAATTCCTTCACTAATTATAATTAATCGAAAGGAACTTCGTTCCATCCGGGTGTCCCTTGACACCTCTCAAGTTTTTTCTGTTTTTGTTAGTATTGTGAAACTTTGAAAACTTGTTTTTGGATTTTTTATCATATTGTTATTGTTACAGTTTAAGTGATTTATTATAAGTGTGTACTGTTCTCAACCACCATGGTATCATCTATACCTTTACATTTATATAACTATACAATCCATTTCTTCGAATGAGTTTGGTTCATGGTGGGCGGGAACAATGGACATTCTGTCCATGGTGGGCGGAATGTATAATCGTGCATTAAACAAATATCACAAACAGATATTTTACCAAAATTATTATTATTATAGTTCTAAATTTGTAACTAGATGGCGTTGTACAGTGAGCTCGAAATCCTGAATCACGCTATGGTTTCGTTACCAATCATTGCATAAGGTCTCGCGAGAATTATAATTAAACGTCTGCGTCCAAGGAAACATTGGTTTTTATTCATGAGTTTTTGTACGTTATCTAGGGACCGGTTATTATGTATCAGTGAAAGAAAGAGATCACGAAACGTTGTCCACTGAGAATAGTGAGTGACCAGAGAACGTCGGTAATGCTATTCTAGGTAGTTTTACTCCATTCTGGCGACACGGTTGGCGCAGTGGCTGAGCGATCGACTGCTGCGCAGCGTGTTGTGGGTTCGATTCCCGCCCAGGGTAAACATTTGTGTGACGAGCACTTGAGTTTGCCTTGTGTCTGGGTGTTGTTTATCTATATAATATGTATGTATTTAAACAAAAAAATAAAAAAAAATGTATTTGTGTATGTATATCAGCTGTCTGACACCCATAGTACAGGGTCTCCCTAGTTTGGGGTCAGATGACCGTGTGTGAATAATGTCCCCATATTATTAAAATTCTGGATCATCTGATTGCCATCTTTAGCACAGTCGTCGAATACGGTTTTCCTATTTGAAGTATTAGCATTCAACCGTTCTTTCAAGGCTATCTTATACTTACTCCGTATATAAATCTTCGGACTGGCTATACATATCATTTAAATAATAATCAGATTTCTCAAACTCTTCCCTTCTGTACTCTGTTATAAGTTTTGTATGAGTCTCATCAAACACCAACCACTGTTTTTCCAAACTTTCAAGCTTTGTTTCCAAATAACTTACTGTAATTCTTAATTCTTTCTTTAGGAGATTTTCGCCGCCCAGCCCGTCGCCGCCGCGATTCGCGCGACTCTCATCGCCTCGCAAGTCGCGCCGCAATTCGCGTCGCTGTTAGCTGTGGCCAGGGGGGTTATAGGGAAGATTTGAGCCGGTCTAGATTTTAATGGGTCCCGACTGATCAATTCGCTATTGGCGTGGTTTCCATTTCAATAGTATAGTTATTCAACATTATTAAACATAATTCTAGACTACAGGACTTGTTTATTTCTTTTCAGTTTTTATTTAAAGTTTACTTTTTACGCAGTCGGGTTTTTTATTTTTGAGAAGCGAAAAATTGTCAAAAGTGTACGCCTGCTTCCTTGATCTTTCCAGGGCATTTGATCTTGTCTCATATGATGTGCTCTGAAGAAAGATTGAAGAGAGATGGCATAGATTTAGGGATGGAGGCTTGGGTAGTTATTCTGCGTACCTGTAATTGGCTGTTAGACATCCTTAGACATATGTCACCCTGGTACCTCAAACTTTTCGTATGTATTCCAGTTGATACGAGAATGGTTGAGTTTCACAATTGGACCCGGTAGGTGGCGCTGGAGTCGAGTTATAGGACCTCTTAAATATTTTAACCCTGGTACCTCTTCACTGCACAGAGCCACATTGTCGTATCGAGCGGACACAAAATGAAAATGCTTTGCTAAAAACTCGAGAACGGCAAGGCCGCTCTCTGCAGTAAAGAGGTGCGAGGGTGGCATAGATCCAGGGATGGAGGTTTGGGTAGTTATTCTGCGTATAATTGGTCATTATACATCCTCAGATATAATGTCACCCTGGTACCTCAAAACTTTTGCGTGTGTACCAGTGGATCCGAGAATAGTTGAGATTCAAAATTGGACCCGGTAGGTGGTACTGCAGTCCAGATCTAAGACTTCTAAGATCTATGTCACATTGGTAACTCGCTTCACTGCCACATTGCAATACAAAATAAAATGCCGCGCTGAAACTCGCGAACTCGAGAGTTAACGGCAAGGTGGCTCTTGGCAATGAAGAGGTACCAGGGCGGCATAGATTTAGGGATGGAGGCTTGCTGCTCTACAACAAGGTAACAGCACCAAAAACAACTCTTATTGAATTTTTTAAACTTTGAAATCAACAAGATTTTTTTTCGCGGGTAGGTGTAAAAGAAATACGGACGTGTCTCTTGGAATAATTTTATGTTTTAATTAGAAATACATAATTTTTTCCTTTTATTTTCTTATAGTATTAGTGTTTAACCTCTACACAAAGGTTACTTACGTTTGTAGCACGTTTATGTGACTCAATTCTTCAAGTCTTACACCACCTGCCAGCTCATCATATCACATCACTTTTTTCACTGTCACTGGGCATAAGTGGATCACTGTACTTTCATAAAATGTCTCAAGTCGATGACATCATATCTCTCATCTCATATCTCTCTCATCATAGCGCAGAAGAGCCTAGAGGATACCTTCATCCGGAAGATGAACGAACTGGAAGCGCAGATTCAGTGTGCTGGGCCTGCCAAGGATACTGTGGCGAGGGTGGCCGAAGAGTTTCGCACCTTCAGAGAGCTCATCTTCAGCATGCTCAGTTTGCTCAGAAGACAGATAAGCGAGTGTGCTAGTCAGCTTGACGGGTTGGAGACCAGGCATCGGAGAAAGGCGCTGATCTTTCAAGGTGTAGCAGAAGTTGACGGGGAGGACAGCAGTGCAGTTATCTTGGTGTAATGAAACAGAAGCTAGCTCTTAAAACCATAGCTGCATCCTCCATAAAGGTCTGCCACAGACTTGGTGTAAAAAATAAGGATCACCACAGGCCCATCCTTGTCAAGTTCTCAAGCTATGATGACAGGTCTGCAGTCTGGAGAGCGAAGACTGGGCTTAAGGGCTGTTCTATCTCCGTCAAGGAGTTCTTGACAAAGACCCTACAATCCGTCTTTGGGAAGGCGCGGCTTCACTTTAGTATGCGGTCGTGTTGGACACAAGACGGTGTCATTGTTATTAAAGCACTCGATGGAAGCAAACACAAGATCACATCACTTGAAGAACTGAGCCCACTGCTGGTGAAGTATCCCAAGGTACAAACTTCTGGAGAGAGCCTGAAAAACAAGACGCGTTAATTATGGTAATAAACTCATAGTAATTCAAAAATAAAAATTACGTTAAGTAAGATTTTTACAGTGAACGGAAAATTTTTACCTTTGTAATTGACATCTTTCAGACTTTCACGGTTTATTATTGTCATTGATATGGTCATAGTTTAGACTTTTGGCTTGTAACCATTGATGTTATCTTTGATTCTCTTTCGACACATTTATGTGATTACATCTTACAAGTTTCGCACTTACTATTTAGTTTGTTTACCCTCTTAAGCCGTCTTTTTTTCTTTTTCATTTCGTTAAGTTTAATGTTTATGTTTCTAATGTCAAATTGTCACGATTGTCAATATTGTCACATCTGACGTATCGTAATAATGTAATGTTTTTTGTGATCGGATACGTTCCTGTATTACGAACAATGTGTTAAAAACTTGTAGGGTGCGTTCAGAATAGCATAATTATCTTTGTATGTCCTTACATTTTGACTACTGTTATATTGATTGTGCGTTCGTTTTTTTAATTCATAGTGTGGTGATATTACTTGTTACTCTGTGTTTTTTTTATATGATGATGTTAGCTGGCCGGTGGTGCAGAGATGCAATCGCCGTACTAGATTTTCGTGTATATTTGTAGTATATTTATTGTAGGTATTTTTTTTTATTGTATTTATAAATACCTAATAGGTATTTTATATCCATGACAACTTTGTTTGATAATGAATCTTTTTTCTCTGCCAACGAATCTGCTGCCACTTCTGATGAAGATAGTTTTTGTTCAGTTTCAGACACCCTTGGCGATGTTTTACGTCAAAGTTTTAATCAAAACCTAGACCGGCTGTTTAATGTTTGTCACATCAATGCCCAGAGTGTTCCGAGCCACTACAATGAACTGTATGACACTTTTACGAACACCAACGTCCATGCTGTCCTGATTTCTGAGACCTGGCTAAAGCCTGAACTCCTATCTACCGCTTACTCTCTCCCGGGATTCGTTCTTCTTCGGAATGATCGAATTGGTAAGAGAGGAGGCGGTGTAGCAATATACCTTCGTGCTGATTTTCCTTTAAAAATTCTCGCTACTTCTTCCTTTAATAGCTCGGCCGAGTTTCTTTTTCTTGAGGTTTGTGTTAAAGGTGTTATAGGAGTTGTGTATTGTCCCCCTTCCCTTGATTACTTCATCGAATTCGAATCGGTCCTAGAGTCTTTGGGTTCGGAGTATGCACATCACATTGTCATGGGGGATTTCAACACCAACCTCCTTGCCCATAATTCCTCTCGATCGTGTAAACTCCTTCATCTGGTCGAGTCAGCTAGTTTGCACGTGTTACCTCTCCAACCAACGCATCATAACACTGTCGGTGATGATACCTGGCTCGATCTAATCCTTATCTCTAATCCTTCCCTAGTCTCCTCACATGGTCAACATGTCGCTCCTGGCTTTTCCCATCACGACCTTATTTTCCTGTCTATGTCCTTAAACCTCCTAAACCCAAGCCTACATTCCAGTACAGGCGTGCCTTTGCGCGAATGAATATTGGAAAACTTGTACAGGATGCTTCCAATATTGCCTGGACACCACTGGAGGAAGCCACCTCGGTTGATGACAAAGTTAACATCTTGAATTCAGCTGTGGTTAAGTTGTATGACACCCACGCTCCCATCAGAAAAATCAAGTTGATGCGTCCGCCTGCGCCATGGATGAATCGGGGAGTTCGGATGGCAATGCGTCGAAGAGACCGCGCGTTCCGGAAGTTTAAGAAGGATCGGTCGGAGGAAAATTGGGCCCTCTTCAAAACTGCTCGCAATCGTTGTAATCAGATGATATGCAACGCTAAACGCCGCCACATTCTTGATAACATCATTTCTTCTTCTCCTGCCGATATTTGGAAGTTCCTTGGAACTTTAGGTATCGGCAGATCGCGGCATTCAGATCTTCCTATTGCATTTGGTTTGGACGATCTAAATTGCCATTTCACCACTGTCCCCACCCTTGATAGTCTAACCAAATGTCAAACCATTGACTACCTTACTGGTCTGACGCGACCCAATATTACCTTAATATTACCCTTTGCCTTCATTCCAGTCGATCTGGGAGAGATCAAGAAGATTATCCTATCCATTAAGTCCAATGCCGTGGGCTGTGACTACATTAGTCGCCACATGATCGTGACGGCTCTTGACCAGCTCCTTCCGATAGCCGAAAGGAGCTGGTCAAGAGCCCATGTCATTAACTTCTCCCTTTATTCCGGTGATTTCCCTTCGCTATGGCGGAAAGCCAATGTTCGACCACTTCCAAAAATTTCTAATCCCACTCTTCCTTGTCACTTTCGACCAATTACCATCCTTCCTTTTTTATCTAAAGTACTCGAGGTCTGTGTCCATAAACAATTCTCCCACTTCATTCACCAAAACTCCCTCATTAGTCCCTTTCAATCCGGTTTCAGGCCCGGCCACAGTACTGTTTCAGCTCTTCTTAAGGTGACTGACGATATAAGGCGGGGAATGGAAGACACAAAAGTTTCCGTTTATGTGTTGATCGATTTTTCCAATGCGTTCAATACCGTCAGTCACGAAGTCCTTTTAGCCATCCTCTCCTATCTAATAGTCTCTCCCAAGGTTTAGGATTGGTTTTCTTCCTATCATCGGGGGCGTCAGCAGTCAGTTCTTGCAGGAGACTCTACTTCCAGCTGGTGTGATCTTGATGCTGGCGTCCCTCAAGGCGGTATTTTATCCCCACTTCTGTTCTCTATTTTTATAGATCTTATAACTGCCGAGCTTCAGTGTGCGTATCATCTTTACGCTGATGACCTAGAGCTCTACAGTCAGGCAGGTGTTGATAACTTTTCCGATGCCACTGAGGAGCTAAACCGGAATTTAGCAGTTGTGAAAGATTGGTCTGATCGTTTCGGCGTAGCGGTAAACCCAACCAAGTGTCAGGCTATTGTTATAGGGAGCACCCATAGCTTGCGAAGCTTCAATGGTATAGCGCTGCCGCCGGTTACCTTTGATGGCACTGTCATTCCGTTCAGCTCCGACGTCAAGGACCTGGGTTTGTACATTGACACTTGCCTGGACTGGCGTAAGCAGGTCGCGAGTGTGAGCAAAAAAGTCACTGGGACGTTGCGGTCGCTTTATCGATTGAAAAATATTCTCCCTTCACATATAAAGGCAATGCTGGTCCAGTTCCTTATCCTCCCCATACTTGATTATGGTGATGTGTGTTACTATGACTTGAATGCAGATCTCCTCAATAAGCTTGACCTTCTTAATAACTGCATTCGATTCGTATTTAATCTCCGTAAGTATGACCATGTGTCCGCACATCGGTTGCTCTTAAAATGGTTACCCATCAGACAGCGCAGAGCGTTAAGGGCTTTGACAACCTTGTTTTCTCTTCTATACAAACCCAGTTCTCCTTCTTACCTGACTTCTCACTTTCAATATTTATGCTCTGCGCACAGCAAAAATCTTCGTTCCTCCAATAATCGTCTCTTAAGATGTCCTCCACACCGCTCTGGTTTTCTCAAATCTTCTTTTCCTGTCCAGACGGTTTTCCTTTGGAATGCGCTTCCTCATAATATCAGGACGGCCACCAGTCGGTTTACATTCAAGGTTAAGGCTCGCGAGCACTTGCATAAGAAGTTGGCAGACTCATCCCACAGTTGATTCGTTGTGTTTCTCCATCAGGTATTTTCAGCTCCCTCTACTCTTTTATATATTTATATATATATATTGTTTGTATGTAAGTATATATGTATTTATTATTAAATTTTATTCTTAAAAATTTCTGCGCCTTTGCACCTACCATGTTTTGTCTCTGCATCACCCTAAGGTAGACTGGTAGAAAATGCCCAAGGCATTAAGTCCGCCTATGTACAGTGTTTTTTACATTTTGTGCATAAAGTTTTAATAAATAAATAAATAAATAATATTTTTGGTCAATTTGCAAAGACATTGATGATGATGTTCGTTTTTTTTACATGGAATTAACAATAAAAAAATTGGAAATCACGAAATCGAGGTGTTCCAGTTCCAGGACTTGCAGACATTTATGGCAAATACATTAGGCAGAGTATATACAGTCCATCCTATGCAACACGAATGCGTTTTTCTGCATTTGTTGTTGGTAAACGTTCCTGGACCAACTTCAATGATATTTATACGAGACGTTCTTTGATGCGTGTCGTGAATTACATTTATTGGAAGATGGTAGACACTGGGATCTCACGCTTGCAGATGCAGCACTGAGATTATCTCCACAACAATTAAATTTTTTTCAAGTCTCACGGACAATAATATATAACACGGCGAGTAGGTATGGTCTTCGTCGTGATCCTACATTGATGGTAGGATTGGTAGGTAGGTAGGGTAGGTAGTTGAATTTCAATCACACACATCGCTGACTTGACACAAACTCTATTTATTTCAATTAAAGCACTTACAGGCACTTTTGAAATTATCACTAGGAGTTATTGTCAGCCTGAAAGATGATGCTAGATGTACGTTCCAACAGGTAGGCTTCTATAGAGAAGAACGTACAAGAAACTCCATGATCACTCTTTTAAACCAAAATATGTTACAACAATGTTATGGTCGAATAAACCAAATACCACTTTTTACATTTTAACACGCGCACACGCGCACACGCGCCCATCGCCATATTTCTTTCTGCCCCTTCCTCTGGCGGTAGTGTGTCGTACCAGTACAAAATCTTATTACTTATGTAGTTGAATAAAATGTAGAAACAATACTAAAATTATTATCAGTTAATTCTTTTATCATTATACAACGCTAATATTCTCAAATAGAAAGGCGTCATAACATTATGACTGAATTAGTAGCTGCATCACTATTTGCTACTTCAATATTCCTGCGAGACGACATTTCCGGTGATTTGAAGAAATTAATTAAACAAAAGGTCATCATTAACAAATTGCCTGTGTAAAATAGTCTTGTCAATTTACACTCAGCAAGTCATTATTGAAACCTATTAAGTTCTCGTATTAAATTAGATCCATGAGATATTGACTATTGAAATAATGGTCTACGCCATTTTCTCATGAACCTCAATTACACAACTCTGTAATATTTCTAAACAACTTATAAATCAGATGTGCAAATTGTTAATATGACTGAAATCCTCATGGTTATACACTTCTGGACAAATCTATTGGCCCACCTTGTATTTTCAGTTTCGTTTGGTCCTAGCTAAAATTTTATATTAGGTCGAACAAAAAGTTTTTATGCAGTTTTGAACCTGGCACATTCACAATTTCATTCAATAGTCTTTTTTTGAATTTCGAACACAGAATTTAAAGAAACAAAAGACAATTTGGAGCCTGTTTGTTGATATCAAACAATCGAATACTAAGAAAACTTGGTTTTATTGGTTTACTTGGATTTCATTCTTAAAAAAGTGATTGATATCTTTGGTTTTGCAACAAACATTACTTATTCTTAAGGTGAGGTTCTATCAATAATCTATGGATACTTACCTTAAGTCGCCGCCCAAGTTGTGGCACTTATTCAGGCCGGACACAGCCAAAGAAACGTAAGTGCTCAACTTAATTTAAGTCGATCTGCGGTCCGAAATGTTTATCGAAGGTACCTAGAGACTGGCGGCTTTGTTCGTCGCCAAGGAAGATCTCGGGTCACAACTGAAAGGCAGGATCGATTCATCGTGACGACCAGCTTGAGAAATCGTCACCTTACCTCCATTGAGATACAAAACCAACTTCGCGACTTCCACGGAGTATCTGTGAGCGCTCGAACTGTTCGGAGAAGGTTAAAAGAACGCGATATGGTACCACACAAGCCAGCTAATGGGCCCAAACTAACGCGAGCCCACCGAACAGCGCGCCTTCATTTCGCACGCAGTCATTTAAATTGGACACAGCAAGATTGGAGCCGTGTACTCTTTTCTGATGAGTCTAAAATTGTGTTACATGGCAATGATGGAAGGAAGAAGGTCTACCGACGTAAGGGAGAGCGTTTCGCACAATGCTGCTTTGAAGAGAGGGTTGCTTATGGCGGTGGCTCATGGACTGTCTGGGGCGGTATATCCGCGAGCAGCAAAACTCAACTTGAGGTTGTTACAGGACCACGGCTGCCAACATTAAATGCTGAAAGGTACATTCGTGAGTGCTTAGAACCTCACGTGATACCATACGCGGACTATGTGGGCCCAAATTTCCTTTTTATGCATGATAATGCAAGAGCCCATGCGGCCGGCATCGTCAGGGAATATCTTCGGGATGTGAACATCATAGTTATGGACTGGCCAGCCAGAAGCCCAGACATGAACCCCATTGAGCACATGTGGGACGGAGCTAAAAATACGTGTTAGGGCTCGTCAGCCAGTTGCCCAGACGATGCAGGAGTTGAAAACTGCCATAGAAGAGGAATGGGAGATGATCCCTCAAAATTTCATAGAGCGGTTGATAAACTCTTTGCCTAATCGTATGAGAGCTGTGGTGCCCATGGAGGCAACACGCGTTATTAAATTAAACCTTTATTTGATAAAACATGTTTTTTATTCAAAAATCAATTGCCTTTAACAAGGCGCATATCCGACTTGTTAGGCGTAGCTCCATGTCGTATGGTATTCTGAATTCAAATTTAAAACAATACGATCGAAAAAGATGGTAAAATGTATCGTGTAAGGTTTAAAACTGCATCAACAGTTTTTGTTCAATCTAGCAATCATATTTCGGTAGGGGCCATCGAAACCTAAACTCTAAGATGGGCCAATAGATGTGTCCAGAAGTGTATAATAAATGCTTCCTTTTCATTTTAACTACAGTTTTAACTAAAACATTGAAATTAGTTTCATAAACAAATTTCCGATAACTTCAGCTTATCCAGCAAGCAAATAGATGGCGTTGATCTCAAATGAATTAATCAATACCCGTGTAGTATGGCAGCTACGGGGTCTCACTGCGACATATATGTAACATTATGTTGCGTGTTCGAGGGTTGGCAAACCATCGAATTGGTTTGTATAATGCCTTTGGATTAACCAAAAATATTATACATCCAATAGCATTGCGATAAACTATTTTTTCGTACATTTAAAATATACAACTGATAAAAAATAGTTTGAGTTATAATTATGTAACCGTTAAAAAAATATAAAGTTTCTATTCAACACAGCATCTACATACAAATTTACACTTATTATTGGTCGAATTGTGGTAACAGTACATCAAATAACGTATATTTTTAAATATCATCAAAATAGAGACTGTTATAACCTTTAAAAAAAAAATAGAAATTTTAGAATATAAGACTTAGAAACTTAGGATGCGTTCAAAATATTTGAAGGTATCGACAAACGTTTAGAAACAAAAAACACATTTTAAATTAAAGTAAATAGAGGATGTACCTAGTGTATGCGTCCTGGTGGGGGGCGTAGTCACTCGTCATTGGCGCGCAGCAGGCGAGTGCACATCATGCGTACTAGACTACTTCGCTGAGTGATTAGTATAAAACCGTTTTACGACCCTATGTTATAAAACGATTTTATACCGTTATACATATCACACCACAGTATAGATACTTGACTTAAACGCACCAACGAAGTCGCAGACAGAAGCGAGTTTCAAATAAAAAACTTTTTAATTGTACCATTTCCATTGTATTAACCCAGCTTTTCGAAAAGATTTTCGGGCTGGCAGGGACGAAAGAAGATTTAAAGAAATACAAGTTTGACCTGCAAGATGACGGCCCGAGGAGGAATCCTTAGGCTTATCTTGCAGGTGGCCAGCCCGAAAATCTTGTCTAGAATTATTAACTTATAAGTCCTATAAATTAAATCGTCGTTATTCTCAATTGCCTTTTCCATAGTTGTTTGGCGCTGGTTTTTCTTCTTAATGTTTTTAGTACTTAATTACATCTTATTCTTCCGATTTAGAGTTACTGATGAGCAAGTCTAAAAACTTCGTGATATTGAAGGATTCCGTAGTGCGATATAACTGCCTGTAGTGCCATAAAAAACCGACCAATACGAAGATGCAAACTATAAGGAAAAAAAAAATTAATGGCCAAGGCTATACATTATTGCAAGACCAAATTTCCTCCTGCCAAAAACAAACTCGGATCTCGGTTTGCATCTCGACTCGACACTTGGTTGGCAAAGTCAGGTTTCTAGTGCCAGTCAAAGAGCCAACGGAACTTTGCGATCCTTGTATCGTCTGAGGAACTTTTTGCCTGCTAAGACGAAGACTATGCTTGTGCAGACTTTAATTTTCCCTATTATTGACTATGGTGACGTGTGCTACTTTGACTTAAACGCAGTCTTGCTTGATAAGCTTGATAGGGTCCTTAATAACTGTATCAGGTTTATCTATAACTTGAGGAAATATGACCATGTATCAAACTACAGGTCTGAGTTGAAATGGTTGCCCATTCGCCAGAGAAGAAGTTTGCGTGCACTGACAACGCTTTTCTCCCTACTCAACTCTCTCTCCCCCCCTTCTTATCTAATGTCCCACTTTCAATATCTGTGTTCTTCACACGCTAGAAATCTGCGATCTTCTAACAACCTTCTCTTACTTTGCCCTTCTCATACTTCTGATTTTGTTCATTCTTCCTTTCATATCCAGGTCATTCTTCTCTGGAATGCGCTTCCTCTCGATATCAGAACGGCCACCAGCCAGTATGCATTTAAGCGGAAATTGCGAACTTATTTTCAGCACAAATAAGCAGAGTCATCTCATAATACTTTGTTCCTTTATTTATATTTATATGTGGAATGAATTTTGAGTAAAAGGGAATGTATGTAAAGGTGCGAGTGAAAGGTGAATAAGAGGGAAAGAGAGAGATATGAAGAAAGGAAGATGGCGAAGTGTGCTAGGTACGAGTAAGAGCGACGTACGACGTTAAACCGTATTTTTTTTAAGTTTTGCCAATTTGGTCAAAAATATAGAAGTTTTCTTCAGTCTAATTTTTTTATTTCACCACACGTTCCCACAAACTTGGGGGCTCGTCCGGGATTGCGGTGAAATAAGTGGAATTAGCTACGAAGTGAAGAACGCCAAACGACTCAGGCGCACGCACGACCACGACGCACGCCATCGATTTTCAAAGATCCTACGGACAACCACGACGTTTACGACGACATTCCTAATTACGACGACGACGAGGAATTACGATGAACACGGAAAAATCCGGCCAGGACTTCCACGATGCAGCGGCACCAATGACTTTGCCGGCACATGGCGACATGTTACACCTTACGGAACAACTTGTACGAAAATTCAGCGCACAGGACGAAACGCATACAGTATCCATGTGGATGCGCGATATCGAAGAAAATGGTGAAATATTTAAATGGAATTCAACACAATTATTGTTAGTGGCGCGACGTTCGCTAACTGGTACAGCAGCACTATGGCTGCGCAGCGAAAAGATACATAAAACATGGGATGAGTTGAAAGCTGCTATCGGTAAAGAATTTGCGGATACTATAGATGTGAAAAAAATACACACACTTGATGAGCGCAATGAAAGAATTGGGCAAACGCGGACGATTACCGGACTACGTAGCTATTAAATATATAGTAGACGGCATCATTGATGATGAGATAAATAAAGTTATGTTGTATGGTATCACAACATACGCGGACCTGAAAGAAAAGCTAAAGTTATACGCGATGTTCAAGAAAAACTCCGCTAAGGATATTCGACGTAGTAAACAGCCTCATGACACACAGAGTAGTAATATTAGAAAAAACACGGCTGTATTGATGCGATGTTTTAATTGTGGAGAAAAAAGTCACACGTCGGAAAATTGTCCTCATCGGTCGCAAGGTAAAAAGTGCTTCCATTGCAACGATTTCGGTCATATTTCTCCTAATTGTCCAAAAAAGATAGCAAGTTCAGATTTCAAGCAAGCAGAGCATACAAAGAAAACATCAAGCATTCGGCAGACTTCGGATACGATCGGAGGACACGAACACGAACAAATTCCGAAGGTTGGCACTTCTGCTGAACGAGAACAACGAAGACCAATCAATCAGATGTCGAAGAAAGCATTCTTCAGTTTGATGCAAGGGGGCGCCACCAGCAACGCGAACGACGAACTTCAAGACGATGTTCAGGGCGATGTCTACATAGCGACGACCGGAGTGACCATAGACGCGAATGATTCATGTTACAATGTTGGTAATATGAAACCACGGAGCAGCGCGGTGATTGGCTATAATGACAGTGGCCATATTGTCGAGTTTGACACATACAATGTAAACAATCAAAATATGGAACTTGATGAAAATATACCGGTTGTACGCCTGGTACGTCGTATAAAACCATTAAAAACAGTGTTTGTGCGCGGTAAAACGGGTAGTGCGTTAATTGATTCGGGATGTGACGTGAATTTGATGTCAAAGGGATTTTACGACGAACTTAACAAGTTTGATATACAGTGTAACGAAAACAACATTACGTTAACCGGTTTAGGTTATTCACAAGTAAAGTCATGTTGTGTTGTCACGTTAGACATAATGATAGATAATTGTTTATATCGTAATACTACGTTCTATGTAATGCCTAATGACTCTGTGCCATTTCAAATGATAATTGGTAATGATTTCTTACGAAATGTTATGATGTTTATGAAAGATTGTATGGTTTGGTTATTACCGAAAGATGATTGGATGAACCCTAACTATGAATGGTTGAAAGATGTTGCATGTTTCTCTAATAATAATTCTGTTGATTGTTTAGCTCACGTCAGTAATCCTACCATAAAACAAGAAGTAACGAGGTTAGTAACTAACTATGTGCCACAGAAAAGTAAAGAAGCTCCAATAGAATTGAAAATTGTTCTCAAAGATGACTTACCTGTATCTCAGCGACCACGACGAATCTCATTCAAGGAGCAGGAGGATGTGGATCGTCAGATCCAAGAATGGCTTGACAGTGGAATTATCAGGGTGAGTTACTCAGAATATTCTAGTCCATTGGTATTAGTGAGAAAAAAGGATGGTGGTTTAAGAATATGCGTTGATTATAGAAAGATTAACAGTAAAATGGTTAAAGATGAATACCCACTTCCTATAATAGATGATCACATTGACAAGTTGTCCTCAGCTAGAATATTTAGTGCATTAGACTTAAAAAATGGATACTTTCATTTACGCATACATGAAGATTCAATTAAATATACTTCTTTTGTAACGACAACGGGACAATATGAATTTTTACGTGCACCTTTTGGTCTGGCGACCTGCCCCAAGGTTTTTACAAGATTTATCACAATCATATTCAGAGAGTTGATTGCCAGAGGTGTCGTTATCATTTTTATTGATGATATTTTAATTCCAGCGGAAGATGAGAATCAGGCTTTTGAGCGCCTAAAGGAAGTTCTAAATACTGCGTCGGAATATGGGTTACATATTAACTGGAAGAAGTCTCAGCTGTTAACTAGAAAGGTAGAATACCTAGGCCACGTTATTGAAGGTGGTGCAGTAATGCCATCGCCAGGGAAGACAGATGCTGTTACAAAATTCCCTGAGCCGCAGAACTTGAAGCAACTGCATAGTTTTTTGGGACTTTGTTCCTACTTCAGGAAATTTATACCTAAATATGCTCAGATAGCACAACCGCTTACAGATATGTTGAGGAAAGAATGCAAGTTCGAATTTAATGATGAACATAGAGCTGTTTTTAACGAATTGAAGATGAAGTTGGCTACAAAACCAGTGTTGAAGATCTATGACCAAAGAGCAGAGACAGAGCTTCATACTGACGCATCAAGCATTGCTTATTCAGCTATTTTAATGCAAAAAGGTGATGATGGAAATTTACACCCAGTTCATTATATGAGCCGAAGGACTACTGATGCACAGGCCAAGTACACAAGTTATGAGCTTGAAGCACTAGCCATAATTGAAGGTGTGAAGAAATACAGACACTACATATATGGAAAATTCTTCAAGATTGTCACCGATTGTAAAGCTTTCCAAATGACACTAAATAAGAAAGATTTAGCATCATCAACAAGAGTTGCTAGATGGATTTTATTCCTACAGGATTATGATTTTACAGTAGAACACCGTAACGGTACTGCAATGAGACATGTAGACGCATTGAGTCGAAACCCGTAAGTCGTAGCAGCTATAACATCTAGCTTACACCAGGATATAAGACGTGCACAGGAGTGTGACGAGGGCCTTAGCGCAATAATAAAAATTTTGGAAGAAGAAAAAGTGTTTAAAGATTATACTCTGAATCAAGGTTTACTTTATAAAGGATCAGAGCAACAACTAGTGATACCTAGTACGATGGAAAATGAAATTATAAAGAGGGCACACAGTAATGGTCATTTTGCAAAGAAGAAAACCTTAGATTTAATTAGCAAGGATTACTACATTGAAAAAATAGGAAAGAAAGTTGAAGATTATATAGCATCATGTATACCATGTCTACTGTCAAACAGAAAAGAAGGAAAACAGGAGGGTTATCTTAACCCAATTGAGAAGGGAGATACTCCGCTGCATACGCTCCATTTAGATCATGTTGGACCCTTGACAGAAACTCATAAGCAGTATAATCATATACTTACCGTTATTGACGCTTTCACGAAGTTTGTTTGGTTGTTTCCATGCAAGAGTACCACAACGAGAGAAGTGTTGAATAAATTGGAGATACTACAGCAGACTTTTGGAAATCCAGAACGATTAATCACAGACAGAGGTACTGCTTTTACCAGCAACGAGTTCCAACAGTATTGTATGAAGGAGGGAATAGAGTTATGTCACATCACTACAGGAGTCCCTAGAGGAAATGGTCAGGTGGAAAGGGTTCACAGAACTATTATACCAATACTCACAAAGTTATGTATTGAAAAACCAGGATTATGGTATCGGCATGTAGGAAGAGTGCAAATGGCATTAAATAGTACTTACCAAAGAAGCGTGAACACTACTCCATTTGAGATGCTAATAGGAAGGAAAATGAAGAGACAAGAAGATATAGAAATATACGAACTCCTACAGCAAGAAGGACGGGACAACTACATAGAAAATCGAGAAGATTTGAGGAAGAGAGCAAAACAGCAAATAATGGAAGTACAACAGGAAAATAGGAAGAACTATGATAAGCATAGGAAAGATAGTAAGAAATATCAAGAGGGGGAGTTAGTTGCTATAAAGAGAACCCAGTTTGGGCCAGGGCTCAAACTCAAACCTAAGTATTTGGGACCCTATAAGGTCACAAAAACTAAGAGACACAACCGATATGATGTTGAAAAAACTGATAGGATGGCAGAAGGTCCAGTCAAAACCACAACATCTGCTGATTATATGAAAAAATGGCCAGATGACATGGAGTGAATCAGTAAAATCAAGTAAGTATGTGAGGTTTATGAAGTATGTTTGTTGTGTGTTGACTGTCCGAAGTGTTATGTATGAAAGTGTTGGATGTTAAGAATTTATTTGGTGTTTATTTTGTAATATTGTAGCTTTATAACCACAGAGTTGTTATTGTTATGGGTAAGAGCATTACAAGTAAAATTGTAATATGTCATTAAGGTATTTTGTACAATTTATTTTGTTAATTGTGCAAAGATGTAATAGTTAAGATGTTAAACCTGTCATTATGTTAATGTTGTAAAAACATTTATTTTTGTTTGTTATGCAAAAATGTAATACCTAATTAAGATGTTAAACCTACCATGTCATAAAAGTCTTTTGTATAATTGTTTGGTTTAAAAAAAAAAAGTAATATTAAGATGTTAAAGCTAAACTGCAATAAGTGTGTTTTCCATTAGAGTCTAAGGTTTATAGTTTGTAAAACGTTGTGTCTGAGGGCAGACAGTGTGTAGGATGACCGAGTGTGGAATGAATTTTGAGTAAAAGGGAATGTATGTAAAGGTGCGAGTGAAAGGTGAATAAGAGGGAAAGAGAGAGATATGAAGAAAGGAAGATGGCGAAGTGTGCTAGGTACGAGTAAGAGCGACGTACGACGTTAAACTGTATTTTTTTTAAGTTTTGCCAATTTGGTCAAAAATATAGAAGTTTTCTTCAGTCTAATTATTTTATTTCACCACACGTTCCCACATATATATATAATATATATATATTATATGTTTATGTATATTTTATATAGGTATGTTATATACCAAACATTAAATTATGTATGTATAGTTTATATATTCGTAAGTTTATATCTTTTTAACTTTTTTAATATATATTTTTTTTTCGTATGCACCTGCCATGTTATCTCTTCACCACCCTTGGTTGACTGGTAGAGAATGCCTAAGGCATTAAGTCCGCCTTTGTACCTTTGTGCATGAAGTATAAATAAATAAATAAATAAATAAACTTTCAAGGTCACCAAAACCCGTTCTGGTGACCTTACAACTGTTTTGTCCCTTTCGTGGGAGGGAATGTGGTCTCTTTAAACAAACAGTTTCAGGTCCTGGCTATACATAACTGCTGGACATTTTCCGTGGGAGCGCTAACGAAAAAGTATTCAATTCGAGTCAGTTTCCGATTGGAAATAAATAACAATAAATGGGAATAATAATAATGTTTATAATAATAATAATAATGTATGGATCGGAATGTTGGATGTCCGTTAAGAAGATGGATGAAAAAAGATTGCATGTAGCGGAGATGAGAATGTTGAGATGGATGTGTGGAGTTACCAGAATGGATAAGGTGAGAAATGAATATATTAGAGGAAGTTTGAAAGTGGCGCCAGTGACAGAAAAGTTGAAAGGGAATCGTTTGTCTTGGTATGGGCACGTGAAGAGAAGAGACGAAACTCATGTGACCAAAAGAGCTATGAATATTAATTTGGATGGATGGAGAGGGAGAGAAAGGCCAAAGAAAAGATGCGTGGATTGTGTGAAGAATGATATGAATGAAAAGGGCGTCAGTGAAAGCATGACGTTGGACAGGACGGAATGGAAGAAGAAAACATGTTGCGCCGACCACAAGTAACATGGGATAAGGGCAGGAAAAAGATGAAAGAAGAAGAAATGGGAATAATAATAAATGATAACTTGAGGTTTTTTTAATTGTTAAAGTGTACTTACTGGCACTAAACACAACATTAACAACATTAGCCATTTTTCGTGCCAATTTCTACTACCTATCTATAATTTATCTCTTCAAGTAATGAGAAAGCTATCTAACGAAAAAATCGTTTTGATTTTTGATTTACGAATAATCCAGTGTGAAATTAGTAATTTGCATTATCATCTGTATGTCGTGATGGTGCAGTGGTTAAGGCGACTCACTTGCGACTCACGCACGAGGGTTTAACGAGTATGTACAGTCGCCAGCACGTCAACGTAAACGCTATACATATCTATAACTACGATGCGGTAGAGTGTTAGAAAAAAAGTATCTTTGACATGATTGGTGGAGTTTTCAACGTCTGCGAAATTGTCCAATGGTCAAAGTCAAAGTCAAATCATTTATTTCAACTACACCATTAAAAAGGCACTTTTGAACGTCATAATAAAAAAATATTAAGTTGATTCTAGTTGACCATTCCAAAAGGTAGTTTCGTATGGAGAAGAATGGGCATGAAACTCCATACTTACTCTTTTAAAAATAAATGTGTACAATATTTTGCATTTACAGTTATATAACTATACGTGAATACGATGGACCTTGCATAAAAACACTATATTGAAGTATGTACAAAGTATTACAAGATAAAGAATGACAGCTAAGTTGTATACATAGATACATAGTGTTCACATATTATTATTTACAATTATTGTAAAAGTAGACAACCACTCCATACATTTCAACAAACTATGAACCTATGAACCAGTGTGTGACCCAAAACAAGAATTAAATATAATGTATGTAGGTACTAAGTATAAATTAAGTAGATTTAATTAGCAATCCGTTTGATTTTGTCTAGACTGTAGATTGTCCTATGGAGCCCGGACCAGCATGTTTCCAAGCATTCTTATCATGGATATAATCCTCTAAACTGTAATATGCTTGTTTACAGAGTGTACTTTTAATATATGTTTTAAATTTTCTTTCATTTAGTTGCAATATATCATTAGGAATTTTGTTATAACACTTAACACAGAACCCCATAAAAGATTTATGAACTTTAGACAATCTAAAATATGGTTGAGCTATTTTGTCTTTGTTTCTAGTATTAATATTATGTCTATCACTAACCTTATTAAATAAATGTAGGTTTTTTCTTACGTACATAATATTTTCATAGTATAAATTGGCAAGGCACTGTCATTATATTAAAATTTTCAAATAGTTCCCTAAGAGAATCGCGGCGACATAGATTATAAATGGCTCTAACAGCTCTTTTTTGTAAGTTAAAAATGGATTCAATGTCGGCAGCCCGACCCCACAGTAAAATACCATACGACATAATGCTGTGAAAGTAGCTAAAGTAGACCATACGCGCAGTTTCTACATCTATCAACTGTCTTATCTTTCTAACAGCATAAGCCGCGGAGCTTAGTCGCCCCGCAATAGATGTTATGTGAGGTCCCATTGTAATTTCTCGTCTAGCGTGATTCCTAGGAAAACCGTTTGACTATTAAATTCCAGTTTCTCTCCATTTAGAATGATGTCACAAATGCTATTCCTAACATTTGGTAAAATGAATCGAATACATTTGGTTTTTTTTTTCATTAAGTACCAAATTGTTTACCGTAAACCAATTTTGAACCTGAAGAATAGCGTTATTTACGTCGTCAAGATGTTGTGACCATCTGTCTACTTTAAAAATCAGTGAAGTGTCATCGGCAAATAACACCATCTTCGGTTGGTTTTGAAGTAATTGGGGTAAATCATTTATATAGACTAAGAATAGAAATGGACCTAATATGGAGCCTTGAGGAACGCCCATAGTCATTTTAGACCCCAATGAGTTCACACCGTTAACCTGAACTTTTGCCTGTCTATGCCTCAGGTATGACCTTAGTAAATCAAGAGATACTCCACTAATCCCGTAGTGGTCCAGTTTCAGCAATAGTGTCTCATGGTCAACGCAATCGAACGCCTTTGAGAGGTTGCAAAAGATTCCAATGGCATCTTGTGATTCCTCCCAAGCGCTAAAAATGTTCTTTATTAGGGTGACACCGGCGTCAGTTGTACAACGCCCTTTGGTGAAACCGTATTGTTGTTCATGAAAGATGGATTTTTTATTAAAGTGATGTAACATTTGATTAAGCATTAACTTTTCAAACACCTTACTGAGAACTGGTTGAATCGACACAGGCCTATAATTGTTGGGGTCTTTACTATCACCGGATTTGAACAATGGTACTACTTTACTGTGTTTCATCAGATCCGGAAAGACTCCTTGGTTTACACTGGTGTTAAATATGAGAGCTAAATAGGGCGCAATCGTTTCGATAATAGATTTACAGACTTTTACAGACATTCCCCAAAGATCTTCTGTTGATTTAATTTTAAGATCTTTAAAGGCTTTTATAACAGCCTGGGGGTTTGTATGTTGAAACCTAAACTCCAAAGGGCATTTCTTAACATTTTTCCTAAGTAAGGCAGCAGAGAGAGCGGGAGAGGAATTTAAGGCTTCAGTGGTTCTAATGGGAATGTTGCCAAAAAAGGTTTCAAATTCTTGAGCTACTTCTATATCTGAATTTATGGAACCATGTGCAGTCTCTAAATTAAATTCAGTACTACGCTGCTTTTTCCTACCTTTTAAAAAGTCTACTAAACTAAACTAAACTTTTTAAAAGTGTCTGCAAAATAGCCAAATCTGGCTATTCTGCAGACACTTTTAAAAAGTTTGGAATATTTCGCAACATACTGATGAAAGCTTGTATTAATTATATGTTGCTTTAGGCCATAAAGCTCAAATAGTTTTTCCCTGCTTTTACGAATACCTGGAGTCGCCCAGTCGCTAAATAAGACCTTCGTGCAAATACTTTTATTCCTTAGTGGAAAAGCTTCATTAAATTGCATGTTTAATAGTGAAAAAAACTCAGCGTAGAACTCATTTGGGTCACCTATATTATCAAAGCACTGAACACTCAATTTACTTTCCAATGAATTATCAAATTTCTCTTAGTTTTTACATGTGATTGGCCTAAACCTTATTTGAATTTTTTGTAAAGGTACGTGGGAGCAAATCGTTATTGTCTGTCCACTATGATCAGATGGCAGTTTATTTATAATTTCTTTATGAAAGTAATCACAATTACAAAAAATATTATCAATACAGGTGGCAGAAGAAGCTGTCACTCGAGTGGGTTCCATGAAAACATTGGACAAATTAAATGACCTAAAAGGACTCAATAATCTGATACTATTGAAATTGTTTTCTAACAAATTAATATTAAAGTCACCACATATAATGATAGATTTACTACTAGTACTAATTTTTTTGAACACATCTTCCATTACCGAATCAAATATAGATAAATTCTGGTAATTTGGAGGTCTGTATACGCATACTATAACATGCTTATCCAGCTCAACACAGGACAATTCAATAATGTGTTCAACTGATAATCTAACAATGTCTTTTCGTGCTTTACATTTAATAGAATTTTTAATTAAGATTAATGACCCGCCGTGTACCGTATGTTTCCGGCTGAAATGGCTAATTACACAATAATTTTCATCTGTACATATAATAAAACAGTAACAAAACTGTGTCTGTACATTGAATATATTAAAAAATAAATAATTGAGGGGGGTTTAGGAACAGAAATAGAGCACGAATCCAAAAAAAAAATTCTGTCTGTTTGTCTGTTTGTTTGTACACGCTAATCTTCGGAACTACTGGGCGGATTTGAATGATTTTTCTTTTGTTGTATAGGTATTAAGTCTGGGCAACATATAGGCTATAATTTATCTTGGAAACTTGAACACCAGATGCAGAACCGCAACAGACCAGCTAAACTATAAGAGATACAAAAATGGTACCATAGCAAAAATTGTTCCACGTGATGAGCATTTTCTGCTGAGAGAATAAATTTGAAGATCTGGAACACCTGATGTGGAACTCCAAGAGCCCAGCTACACCATGACACATATAGGAATGACGTCTTAGCAAAAGGTGTTCGGTCTGATGGGCATTTCCTGTTGACTTCTAAAAATCGAAGATCAGAAACATCTGATGTCAAAATCAAAGCTTTCACTAATTTCACTGTATCTTATAAAATAACATAAGCTGGGAGTATCTCCACGCGGTGAGGGTGGTAACAGTTTCAGATCTTCGATTTTGCCGACCCCGTTGTCGCTGGCAAAAGCAACAGGATCCGCGTACGAAGTTGCGGGCAGAAGCTAGTAATTAATAGACATCACTTGATTATCTTTTAACCAATGTTCTGTTATCACTGGACGATGGTCGGAATTAAGCTCGTGTAGCGTCTCTATAGATTGCAAACGGAGGTTCATATTCTTGAGCAGCGCTATATCGAGGATGTCGGGAAGATGGTAGGGATCGTGGGAGAAATGAGTGGGAGTCATCGGGGCGATGACGTCGAAGTTCAGTTGGGAACAGAGGTTAAACACGACCCTACATCTGGAAGAGGTCCAGTTACTATTCCAGGAGGGATGTTTGGCATTGAGATCGCCCGCCAGTAAGACGGAGTCACCCAGGCCAAGAAGAGCAGAAAGGTCATCCTTGAGGAGGATAGGATCGTCCTCCGATGGTGATGGAGGGACGTATGCTGAAATAATAGTTAACGGTTTATGACCGGTCATGCCGCGCCGACAGACAGAGACCTCGAGGCGAGCGAGGGGAGGAGGGTCCATAGGAATGGAGTACAGAGCCTTTCTATAGTATATTAGGGTTTCGCCCCTGTGACAACGAGACCTATCATTGCGAACTATACGGTAGTTGGCAATATTCGGGTCACGATGATGGGGCTTAAGAAAGGTCTCCTGTATGAGGAGGATATCAAGTTGATGGTCGCGGAGGAAATTGGCGATCTCATCACGTTGGTTAATAATGCCATTGGCGTTAAAGAATCCTAACTTAAGGGATCGGGGTTTGGTAGTACACGGCCTTTCCTTATCCATTGGATTAGTTAGGGTAAAGTTTATCTAGGGCTTGCGTAATCTCCGGATATGCTTTGAACACCTTAAGGATGTCGCTAATATTAGCTTTGCACGCGAGTATATCCCTAGCCATAGCTTCAGCAGCGGGGTTGCGGTAAATTTGGTAGGCGAGGTTGATGACTTCGCCTATCCTCTCGGTAGGGAGAGATGCAGGTACGCGGGAGGCGGAGGGCGCGGTTGAAACGGCGGGGGCGGCCTTAGAAGGGGCGGGGGCGGCCTTAGGAGCGGCGGGGGCGACCTTAGGTAGGGGGGGCGTGGTCGCGGAGGCTAGGTTCGGCGCGGGGACTGGCGAATCCATCAGCGCTGGCATGGGCAGAGATTGGGAGGGCTTCAATGCAGGGAACGCTCTCTGATGATTAAGCGAGTTCCATGGGGAGGGCCTCTGAGGGCTGAGACGCTCGGGCATCTCTGAGGAGGGAATCTTAACAGAGGGGCTTTCCCTTTGTTACGGTTACGGCTTTCTTGGCCTTAGTGGCCTGAGAGGGACTCTTACCCTTCTTTCTCTTACCTCCCGGACCGACAACTAGGTAGTCGTCGTCCGAGGACGCGGGGCTTCCTCAGAGTCGGAATGAGATGGCTCAGAGACAGGGACAGAAGTATCCATTGTTTCTGAGGAAAATGGCGACGCAGAGCGCAGCTGCGTGGGAACAATGGTCGCGGGAACAATGGGCTCGGAAACAATGGGTTCGGAAACAATAGGTGTTTCCGCGTACGGGCTTGTTGTCTTAATTGACAATAGGGACGGGATTTGCGGTGGCATAGAGGATGCCGCCACAGGTGTGCCTTCGTCGGCGTTATCAGGGGATAGGGGGCTATCGAATACGTCACTGAAGTCAGCGACGCTTGTTTCGGCTGATTTACGGGACGCGGACGCGTAGTTCTCTAGCCATATCGCTAAATCGGCTTGGAACACGGCGCTTTTAAATAATCGGGCCTTGACGTACGCTAATATGTCAGCGTCTGACATGGTCGGAGGGAAAGCTAAATTGGGGAGGGAATTTTGAGAGATTTAACTCTCAGGGAAGCTTAAATTAAAACCTAACACCTAACTCTAACTCCCCGGGTGGAGTGGCCCGGGGATGTGTAACCCTCCCTGTCGGGTGTAGACAGGGGGGTGAGTACCTATTGGTGAGCCCTAAGCTTGTAAGCCCGTCGCCAGTCTTATTGTGCGAACGGGGCCCTGCGAAGGGTGTAGACACGCCCAACCGACACTAGGTGTGTTGCTGTGGAAGGAAACCAGAGACTAGGTTCGACTAAGAGACCCCCCAAGGCCGAAAGACTAGCTCCCGTCTCCAATTGACTGCCTCGCCCTGAAGGGGTTTGGGGGGTGTGATTGGGGCAACACCCACTCGGCTTCGTTGGCACCGTAAGGTATCCACCGAGTACCACGAAACTGTGGTTTTGCCCTGAAGGGGCCTAGTGAAGCTACACGACTGACTCTGTTTAAAGGAATATGAATTTCAGCCGTCGCCTTGAAAAAGGCAACTTTTGAACAGTTGGTTGCAGTCGGCTGACTACAGGAATCGTTGCGGCGGGCGCAGCGAGAGCAGGTGATGAGCGTAGCGGCAGAGCGTGGAGCGAAGAGGCGACACGTCCGTGCGCGGCGAGCGTCGAGCGAAGAGGGGGGTCCGCTGATTATATTGAACCGAAATGTTCCTGAATTTATACAATTTTTTTTCAAGTAATTCACCAATCAAATTCAATTACAGTATTTCAAAAAACGCGGGAAAAACTAGAATCCAATCAAATTAAAACAAATTAGCGGGAATTGTTAATACAAATTATCTATAGTATCGCGAAACTTGACCGTAACGAGGAACACGTGAGAATATTTACGTTTTTCTCTAATTATTTCTCAATAAACATATGTAAAACTATATGTAATCCTATTCTATGTACCGAGATTTACAAGAGAAAAATATAAAACTATCAATAAACATTACATAATAAACATAAGTTTACTCTAACGTTAAGTCTACTATGTACACAATACAAAATGCTAAAAAACTATCGAACTATAAACTCTTAACTATTAATTGAGCGTTCTTAATGTTTATATACATTCCTATTATTACCTATGTACCACTATAACACTATAGACTATATTATTCACCTATAAACTGTACTTTTTACTGTCCCGCACAGTTAGCAATGTTTATGTACAGTACGCAAAGGAGATAAGTATCCATGTCGTCGGGAATAGTTGAAGATTTCTTAGAAACCAATGCGGGCTTTCAAATGAAATTTTATTAAATCATTGAACTGTTTATTCTCTATAAATTGTATTTTATTTTATTCATAAAAACCTATCGGTTCCTAAGTAAACTTCAACTGTTTCCGGCGACATGGATACTTATCTCCTTTGCGTACTGTACATTCCTGTCAGTGTCTATTGCCTATGTAAGACTATTACACTATAACACTATGAATTTTCATTGTCCCGCACAGTAACTAGTACTGTAATAAACACTGTAATTGTTTATAGTCCCTATAAAATGGGAACTCTAAACCCTGACGATATACCGCTCGGCTCTCCTGATTTTTGGTGTTTATAATATTGTAGCACCTGAGCTACACTAGTAGTCTAAGCTACGTTGAATGAAAGATATTAGGTCTTTACATATGAAATTGCCGCTCGGTATCAAAAAATTAAAAATAACTTTTTTTTAAAGAAATTATATATTTAGTCAATCGAAGTATGCACCATTGTTA
The DNA here is from genome assembly GCA_947361185.1 of Charanyca ferruginea. Lineage (NCBI taxonomy): Eukaryota > Metazoa > Arthropoda > Insecta > Lepidoptera > Noctuidae > Charanyca > Charanyca ferruginea. The sequence goes on from OX376057.1 coordinate 11,885,337, forward strand.
TCGATACACTTCCGCCATTTTATCGGGAGGTCATTGATTTCTTTCGTAAAAAAATCCTGGGAGCGAGAATCGATGAACTGCTTGAAGGCTGTTTTAACTGCCTCATCAGAATTAAATTTTTTTCCTTGTAAAAAGTTGTCTAAATTTCGGAATAAGTGGTAATCGGTTGGGGCAAGATCTGGAGAGTATGGTGGGTGACGCAGAGTTTCCAGTCGCAGCTTCTCTAACTTGGCGACCGTCTGATGTGCAGTATGTGGTCGAGCGTTATCCTGAAGGAGCTATGGGCTAGAGCAATTGACCAGTCTCGGTTGTTTAATGGTGAGCTTTTCCATCATTGTATGCAACTGTTGACAATATACATGTCTGCAGTAATCGTCTGGCCTGATCTCAAGAAGTTGTAGTGGATGACACCAGCACAGGACCACCAAACACTAACCAGAATCTTCTTTTTGGTCAGTTTTCGCTTGGGGCAAGGTTTTGCCGGTTCTCCAGGGTTAAGCCATTGTGATGATCGCTTGCGATTATCGTACACGATCCACTTCTCATCACAAGTGACAATACGATTTAAAATTCCCTCATTATTGTGACGATTGAGCAAAGAAGCGCAGCAACCGACGCGTGTTTGTTGGTGTGCTTCAGTCAATTCGTACGGTACCCACTTTTCGAGCTTTTTTACTTTTCCAATTTGACGCAAATGGATAATTATTGTTTTGTCACTTACTCCAAAGGCTACTGCTAATTCAGAAGTGTTTTGAGATGGATCCGCTTCCACTATCGCCTTTAATTCTTCATTATTCACTTGAGTATCCGGTCGTCCACGAGGCTCATTTTGTAAATCAAAATTTCCAGAACGGAAACGTTGAAACCAAAAACGCCTGCCTGGCCCGTACACGTCGTTAATCCTTCGAGCCGTTTCTGCTGCACTGGTGCCACGGTGGAACCCATATTCGTAAATACCGCGAATTTTTAATTTCTCCATTGTTGTTGCTATAGCAATTTTCAAGCCCAAACAAATGACGTAAAAACAAATGAAACACGAATTTTAAAACAATATTCTTTAGTCTTTATTTTGAAATAATTTTGAATTTGGAATTCCTAACCAAACATAAAATATTTGATTTCACAGTTGCCAGTATTAAGTATCGGCAATTTCATATGTAAGGACCTAATATTATCGACTTGTAGAAGACTATATTGATCAGATTAGCGAGAGGAACTTTATATGACCGCAGCTCTGAGCTTAGCCGGGTCTTACTGACATCACATGTCATAGTATAACAAAACTATCTTCTACATCATTCAAATATATTCTAAGGTATCCAGAAGGTTCTAACCATAGACTAAATAGTTATGGCTTCATTACATAAAGCCTCTCTCGTTGGGCAAATCTCTACATCAGCTACGCCCCCTTCATGAATAAAAGGGACTAGTAGCTTTTATTCATGTTCCGAACGTTCTGGACACCAATACTAGTTTACGAAGTACCTAATTGACTAACTAACCTAACAACTACCTAAACCTATAGTAAAGTCCCTGCCTATGTGTGGGAAACAATGGGTCTGCCTCTCTTGAGGTGGCTTAACTCATGACGTACGACGTTATAACATTTATATGGAAATAGAATAAAAACAATAGATGCGACCGTGCATCAGCTTAAATACAACGACATTATGTTTAAACCTTGCATAAATAAAACCACACTAAAACTTCATGAACAGCCCACTAGACAAATGACATGGCCAAATCCATGTCCTCCTTTTTTGGTGACCTATATTTCTTCCTATACGAGGTTTAAAATTAAATGAGGAAAGACAAAACTCGAAACAAACTTTGTCCACTTAATAAACCATGCGTGTCGATTCGACACTCTACGCGAAGATTATACTCCGTTAGCGTAGTTGGTTACGTCAGTGAACGAGGCCTGCTATGTTATTCTGTAAGAACTCACTCCAATTCTCACGTCTGATTCCGCGGTGAAAACTGTTTTAGGTATACTGTAATTCGATAACTACTACGCTAGCGCCACTGAGTACCAACTAAGGTGAAGCGAATTATTATTACGTTACTATTTTAGCGAATACCAAATACTTTTCACTTCAGGTAAGTGAAATCGGAAATGAGATAGGATTCGAATTCGCGGGTGAATTCTTACAGAATCGCACTGCTGTAGGAGTCCTATTCTACACTATTACTATTACTTTAAATAATCTACTAAGTAAAAAAAAAGAATAAGATACACGCTTTTTGATGAAATCTTGAAATCCATTAGACTTCAAGAAATGTGGGCACCATTCACCCATCAGTCTTCAGCTCGTAGTAAATATGAAAATACAAAAAAAAACACGCATTATTATCATGTCGAAATATTTCTAATCACATACATAACAATACACCTAGCATCATCTGTCCATCGTGACTGACCTAAATAACCGTGGTAACTATGCTGTATAACAACCAATAATTAATAAAATGACAAATAATACACAACCTAGATTGACAAAAAGTTTCTATTTAATTATATTTGTCGTAACCTACATAAGTCAAGAGTTATTATAAACATAAAGTTTCAATTCAATCGTATCCATAAAAGATATTATGATACAAAACTGTTTAGAACTAGCCATAAAAATAAAAATAAAATCATCTTTCAAAAATTGTCAATAATAAAATTTACCTAAAGGAGAGTTCATACTACCGAATATTTTCTTCATCAAAGCTAGTCGTAATAAATTATTTTTAACCGACTTGAACGGAATGAGGTTCTCAGTTCGACCTATAAATTTATTAATATATTTTATTTTTATTTCACTATTCTTCGAAATTAATAACGATTTCAAACTCATACGTGTTATATATTTATTTATCACAGCAGGTTGCGGAACCATATCATATAATTTCACATCACGCGTGACCTTACTATTCGCTCTAATAAAACTTTGGCTATCGGAACCAACATTATACACAATATATCGCGACAACTCGACGACAACATTTTCGTCCACCTCAACGAATGTCTCAACATTCGTCTTGCATTCTACTATCACCAAGTTCTCTTCCAGAACGTCAGTGACTACATTATCTTGTACCTGCTGGTACGAAACATCAACTACTTCTTCTTCTTTCGGCACCTCGACATCAGGTTGCTCTGAAAGATTTCTACTTAATAAAATGATTGGACTGGACTGACCCGATTTATCTTTCTCTTCCTCGTGTTCTAGAGGGGACGAGACCGACTTCTGTGCCTCATTTTTATCTAGGCTGCTCTCTAGACAGCTAGACACAGCAACCACATCTTTTCCAACACTGCCTGCTTGGCAGCCATCTTTTTCATTTCTATGGGAAAATGAACCATTAATATCCTCAGACTTAACTTCTTTCGCCGATTCCACTACTGGAATTACGGCCTGCTGCTGTAAAAGTTGCCGCTTCCTTCTAGCGGGCCAGCTTTTAGCGAATTGTTCCCTTAACTTATCGCAAGTCTCCTCGAAAGACATGCCATACTCGAAGAAAAGTCGGTAGTAGGCGTTTGCAGTACTCTTCAAAAAACAACCCAGAAGTACTGGATAACCGGCTTCCTCCCATTCCTTGCGCTGTGCAACCGCTTTGAACTGTTCGAGGAAATCATCGAACTCCAAACCCTGATGACCATAATAATAGGGCATATCTTCCCCAGGGAAATAATCACGATCATGACGACTCATCGTGGTTTATAACAACATTTAATAAATGACACAAATACTTCTCTGTATTTCCTTTTATACGATGCCGAAAAATCGCTCGTCTGCACTGCACTTTATAGTATAGAACGTTTATACGTACAATTCTTCGCTGCTATACCAGCGTAATCATCAATCTGGCCCTATTAATAGGCCTTCCAGCTACTTCTGCTGGAATATCAAACGCTCTGGGGGCGAGCACTCGCTTCGCGCATCTGAAAAAGAATACTTCTAACCGGCGCCTCTCGCCAATTTGTAGCACCTGAGCTACACTAGTAGTCTAAGATACGTTGAATGAAAGATATTATCGACTTGTAGAAGACTATATTGATCAGATTAGCGAGAGGAACTTTATATGACCGCAGCTCTGAGCTTAGCCGGGTCTCACTGACATTACATGTCATAGTATAACAAAACTATCTTCTACATCATTCAAATATATTATAAGGTATCCAGAAGGTTCTAACCATAGACTAAATAGTTATGGCTTCATTACATAAAGCCTCTCTCGTTGGGCAAATCTCTACAATATCTATCACATCGAAAACTGAAAGAGCATGTTCATAAATCCTTATTTATATAAATGAGAGAACCTAGACATTACTGATTTTAGATTTTAAGTACGTCAGTTATATCAATTAGCTGAGCCACCTTTGCATTAAATGGTTGAGATTTAAAAAAAAATGAATCGATAGAATTTTATAATAAGATTTATTTTGCTACCATTTGAGTAAAGTAAATAAAATATAAAATAATTGCAAATTCTATCGATTCGTATACTAGAAAATTTCAACCATTTATGAAAAGGTGATTCAGCTAATTGCTACAACTGACGTACGTATGAGTGTGGTAATCTTGAAATGGCATAAGTACGGTCGAACAAGCTAATTGGTTTACAAGCAAAAATATTCATCTTTCTACCTATACTAACAATTTTTTTATTTTGTCTTTAATACGTAGGTACCAGGGATACCTACGTGCTCGAGATAAGAAAATGGCATAAAATTAAATGAAAGATGAATATTTTTTCCTGTAAACCAATTAGCTTGTTGGACTGTACAAGATTATGTATTTCCATCGTTAATTTTCTACAGTAAAAAAAATAGTAATAATTGATAAATATTTACAGCCTATCAGACACCAACATGAGTCGATTACTTTAACCCAAATTGGAATTCCCTGTACTATAGAATCTTACTTTCACATATTATTGACAATGTACCAAAATTGGTTTTTTGGTTTAGTAAGCCTTTCGTAGGGTATCTATAGGTAAAGCGATATTATAATAAACACTACAAATACGCCCAAAATAAACTTCCGTTTTTTTTGCACTCTGTTTTCATCGATGTTTTTTATCGATAAAATATTTATACCAATCCCCCTTCCCTATTTTAGACTAGAGTTGCGTGTGTGCATTCAGTGCCTATATCTATACTTTCTAGTGCCCGCCCCTTTCGAGCATGTGTGCCATAAGGTAACACAGATGTGTTGCGCATAATTTATTGTTTGCATGCGAAAATAGTATCATGTGTGCCGTATCAGTTTCTTATGTTTTTGTATGAGTAAAAACAAAACACAACTTAGGCGACACTAGGTTTTGAACATATATTGAATGATGGCATATCTCTCGGATATCTATGGTATGTGTCTTGGCTACGATTCGGGCACCTATTTGGAGAAACAACACACAAACCAACAAACACAAATAACTACCGGAGATTTATTGTGAAGCATGTCACAGTTCACATTAATGTCGGGCATGTCACCAGCTAGGAGAATCAATCACTTGCTACGAATGCGACCATTGTCCGTCCGCTATTACTATCTTTCCAACGCCAGAAAGCTACCGCGCTCATCGCTTTCGAACCCGCAACGAGGCCGGCAACGGTTGTACTACACGAAGTGCGCGCGGCCTGTGGACTCAGCGCGCTATCAAGTGCCGCCGTACTCGGTGCGTCTTCCGTCTCGCTCTCGCTCCTTGCAGCTGTGTTGTAGTGTCTCGGTAAGCGAATATGACTCATGCGCTTTAGCATTTGTAACCATTCCATCCATTTTGTAAACATGATATCTGTTATCATTTCGTCCCAGCCTATGTTCTATGTTCTATGTTAGGGGGGTTTGGTTTCCGCACTTAGTCCGTAAATATGGACCATTGTACGTGAGCCATGGCGGCCGACTACTCCAACCAGCCCACCTCCCTCCAGAAGCAGATCAATCTTCCCAGTCTTCTCAGGGCATCCGCAAGGGAGTTTGGTGTTCCAAGGGTTTCCCTGCGGATCTGGGTGACGCCAGTGCACTCAAGGAGTACATGTGCCACCGTTTCATCCGCCCCCATGCAGGCTCTGCACAGAGGACTATCAGTGATGCCTAAGGTGTGAAAGTGTTTGTTCAGTGAGCAGTGTCCGGTGATGGTCCCCGACACCAGTCGCAAGCTATCCCTGTCCAGGTGCAGAAGGCGCCTGGTCAGCTTCATATCTAGGGATGGCATAGCCTCCTTGGACTGCCTGCACCCTGGTGTCGAGGTCCACCATTCCTCCGCTCGTATTTGTGTGTAGTCTTTTACCCAACTTCTTAGCTGATTGAACGGGATGGGCACAATGGGTTCGGGTCCGAGGGCTTTTGAGCTGGAGCCCCTCCTGGCGAGTTCGTCAGCCGCATCGTTGCACAGTGATCCACTGTGCCCCTTGATCCATTGTAGTGTCACCGTATTGCGGTTTTCTACCGTAATACGTTCTAGTGCATTATGGCATTCTAGTATTAGTCTCGACGTGATCTGGTTTTTCTCTAAGGATTGAAGTACTGAGGCACTATCGGAGAGTATACGGATGTGTGTATCCGTAACCTCCCTGGCCTCAATGGCATGTGCTGCCTGGATGATGCCTACACATTCTGCTTGGTAGACAGTGTTAAGCATTCCTAGGGGTCTGGATATTTTAATGTTTAGGTCTTCAGAGAAGACTCCGATTCCAGTACCGAGGTCGGTCTTTGATCCATCGGTGTAGATCCTTAGCTCATTTGGGCCTGAGTAGTCACACAGCTCCGCTGTGAGCTCTATTTTGTAGTGTTTTTGGAAACAGTGTATCTTCAAGGTTCTGTCGTTGGGTGATGCCATCATGGGCTGTCGTTTGATCGCATCCTCTTTTATCCGTGTATGTTTGATTCTGGAATCTTTACTTAGGGTACCGGATATATCCAGTCTAAAAGCCGCTAGGGTCGCCTCCTCTCTCACGACAAGGTTTAGAGGTGGCAGTCCCAGCATCGCCTGTAGAGCCGCTGTGGGTGACGTTCTCATACTGCCGGTAATCGCTACGCAGGCTAACCTTTGTAGTTTATCCAGCTCTTTCTGGGCTGTGCTCAGATTGGTCCTGGGCCACCAAACTAGAGAACCGTATGTGACAATTGGTCGGATGACTGTGGTGTATAGCCAGTAGGTGATTTTGGGACTTATTCCCCAATTTCTGCCAAGCAGTCTTTTGCATTGCCATAAGGCTATGCTGGCTTTTGTGGTGATGTAGTCGGTGTGTTTAGCCCAGTTCAGCTGTTTGTCCAAATAGATGCCCAGGTATTTGGACTCAGTCGATAGGCTTAGCGTGGTTCCAAAGAAGTGTGGTAACTGTAGGGTTGCCAACTTCCTTTTCTTTGTGAATAGGACAAGTTCGGTTTTAGTAGGGTTCACTGCTAATCTGTGTTCCTTGCACCAGTCCTCTACTATCTTCAAGGCTTGACGCATAAGGTTGCATAGTGTGTTTTCATGTGTGCCGTTTATTATTATGGTTATGTCATCAGCGTAGCCCACCGTAAAGTAGCCTTTACCATTTAGGCGCCCTATGAGGCTATCTACCACGAGATTCCATAGTAGTGGTGAGAGTACGCCTCCTTGCGGGCATCCTTTCGCCACGATGGCTCTTGTGGTGTCGTTCACCGTGACTTGTACGGCTCTCAGTCTGAGCATGTTGGCGATCCATCCTCGCAGGGTCGAGTCCACACCGTGCACTTCGAGAGCTGCGTTGATGCTATGGAAAATGGTTTTGTCAAAAGCACCTTCTATGTCAATAAAAGCCGCTAGTGAGGAACCTTTGTAGTCTACCGCACATTCAATCTTGGAAATCACACTGTGCAGTGCTGATTCTGTTGATTTCCCTGTGGAGTAGGCGTGTTGTTGTTTGTGTAGTGGCAGCTCCCGGAGGGGGCCGTCCCGGATGTATCGGTCACAAAGTCTCTCAAGGGTTTTCAGTAGAAAAGATGTCAGGCTTATTGGCCTGTACGCTTTGGGTTGTGTGTAGTCTGTTTTGCCTGGTTTAGGGATGAAAATAACTTTCACTTCTCGCCATGCACGTGGTACGTAGTTGTGTGCTAGGCAGGCACGATAGATCGCGACCAGCCATGATGTGAGTAGATCAACTCCCCATTGCAGTAGAGCTGGGAAAATTCCGTCTAGGCCTGCAGATTTGTAGGGTTTATAGGTTTTAATTGCCCACCTTACTCGGTCTTCTGTTACTATGCTACAGGCTCTGTACCAATCCTGGTTGTTTGGTGTGTATGTTGGCTCACTTGTCCATGACATGTCCTCGGAGAGGCTGCAGTCTGGAAAGTGAGTTTCCAAAAGAACTTTGCTTGTTTCAAAGTCTGATTTCGTATATGTGTTATCAGGGTTTTTCAGCGACCCGAGGGTGCGGTTTTGATCAGTGGATAGGATTTTCCTCACCCGCGCGGCCTCGCTGTGTGATTCAATATTCTCGCAGAATTTTCGCCAGGCTGCTCTACTGGCAGCCCTGATTTGTTTTTTGAAGGTATATTGGGTTTCTTTGTAAATTAGGTATAACTTAAAAAAAAAAAAAAAATTATTACAATTCCTTCACTAATTAATCGAAAGGAACTTCGTTCCATCCGGGTGTCCCTTGACACCTCTCAAGTTTTTTTAAAAATTTCCGTGGCCTCGCTGTTCTCCGCGTTTCAATGGCGCCGCCACCATAACTTTGACATGATTTTTGGGAATCAACTTTTACAAAATTTAACATAATCTTGGAACAGTTTTTTTTTTTAAATATTGCTACTCATATTTCACCAAACTTCGTTCAAAATTTTCAAATTTTCAACCGATTTCAAAAAAAATCTTGCATATGGAAGCTACACTACTACCAGTAGCATAGGCAGGTATCATGTTTTCTACGTCACAACTTAAGTCGCAGGCAGAAGCTAGTACTAAAATATAAGGTCGAAGAATTTTTGTTATCTTGTTCAAAGGCGCTTCTCTCCGGAAGCACTAGTCCGATTCTAAAGATTATCTACCTGTATATAAAAATCTTCTATGCGTGTGTATAAAAGTGAACTCCTCCTAAACGGCTGGACCGATTGTTATGTAATTTTTTGTGCGTGTTTCAGTGGATTCGAGAATGATATACAATTGAACCCGGTAGGTGGCACTGCAGTCGAGTTGTAGGACAAGGGCAGGACATCGTCTGCCACGCCCACTAGTTAGTAATAAAAAACAGACTTCTCATGCAGAGAAGGCGCATACATTAATCACCACGCTTGCTCAAGACGGATTGGCGATAACAGACATATTAATTAAAGTCCAGGTTTACTCACGATGTTTTCTTCACCGATTTCAGTGATGTCCAAGATAAACTTAAACGTACATATGAAATTTAAAAAATCACATTGGTACCTATTTGCTCGTGCCCGGTTGCGAAGCCATAACTTCGTACATGAGAGGTGAAGTCTCTTAACCAACCACTGGGTCACCACGACAATTTCAAATCCGTAAGAAAAAAGATAACCTATTCATTTTATTACGTGCAAAAACTCACGCCACGTTTACATACTTTAGTTTATTACAGTACTTTATTATCGTTACCCTCCCTAAGACCATAATCTGCTTAGCCTTTTTCCTACAATAAACTTACTATAATTATAAAAACCCTTCTTTTGAGCTGTACAAAAATATGTAAATATATTTTGTTCTAAAAAGCCTCGTTTCACATTCTGTCATATAATGTCAAGATTGTTTAGATGTCATGCTGAAACAATTTTAAAACGGGTCACAAACGGATACGTAATTAAATTAAAAATGAAACCTTCATATTGTATGAGGTAACTTTGTGAGAGTTTCCAGTGAAACTTTATGTTAATGAGAACCTGACAGAGGGATAATATTACGTGACTCCCAAGCTGAGATGCTTCAATGCTTAGCTGATAAAATATGAAAATATGGCTTACTTTGTATCATGTTACGGAAAACTGGGTCTACTTTAAAATTTTTATACACGTTATTTATTTATCACATTAAATTTTAATTCAAGATTTCTTGAACAAAAATTTAATTTTTCTATTTTTTTCATTTGGGTGCGGAGCCACTTGTATATATATCAGCCTATTGCCATCCACTGCTGAACGTAGGCCTCCCCCAGAGATCGCCAACCAACCCGGTCTTGGGCAACCCGCATCCATCCGCTGCCAGCCACCTTTTTTAAATCGTCGGTCCATCGTGCCGCAGGGCGTCCCACACTACGCTTGCCCAAACGCGGTCTCCACTCTAGAACGTGTCTGCTCCATCTACCGTCTGTCCGTCTGCAGACATGGCCGGCCCACTTCCACTTCAGCGTGCTAATTCGATGCGCAACGTCGGTGACTTTAGTTCTCTGGCGAATGACTTCATTGCGAATTCTATCCACCAGAGAAACTCCGAGCATCGCTCTCTCCATGGCACGCTGAGCAACCTTGAATTTGTGGACCAGGCCCACGGTGAGTGTCCACGTTTCGGCTCCGTAAGTCATCACGGGTAGAACGCACTGGTTAAAGACCCTGGTCTTAAGGGATTGTGGGATCGACGATTTAAAGATACCACGTAGCTTCCCGAATGCTGCCCAGCCCAAGCGTATCCTTCTGTTCGCCTCCTTCTCGAAGTTGTGCCGCCCCAGTTGTATATTTTGGCCAAGATATATGTATTCTTGCACAACCTCGAGAACAGCGCCATTTAAGACTACGGGTCTCGGGAGGACATGACCATTGTACATGATTTTGGTCTTATCTAGGTTCATCCCGAGGCCCACGCGTCTCGAAGAATCGCTTAGGCCGTTCAGCATCACTTCCAGCTCCTGCAAAGACTCCGCCATGATGACAATGTCATCTGCAAATCGTAGGTGCGAGATGTACTGACCGTTGATATTTATGCCCAGTCCTTTCCAATTAAGCGTCTTGAAAACGTCCTCCAACGCGTTTGTAAACAGTTTCGGAGAGATGACGTCTCCCTGCCTTACCCCTCGACGCAGTTGGATTGGCTTTGTGCTACGTTCTTGTACTTGGACGGTCATTGTTGCGGCCTTATACAGACACCTCAGCACTTCAACGTATCGGCAGTCGACAAGGCATCTCTGCATGGAATCCAGAACAGCCCAGGTTTCGACGGTGTCGAAGGCTTTCTCGTAGTCCACATACGCAAGGCACAGAGGCTGATTGTATTCCTCGGTCTTTTGGATAATTTGCCTGAGGGTATGTATGTGGTCTACGGTGCTGTAGCCTTTTCGAAACCCGGCCTGCTCCGGCGGTTGGAATTCATCGAATTTTAGAGCGAGACGATTCGAGATAACCCTCGAAAACAGCTTGTATACATGACTCAGAAGCGAAATGGGGCGGTAGTTTTTAAGGAGCGTGTTATCACCTTTTTTGAAGAACAGTACCACCACGCTCCTGCTCCATGCCTCCGGTGTAATAATAATAATAATAATAATAATTTCATTTAATCAGACAACAAAGATCCATTGGGTTAGTAATAATAATAGACTTAAACCTATGTTAGTACTTAATTAATAACACAGACAGTGTACAGGTAACAAGTGACCTCACCAACGGGCTGTCATGTCTCCTGGCTATAGCTCGTAGAATGCTACTGGGGCTGCCACGGAGCTTGTTTAGCAGCGAGGCCGCTTTCTTACGCCGTACAGCATTGAAACAGTCGGTACGTGCCTCAGCGAACATAGATGACGCGCTACAGTACCGAGGCAGCCGCAGCAGCACTCTAAATGCGTTGTTATACTGGATCCGCAGAGCATTGTAGGCCTTTTGGGTGTAGCTGAACCACAGGCTCCCCGAGTACAGCGACATGCAATACGCTTTAAACAGCGTTATTTTGACCGCGGCCGTACATCGGAAGAACCGGCGGGCCAGCATATTAGCCCGAACCGACAATGCTCTGCGCTCCCTCTCCATATCTGCGTCGTCTGGTAATGCCTGTGTGGACGACGGAATTAAATAACTTTACTAGCTCAGCCAAAACCGGAGTTCCTCCTGCTCTGAGTAGCTCAGTGGTAATCCCGTCATCCCCCGGAGCTTTGTAGTTATGAAGCTGTCCGAGAGCTATTCTGATCTCACCCATGTCAATGTCGGGAAGCTCGTCTGTGAGGTGGCGTGTGAGTCTGGCTCGTGGATCATCCGCGCCGTGGGTCTGAGGTGGACAATTTTTCTGGTATACTCCCAGAAAAACTTGTCTCCATAAAACTTTTCACCCTCAGCGAGTATCTCCGGCTTCGAGGTGACGGTGGTGCCCTGTGACGTTCTGAGTTTTGTCAGGTGACAACTGGAGGCGTCATGCTTGGCGAATACCTTCGAGCCATTGTTCCGGGCTATGGCCTCCTCGATGGCTTGGGTATTCGCGCGCCGATGGTCGCGTCTTATCAGCTTTTTTACCTCCTTGTTAAGTACCTGATACTCAGACGGTGTGACATGCGTTAGTTCTCGTCGTTTCCTCATTAATTCCAGAGTCTCGCTGGCGAGTATCGACTTACGTCCGTTTCTCACCGGTCGAAAGTATTTATAACCCACTTCGCGGATAACACGTACCAGGCCATCGGTGGCGTCGTTTATGTCCTCTGTGGTTTCCAATGAGGCGAATCGGTTCTGTAGCTCCAGCTGGAAGCTTTCGCAGCCAGCCACGACCTGGGGCAGTGTTGGTCTAAGAGTCGACCTCGTTAGCCGCGCTCGTTCGATTTGCCACTTGTACCCACTGACAATTAGTTTCTTGGACCACTTTTTTACGTGTTATAAGTTTAGTAGAACAGACCCAAGAATACTTAAACAAAGCGTACATGACTTCCTCTACGTAAATTCTAAATTCGAAAACCCATGTTTTGATAACACCAAATAAAAAGGCATAAAATCGTGGAAGAAGCTTATGAAGGAGCTATTTCTCCATATTTCAGGTTAATATGCAATATTACCACGAGGTGAATATTCCGATAGGTTTTATCAAGCTGCGTTTGATATGAAGTTTTATCGTTTATTAGAAAAATATAGCGTTGTGTAAAAATTAGCAGTATATAAGTAAGTGAGCCACAAGAAATAAAAAAACCGGACAACTGCGCATCGGACACGCTCACCTCACGGTTCCGTACAGATTTGTAGGTACCTACATATCCATACTTCCATACTTATACATATTATAAATGAGACAGTAACTCTGTCTGTTACGCTTCCACGATAAAACGGCTGAACCGATTTTGATGAAATATGGTAAGAAAATTGCTTGAACCCTGGAAAAGCACATACGGTAGGTTTTTAATCCAGGACTTCGTCTGCATCGGCGATAACTGACATTCACACGGACCAAATCGCGGACAAAAGCTCATTATAAATAAATAACATTATTTTTGTGTTTTAATTACAAATGTATAGTTTTCTGACCTTTTCCTATATTTATATTATACACTATCATAAAAAAAAAACATAATGATCAGCCAATTGCAGCCAGGTACTGGACATACAATGCAAACCGTTGAGACCTCGATTCTCCGCTGCTTATATCTGTAAACAGTCAACCTACGGAAATCATCGGTTATCTTAGTCCGAGAGCTTTAGATGATTTTATTTCTAATGTGACGTATAGGAAGGTCTTGCGTCGTGATTTCGCCTCTTATGCACGAGATGGCGGGGTCGATACCGGGCAAGTACCAATGTGATTTTATTAATTCAGAATAGTTATGTACTTACTAAGTTTATCCTGGAACATACTTATCACGCATCGCACATCGTCCCGTATCGATTAAAGCAAACAATGTGAGAAAACCTAGATGAATAATTAATTTAAACCTGTAATCGCCAATCCCCCTTGAGCAAGCATAGTGATCAATCTCGTGCCTTTTCTATATAGCCCTGCAGTGGAACAATAATAGATTTTGGAAGAAAATAAATAAGTATTTTTAAATCAACCCCACTTAAATAGGAATGTTATATAATAATAACAGTATTTCAGTTGTAGCGGTATCTAACAAGATACTGATCGCGCTCTAGTGAACACACATCATACGAGAAGAACATGACATGTCGTGTATTATCAGGCCTAGACTGCTATGTTATTATAACTGGGTTTGAGATAATAAAAGTAATGGATGAGGTAATAGTGAGTCAGTGGTAATACAAATCATGTACTAGTAGAACTCTCTATGAAGGCTCTCGTCTAGGGAAAAGCACTACTACCGTCTCTTTAGTCAACTGATCCCACTCGAACTGAACCCAAAGTTGATGACACGGTTGGCGCAGTGGTTGAGCGTTTGACTGCTGCGCAGCGTGTTGCGGGTTCGAATCCCGCCCCGGGTAAACATCTGTGTGATGAGTCTGGTTGTTGTTTGTTGTTGTTTATCTATGTACGTATGTATTTAAATTCTATTTGTGTATGTATATCAGCTGTTTGACATCCATAGTACAGGGCCTGCCTAGTTTGGGTCAGATGGTATGGTCGTGTGTGAAATGTCCCCACATATTATTTAAAAAAAAAGGTATTGGTTTAGTTGACCTAATGCATATTTTGAATGGTTCAACTGGACCCGTTCATAAATGTTGTAATTTGTACAGGCATTAAGAAAAGTGTTTGTCATTATTATCACGAAAACATCCGCAGACCCTGATGGCCGTGATGGCCCAGTGGTTAAGACGCCCACCTCATGCATGAGGTGGTGGGTTCGAAGTTTTAGTTTACAACCAGCGTTTCATATACTATTTATTTCACAAACAACTTATTCCACAAATGTTTTATTTTATAAACACTCGTTTTACAAACATTTATTTGGCAAATGCTTTTCTTCACAAATACATATTTCTTACGCAAAGCAGCGTTGTTGGGTTCCGGTTTGAAGGGTATAAGTGCAAGTGTAGTTACAGGTACATGGGACATTTTAACTTTGTTTGTGGGATGGCCTCTGGTATTGAGATGTCAATAGGCTGTCTGTATGTCTCGCTGATGGTGACACGTGTGTTGTATCATTCAGCTCCCTCCAAAATGGTTGAGCTGAATGACAGCACCACTCAGCATTCATTCATCCACGCGACATGTTCGTGAACGGGCGCTGTCAGTAGAGATTGGTCAACTCGTAACTGCCAATGCTTTTATCTTGATCCTTTTATTTATGTTTTGTATTGCTAGATTACCTTCATTGTTTTCACATACCTGTAGAAGCAACAAGAATAATGTAACCAGTATTATGTAAAAACTTGATTTATAAGTGTCCGTAGAGTTTCTTGCTCGTTCTTCTCCATAGAGACCTACCTACCTACGTTTTGGAACGAGCATCTAGCTTCAACTTTCTGACTGACCGACTGACCGACTCCTTGACAATTCAAAAGTGCCTGTTAATGGTTTAATTGAAATAAATACTTAACATCAGGTGACCGTCGATTTGTTTGTCATCTTCTGACATTAGAAAACAGTTAATATCTTCGAAGTTAAATCTTAGACTAAGGCTTTTCGCACATGGGTCGTAGGCGTAGTTGTCTCGTGCGCGTATCGTAATTACGCTACGCGCACGAGACGCGGAGTGTTCTACAAACGAATCGTCGCGTAGACGTATCGTTTTGTAATATCTCAGTTGAAATCATGGCGTCAAGCGTACCAGATGTGTTTGGAGAATTTATTGATGACCTTACCTTCTCTTCAGACGAAGAAAATTTCTTGTTATTTGATTTCGTTAGAAGTAGAAAGCGACGTGCTCATTGGATCCATCCATACATCGCAAATAATTACAAGAAAAGATTGTTTGTTGCTGCACGTGAACTGTCAGAAAATGATAATAAATTCCACAGTTTTTATCGAATGAGGAAGGATACATTTACAATACTTCGAAATATTTTGGGACCACACCTATTGAAAAATTATACTAACATGAGAGAGGCTGTACCCCCCGAAGAACGAATTATGATAACTCTACGGTAAAAAATATTGTTTACATACCTGTCCAGTTAATTTTTGACGATATTTCTGCCCAAGCTTTCTCTGTTACATCTTTCCTAGAGTCACTTAATGAATGATTATATAGGCAAGGAAATGTTTCGATTAGGCTCACAAATACTATAACTTTTGCAGTATTCATTATTCTTTTTTTTTGTCGGTTCCTTTTTTACGACTATCGTAATGACAATGAACACCTCATACGATACGCTGCAACACCGCCTCGTGTGCGGACTTGTTTGAACATGTTCCTGCTCGAATTGCTCTCGTACTACGCCCGTTCTACGATACGACGCCATGAGTGCGAAGGGGCTCAGATACGTCAGCGTCAATAAGCACAATATTAAAGGGAAAATATGAAATGAATGCAACATCTCGTCTGATAAGCTTCACCTGAAATGTTAAAAAACCGAAAAACATTTCATGTCTATTTAGATGAAACAACACAACAGAACAGTAGGTATTATTAGACTTTTGTAGCTAAACGTATCTAGAAAGTAAAATTAGTATGGATTTTAAATTATGCTCACGATGGAATCAACTCAAACAGATGTTTAAGTACCTTCTTATCTAAAACGTCACCGCTACACGCAGTTCCACGGTCTCGAACGGAGCGCTTTGCTTTCATTATTGTGCGAACTGCCAGAATGCGGAATCCTCACTGTTCCCCAATAAATATAATCTGGGTATCTTCAAGGCATGAGTGAACCAAGGCACGGTTCATCCTAGGCAAGCGTGCTCTACCTTAGGCCGCATTATCACTTAATATCAGGTGAAATGAGACCAAACACAAGCCTATTAAAAATAATCTGCTCTCGTAACCGCTTCCACTACATGAATGTGATGTTATGTGCTACCTACCTGACTGAATTATCATTTTCAACTGAAATAATAAGAATAAGGGTTCTTGTATGCCTCCTACAAAACTTCTTCACTCTTCGGCTCTTGTGATTTTGGTAAATGAAATTACATTTGGTAACGTGGCTAAGTTTCAATATACTTACACGTGTATTGTGAAAAAATAATCGATCTAATGCCATTCATTATGGTGGAAAATTGGACTAATCCTCTCAAAAGTCTCGTCAATAGTGTAGTGAATGTTATTCTGTTTTTGAGATTTTTGTTATTGTAACTAAGATCTTCAATGATTTTAATAGGTCATGAGACGAGTAGTGGTTTATAATTGTAGCTTGGTCCTTGTGAGCAAGTAAAATAATAGATATACTCTTGTTAATGCTGAGTTAAAAATAAAAAAAAATAATAATAATTTACCCACTTTTAAAAACTGTATACATGTTTAAAAATAACACCAGCATCTAGTAATACTATCATGAACGATGTTCCCCGATTATTAATGCTCAAGATGAGGCACTTAATTGGGTGTCAGTCTAAGATGAATAAGGTTAGGACCCGATGCATCGTAGTGGTGGTAGTTTATTATTATACTTGAAGACAACGCCATCTGTACAGGATGTATCGAACATATATCAAAATTTTTTTTTGTACGTATTTTTTTTCTGTTGAATGTTGTTCAGTTTCACGAGTACATTGACCTCCCTTCAGATGTGTACCCCCTTTCCGATACACCCAGTAGACGGGTTAAGAAGGTTATAATTATTAATGTAATCAAGGTTGTGGCTTGCGAAGTTTAGTAATAATAATATCCGTACGGTATTCAATTTCTGGTGGTAAAATTTTCCTGCGAATCCAAAAGTTAGTAGCGGATCTAAAGACCAAATTCCAATAACATAACTTTGTCCTCGAACATTATTTTAAAATATTTAAATCGATTTTTTCTCTTAAGTATTTTTCACTTTCAGTATTGTAAATAATACTTCGTCCTCTAGTAGTAGCCAAAACCTCTTGGCTAAGTTACAAATGTGCAGTCAGAGGAAAACATAGGTATCTACTGAGAATAAATTGTAATATTTGTATAACTATTTTGATGTTTTGTCCGTTTAATATAGACTAAAAATTTATAAATTAAATAAAAGTCAGTATTAGAATCGTGGTGTTTCTATATGAACATTAAAACTCGTTAACAGTTAGGTACATCGACGAAATTCATGTGCAATTCCAACGACGCGACGCACCCCTTATTAAAAGCATTTTTTTTTTAAGTTTGATGCTTGAAGAGGAATACCAGTAATTAAAAGTACATTCAAAGCTATCGTATAGCAAAAGAAATACGTTGGTAAACTTCTTAAAAATAAAAAAGCTTGTTTACAAAAAAGACAACCGCCTTCAAAATCTAAAAAGTGATAACTTTAACACAGAACATACATGACTTTAGTTTCGGAAGTCGGTGGCTTTGTTCTGTTACCTCCTTATCATCCAAATCTCAACACAGTCTCAAAACATTGAAAGTACAAGGTTGGAGAAAATTAAAACATCATCCATGTATATTTTTCTGGTTTTTTGTCGATTTTTTCAAAAAGTGCTGTATCAGTTTAAAAATAAATTAAATGGGACCACCCCTGAGGCACATACCCTATCCATCAAAAAAATAATTTTCTAAATCGCTTTACATTTGCCGGAGACATCGCGTAACAAATATACAAAAAAAGCAACATACAGACGAATTGAGAACCTCCTTCTTTTTTAAGTCGGTTAAAAACAAATAGATTACCTATACACAACTTGTAAACAAGAAGTTTAAAATGTCCAAGACCACCGGAGGTGGCTGTATTCTTATAAGTTTATTTCAACTCGTATCATCGCATGACCTGTAGAGCTATTCTATTATAATCTCCCTCGGTGAACACCTACGTGAAGTGAGCTGTCATCCGTCCGTCTGCTTTGTTACAATCTCCCTCGGTGAACACCTCACTTCACCTAGGTGTTCACCGAGAGAGATTGTATCAGAATAGCGCTACTGGACACATTTCTGATATCCCCCAAATGTTCCAATTTGTTTCCTGCCTTAATAAAAAGTAATTCACACTTAGAACGCCACATAAGATTCTAGATTTATTTTGTCACCACTCCATGTCAGATAGTTTGATCCGATACTCAAGCTGAAATAAAAACTTTAGGGGACATCAAACAGAGAATGAATCCTCTTTTAACGATACAGTAAAGGTTATATTACGTTTGAAGAAGAATAAATAAAATGCACAAATGCCAAGCATTCTGTCAAAAATATTTTCAGTGGCTTTTGACCCTCTGCCCCGTCAAAGCATTTTATGAAGTCTGTGGTTCGTTTAGGATTTATGAATGAAATATGAGAGGTCAAATGTTTTATGTTGGAGTTTTATGTAGGTTAAAATATTTAAGGATCATTAACTACACATTGGTGATCACAGTAATTTAATTTCGAGCTGCACGTGTTGCTCAACAGTAAAAGTCTTACACACATGAGTCCTCGTCAAATAGCTATAATTATTTGTTGATGCTGACACATCGCATTTTTTCCTCTTTTTCTTATCAGTCATAAAATAGCTATCTACAATATCTTGTGCTCCGCTCAGAAATAATTGTAACTTAAAAATCCATTTATGAAAAACTAGCGACCCAACCCAGCTTCGCATGGGCTTTCCTCGATAAATGGACTATCCAACACTAAAATAATTTTTCAATTCAAACCAGTAGATCTTGAGATTAGCGCGACAAACAAACAAATAAACAAACAAATTCTTCAGCTTTATAATATTAGTATATAGATATTAAAAATTCTCTTCTCAATTATTGGTGTGACAATCAGAACTCATCAACAACATCATTTTCTTTATAAACTCTTGAGCTACCAATCCCCTAGCATCTTGGAATGACAGTTGCTCACCTCAAACACACTTTACCATTGGAAGATTTTTACAGAATAGATCTCTACTGATCTTTGTCTACAGGAATTATTTATTTAGAAAGAAAACGTTCCAGTTTTTAACTTCGCAATCTTGTTAACTTAGCTCGTGGTGTTGATTAAATTTTTATTTGATTTAAACGTCCTGGTATTTTGGCATCGTTTTGGTTTATTTACGTTTGTCTTAAAGTCACTGTACATTTTATTGAGTGCGAGGAAAATTATAGACACGTATTTAAGTGCTGTAAACGTCAATTTTTGTTAACGAAAAAAGTCTCTCCAAAGGAAATACGGAATGGATTCAGGATAAAAAAACTCTTAGCTTATTATAGTCAACATTAGTTAAAATTTAAAACGTCTTCATAACATATTATTCATTATATTTCCCTGCCGCGCAAAGAAATGTTCGTTTGTGCAAATCTCCGATACTTCTGTATACATTTACAAATGATTTTCAGCAATAGAAAAATAATTTAACTAGGCCATGATTTATAAACATATTCCGCGGACAAAGTCGCAGGCAGAAACTAGTTTCAGCAAAAGAAATATGTTGGTAAACTTCTTAAAAATAAAAAAGCTTGTTTACAAAAAAGACAACCGCCTTCAAAATCTAAAAAGTGATGACTTTAGCACAGAACATACATGACTTTAGTTTCGAAAGTCAATGGCTTTGTTCCGTTTGTTATTTTGTATTGTCACCGATTTCCGAAACTAAAGTAATGTGTGTTCTGTGCTAAAGTTATTTTCACTTTTTAGTTTTTGAAGGCGGTTGTCTTTTTTGTAAAAAAGCTTTTTATTTTTCGCTTTTTAGTAATATAACCTTTATTGTATCGTTAAAAGAGGATTCATTCTCTGTTTGATGTCCCCTAAAGTTTTTATTTCAGCTTGAGTATCGAATCAAACTATCTGACATGGAATGGTGACAAAATAAATTAAGAATCTTATGTGGTGTTCTAAGTGTGAATTACTTTTTATTAAGGCAGGAAACAAATGGGAACATTTGGGGGATATCAGAAATGTGTCCAGTAGCGCTATTCTGATACAATCTCTCTCGGTGAACACCTAGGTGAAGTGAGCTGTCATCCGATTGTATTGCTTTGAAAATCCCTGGCAACGAGACGGATGTCAGCTCACTTCACCTAGGTGTTCACCGAGGGAGATTGTAACAGAATAGACATAGCTCACTTCACCTAGGTGTTCACCGAGGGAGATTGTAACAGAATAGACATAGCTCACTTCACCTAGGTGTTCACCGAGGGAGATTGTAACAGAATAGACATACAGTAACAGAATAGACATACAGTATGTCTATTCTGTTACAATCTCCCTCGGTGAACACCTAGGTGAAGTGAGCTGTCACCCGTCCGTCTGCTTTGTTAATCCCTAGCATCGGGACGGATGACAGCTCACTTCACCTAGGTGTTCACCAAGGGAGATTGTAATAGAATAGCTCTACAGGTCATGCGATGGTACGAGTTGAAATAAACTTATAAGAATACAGCCACCTCCGGTGGTCTTGGACATTTTAAACTTCATGTTTACAAGTTGTGTATAGGTAATCTATTTGTTTTCAACCGACTTAAAAAAGAAGGAGGTTCTCAATTCGTCTGTATGTTGCTTTTTTTTTGTATATTTGTTACGCGATGTCTCCGGCAAATGTAAAGCGATTTAGAAAATTATTTTTTTGATGGATATGTGCCTCAGGGGTGGTCCCATTTAATTTTTTTTTATACTGATACAGCACTTTTTGAAAAAATCGACAAAAAACCAGAAAAATATACATGGATGATGTTTTAATTTTCTCCAACCTTGTACTTTCAATGGTTTGAGACTGTGTTGACATTTGGATGATAAGGAGGTAGTAAAAAGCGAAAAATAAAAAGCTTTTTTACGTAAAAGACAACCGCCTTCAAAATCTAAAAAGTGATAAATAACTTTAGCACAGAACACACATGACATTAGTTTCGGAAGTCGGTGGCAATACAAAACATCAAACAGAACAAAGCCTCCGACTTTCGAAACTAAAGTCATGTATGTTCTGTGCTAAAGTTATCACTTTTTAGATTTTGAAGGCGGTTGTCTTTTTTGTTAACAAGCTTTTTTATTTTTAAGAAGTTTACCAACGTATTTCTTTTGCTATACGATAGCTTTGAATGTAGTTTTAATTACTGGTACTCCTTTTCAAGCATCAAACTTAAAAAAAAATGCTTTTAATAAGGGGTGCGTCGCGTCGTTGAAATTGCACATGAATTTCGTCGATGGTACCTAACTGTTAACAAGTTTTAATGTTCATATAGAAACACCACGATTCTAATACTGACTTTTATTTAATTTATAAAGTTTTAATCTATATTAAACGGACAAAACATCAAAATAATTATACAAATATTACAATTTATTCTCAGTAGATACCTATGTTTTCCTCTGACTGCACATTTGTAACTTAGCCAAGAGGTTTTGGCTACTACTAGAGGACGAAGTATTATTTACAATACTGAAAGTGAAAAATACTTAAGAGAAAAAATCGATTTAAATATTTTAAAATAATGTTCGAGGACAAAGTTGTGTTATTGGAATTTGGTCTTTAGATCCGCTACTAACTTTTGGATTCGCAGGAAAATTTTACCACCAGAAATTGAATATACCGTACGGATATTATTATTACTAAACTTCGCAAGCCACAACCTTGATTACATTAATAATTATAACCTTCTTAACCCGTCTACTGGGTGTATCGGAAAGGGGGTATACATCCGAAGGGAGGTCAATGTACTCGTGAAACTGAACAACATTCAACAGAAAAAAAATCGAACGGGCATAACTCTGTCATTTAGAGACGGATTTGCAAAATTCTTTTTTTGTTCGAAAGGGGTTTATTCTGGAATGGTCCCATGTAAATTTTACCAAAATTAATCCAGGCATTTTTGAGAAAATCAACAAATTCCCAAAAAAATTACTCAGACGACGTTTTAGTTTCTTCAATCTTTGGAGGATTTACAATCTTTTTTAAGTGTGTCGCCGTTTCTTAATGGATTTGGATGTTAAGGCAACACTAAAAAGCGTAAAATAAGAAGCTTTTCCAAAAAAAGAAAACCGCCTTCAAAAACTAAAAAGTGAAAAATAACTTTAGCACAGAATACACATTACTTTACTTTCGGAAGTCGGCGGCAATACTAAACAACAAACTCAAAGCCACCGCCACCGACTTCCGAAAGTAAAGTAATGTGTGTTCTGTGCTAAAGTTATTTTTCACTTTTTAGTTTTTGAAGGCGGTTTTCTTTTTTTTGAAAAAACATTTTTTAATACCTCTTTCTCATCCAAATCCATTAAGAAACGGCAACACAGAACACAGTTAAAACAGAGATTGAAAGTACTCCAAAGATTGAAAAAACTGGAATGTCGTCTATGTAAAATTTTTAGGTATTAGACCACCCTTGATTCTTGAAGCATACCCTATCCATAAAAAATGAAATTTTAAAATCGATTTACATTTGCTGGAGAAATCGCGTAAGAAACATACAGTCGAATTGAGAACCTTCTTCTTTTTGAAGTCGGTTGAAATACTAATACCAAATATATAAATTGGTATTAGAGGATGAATTCGTTGCTTAAAAGAATTGCTGCTCCAGAATGAATAAGAATATCTAGCTTAAGACAGACCGACTTGGAAATCTTCAGAGAAGACCTTTCTCAAAGGACAAGCTGTTGTTGGATAACACACCAATAAATACAATATTTTAACAGTATATATTATTTAATGGTTTTATAATATTTATTGATTTTATTAAATTAAAATATTGTCAATAGGTTCTTCGAGGTGTACTAGTTCTAAACTTAACCCTCACATTCCTCTCAACATTTAGCTGGTAACTGAAAGCAGAACAAAGAAATTCACGTCCAAAAATGTGTAATAATAATATGTGAGATGGTTGGTAAGTAATTTTCCCAGCGCGTACGAGCTAAGAATTTATTATTAACGTGCGTTTTCTTGTGACCTCTAATACTCCAATTTCGACATCACGCAATGACATAATACAGATTATTTGCATAACAAATACTTGTCGGAGTGAAATTCCTAGAAGGATCTCTAAATCTTAATTAAAAAAAATCTTATTAATCTTAATATTCAACTCTATTATAAACGCAAGAGTTTGTGAGGATGGATGGATGTTTGTTACTCATTCACGCTTAAACGACTGAACGGAAATGGCTGAAATTTGGCATACATAACATAGGTACACACATACATTATACACACACATACATACATTATACATTGCGTATTGAACTAGCTTAGCATTATAGGATATTTTGCTATTCCGTTTTTGGGTTCTTGTCAATGGATGTTTGCTACTCTTTTCATGCTTAAACGGTTGAGTGGAAATAGCTAAAAGGACATGTTTCATAATGGGCACAGTCTATGTACTTACACCACTTTAAAAAAAAGAGAAAATTCCGTAGAATTTTTATAGATATTCAATATGGCGTCACTCAGATTTAGCTACTTTATGAACCATAGATCGAAGAGAACTGTCATCTATCAGTGTCACAACAGTATCACTTCAGTCACTTTCGTCTTGTTTTGTTTCTAGGTTCTGGAGTACTTTATAACAACCTCCAATTCGTTTTTTTGAATTTGACCGTTTCTTTCCCATTTGTTTACCAGGCTATCCACAAATCGACGCAGAAAATCAGAATTATAAATGTCAAACATCAATCAAAATGACAGCTTACCGCCATTATTGTTTTTTTGTTGTGTGTTGCAATTTCAAGTGCAATTTCTTGTGTTTTACCTGCTCACAAAGCTATTTTAAAGTAATGGGACAGTTGAGAACTATTTAAAATGTGTTTCCCTATTATTAAGTATGGTGTACAAGAACTGGGCCCAGGTTCCATACGTTTTGAAACAACTCCTTTGGTACACATGTATTATGAATATTGATCTAGCTTAACACGTAGGGTTAATATAGAAAGATACAATTTTGGTATATCTGTTTGATAATTTATTACTTTTAATTAATTCTGAATTAATAAATAGTAAATCTATTTATGTATACTTATTTAAAAATGAATGTTTGTATGTCTGTCCTCTCTGTGTTACTAAACCATTGATCCGATTTTGAAGAAACTTTGGTTGGTTGTTCTGCGTAAACACGGGATGATTCCTGAGCGAAAAGAAAACAACAGGAGCGAAGTCACGGGCTGCAGCTAGTATTGTATAAATTCATAATGTAATTCAATAACTTTATTGTCAACGATCTGAGCAGACTTAGCAGAACCGTACAGTACAGATTAAAATATGATCATAATGACCAACCGAAAATTAAATGAAAAAATACCTAAAATGACAAAACTGCTTCAATGCTAAATGCATTACCAACAAAGAAAATTTAAAATTATTCTAATTTTTTTTTCTCTTTTCAATGAAATTTAAATTAATTTGAAAATATTCAGCGCTGAAGAGACCAGCTCAGATATTTTCATAAGATTTATGACCTGAGCTTGTCATAAATTATAACGATAAAACGCCACTAATTTTCGGCTGGCTACCAGACTGGGGAATTTCTTAATTCCCACTAAATTAATTTATTTGGTGTTAAAACATGAATGTTATAAAAAATAAAGTATTATTAGAAATTATAGGATTTACACAATGCTATAAAACCAGAATAAAATTAATTGTAAATCATATATAGGTACCTACATATAATTGGTTGAAATATTAAAATAGGTAATGTTTCAGTTCCAAGGTATTCATTATTCATTTTTAGGGACCCGTACGTCAGAATTAAAATCGGAACCTTTATAGGATCATTCCGTGTGTCCGTATGTCCTCCGTGACAGCCAATTTGCTCCGAATCGACTGTACTGATTAACTTGAAATTTGGTACAGATAAGAATTTCTGTACCCAAACACGGGCGCATAACGTATATAAAATAATTTTGTACATGAGTCCATTTTTGAGAGCTAATAAGAAAATAAAAACAAAGTTTTGCAAACTGTACCGTGTTGCATATCAAATGAAAGGGCTTATAGGTTATATGGGACTCAAATATTTTTTAAATAATGTTTAAATAAATAGTTTTAAAGTTAATTATTTAAGAAAATAGACAAAAATTATTCATGTTAGTTTTTCTACTTCAATTACAATGTACGAATTCGTATTCTTTCAATGAATATTATTTTAATTTCAAGTTCACGAAACAGAGAATGGCACTCTCCTAAAAACGTCTCAATTCATATTTTTCATAATTAAAACTAAGACAAAAGACTTTTCCAAGTGAATTGTTCAAGAAAACTCATTAACACAATGGTGAAAGGCAAAAAATACGTCGATGGCAAAAAATATTAATTAATGAAAATCGTTTTCATAATTTTAAATGACTAGGTAAATCTAGAATATTCTAGAATAAAATTATACAGCCCCACTGAGATTGGCGCTTAATTACTGAGGTACTTTAGAGTACCTCAGTAATTACCGTAGATAGTAATCTACTACAAATCTTTAAAAATTAATGTACCTATATTATTTAAATATTGAACATCAAAAGCAACAAACTGACAATGTGCTCTATTTTTGAATCCAATGGTGGCACAAAGACTTCAAAAGTATAATAAAATAAACCTAGCCTTTTAGGAGATAAAGTCACTTTTTAGAAAAATCATCCAGAATAATTTTTGGCCATTTCTGAAATTAAACCAAAGATCCTAACACCACAATTTTGGACTCAGCTTATTCGCTTAACGTTAATTGGATATGATACCCAAATTATGATTAACGTTGGTACTTTGTACGTTGGTTTCAGTACATGATTCTTTACACAAAAATTTAATAAATACAACAACACCGATGTAAAATAAAATGCCAAATAAATTCAAAATATGGTTCAACAACCCGTAAATTTGCTAGCATTTCATTCAGACAATCTTCAAATAGCTCATCTTGCTTGCAGTAAAAGGACGAACAAAATATCTACTAGCAATATTTTGAAGTCAAGCTTATTTAGCATGTGTACCGCGTCTACATTTTTGCATAAACTCCATGCAGCGAAAATGATGTGTATCGGATTTCCATGCATAATGTACGAGATTGTATTGAAGGATGGGAGATAAAACAGTTTACTTTATAGTTTAGAGCTTCTATGTTCGTGAGCCATCGACATAGGGTCTAAATCTCAGGGTTAAACAACATGCAATTATGGCCATCTAGTTTTGAAAGAAACATTCAATTGGTTAGTTGACACTTGATCCAAGGGCTGGCTTTTGCCTTGGCCAGAGGCCATTGCTATCCAACGTGGCAATGCTGTCTGTGCTTTGGGCATCCTTCCAGTCACTGCGACAAACACAACACACACACACAAACACACAGCGACAGCGGAGGAATTTTATGATGCCTTTGTGTAGTTTAATTGTCATAGGTTAATAAATGAATTTCTATTCAATTAATTTTTTGGGAAGTTGTGCAGCGTGGTCACTGCTTTCTATTTATTTACCAAAATTTTTGCAATGTTTGTTTACCGAGATTTTTCCAATGTAATAAGTGATTTATTTTTGTTATGCTTAGTAATTACGTAATTTTTGTGTTTTATATTTGTCGTATCCGGTCAATAGTATGAACGTGAAACGACGAATCGCAAGCCGCCATTATTGAGAACACGTGATCAACCCACCACCATTTTGGCGCGCTTCTACAGAGTCGTGATGTTTTCAGCCAACAGCGAAGAAGACATTCAGAATCCAGTGTCTGATCGCAACGGAGCTAATACGTCCCGAAACTGTACTTTCGATTCGTTGTTGAAGTGATGTTAACTATGTCTATGTTAATTTTAGTGCCGAGTTTAATTTTAATCAAGTTTGTGTTAAACTGTGGTTTTAATAAATGCCGTGTATTGTACTCATTGCATGAAACCCAACTTCTGCCCACATGATGACTGAATCTTACGGACTAAATCCTGACTGATCCGACATATTTATTAACAAATAGCAGACCGGTCCAGCTTTGCTTGGGTAGTTCTTTTTAATAAGTGCTAAGTGCTAATGAAATAAGTTTTTCAGAGCGTTTTTTAACCCTTTCCCTATCCCATGAGAGACATACGGTTCAGGTTTATTGTTTCACTATTGTGTCTGCTTCGCGGACAGTGAAATTGTTAATTTATTGGTGAAGCTCCACAGACATAATGGTTCGGTGTTGCACCTATCTAAAAACATAATTTCGAGCGTAAGTAGGTATATAATTACTAGCTTTTGCCCGCGACTTCGTCCGCGTGAATGTCGGTTATCGCGGATGCAGACAAAGTCGCGAACTAATAAGTGGCCTATGTCCTTCCCCAGGGTTCAAGCTGTTTTCATACCAAATTTGATCAAAATCGGTTCAGCCGTTCCATCGTGAAAGCGTAACAGGCAGAGTTACTTTCGCATTTATAATATTAAATATAAAGTAGGTATATAATATAAAGTATGTAAAGTATGGAGTATGAATGTACCTACCTTATTATCTGCTACGCTTATTATTCTCCGTTTAAACCTGTATCGTCGTGAGCATTGTGGTGATGGTCCAGTAGCAAAGAGAATATAACCACAGTAGTTAAAGGTGCAAGGCCTCTAAATGCACGACGTAGGGTCGCAACCGGGCATTGGCAAGTCCCACTTGTAACTCGTATGTAACATGTAACTTTTTCTACTACAATTATATACCTTCTACGTATCACTGGCATCGATGAAGGAAAACGTCGTGAGGCAGCCTGGATTTTTGATTTACTAGCTGACCCAACAAACATTGTCCTGTCCCTATCTACTTTACTTACCTACCTAGCCTATATTAAACTTTTTTTTTATGGTCTCATGACACATCATAGTTGTAATAAATTGCTTCCAAACCTTCATGTTTTAATATATTGCTTACACAGTACTTTAATAAACTGAAATTATGTATTTTATCAACTTGGGCATTATTTGCAACTAACTGCAATATTTTGGATTTGACATCAAAAGTCAGTAAAATTTTGCTAAAAAAAAATAGTCACACTTCGTCAAAGACACGTTCGGTTCAAATGGTTGTAAATAGTCCACACTAGCTCCGCTTTACGGCTTTGCATCGATTTACAAAACACCCTGTATAGATATAAGTCAAAAATCGTCAGTCAATCCGCTTTAGGCAAGTGCGGTGATCTATGCTCGTGCCTTTTCTGTATGAGAAGAAGCCTTTGCACTGACGTGGAACAATATTAGAATGGTATTATTATTGTATTGAACCTTAAGAAAACTCAACATACATCAACACTATAAAAACTTACTATATGATCGCTGTTCAATATCTCCAACGTAACATAAATATTGCCATTTGATCTAAAACTTCATATTTATTTTCTTAAGCCCGACCCGCAGATTTCTGAGACCTTGACCATAGTATACCGTATATCCTCGCATAAAACAGGCTTACATCCTTATTGCCAAACCGATGTTACAGCCAAGAACACGGAGAACTAAAAACTGGACAAGTCACATCCTTTGTGGCCGTACTTTTTCGATTTGATTATCGCTAAAGTTAATATTTTCCTTTACTACAGGCTGGTGTTTTTTCTTTGTACCTATGAGAAGAGGTTATATAGATATTTCTTGCTCTGAAACTATTTCATATTGAATTTAGAGGTGTCGTATCAACATTTTGAATTTTTGCTTGCAGTTCCATTATTATTTTATGCGGAGTGCACGTCCAGGTCCTACTTTAACACAAAGCAGGAATATAAAATGTCGTCTGTATGTTTTTTTTTATTTTTGAAGTAAAGAAACCTTCTTTAGGCACTTTGAGTGATTTTTGGTAGAGGCAAAACTTATGGGTTCGCGTCACCGACATGCTACGATCTCGTTACGGAAATATGAATCTTATTAGTAACGAAATACAGCTTTAAATTGAATTCATTCAGTAGAGTGCCATCTAGAGGCGGGTAGCGGAACTTGCTCATTAAACTGTAACTGGAGGAGGACGAATAGTAGGTGAAAGGTAGGTGACAAGAAAAACACAAATTTGCAAACTGCATTACTTACTACTTAGAAAGTGTTAAGTTATCAATCGTATGGGTAGCGGAACTTGCTCATTAAACTGTAACTGGAGGAGGACGAATAGTAGGTGAAAGGTGACAAGAAAAACACAAATTTGCAAACTGCATTACTTACTACTTAGAAAGTGTTAAGTTATCAATCGTATCTCTGCAACAGATCTGCCGAAACATTATTACCAATTTTGTTAGAACTAGGGAGATAATTTTCTTTCCATACTATTAAGTTTAAACAAAGGCTAAATTAAAAAGGTATTTTGTTTTAGTAGGTACTCTGAGATAGTATTTTTTTTGTAGTGTTTTTTTTTGTTTGTTGTGTTTTGTATTTTACTGCATTAGGAAATGCAGTAAAATTTCTTAGATATTTTGAAAAAGGACGTTACGCATGTCATTTAAATTTACTGGCATAACTATTTATATAATAAAGCACACGTATGAATCTGAACAGTTTTGGCTACGTAGCCAAACATTTTTCCGGTCTACAAATCCCTTCGACCATATAAATATTTAATGTGAAATACGTATTTTTCTTTGCTACGAGTATTAATTGCTAAATTTCTTTCTAAAACCAAAAATAGATCAATGAATGATGAAAAGGTAACTTTAGGACCTTATAGGGTCACTTGGTTGTCCGTCTGTCTGTCTGTCCGTCTGTCTGTTAAGACCCTTTATCTCGGGAATGCGTGGAGGTATCGAGTTGAAATAAAAACCATAATATACTCAATTCTACAGTTTTTTGAAGCTATAAAAAAAAACTTCTAAGTAAGGTAAAAAAAAGATACGGCCGTTTATACCGCAGAAAAACGTATATTTCGACACTCTCAAGGGAAGCAAAATTTATAGGGTACTTCCCGTTGACCTAGAACTATAAAAGGCAAGTATTATCATCTTATACTACAAGTTAAAAGTCTGAAAACTTTACATTTGTAATTAAATCATAAAAAAATATTGACTTTATTTAAAGTAGGTACGTAATCAATCATCGAGGTATGCGCGGTCATAATTGTATGGGTAACCAAAATACGGAATTTGAACGGAAGGCTCGGTGGGCGAGTCGGATTCGACTCGCACTTGTCCGGTTTGTTACAATGTTTATCACACACTCTAACCTCTTGGTGCTTATCTGTGTGCTGGCGGATTCTTTATTTATTCTTAACTAGCTTTTGCCCGCGACTTCGTCAGCGTGAATGGTTGTCGCGGAATAAAAAGTAGCCTATGCCTTTTCTTGGGAAGGTTAGTCTGTACTAAATCTCGTCAATATTAGTGTAGGCGTAAAAGAATAAAGAAATAAACATACTTACTTTCCCATATAGAATCCTTTAGTATTAATACATCGGTTTTGACATTGAGGTTGTACCTAAGCCTGTTTTATGAGCACGCAAATTTATTTTTATATAGGAATCTATTGGATATGCAGTTGACTGGCAAATTATTTTGCTTGGAAATTACTGAAATAAAAGAGATTGGATTATCTACTTATGAAGCGGTTCACGTTTCAATCATAAGGGGAGAAAGTATGGCGGTTATTCTGTATATGTGGTATGTTTATGTCCCACGGAGTATTTTTTTCTTGCTGTATGAAAATGGTATTTGCAATCTACTTCTCGTTGGACTTTGCTAAGTAGTATTGCTTTAAAATTAAAAACGGCAATAAGTTTTATTAAAACTTGACGGTGTCTTAAAGGTTTCAAAGCTCAATCTCACCCTGGGCTTCAGTCAAAAGTACGGTTTTTAGAGAAAAAAAAACTTAGGACGCTTAGACGTGTATTCGATTCGTGGCGAAAACTTCATTGTCTTGCGTTTTTCCCAGAGCAATGTCGTAGTGAGCAGATTATTAGAAGAAAATCACGGCATTAGAAAGATTAGGTCTTGATTTAGATAACTACAGAGTAAAAGTATAATTTTTAATGATAGTTTTTTAAAGCGAAGACAATCCCTTCATAGCGTTTTACGAAAATAAAAGTCACAGTTAGCTTTCAGGACGACTACAACCATTATTGTATGCCAAAATATTGTGATTTATGCATTTTTCTAACAGGATTTATACAGTTTCAAAGTACAATACTGAGCCAAAATTACGAAAATGTTACTATTAGGTATTAAAAACAATTTTAAAAAAGTACAAAGTCGGGTTATTCAACAATTATTTTTTACCAATATTTCAATAAAAACATAATTGATATATTTATTTTATGACAATAAAGATTATGCTTAATATACAGAATATTTTTCAGTCCGTTATACGAACTCATTTATTTTAGACAATTATTAAAAAAAAAACACTATTCGGAGAGGAGCTCGTGGCTAAGTTAAAGCCGTATAGATCGATCGGTCAAAGGTTAAACTACGCTAGCCGCGGTCGGTCTGTGGATTGGTGACCATCCCTTTCGTCCCCTCCGTGCCTCGGAAAACGCGTAAAGCTGTTAGTCCCAGCTGTCATTTGTAGATCTTTGGCAGTCGTTTTGAGTAGTCAGAAGTCAGAAAGTCTGACAACCAGCCTTACCGAAGGGTATCGTGATACCCAGAAACTGGGTTGTGGAGGTCCGATAGGCAATCACTCCATGTAAAACACTGGTATTCAGCTGCATTCGATTTGACTGGAAGCCGACCCCAATATAGTTTAGAATAGACTAGACAGATGATGAGTTTAAAAAACACAATAAAATCTCGCGCGCAATCGTTAGCCGATCAATTTCAATGATTCGCGCTCATAGTAGGAACGTCAATACTGCTACAATTTTCTAGCAATCATAATATATAGCAGTCGTGATTTTAAGTTAAGCTAAATCGAATACGCGCCCTTAGTGCGATTCGGTTGATCCTTGATCAATTCATTGGAAATACAGTCACTTTTAACGTTAAACATTGCGTTATGCACATCAAATGCATAAATTAAAAGTTTGGTTTACTTAAGAGGTTCATTTTCTGTACACTAATAAATCTACTAATCTATATCTCTACTACTATAACAACTCCAAAACCCAAACCCAGTGCCATTCAACATAATTACTCATATTCACTCACTACCATTCGCTCCACACAATTCTTCCAACGATACCATAACAATATTTGAACTTACAACAGACAGCCACTAAAAAAGACTAACAAATGACCAACATGTTCCATACAGCAAAAACGTAGTAATCCTAATAGTCCAAGATCACAGAGTCGCCAGATCCACTTCATGTGAGCATGATTGAAATTTTGATAATTTCAGCCATTATATCAGACTATTTCCATCCACTGCAAAACGTAGGTCTACTCCAGAGATGGCCAACTATCTCGGTCTTGGGCAGCACGCATACATCCGTTGAATTCACTTTCTTCAAATCCATCGTGCCGCAGGGCGTCTTACACTTGCCAAAAACGCAATTTCATTTTATATGAAGTTATTGCTCACGGAAAGTGTATGTTGTTTTTAACAATATCTTGTAAAACAATACATAAAATCCAGCCGTAAGTGAGTAAGATATCTTTTCTACTTGATATTCGTATCTGAAAAAGCTAGCAAGTACATATATACACATACTTTCTTAACTGCATATTCCTCTATTTTCAAAATTTCATCCATGGTAAAATAACGTTGATGTGATGAACGCAGGGATCTTAGTCTATAAGTCCGTCCGCACAGCAAGTAGCTCGGAATAAGCCCTTTTATCTGAAGAATGCAGGGTACGGTCGCGAAAAATCTCTGACGCTCAGAA
Organism: Charanyca ferruginea; assembly: GCA_947361185.1. Lineage (NCBI taxonomy): Eukaryota > Metazoa > Arthropoda > Insecta > Lepidoptera > Noctuidae > Charanyca > Charanyca ferruginea. Next base: position 11,918,826 of record OX376057.1, read on the forward strand.
AATGTCGAGTAAGCTTCATGTTCACAGAAATTCAGATAACGTTCCAGTACGGTACTGGAACATATCTGAACGGATATTATGTTGGCATTGGGTCGTTGGCTTCTTTATTAAGTAAACTAGCTATACTGGCGGTTTCGCTCCCGTCGCCCTAAGTGTAACCTTAGGAAATAAGTACCTATTGAATACTATGACATCTTATCACAGTTGACGAAGTGAACCTAGTTGGATTAATAACTCGATTGCAACAGACTGCTGAAAGTTGTGATAGTGAGTTTTTTTTATAGAATTTTCGCCTGTGTGCCTCGTTGGTAATTGACGAGCGCTCTCATCATGTCAATCTTTAGACGCCCACTGCTGGGCGCAGGTCTCCTCTACAAAGGTTCAGCCGTAATCGCCATGCTTGGCCGATGCATGTTGGCGATCGCAGTAGGTGTTATGGTACTGAGAAGGACGCTGCTGCCCATCCTCTGATCAATATCCCTCTGTCGCCTTCTATGACAGCCACGGGTAAAAATGGGGTGGTGCTATTCGCGACCGGCATTTAACAGATAAAGTATGAGATGACGTAAGAAGTGGCATTCTTAACGGTAATTTCCCCGTCACTTCGACGCTCACTTCGCACTCGAACCCGATTCAAAGTGGTTCAAATATATCAAGGTCATTTTGAACCTTATGTGAAGTGAGAGTGAATTGCGATGTGAGATGCGAGTTGTTGTTTGAATTTTACAGAATTGACCTGCTGGCGCAGGACCAACGGCTTTACGCACTTTCCGAGGCACGGGGGTGTGACACCACCAACTTTCAAACTCCGGCCGGACTGCTACTGAGAAATTCTTAACGGGAAAACCTGATAACATTCTACCAGACGTGGGAATCGGACGATGCAGCGATGCAGTCCTGAGACTAATACATATCTGGAGAAATAAGGTTGCTTAATTACGACTTTAGTACATGCCTTCCACATTGTTAGATAAATGGGGAATTTCTCAAGTATTTGTAGCAAACTTTATTAGGAAAACGACATGGTGGTTTGATAACAGTGAATTATGCGCAGTGATAATTATTCTTGTGGGTTCGTTAATCGGCAATGATCGGAAAAAAATGCGTAAAAACTTTCTACTCCTCGGATTTAAGGGGCTGTATGTGTACCTAAGTAAGAACAAATTGGCTATTAAAATCGTCTGGACCAAAGTAAAATAAAACGAGCTAGACCAATTTCGGCCGCAAAAAAGGACTAAACTGATCAAAGGCCAAAATATTACCTACCTATTCCCACAAAAAAAATATCAAAGTAAATTTTATTAAACCAAAGAAACCTAATATAAATGCTAAACAATTTATCCTACACACAATAATAATAATATTATCCAACCAGCATTTTATAACAAAAGGGAAGAAGTTGTATTCCTTGAAAAAAATCATCTGAAAATATAATATGACAATGAGTTTATTTATAAGACTTACGTAACCGTCATGTACAGGCTTGGGGGTTTCAGGTAGTATAAGGAAAATTTCATAGCTCTATTGATCGCACGTCAAATCCATACACAATGGAGTCTTTCTCACTCAATTTTGTTTAGACTGTATAATGTTACTGTAAAATCCCGTGTATTTTAGTAAATCCTTAGATTTTACTCGTAAGTCTCAGGTTTTAATCGTAAATCTTAGGTGTTACCAGTAAATCTTATGTTTTATTTGTAAACCTTTTTACTTGTAGAAACCTTGAGTTTTACTTCTAATTCTTAGAATTTGACAACATGAGTTCTTAAATGTTAGGTTTGATTTAAAAGAAGATGGTTCTTCAGGTTTTTATGACTCGAGTTTGGCACTTCCTAAGTTTTGTTAATGACGATTAGTAAAATGTTTTGAGATTAAAAAACCAGACAAGTGCGAGTCGGACTCGCCCACCGAGGGTCCCGTTCAAATTCCGTGATTCGGTCACCCATACAATTATACCGCGAATACCTCGATGATTGATTACGTACTTTATAATTATAAAGACTAAATTTTTTTATGTAAAAAAAAAAAAATGAAAAATGAAAAAAATGTATAGTCTTCAGACATTTCGCTATCATCGTCATCATCAGCCTGAAGATGTCCACTGTTGAACACAGGCCTCCCCCATTGATATTGCCATAACCCTCACGCTTGGCAGGCGTCTTGGGGATCGCAGTGAGGTTGTTAAGAACACGGAAACCGCTGCTGCCCGAGTTCCCGTTTTTCCCTTACTCGCCTTCGACGACACCCTCGGGATGAAATGGGGGGGTGCTATTCTAGCCCGGACACCCCACGGGCATTTCTCTGTACTTGTAGTATAAGACGATTTTACTTGCCAAATTTCATAGTTCTAGGTCAACGGGAAGTACCCTATACATTATGATTCCCTTGAGAGTGTCGAAATATACGTTTTTGTGACATAAACGGCGGTATAATTTTGCACGTTAACTTAGAAGTTGGATTTTTTCACAGGTTCAAGGGACTGTAGACTTAAGTACTTATGTGGTTTAATTTCAACTCGATACCTCTACGCGTTCCCCAGATATAAGGTCTTGACAGACAAACGGACAGACAGACAGACGGACAGTAAAGTGATCCTATATGGGTTCCGTTTTTCCTTTTGAGGTATGGATCCCTGAAAACGAAGTTCTAATAGAACCGCGAATATCAAAATGCGTTGAGCATGTTCTAAACATACTTCTCTGAGGTAAATCCGCCAAGAAAAGTTATATTACAAAGTGGACGTTTACCATTAAGACTTAAAAAAAAAACTAAAATTAAATAGTAAGATTTACCGTATTTCAAACTTTAACAGTAACACGTAGATACATAATATAAATAAAAAAATGGTTATTATGCGGGGCCTGTACCTTTTATGTATAATAAAAAAGGAATAGCTGTCACTGACTTTTAGTCATCAAGTCGCTTCCTTCTTTACACAGCTATAGGTGTATTAATTCCTCATCAAATGAAGTTGTCGGCTGTCTATTTTCATTATTCCCAGATTGCAGGCCGAACGAGATAGGTTTTACGGTACAGCGGCTGTTGTTTGGGTGGCTTTGTTGTGCTAAGCGGGCTTCGGGTTAGAATTAAACGATTTAATCGGTATCGTAGTTCCACAATAGAGTTGGAGCTAGCTATATTGTGGGCTGTTTTATCGTAACAAAACGATTTTACCTTGTAGTGTTCAAGTTTAGAACAAACTAGATACTGTGTATTCGATCAGACTTATATTACATCGATACTTCTATCATCTATCAGCCACGACCAAAGTACTTATTCAATATTGTATTGTATTGACAGACCTGTAGAGCTTTTGTTTGAAAATTACCCTTGGGCTTGGAGCTTACCCCACAGACATTTTCATACAAAATACTTACATAAATATAATTATAGGTAGGTAACTTTACCTTACTTACAAACTTTCCATCATTTCATAACATAAAGTAGACCGAGTTGGGATTATAATGAATTTTACAAACTTGGTTAAACTAGGTTCACCGCTGGCGAGGTTTAGAAGACAAACTAATATAATAAGCTGGTGACTTACAAATGCAATGTTATCTTCAAACATTATTTTCACATAGAAAATTCCTAGGCAGTGTTTTGCATCAAAAGTTTATGCATAGGTACTTCATCGTCATCATCAAGTCAACCTTTAGACGCTCACTGCTGAGAATAGGTCTCCCCCAAAGGGGGTATAACCGTAATTGCCATGTTTGGCCGAGGTATGTTAGCGATCGCAATAGGTGTTATGGTACTCAGAAGGACGCTGCTGGCCATCCTCTGGTCAATATCCCTCTGTCGCCTTCTACGATACCCACGGGTAGAAGGTGGTGCTATTCGCGGTTGGCACCACACGGCTTACATACTTATAGTCATCTATTACAGAATTGTGGTAGTAAAGCTCTCTGAAAAGGAGTTCACCTGGGGAAGTACTGCCACCTGCCCATTTCTGCCGCAAAGCAGTGTTGGTGTATTCCAGTTTGGAGTGAGTATGTATGCCGATAAGAGGCCCATGAGGCAGCTTTGTATCTGGAACGGTGGCGGATACCTGCACCAACATGATGTAGTGGTCAAGTACCAGTGGTCGTTGGGTTGTTTGCCATACAATGATATTTAAAAAATGTACAAACACAGCAGCTTTTTACCTGTCTTATCATGAGCTGTAAACATTTAAGTGAATACATAAAGATGTTTTGTCAAACAGGATATCATGGCAAGCAGACAGGTATCGTCTGAGCGTATCTTAAAACCATTGTTACTTCTTACAAAGAAACAAACTTTACCTATTTATTTTCAACCGACTTCAAAAAAGGAGGAGGTTATCAATTCGTCTGTATTTTTTTTTTATTGTTCTGGCTGAACCGATTTTGATGATTTTTCTTTTACTTGAAAGCTGGTGCTTCCCGTGTGGTCCCATTTTAATTTGGTCAAGTTCTGACAATGGCATCCATGAGAAAACCGTATAAGTCTTAAATTTGCAATAAGTATGTGCGCGATTTGACGACACGGTTGGCGCAGTGGCTGAGCGATCGACTGCTGCGCAGCGTGTTGCGGGTTCGATTCCCGTCCAGGGTAAACATTTGTGTGATGAGCACTTGTGTTTGCCTGGTGTCTGGGTGTTGTTTATCTATATATGTATGTATTTACAAAAAAAAAAAAAAATGTATTTGTGTATGTATATCAGCTGTCTGACACCTATAGTACAGGGTCTCCCTAGTTTGGGGTCAGATGGCCGTGTGTGAAAATGTCCCCACATATTATTATTATTATTATTATTATTTGTTACGCGATTTCTCCGCCAAACGTAACCCAATTTTGAAAATTCTTTTATGGATAGGGTATGCTTCAGGGGTGGTCCCATATAAATTAGACCGAAATTGATTCAGCACTTTTTGAAAAAATCAACAAATACCCAAAATTTTTACATAGACGACGTTTTAGTTTCTTCAATATTTGGAGTAGTTAACTTTCAATCTGTTCTTAATAGATTTGGATGAGGAGGCGGTACTATAAAGCGGAAAATAAAAAGCTTTTTACAAAAAACACAACCGCTTTCAAAAACTAAAAAGTGAAAAATAACTTTAGCACAGAACACACATTGACTTTAGTTTCGGAAGTCGGTGGCAATACAAAACAACAAACAGAACAAAGCCACCATTATAATATAATTCAAGCGTCAAAATGTTGTTATGAAATAAACTATACTAATAATAAATAATAAAATAAATAGGTAAAAATTGTTTCTTTTTAAATAAGTGATCTTTGGGAGTACTGATACAATTGCAAAAAAAACTTTCCCTGATAGGAAGACAAAACGAGATATTATAGACAGAGTAAAAAACGAAACCTAACATTAGTTTAACGGAGACTTCAAATTGATGCTGTCACTTTCTTTTTGATACAAAATGTAAGAGATAGCATGAAAAACTCTCCGTTAAACTAAGGTTTGCTTCGTGCAACTCAACGTTAAACTGTAAGCAAGGTTATGATTTTTCCTGTCGATATTTAACGTGTCTGGCAATAAATACTGCCAACAGAGAGTGTCTGGCAGTACCTATTCATTTTAAATTATTTACAATATTCCCCACAACATACCTAAAAATCAGACCTCAGACTGTAAGTAAAGTGAGGACCATTTACGTACCTGTAGCACCTGGTACCTAAGAATTGGCCGTCGGCCTAAGCTAGCCGTGGGCTAATTCAAGTAACTAAAGAAGTGCTGTTGCAGTGCAGTTGCAGTTAAGTTTCGATCAAAACAACGGTTTTTGTATTCTCTACCGCTTTATGACACGCTCGCGTCAAGTTCGCGTCACGCGAGCGCAATAACGGCATTCTACTGTTGCACGTCTTTGGTGTGTGCTTCGGAACGCAACATGATCTGTATTCTACTATTCGTTTGACGTCTCAAAATCACAGTTAAAAAGCACAAAAATCAGAACTGGGGTATTATTTTAATAATATAATAACGTCATATTCAGATTCTATTCAATTATTTTGTAAGTAATATTTTTTCTCTCAAGTGGCTACACCATAAGTAAGTTTGGTAGATTTTGGTTCACGCGCAGCTTACGCGCAGTTCAAAGATTACAAGAATACCGTATAGCACTCAAACTTGAACTTAACTGCAACTACACTACAACTTCATCGGCGCGTCGAAAAATTACGTGAATAACCCCTCTGGTATGTATACATTCACTGTACACACTAATACTACTCTTTTGTATATATTTGGTCCATCAGAAAAGGCCCTGGGATCTTGGACCCTACCTACTTGACATCCACGCAAATGACGTCGCGGGGAGAAACTAGTAATGAATAAACATTTTCATTAGTTTTTAAGAGCGTGGCGATGTTGAAGTAAATTTGATAATTCCCACAATGCATAACCATAATAATAAACGGCACACATGAAAACACACTATGCAACCTTATGCGTCAAGCCTTGAAGATAGTAGAGGACTGGTGCAAGGAACACAGATTAGCAGTGAACCCTACTAAAACCGAACTTGTCCTATTCACAAAGAAAAGGAAGTTGGCAACCCTACAGTTACCACACTTCTTTGGAACCACGCTAAGCCTATCGACTGAGTCCAAATACCTGGGCATCTATTTGGACAAACAGCTGAACTGGGCTAAACACACCGACTACATCACCACAAAAGCCAGCATAGCCTTATGGCAATGCAAAAGACTGCTTGGCAGAAATTGGGGAATAAGTCCCAAAATCACCTACTGGCTATACACCACAGTCATCCGACCAATTGTCACATACGGTTCTCTAGTTTGGTGGCCCAGGACCAATCTGAGCACAGCCCAGAAAGAGCTGGATAAACTACAAAGGTTAGCCTGCGTAGCGATTACCGGCAGTATGAGAACGTCACCCACAGCGGCTCTACAGGCGATGCTGGGACTGCCACCTCTAAACCTTGTCGTGAGAGAGGAGGCGACCCTAGCGGCTTTTAGGCTGGATATATCCGGTACCCTAAGTAAAGATTCCAGAATCAAACATACACGGATAAAAGAGGATGCGATCAAACGACAGCCCATGATGGCATCACCCAACGACAGAACCTTGAAGATACACTGTTTCCAAAAACACTACAAAATAGAGCTCACAGCGGAGCTGTGTGACTACTCAGGCCCAAATGAGCTAAGGATCTACACCGATGGATCAAAGACCGACCTCGGTACTGGAGTCGGAGTCTTCTCTGAAGACCTAAACATTAAAATATCCAGACCCCTAGGAATGCTTAACACTGTCTACCAAGCAGAATGTGTAGGCATCATCCAGGCAGCACACGCCATTGAGGCCAGGGAGGTTACGGATACACACATCCGTATACTCTCCGATAGTGCCTCAGTACTTCAATCCTTAGAGAAAAACCAGATCACGTCGAGACTAATACTAGAATGCCATAATGCACTAGAACGTATTACGGTAGAAAACCGCAATACGGTGACACTACAATGGATCAAGGGGCACAGTGGATCACTGGGCAACGATGCGGCTGACGAACTCGCCAGGAGGGGCTCCAGCTCAAAAGCCCTTGGACCCGAACCCATTGTGCCCATCCCGTTCAATCAGCTAAGAAGTTGGGTAAAAGACTACACACAAATACGAGCGGAGGAATGGTGGACCTCGACACCAGGGTGCAGGCAGTCCAAGGAGGCTATGCCATCCCTAGATATGAAGCTGACCAGGCGCCTTCTGCACCTGGACAGGGATAGCTTGCGACTGGTGTCGGGGACCATCACCGGACACTGCTCACTGAACAAACACTTTCACACCTTAGGCATCACTGATAGTCCTCTGTGCAGAGCCTGCATGGGGGCGGATGAAACGGTGGCACATGTACTCCTTGAGTGCACTGGCGTCACCCAGATCCGCAGGGAAACCCTTGGAACACCAAACTCCCTTGCGGATGCCCTGAGAAGACTGGGAAGATTGATCTGCTTCTGGAGGGAGGTGGGCTGGTTGGAGTAGTCGGCCGCCATGGCTCACGTACAATGGTCCATATTTACGGACTAAGTGCGGAAACCAAACCCCCCTAACATAGAACATAGAACATTCCCACAATGCACGTAAAAAAATATTTTAATAAGTAGAACCTCAGAAATGTTAAATTTATAACACGCGAGATTTTTATGCGATACGTGATGCGTTACGTTTTATTACTCGTTGACTATAAAAATCCTATAAAACCGTTATTACAGTGCCCATGGTATGCCCGTTGATCTAAATGTCACTGGTCACATTTCCACTTTCGGCAATTTTGTGGCTATCGTGAAATATGACGCTACCTATATTGTATTGATTCGGTGTCCGTTGGTCATTCGGTTTATGCACGTTCAGTAGTGTACGTTTGGTTGACTGGTAGAAAAATTAAGTCCGAGATTATACCTTTTGTTTCATACAATAGGTATTTTGAAAACCTATGGTAATCTATGTTGAAACAGTATAATGAAAATAGAAAGAAAATTACAGTAAGAAGAAAGGTAGAGAGAGATGGAGAAGAAAGAGAAAAAAAAAAGAGTCCGAATTTCAATAATTTGACGAAAATTCGATTCTATTAAACTATGCTTCCGTTCTTTTCAGTTTTAGTTGATATTGCTTTTTTGTTTAATGAGTACATATAATGTCACGATTTCTGCAATTTTCAGAAAAAAAAGGAAAACAAAACAATATCTATTTTTCTGATAAAAAGGTAGCCATATAAAAAACGTGTAATCGTATTCATGCAATCAACCACGACCACCAGTTGTCTACCAAGCACTTCTATTGAAAGCCTCCGTTTGATGGACGCATAAAATTTCATAGCTCTCGAATGTTATTGCACGGACGTTGAGTTACGGACGTGTATGACATGTAGTATTTATGAACAGGGTGAACGTGAGGAAACCTGAACTTGGTGGCCTACAGTTATTCTGTTAAAATCTCCCTCGGTGAAATAGGGTAAAGTGAGTTTATGGTGACTTGTTATTTTTAGGGTTCCATACCTCAAAAGGAAAAAAACGGAACCCATATAGGATCACTTTGTTGTCTGTCTGTCTGTCAGGACCCTTTATCTCGGGAACGCGTAGAGGTATCGAGTGAAATTAATATCATATACTAGTGGATGTGGTCATATACTCTATGGTCCCTTGAAGCTGTGAAAAAATCAAACTTCTAAGTTAATGTGAAAAAAAGATACGGCCGTTTATGTCGAAAAAAACGTACATTTCGACACTCTCAAGGGAATCAAAATTTATAGGGTACTTTTAGATGACCTAGAACTATGAAATTTGGCAAGTAATTTCGTCTTATACTATAAATACAGGGAAATGTCTGAAAACTATACATTTGTAATTAAATCATAAAAAAATATATTCTTTATTTATAACGAGCTTTTTTCCGCGATTTCGTCCTTGTGAATGTCGGTTATCGCTGATATAGACAAAGTCCCGGATTAAAAAGTACCCTATGTACTTTCTCAGAGTTCAAGCTATTTTCATACCAAATTTCATCAAAATTGGTTCAGCCGTTTCATCATGAAAACGTAAACAGAGTTACTTTCTTATTTATAATATTAGTATAGTATGGTTATGTACCTACAAATTTGTACGGAACCCTCTGTGAGCGAGTCCGACCCGCACTTGTCTGGTTTTTTTTAATATAACGTACGAATAGGCTTGTGTTTGGCCGGAACTCACCTGCACTTAAGTGATGATGCCACCTAAGGTGGTTGAATCGGTTCACTCGTACTTTAAAGATTATATTTATCGGGAAACAGAGAGGCGGGTAGTGCATTTTGCACAGTACTTAAATGTGGAAGCAAAGCGCTTGGTTTGAGATCTAGGAACTTCAACCATATAGCGGTGACGCTTCGCTGCTTCTCTGCTCGTCCGATGATGGAATGGGGATGGGGGGATTAAGATGTGCAATTTTAAAGTATCGGTATTTTATCGGTTACTTTTGGGAGAGTGCCCAAAAGCGATAAAATACCGATAGGCCAATTTCATTCCTAGTATCAAGTGGGATGACAGTTCACTTCAGTCAAAGTTAAAACCGTTATAGGAAAACGAACGTAAAAACGGGAAAACGAAGATCGGGAAATGTTTAATTACTACAAAAAATAAATAAAAATAATTGCTCTTTAGAGGTATGAAGTGCAGAGTGTAAAGTTCCTCATCCTCCATAGAAAAGGGAAAATCCTCCGAACAGATGGCTGTTATGTCTGGTGGACTACTGCCCGATGATTGTAGTCGGGATTTTGTATCTATGCTAATGTCGCGGAGAACTTTGCTTGCGCGATCTAGGAATCGATAGGATCTAGGGATTCGATTATATTCCTGACGACTGACGATTCCTGTCGATTCCGACTAACGTAGCATGTGCGACAGATGTCGCTACAGCCCCTTCTAAATTTTAGTTTCATATGGAAAAACAATCACTATACTTCATCTAAATTCGTTAAGATAATTTTTATAGGAAAAAAGCTTTTTACAAAAAAGACAAGCGCCTTCAAAAACTAAAAAGTGAAAAATAACTTTAGCTCAGAACACACTGTAGGGTAACACTATGTTATGTATGGCAATACCTAATAAATCAGTTAGACTTCAAACCGTAGTTTCATTACGTAGCATTGGCGACGAGTCGGAAGTAAAATATAGTTTACAACGAATTTACGCGTACTTTACATTAACAAAATAGTGTTTACAGTTCGGTGTGTACTCATAGTTAATACGAAATATCAGTCAACGGATTATACGATGCCAATCGGTAAAATAGAACCGTTTGATCTAACATCAAAACAATGGCCGGCGTACGTACGACGTGTCAAACAATTTATTTTACTAAACGAGATTAAACCGGAACTAAAGGTGTCGATGCTGATTACTGTTGTAGGAGATGCAACGTATAGTTTAATGTGTGACCTGTGCGCGCCGGATAATCCCGAAGATAAAACTTTTGAAGAACTAGTCGAGTCAGTCCGAGGTCATCTCGAGCCGCAACGGTCGGAGATCGCTGAGCGACACATTTTTCGTCAGAGACGACAGCGACCCGGTGAATCGTTGACGGAGTACCTTCAAAGCTTAAAACACCTGGCTACTACGTGCAATTTTGGCCATCGACTCGAGGAGGACCTTCGAGATCAATTCGTTTCGGGCCTCGCTAGTGAAGTCATGAGATCTCGAATATTCGCGGAAAAGTCGATCGACTACAAAAAAGCGGTGGAGCTAGCTCTGGCTCTGGAGGCGGCGGACCGACACGCGGGCATGAGCGGGGTCGGCACGGCTGCGGCTGGGAGCATTGGCGGTGGCGGCGAGGCGGGCGAAGGCCTGCATGCGGTGCGCGCCCGAGCGGCGGGCGGCACCCGCGGCGCCTGGCAGAAGCGCGCGGGGGGGCAGGCTGCAGCAGCCGGGACAGGCAGACCGAGCGGCGGACCCCGGGATGGCGCGGAGTGTTGGCGGTGTGGCAAGGGCCACCCGGTCAACAAATGTCGATATACAAATTACAATTGCGACAATTGTAATCAACGTGGTCATTTACGTGTGATGTGCAAAGTGCTTAATCGTAAAAGTGATTCGCAAGAGCAGCGTCAACATTTTGTGGATGAGTGTTCGGAGGACGAGTTTTTCAACATGGTAGTATCGTCGGGACAAGGTAACAAACCTTATTTTATCAATTTGCAAGTGGATTCAGAAATCTTGCAGTACGAAATAGATACGGGCAGTCGTATTTCCGCTATAAGTTACAGTTGTTACGAGTTGTCATTTAAGCACCGTCCCTTACAAACTGATAATTTGATTTTGTGTAGTTACTCGGGCTCAAAGATTGAACCTCTGGGATACATTTCGGTAAATATTAAGTATAAGGAAGTTAGTGCCACAAATGTTCGTCTGTATGTTATTAAAGGTGGTGGCAGGCCGCTACTAGGCCGCGATTGGTTGACAATTTTAAATATCAAGCAGATTAACATTAATAATTTATTCGAAGGAGATTCATTAGTGAGTCAACTATGTAAGGAATATCCAGGAGTATTCACGAAACGATTAGGTACTTGTAAGAAAACATTACGTTTACAGCTCGTAGACTGTGAAGGGGTGTTTGTGCGAGCGCGACCCGTGCCACTAGCGTTGCGAGCTCGAGTCGAACACGAGTTAGAGCGACTACAGCGGGACGGCTCCATATACCCAGTAGAGCATTCTGATTTTGGAACTCCCATTGTGCCCGTAATCAAAAGTAACGGTGAACTAATAATTTGTGGAGATTATAAAATCACGATCAATCCAAAGTTGAAACGCAACTACTATCCCCTTCCGCGTATTGAGGAATTATTCGCTAACTTAAGTAATGGTGAGGAATTCACTAAAATTGACCTTCGACACGCATACGAGCAGGTACTTTTGGAACCCGAGTCACAAAAATATACGGCGATCACTACACATGTAGGTACTTTTGCATATCATAGGACTCCTTATGGTTTATCTTGTGTACCGGAACAATTCCAGAAATTGATGGAAGAGACACTGCGAGGCATTCCTGAAACAGTGGTGTTTCTTGATGATATCTGCGTCACGGACGCGAATCGACACGCACACATTCGCAACCTGCGGGCTGTACTCGAACGGTTACGTCAGGCGGGTCTCACGGTAAAATTAGAAAAGTGCTCATTTTTACAAAAAAGTGTACAATATTTAGGTTTCATCATAGACAAAAATGGGTTGCATCCAGATCCGGCCAAGCTTGACGCGATTGCTAAATTACCCACACCTAGGGATGTCACGCAATTAAGAGGTTTTCTTGGGTTACTAAATTACTATGGTAAATTTATTCCTAACTTGAGTTCTTTACTAAATCCATTACATAATCTCTTAAAACATGACACCAAGTGGGACTGGGATTCGCGTTGTGCGAAGACATTTGAAGCCGCAAAAAGGGCGTTGTTAAGCGACAAGGTATTGGCTCATTATGAAGAGGGGCGGCCGCTCGTGCTGTCAGTGGACAGTAGTGCGTACGGTTTAGGCGCGGTGTTGGCGCATCGTTACGAGAACGGCAGCGAACGTCCAGTCAGCTGTGCGTCTCGTACTTTAAACGACGCAGAGCGCAACTATAGCCAACTTGACAAAGAAGCCTTAGCGATTTTTTACGGCATAACCAAGCACCATCAGTATCTCTTTGGCAGGCGGTTCATATTACGTTCTGATCATAAACCTCTCACATATATTTTTGGTGCTAAAAAGGGAATACCGCAAACGGCAGCAAGCCGATTGCAGCGCTGGGCCGCGCGGTTAGCGGGCTATGACTTTGCCATGGAGTTTGTCAAGTCAGCGGATAATGGGCCGGCTGACTCTTTGTCTCGATTGCCACTGACAGTGGAACGACCGCCCACTGCACACATAGACTATCAACATTATGTTGAGGAAACTATACCTATTGATTTTAAGGACGTCGCAAAAGAGACCGAGAAAGACCCGCTTTTATGTAGAGTCTTAGGCTATTTACTTTTCGGTTGGCCAACATCACCTTCATGTGATGATGAGAAAATGTATTTTGCACGTAAGGAAGACTTAGTTACAGACAGAGGATGTATTATTTTTAAATATAGAGTGGTCATTCCAACCATATTACGACAGGATATTTTAAAAGAGATCCATAGTGGGCACTTAGGCATGAACAAAATGAAAAATATTGCTCGAAACTACGTGTATTGGCCAAACATTGATAGGGACATAGAAGAGGCTTGTCGTGCGTGCGCCGCATGCCGGTCAGTGCGGGATGCGCCGGCACACGCGCCTCTACATCCATGGGAGTACCCGTTACACGCATGGCAACGTTGTCATGCTGATTTTTTTGATTGCGGTGGTAAGCGATTTTTAGTATTTGTAGATGCGCACTCGAAATGGATTGAGACGGTGGCTATGGCGAGTACTTCTGCGAGTGCAACTATTACGGCATTAAGGTCAATTTTTTCACGTTTTGGAATACCGGCACAATTAGTTACTGATAACGGCCCACCGTTTTTCTCCGAAGAGTTTAAACAATATTGTACGAAAAATAATGTTAAACATTCAACATCGGCTCCTTACAGACCCCAAGGTAACGATGAGGCGGAGAATGCGGTAAAAACAATTAAAAAAGCAATTAAACGGGCTATATTCGAGAATGAGAATATTTTTACAGCCTTGTATAGATTTTTATTTCAGTATCGAAATTGCGAACACGCAACCACGGGAGTATCACCTGCGGTTGCGTTATTCGGACGTCGCCTACGCGGACGCCTTGACGCACTGCGTCCGGACGGTGCGGCTGTAGTGCGAGCCGCACAAGACAAGCAGGTGGCGGCCGCCGGCGGACGTCATACTCGATTTGCTGTAGGCGATTGCGTGCTTGCTCGTGACTATTCTACGAGGGGAGACAAGTGGGCTAAAAGTTATGTTTCTGAAATAACAGGGCCGGTTCCCTGCAAAGTTAAGACTAACGAAGGGTGCGAGTGGCGTAGACATCACGACCAACTTGTCCCTCTTCGCGAAAGAAAACGTTATTCTTTGTCGCGTACAAACACGCAAGCGGAGCCAACTGTGGACGATACTGAGGGGTCTGTCAGTTTCGATGATCAGCCGGGAGCTGAGAAACCTGGTGGTAATGATACGGGGGTTATAGTTATTGATTCGGGTGATGAATTTGAGGACGCGGTTGAGCCAACGGAAGCCGACTGAACCAAGATCGTCCCTACCACCAGATGCCTCAGCCCGAGCCAAAAGAGCTTATTTGAGGACTAAGAATAAGGAAAAAATGTGTTTGAAATAGTTTTATAGTATATTATATTTAGTTATCTTTTGTTAATATGTCTAGTTTTAGTAGGGGGATATGTAGGGTAACACTATGTTATGTATGGCAATACCTAATAAATCAGTTAGACTTCAAACCGTAGTTTCATTACGTAGCACACACATTGACTTTAGTTGCGAAATTCGGTGGCTGTGTTCTGTTTGTTGTTTTGTATTGCCACCGACGTCCGAAACTAAAGTCAATGTGTGTTCTGTGCTAAAGTTATTTTTCACTTTTTAGTTTTTGAAGGCGGTTGTCTATTTTGTAAAAAGCTTTTTATTTTCCGCTTTTTAGTACCTCCTTCTCATCCAAATCTATTAAGAAGAGATTGACAGTTACTCCAAAGATTGAAGAAACTAAAACGTCGTCTATGTAAAATTTTTGGGTATGTGTTAATTTTTTCAAAAAGTGCTGAATCAATTTTTATAAAATTTATTTGGGACCACCTTTAAAGCACAGCCTAACCAAAAAAAAAAGAATTTTCAAAATCGGGTTACGTTTGCCGGAGAAATCGCGTAACAAATCGCGCACATACTTAATGCAAATTTAAGACTTATACGGTTTTCTCATGGATGCCTTTGTCAAAACTAGACCAAATTAAAATGGGATCACACGGGAAGCACCAGCTTTCAAACAAAAAAAAGAATCATCAAAATCGGTTCACCCAGTCCAAAGTTCTCAGGCAATAAACACAAAAAAGTAAAATAAAAAAAAATACGGACGAATTGATAACCTCCTCCTTTTTTGAAGTCGGTTGAAAACCGGCTGATATTGAAAGTGAGTGATCAACTGCTAGTTCTTTCCTTCTATCTTTACCATACCTACTGTAGAAATTTCTCTGAAGTTTGCTATTAAATCAGTCCAGTAGTATTCAAAGAATCCAGAGTTATTGCACCAGATGTTTTTCAAAACACACAAAATACGCCCTAAAAACCTTTTCTTACGCACAATGAACCTGAATAATAGTATTTGGGCGGTAAAGACTGCTCAACAAAAGAGGTATTTAATAAGACCTGTTTTTCAACCTTCGGCTTACACAGTGAATCTAGATTTATGGGCTCTACGTTACTAGGTTAAATATTGGCCACAATTTAAGTGATATATCGATAATGAAAATCCTTTGGAATTTAATCGTTTTACTAAAATATAATAATAATAATAATATAAATAGCCAAGCGAATGCGGCAGGATCGTTTAAATAAAACTAGCATAATGTTATTTCATTAATCCAGTTTATCTTGACTATGTACTAACGTTATCCCGCGATTTCGTTTGCATGGAAGCGAATAACCCTATTTTCATACGGTCCTGTCACAATATCCGTTTTTAGCTGACTTTTCCAACTACCAGCCAAAATTCAGCTTCATAGGTCAAATAGCTTTCGAGATTTCGTATTTAGTAAGTGAGTAAATAAGTAACCTTTCGCTCTATAGACTTTTACAAAACACAATATCAATCATTATCCAATATGTTTTGTTTCAAGGCCTGTTTCACTAACATTTAATAAACGTTCCAATTTCCTAGGAAAATTTACATTAACAACTGCTTAAATACGTAACCGGTTAATTGAATGATGGTAAACACGGGCGTTAGTTGTCAACCAAGAATCTGTATGTGAGTCTGTCACAGTCGCTGGCCATTCGATCTGCGGTCGGTGCATCGGAGGCGGGATATTGTGCGGTTTTGTTTCACTCCGGCATTCAGAGGAATGAGGCAACGATTTATTTTATTATTTTTCTGAAAAGAAAAATGGATTAAGAATATTTGAAAGTAATAATAATAATTTACTGGTATTCAGATGCATTAGGTTAGGTTTGAAGATAACCCCAATATAGTTGGAAAAAAGCTAGGCAGATAATAATAAATAATTAATAGATCTGTCTCAAATTCTGTTCCATTTTTTAATATTATCTGGTCCAAAGTGTTTATCTGCTTAATTCGTTTCTATGCGCTTTATGACCATGGAGTAGACCATATAATGAAGATTTGGTTTTTTAAATGGAACGCTGAGGTTATATGACCAGGGTTTTTCTCGAAGGACCAATGTATATATTTAAATATAGATAGGAGTGGGTAAGCCCTAATGGTGGTGATAGGACGAAAACGCGGTGAAATTTGTATTACAGGACTGTATTTAAAACATAGAAGAAACAAACGGTTGACAGTTAGAATAATGGATTAACGCGAAAGGGTGAAGCGCGCGCTTAGTACGGCGGTGAATGACGCAGTGTCAGCTGATCCGGCCGGTGCGCGCTCGCAGCTCGAGCGCCCCCCTGCACCCGCTGCTCCGCCCGCGGCCGCCCGGCGTGTAGTGATGTCGGCGGGAGCTAGTGATGTCTTAACATGCTCCCGGCGTTGAAGACTAGTCTTCAAGAGTTATGCTGGAAGAGGACAGATGGTATTGTAAGCTCGTCTGACTATTCCTTTCTTCGTCTTGACGTCTGCGACTCTGCTTATTCCGTCTCTCCCAGGTATGAGACGTACGATACGGCCGAGTGGCCACATCAGTGGTGGTGCAAGCTTCTCCTTGAGTACCACCATGGTTCCCTCTTCGAGCATCCCATCGGAGTCCGTCCACTTGGTTCTCTGTTGGAGGTAAAAGATATACTCGTTAGAGAATCTATTCCAGAACTGTTGCTTCAGGTGTTATATGCGCTGGTAACGTTTCAGGCTGGAGACGTTCTGGTTGCTGACTTGTGGATGCGGCAAGGATGTGAGAGATCTCCCAATAAGGAAATGGGCAGGAGTTAGAGGGTATAGGTCTGATGGATCAGTGGAAAGAGGAGTGAGAGGGCGAGAGTTTAGAATTGCCTCAACCTGAATCAGACAAGTAGACATCTCTTCGTACGTGAGATGTGCTAAGCCTAGTATACGTCGAAGGTGATGTTTGATAGACTTCACGGCAGATTCCCATAAGCCCCCAAAATGTGGGGTGTATGCGGGGATGAAATTGAAGTTGATACCTGAATTTGCCATTTCTGAAGAGAGGTCCTGTTTTAATATGTCAGCTATCTCGTTACAGGTGCCAACATTCTGGTGTGACTCAATGATTGTTCTAGGTTGGTTGTCTGCTTCACCTAGTACACTTAAACCGTTCGTTAGGCACCGAGTTTCGGAGATACGGGAAGGTTTTGGTGATTACACCTGGCGATATGTGCCGTCTAAGGACAACCCTGCAGATCTGGTTTCCCGTGGTTTAGGCGCCGACCTGATAGGTCAATCTACCATGTGGTGGTCAGGACCTTCATTCTTGTTGACAGACTTGGGCTCTTTGGCCTTCAATGCCTAACTCGGAAGCTGACGCAGTGCTACCGGAGCTCTTAAAGTCACATTTTACGAACATTAACAGTCAATCATTACCTAATCATTACCATTATATATATATATATATATATGCGGGGTTATAGCTTACGTGTAGTGTATGTGGCCACTGGTTTTAGAAGGAGGGAAACAGGGACTTACTTGGGATTCTCTGGATGATCGCCTGAGACGATGGCTGCTGCTAGTGGAGAGCGACGTGCTTAGTTCAGCACGTGTTCCGGAGTCTTCCTTGTAGCACTTGTTAGGGTGTTACCAGACCAATCGATCGATCGTCGATCGACGGCATTGATCGAGGGTAGAATGGATTAGTCAACGTCGATCGAGCCGCTTAATTATTATTACTGATGGATTATAGCTGGGGTTAATCGATCGACGTCGACCGATGCCATCGACCGGCAATCGATCGATTAGTTAGTGGAACAGTATCCGTCGATCAGCCAAAGCTACCACACCAATCTATCAACGTCGGTCGATGTCGATTGATGGCATCGATCGACGATAGATCGATTGGTGTAGTAACATACCTTAGTGTTTATTGTCCCCCTAGTGCCGGCCGACACTCGCAGCAATTTATTGTTTGTATTATCGCGGGCGGTGCATCCTCAAAAGCTTAGAGGGGTGCGTATATAAGATTAAGCGGTTGAAAGATGTTACACGCGGCGGAGATGACTTAAGAGCGCGTATTCGATTCTTGACGAAAACTTCATGTTTTTGCGTTTTGCCCAGTGCAATATCGTAATTATGTGAGCAGATTATTTAAAGACAATTTACAGTTTTAAAAAGATTAAGTCTTGATTTAGACAGCTACAGAGTAAAAGTATAAATTTTAATTATGTTTTTTTAAAGCGAAGACAATTCTTTCATATCGTTTTACGAAAATAGACGTCAGAGTTAACTTTCAGGACGAATACCACCATTACAATATGCCAAAATATTTTGTTTTATGCGTTTTTCCGACAGTATATACAGTCGTTAAGACAGCTACAGAGCCAAAATTACGAAAATATTACTATTATGTATAAAAAAAAAATGTTGAAAAAGTAGAAAATCGGTTAATTTTGACAATGTTTTTTCACCAGTATTTGAATAAAAATATAACTGATATATTTATTTTATGAAAGTAAATGTTATGTTTAATATACAAAATATTTTTCAGTCCGTTATACGAGCTCATTTATTTTAGACAATTATTTTAAAAAGCACTGTAAAACATCAATTTCAATGATTCGTGCTTATTTCGTGCATATTTTTTTTTCTGATGCACACAAACAGACCATTGTATTGTACTAGTGTGTGTCAATGCTGCTACGCCGTTCTAGCAATCGTTTAGATTTTGAGTTGCGCTAAATCGAATACGCGCCCTTAAGAGAGTAGTTTAGCGGCACACATCTTAGTATCTTAAAGACGTGCGATTGAAAGACGCCACGTTGGTAGTCGCTACGTCCCCGCCAGAGGGCGCGGCAGGCGGGTTACGGGCATGGCCCTTGTCCCGCGGTATAATTCGGTACCCGTTAATACGGGCACGTTCATTGGGTGGCCATATAGACCTGGCCTGGGGCAGGTGCAGTGGTGGCGCAACATGCCAATGTGTGTGGATGCATTGATAATCAGCAGGAGCGCCACGGTACTTTACGACAGTACCGCGTTCTTCACGTCACCCCGGCGGTCTGTCTCCGCCAGGTGGGACCTCCGGATCCCCGGAGGAGGCCCAGCGGAAGACGACCAGTGACAGAGGCGACGACTCACGGCGCTCCCCACTGAGGATGTTGACCCCCGTCTGCACACGCTTCCAGGTCGAGCCGGTCACGCGAGCTGACTAAGGGGCCGTTATGTATGTGTGAGCGGCATTGTGTTGTGTTACACCGTCCATGTCAGCGATAGAATTGCGAGCCCGCGCCGCACATTCAACGCGTGAGTTTATGCGCTTGTGGAGTTGCGTGTGTATGGGGTTCAGTGCGCGTCATGCCTATATTAACTTAGAACACGACACACACTGGGTGCATGTGATGTGTGTGGAGTATTATTGTGTGAATAAGCCGCGTGTAAGTGAAGGCGGCTTACTCAGGCGTCAGTCCGGTGGGTTGGGGTCGTCAGCGTCCGACAATAGGTCGCGGGGTAGGCGCCTCCTGTCAGGTGGGCGCGCATGCCAGGGCGCTAAATGCTTGACGTGAGGCCAAGCAGATGCGTCGGCACGCGCGAACATGGTTGACGCGAGGCGCCTGCAGTGGTCATCCAGGCTCTCGATCCTAAGATCCCGCTGGATTACGCTGTTCCTCACGTAGCGAGGGGCAGCGGTAATTTTCCGCAGCGCTTGGTTCTGCTGCGCGCGGAGGAGCTTCTTGTTAGACTCGCTAGTGAGGGCGAGCCAAGCTGGGGCAGCGTACGTGAGCAGCGGGCGAATGTACGTCTTGTATACACCCAGCTTGGCACGTAGCGGGAGGCGGGATGAGAGGACCGGGTGGAGCAGAGCGCGGGCTGCTCTGCCCTTTGCGGCGACCTTGCGGACGTGACTTCCCATGGTGAGCCGACGATCGATGGTGACCCCTAGGTACTTGACCTGTGGCGACCACGCGATGTCGACTCCTTGCAGCTGTAAGGGTGGTGGGAGGTTGGCGCCTCCAGCGAGCAGCGCCTGTGTCTTACTCACGTTAACCGACAACCGCCACTTCGACAGCCAGTCGGGAAGCAGGTTGAGAGCGCGCTGCATTTTGACGGCCGCGTGTCTCGCTTTGATAGAAGTCGAGATGTACGCGGCGTCGTCAGCATACAGCGCGAGCGTGGTATCCTGCGACGTGGGGATGTCGTCGGTATAACATGAGTAGCACAGCGGCGAGACACAACTGCCCTGCGGTACCCCTGCCGATATCTGGCGCACGCCTGACAGCGCACCGTCGACCACCACCCTGAAGGTCCTGTGGGAAAGGAAAGAGGAGACTACCAATACGACGCGACGGGGCGCGTCTGACTTCGTCATTTTGAATAGCAGACCGGCGTGCCAAACGCGGTCAAAAGCTTTTTCCATGTCGAGGAATACTGCAACTGCGTGTTCTTTCTTGTTCAGTGACGCTGTAAGTAGGTGCAGTACCCTCGACAACTGGAGCGTCGTGCTGTGTTCCGAGCGGAACCCGAACTGTTCCGGGCGAGGCGTCAGGTGTGGTGTTAGGTGTCGCAGCAGGAGTTGTTCAAACACCTTGGATGTTGTCGACAGCAGAGTGATGGGCCGATAGCTCCCAGGCTTCAGCACATCTTTGTTCGCCTTGGGCAGCATTATGACGCGCCCTTCCTTCCAGCTGGTTGGGAAGACCCCCGTGCGCAGTATCCCCGTGTACAGGCGCGCCAGTGCCGCTACCGTACGGTATAGCAAGTGGCGCAGCACTGTGTTGGTGATACCGTCCGCTCCAGGGGCCTTTCGAGGCTTGAAAGACGCCACGCGGCGAAGAGTTGATATAAGAGTGATTTTTAAACATTGCGTCGTTTTCGTCCACACAGTAAGTTCGCGTCATTGGACGCGGCGGCGCTTCTCCTTTCTCGTTCTGTCGCAAGGAGGCGTGAAAGGAAGGAAAGAGATGGATAACCAGTGACCAGCAATACATCAATATATAGCGTACAAAAAGCATATTAGAATAAAGTGTGCCGCGTTCAGAAATCTTACGAAACTCGCGTAAGCAACGCTGCCTCACAGATTTTTTCCTGTGTCATGGATGCCTTCTACAAATATTAAAACTTACATACACAACCAACCAGACCAATTTTTTATAAATTTTGTTTATGAATAGTAGAAACTCTCTCTACTATCATACTAACAAACCAAACATTCAGACAGTAAGTAGAAAACATAACCCTTTCCTTGCAGTCGGGGTAACAATAATAGACACTAAGACTAATACACCCAGCCTCTATGGACGAGAGACCTATTCTGTACCCGTTATCTTTTTCTAATACATAATAGGTATATCGTTAAAAAAATGGGTAAAAAAGGAACATTCAATAACATTGTATAAAAGTCCAACAAACACTGAATCGTAAATGTCACTTCCCATTTCAAATAAGCAATTAAGGGTGAGCTCACACGAGCATCTTTTGTGTTCATAATCCGAGGGTCCATAAATTCAGTGTTCGGTTCATCGCGCTCAGCCGGCTGTGAAGTAAGCACCTGTTCCGGTTCGGAGAACCCGGATTGCGCAGTTATGCGTTTAGGTGGATTTTTTTTCAATTTAGATACCTATGTGATAAAACTAGTTTCAGCCCGAGACTTCGTCTGCGAAGGCATCAGAATGTTTACCCAAAAGCTGTAAAAGACACACATCCATCCATCCATACTCACAAACTTACGCCTTTATAATAGTACTAGCTGCTGAAATCGACTTCGTTCCCGGTGTTTACTTGCGAGAGTCATTAAAATTAGACCTCCTTAATACGGTGTGTCGCAAAATCCGTTCTAAGTGGACATCTACTAACTATAAAAAACCTCCCTGCCAAATTTCATCTTTATACGTCAAGCGGTTTTCGATATTTCGTGTTACGTGAGTGAGTCCGTGTGGTGTCGGACGTAAAGAATAGCACCATCCCATATCTTCCCGTGGGTGTCGTAAGAGGCGACTAAGGGACTTACCAGAGAATGGGCAGCAGCGTTCTCTGTGCCTTTGTAACAACCATACTGCGATCGCCAACCCGCACGCCAAGCGTAGCGATTATGGCAAAACACCCCCTTGGAGAGGCCTATGTCTAGCAGTGGACGTCTTTGGGCTGAAATGATGAATGATGAAGTGAGTGAGTGGCCTTTCGCTTTTATATATTTATATATATTTATTATTATATATTATATTATAGATTAGATAGCAGAAAGAATAAGTTTGTCAAATGTTTTAGATCTTCGTAAATATGCTTTTTTCATGCTTATATTTGTTTGTATTTGGCTTATTACCAACAAAAATCAACATCAGGAGTCCTAATGCCAATTTATTTGTGGTAGGCACACTAACTCTATTCTTTCGTACATACGTCGTCGTCTGTGTTCACTTGCTAGGCATCCTCCTTTACATCGTACATCTTTTTCGTCTTTTCTTGTGTCTGATTCTTTAACTATAAATATCGTTACTTAAAATACCTTTCTTTATACCTTTCTAAAGCTATCAAGATTTCGCGAAAGTTATCCTAACTTTTATGCGCTCGACGTTGGCTATATCCTGCTACTGACAGACGACTGACAGTGACAGCAAAATGATCTACCCAACAACCAGCTATTTCTACTCCAAGGCCAAAACAATGAGTAAAAGAATTTTGTTACCTACAGAATTCAATTATTCTGTTCCTCTTTCTAATAAATTTACTTTAAACCAACAAAATTCACCGCAATACAACTACTATGAACCAAGTAAGAACTGCTGTAACGTAATTATTTGCTGAGGTAGTTCATGAAAACATTCCGATGCTGGTTTAAATCCTATCAATCGTGCCCCCATTTAATTGAGCGGGGAGAGAACCGAACTTGTCTGAAATAGTTATTTGTTAAGTTGCATGAAAGTGGTTGAACGATGTCGATACCTGATATTCTGTTTTAAAGTGAGCATTTAGGATAGTTAATGTGGATAGATATCCAAAAAAGACGATTATGAGTTAACCTTGAGCTTTACTCCTGAACAAACTACAAGATAGATACCCAAAATTGTCTTTTTTAACCAAAAGTAACTTTTCTAACATGAATAAATTATATATATTTTTTTTAAATAAAAAATTTGAGTGTTAACGCCTTACATAGATAATGAAAAACTGTTACATTGCTTAGCCTCAAAATGGTCAACTTAAATAGCAATTTAAATTTATTTTTAATAAATTTAGTTTTGATAAAGTTTCGCGAGTAGTGGCGTTCTATGGGGGATGCCTATGTTCAACAGTGGACTGGATGAAATGTGAGTGGATTTAATTCATTTTTTATTTATGTTTCTTTTTATTTTAATTTCAGTTGAGATCTAGAATAAGCTTAGTTTCAGAAGAATTATTTTTTTCTATGAGTTATCTTATTTTTTTTAATGCTGGTTGGTCTATAGTTGGCGATTGTATAAACCTAAGATCCAAATATACAGAAGCTGTTAGCAAACCTTAATCCGCATTTTATCAACCGACTTCAAAAAAAGAAGGTTCTCAATTTTTTTGTATATTTGTTACGCGATTTCTCCGGCAAATGTACATCGATTTTGATAATTCTTATTTTGTGGATAGGACATACCTCAGAGGTAGTCCCATATAAATTTTATCGAAATTGATTCAGCACTTTTTGAAAAAATCAACAAAATCCCATAAAAATTACATAGTTTCTCCAATCTTTGGAGCAGTTACTTTTAATCTCTGTCTTAACTGTGTTGCCGTTTCTTTATGGATTTAAATGAGACGGAGGTACTGAAAAGCGGGAAACAAAAAGCTTTTTTACAAAAAAGACAGTTCAGTTTTTGAAGGCGGTTGTCTTTTTTGTAAAAAAGCTTTTTTAATATTATAAATGTGAAAGTAACTCTGTCTGTTATACTTTCACGATGAAACGGCGGAACTGATTTTAATGTTTTTGCCATGAAGATAGCTTGAATCCTGGGGAAGGATATAGGCCTAGACTTGTTTAGCCGCGACTTCGTCTGCATCCGCGATAACCGATAATCACGCCGAAGAAGTCGTGGGCAAAAGCTAGTAAGTAGTAAATACCTAAATAAACTTAGTGGGATTAAATTAAGGCGGTACCCCGAGCAAATAACCTTGAGTATTCGTTCCCTCTTCGCCGCGCAAGAGATACAGTAGCGAATACGCTCAGATTTTAGAATTAAATCTTTATAAAATATCATTTTGGGATTTTGAAAAACAAATTCTACCAAAATGTT
This sequence comes from Charanyca ferruginea, assembly GCA_947361185.1. Lineage (NCBI taxonomy): Eukaryota > Metazoa > Arthropoda > Insecta > Lepidoptera > Noctuidae > Charanyca > Charanyca ferruginea. The sequence goes on from OX376057.1 coordinate 11,943,825, forward strand.
CATTAATAAATTGCCTATCCATTAGTGTTAGTAAAAAATCGAATTAATGGTTACCAATATTATTGGTTATATTGGTTATTAATATGGAGATGCATGTTTTCAATAATTATTTCTCATTTCTGTGGTTTCGTTGTGAGGAGATTAGTTAAAAAAACAAAAATCAGACCTACCATTTTGGAGTCAAGATTATGTAGAAAAATCTATTTTTTTTTTTGATATTTCTTTTGGATATAGAGTATTTAGGTCCGAAAAAATAAAAAACGGCTAGCGCTGCGTTTTGCACAGAAACGCGCCTTAATATGGAAGCTACAGCCTTGAGTGATAAATAGGAGACAATTTGGTAAAACATGGCTTATCTATCCATTTTACTATATCCAAAAGTTATTTAAAAAAAAAGCATTCTACACGTTCCTTGGTTAACGAATTCGAATCTTTGATCTACCACCCAACTCGTTTCTCAATCTTTTCTGTGTCTAGACAATTTCCAACTACTTTTCCTCGCCGAATAAACATGAAACATTTGATTTGGTACATACGTTGTTGAAAGTTTCGTGAGTCATTAGTTCCTTATTCGCTGAAGACAAGAGGAAGTTCTTCCAAAGATACGTCGATGCAGTATTATAGGAAGTAAGATGAGTGAGTGTATCCTGACGTAGCAGTTTTATTTGAGGAAATAGTGAGTAAATTGGGATTTTATGTAGATGATAATAATAAATTGCAAAATAATGAATTCGCCCTACTTTTACTTATATCTATCAATCAAATAAATGCTTAAAAACTAAAATGTTTTAAAAAAAATATTTAATTGATAGATATAAGTAAATGTAGGACCAAATATAAAACGAAAATTATTGATATTTATTTCATGTGATACCCTATTTAATTAAATGCTTACTCTACGATTCTTTATTTATTTTGTATTACAGTTTTATTGTCATTCGACTAAGAACCATTGATAAAATATAAAGTTTAAAAACTAAAACCCGACCACAACAAAAAGTGATCTAAAAAGTACAAAACAAGAAGATATTTCACACAGAAATCAAGACATAGGTACAAAATGGTCAAGGTAAGCCGTGGTTGCATGCCTGTATCCCATATGAGTGCGATGAACATGAATATAATGGCATGCAACCACGGCTTACCTTGACCATTTTGTACCTATGTCTTGATTTCTGTGTGAAATATCTTCTTGTTTTGTACTTTTTAGATCACTTTTTGTTGTGGTCGGGTTTTAGTTTTTAAACTTTATATTTTTATTTAAACCATTTTGGAGTCACAGCTAAGTATTATATATTTCCAATGATACCAAACACGGTATGCTTGTCTTCATTTTTTTTTTTATATTGGTTTTTTTGTCCGCCAGAGGGCGCCACATTGGATTCGGTGATACGTCATATAGCCTATAACCAGCGGACGATCAAGACGCTTCTAACGATACCGCATTTGTTCAGTTCTGATAAGTAGTTTAGGAGCTATGAGCGTACAGATGAACATACATACATACATACATACATACATACATACATACATACATACATACATACATAGCCTGTCAAACTCATAACCCTCCTTTGGCTTTGCCGTAGTCGGGTAAAAATAAACAATTATCATTACATCAATAACATCGCTATCACTTCGTCATCACTATGATATCCGACATTGAAATGGACACTGGTATGGAGAAAATCCTTTATGCCTGTGTCTACCGTTCGCACAGCGGAGACCAGGAGACAACCAGACTCACGGAATACCTCAGTGAGGCGGCTGATGCGGCTCAGCAGAAGTACCCTACTGCCCAATTAGTGTTACTGGGGGATTTCAATGCCCACCACAAGGAGTGGTTATTCCCAAACCGGGACACTGACCATGCTGGGAGAGAGACGCAAAAGCTTGCTTTAGCGTTAAATCTCACCCAACTGGCCCAAGAGGCTACTAGGGTTCCTGATGTTGAGTCGCACACAGCCTATTGCTTGGACCTTCTGCTCACTACTGATCCAGACCTTTACTCGGTTTCTGCACCTCTGGGCAGCTCCGACCACTGTCTGGTGAAATCTGTTTCCGTCTACTCTCCGTTCATTCCTAGCCCAAGTAGCTACCGGCGGATGTGGCGGTACAAGTCAGCAGACTGGGATGAGATGCGCTGTTTTTTCGCGTCGTACCCTTGGCTACCGGTCTGTTTTTCTTCTGGTGATCCCTCTACCTGCGCGGATGCCATGACGGAAGTGTTGCGTCAAGCTATGGAGTTTTTTATCCCATATAACGACGTACCTCTGTCCGGCAAAGCTCGCCCCTGGTTTAGTTCTCAATGCAGACGCGCAGAAGCGCAGAAGCATGAGGCTTACCTAGCTTGGGTTGACGCTCGTCACCCTAAAGCAAGGGATTTACGCCAGAAGAAGACAGCCTTTAATAGAGCTGCCAAGTCCTGCAAGAAGGTTCTACAGAGGGCTCGTCATGACCACATTAGTCGAATAGGGAACAAACTTGCTTCGTACCCTGCGGGTAGTAAAGCTTTTTGGTCCCTAGCTAAATCGGTCGAGTCAAACTTCTGTCGCCCCTCACTGCCTCCACTGCTGAAACCTGATGGTTCTCTGGCTCACTCTGCAGAAGAGAAAGCAAACCTATTTGCTTCTCTATTTGCAGAATCTTCACATCTTGATGCAGGAGACGCGACTCCCCCGACTTTACCTGGCAACACGACTTCAATGTCTGATACTCGCATTCGCCAAAAGGAGGTTCGTCAAGCGTTACGCAATCTTGATGTGAACAAGGCCAATGGACCAGACGGTATTCCGGCTATAGTTCTGAGGACCTGTGCACCTGAATTGTCTCCTGTACTGACACGCCTCTTTCGGCTCTCTCTCGAGACTGGATTAGTGCCGAAGTCATGGAAGCTTGCCAACGTGCAGCCCGTGCCCAAAAAAGGTAGTCATGCCGATCCTACCAACTATAGGCCCATCTCGGTCACGTCCATTATCTGCAAGACAATGGAACGTGTCCTCAATAACAGGCTCCTGGCGTACCTTGAAGCTAACGACCTCCTCAGTGATCGTCAATATGGCTTTCCCCGAAATCGGTCCACTGGGGATCTTCTCGCGTACGCCTCTCATATCTTTAGTGAGGCCATCGAGAAATATGGGGAAGCACTTGCCGTCTCCCTGGACATCTCGAAGGCCTTTGATAGGGTATGGCATGATGGCCTTATTAGCAAGCTTCCAGCATATGGCTTGCCCGCTGGTTTCTGTGCATGGATATCGGATTTCCTGAGTGATCGATCAATTCGCGTAGTCATTGATGGCTGCTCGTCAGATCAAATGGCAATAAATGCCGGAGTTCCTCAGGGCTCAGAACTCTCTGCAACCCTTTTTTTGCTGCATATTAACGATCTGCTGAAACCCGGTACCTTTGGGTACGCAGATGACAGCACGGTTGTAGAGAGTTATACATCCAGCGCACGTGCCAGTGCGGTTGAAATCCAGTCTTCTAGAGAGTCCATGGTCGAGCGCTTGAACTTGTCCCTCAAGGCAGTCTCCGATTGGGGCGATGCCAATCTGGTCAAGTTCAATGCAGCTAAGACCCAGGCGTGTCTTTTCTCTGCCAAGAAGAGGCCTTTCCATCTGGCCCCTACTTTCCGACATGTATCCGTTCCAATCACTGACCAGCTTGAGCTTCTTGGCGTTACTTTGACGTCAAATCTTAACTTTGGGTCATTTATTGAATCCAAGGCCAAACTAGCTGCCAAAAAGCTGGGAGTCCTCGAAAAGGTGCGAAAGTACTTCACGTCGGAACAGCTGCTCAACTTATACCAAGCACAAGTTCGATCGTGCATGGAGTACTGTTCGCACCTTTGGGATGGATCGGCAAAATACCAACTGGAGGCATTGGAAGTCATCGATAGACGTGCCAAGAGGCTCATAAACAACGACTCCCTGGTTAGGGCTAAGCTCCAGAGCCTTGAACATCGCCGCACCGTTGCTAGCCTTTCGGTCTTTTATCGGGTACATTTCGGAGAGTGTGCTGTGGAATTGCACAATTTAATTCCCCCATCCCCGTTCCATCATCGGACGAGCAGAGATACGGCGAAGCGTCACCGCTATATGGTTGAAGTTCCACGGTCTCGAACCAAGCGCTTTGACTCCACATTTATTGTGCGAACTGCCAGACTGTGGAATTCCCTGCCCGCCTCTCTGTTCCCTGATAAGATAATCTGGGTATCTTTAAGGCACGAGTGAACCGGTTCATCTTAGGCAAGCGTGTACCAACTTAGGCCGCATTATCACTTACGATCAGGTGAATTGCGGTCAAACGCAAGCCTATTTAATAGTAAAAAAAAAAAAAAAAAAAAAAAAATAGCAAAATACACGACATTTAAATTCAAGTTTAGGTTGTATTTCTTCGGGCTAATCTCTGGAATTACTAGCCAGATTGTGTGAATTATTTAGATAATAGGAAGCTACATTACCCTTGAGTGCCACGGGTAAAAATTAGGGATCCGTAAAATAATTCACGCGAACGATCAGCGATTAGCTTATAATAATAATAATAATAATAGCAGCCTGTAATTGTCCCACTGCAGGGCACAGCACAGGCCTCTTCTCATCCAGAGAAGGCACGAGCATTGATCACCACCACGATTTCAGACATATATTAATTACTAGCTTCTGCCCGCGACTTCGTACGCGGATCCTGTTGCTTATGCCAGCGACAACGGTGTCGGCTAAATCGAAGATCTGAAACGTCTGATGTCGAATTCTAAGAGCCCGGGGACGGGAAACCAACGGGATGCGCGAGACGATTCGAGACATTCAAAAAGTACAATTTTGAATCATACCTCCGATGGCGGAATATGTGGCGTAGTCAATTTTAGGAGTATACGTAAATGCACTCCGTTCCTTATCAACCCAAGGAAAGTCGCCATGCCCTACTGCTATATCTGAGACACATCCGATTCTTCAGATGATATCGATATTCTGTTCAGAGAATGTCGAAGCCGATCAGAATTCAAACGTTCGTTGCGCTCTTCTTCTGTCTCTTCATGCCGTACTCCAGCAATTCTTTCTCTCTCACTTTCTAACTGATTATGAATATTTTGTTGTGTGCGTGTTCGGGACAATGTATGATAATCTCGATAAGCAGTTAGTCGTGCATCACGTTCATCACTCGTTTCAAAAGACCTGTTAGTAGATGTGCGATTACGCTGAGATCTCAAGCGTGATTCTGTATCGGTAAACGTTTCCGATTCGCGAGACAATGCATGTCGCTCACGAAGTCACGATCAGCGGACAGTCGCGCATCACGTTCCGCACTTGTCTCTAGAAACCTAGAAGCAGATGCGTAGACTCGCTGAGAACTCAAGCGAATTCTCTATACGTGAACGTCTCCGACTCGCGAGACATTGCGTGACGTTCACGATCAGCGGTCAGTCGCGCATCACGTTCCCCACTTGTCTCTAGAGACCTGTAGATGTAGATGCGTAAATACGCTGAAAACGCAGACGTGCTTCGCGATCTGAAGAGGTTTCCACGGAGCGATTTGCAGCCTGATGTTCTCGAACAGCATCAAGTCTGTCCTGACGCTCTTCGGTAGATTCTTGGGATCTTATGATCCTCAATCTTTTAGCTCCTTTGAAACATTGGGAAAGATTTGACCTCTTTCTAGGCATGGTTATAGTTTTATTGTGAAGAGATACCTGATCAATTAAAATCTAAGTGACTGCTCCCCTGCGTTACCGGGTAGGCTACCGTGTAAAGGAAATTAATGACGACACGATTGGCGCAGTGCGCAGTTCGATTCCCGCCCAGGGTAAACATTTGTGTGATGAGCACTTGTGTTTGCCTTGTGTCTGGGTGTTGTTTATCTATATATTATGTATGAATTTACAAAAAAAATGTATTTGTGTATGTATATCAGCTGTCTGACACCCATAGTACAGGGTCTCCCTAGTTTGGGGTCAGATGGCCGTGTGTGAAAATGTCCCCACATTATATTATTATTATTAAACACTAAAATAACATAAGCAAGAAGTCATATTTATTCGATAAAATAAAAAATAAAAATGGGAGTTTTGACCAGTAGAGTCAAATTTATAATGATATAAGCTGGTAGTACCTACACGCGGTGAAGGAGGTAACAGTTTAGGACTGATTTTTGATGACATGAAGGAGGTAACAGTTTAGGACTGATTTTTGATGACGTGAAGGAGGTAACAGTTTAGGACTGATTTTTGATGACGCTCGTCATCAAAAATCAGTCCTAAACTGTTACCGCCTTCACCGCGTGTAGGTACTACCAGCTTATGTTATTTTATAATATACAGTGAAATTAGTGATAGCTTTACAGTAAAATTAGTGATAGCTTTGATTTCCACATCAGATGTTTCTGATCTTCGATTTTTATAAGTCAACAGGAAATGCTCTTCAGACCGAACAACTTTTGCTAAGACGTCATTCCTATATGTGTTATGGTGTAGCTGGGCTCTTGGAGTTCCACATCAGGTGTTCCAGATCTTCAAATTTATTCTCTCAGCAGAAAAAGCTCATCACGTGGAACAAATTTTGCTATGGTACCATTTTTGTATCTCTTATAGTTTAGCTGGTCTGTTGCGGTTCTGCATCAGGTGTTCAAGTTTCCAAGATAGATTATAGCCTATATGTTGCCCAGACTTAATACCTATACAACAAAAAAAAATCATTCAAATCCGTCTAGCAGTTCCAAAGATTAGCGTGTACAAACAAACAGACAAACAGACAGAATTTTTTTTTGTATTCGTGCTCTATTACTGTTTCTAAACCCCCCTCAATTATTTATTTTTTAATATATTCAATGTACAGACACATTTTTTTTTACTGTTTTATTATTGTATTTAGTAACTGACAGAAATATAATATATAAAACCCGACCACAACAAAAAGTGATCTAAAAAGTACAAAACAAGAAAATATTTCACACAGAAATCAAGACATAGGTACAAAATGGTCAAGGTAAGCCGTGGTTGCATGCCTGTATCCCATATGAGTGCGATGAACATGAATATAATGGCATGCAACCACGGCTTACCTTGACCATTTTGTACCTATGTCTTGATTTCTGTGTGAAATATTTTCTTGTTTTGTACTTTTTAGATCACTTTTTGTTGTGGTCGGGTTTTAGTTTTTAAACTTTATATTTTTATTTAAACCATTTTGGAGTCACAGCTAAGTATTATATATTTAATAGGTACTAGTGAACCCCTTTCCAATGATACTAAACACGGTATGCGTATCTTACTTTATTTGGTAATCTTTCCTTTTTTTACAATAATTTGTGACAAATTACCACTAAGTATTATATAAATTTGAAATGTACTAGTGAACCCCTTTCCAATGATACCAAACACGGTATGCTTGTCTTCATTTTTTTTTTTAATATTGGTTTTTTTGTCCGCCAGAGGGCGCCACATTGGATTCGGTGATACGTCATATAGCCTATAACCAGCGGACGATCAAGACGCTTCTAACGATACCTCATTTGTTCAGTTCTGATAAGTAGTTTAGGAGCTATGAGCGTACAGATGAACATACATACATACATACATACATACATACATACATACATACATAGCCTGTCAAACTCATAACCCTCCTTTGGCTTTGCCGTAGTCGGGTAAAAACAGAAACTGTGTCTGTTTATTAGATAAGTCTATGTTTCCTCACGATATTTTTCCTTTACCGATGCCAATGATGTCCAAGATAAATTTAGAAAGTACAGTACGCAAAGGAGATAAGTATCCATGTCGTCGGGAATAGTTGAAGATTTCTTAGAAACCAATGGGGGCTTTCAAATGAAATTTTATGAAATCATTGAACTGTTTATTCTCTATAAATTGTATTTTATTTTATTCATAAAAACCTATCGGTTTCTAAGTAAACTTCAACTGTTTCCGGCGACATGGATACTTATCTCCTTTGGTGACCGTACATATGGATTGAAAAAAACACATTGATACTTGCCCAGTTTCACACCCACAACCTCATGCATGAGAGGCAGGCGCCTTAACTATTGGGCCATCACGACATACCAAAAGCTTATAATATTTATTTAACTGTCCGTTAAGGAGACACAATTAATAGTTAAACCATCACGAGTGACCTTATTAAGTTCATAGATCACTGTTGGGCCACAATAATAAAAACTAATAGGTATATATAAATTATAATTTATTACGTATTCCTTCACTGATAGCCATTGATGCCAAAAAATAACCCAAAAGTCGTTATTACAGCATGACAAAGCCGTTTTGTTACCAACCTGCAATATTTAACTTCAAAACGGGGCCATGAATTCGAGGCATTTATTAGGTCCCAAGAGAAATTCAGTCTTTTAATAAAATTTGTGTTATTTCACTACAGAACCAGTTACGAGGGAGACCCGACAGACGAGTAACCCCATTATTTTGTCTTGCTAATTGAAAATTGTAATCAGAGGTCTTTGTCCCTTGTCGGTGTACATTTAGCTGTTCAAAGACATTGGATTTTGGTGTCGTACATATGTCTTGGTTAAAGATTGCTTCACATATTTTATGATCATCGTTAGTAGCTTCGCAGGATCAGTATTTCAAGTTTTATTTAGCGTCGCACACTGAAGATAGAATAATCTTTAAGGATTTATTGCACCGTATGGAAGACGGCGTATGATAAAAACCTTATTATTATTGTTACTACCCTATCAGGTGGGTCAGGTTCACTCCTAGTTATTCCCCTAGGTATATAGAGGAAACGAACCGTTCGCTCGCACCAGTGCGCAGTAACTGGGCCTCAAGTCTGCTATTACAATAGTGTCAGAATGGTCTATCATTGATGTCATAATTGTTGATTTTGACAAGTTTGGTAATCTACTAATATAATGGCGTCATTATGACTTTCCAATGGTCAACCACTGACACTCCATTGAAGAAATGATATAGAATGGTAATCTCGTACATAATGACAAATTAATGACTGACTTAGTTTACGAATTTCTTACTACTTCAGATTGCTTATAACACTTATAAATAATATGTAAAAATATCTATAAATGAAATCTGGTATAAATAAATGTTCAATAGCGGGTTTCATAATAATGGCAATACGACAATGTCATTATAACACAATTCTATTACGAGACAATTGACCGACCATTATGAAATTAGCAGATTACGAACTTTTAGCAAAATGACAATGGTATCGTGTTGGAATGACGAAATTATTGAAATAGCAGACTTGGCCCCCAAGTCGGTCGTACATACATACGTCTCGCTAGCATTCCATTTTGCGTTCATTACATTCTGCTTACCTTGCACTCTTCCTTACGTACTTACATCATCATCAGCCAGAAGACGTCCACTGTTGAACAAAGGCTTTCCCCATAGAACGCCTAAAGTGCGACAACCTGCCACTTGCATCCACCATGAACAATACAACAACAACAACATATAACAAAACCCGCGCGCGCCCGGGGCGTTGCTCTATGACAAACACTAATTCCATAGTAAAAGAGTGTGTCGTCATAGTCCTCCTTCTGTGTGGATATAATATTGTTTTGTTAAACTCTGAAACCAACAGTAGTGTCTGGATAAACCACCATACCTAATTAATTCGTTATCGTTATTATTATGTTGCTTCACCAATAGAACGGCAACAAAGGACAACCTTTTTGAAATTCATTAAACTGTACAAGCCCGACAAAAACTAAATATCTGTCCCTGGCATGTCTCTTCATCTACATTCTAAGATAATACAGTCATAATCAGAAGCCTTTGTCTCCGCCCGTATAATTGCCATCTATAATTAGTGCTAATGAATTATGACAACCGCAATTATAGTCTCATAGATCTATGAATTTGAATTATTTGAAAATGATCATCTAGAGAATTCCTAAGGCATTAAGTGCTCTTTTGTACCTTTGTGCAATTCATACTAATGCACATCCATACTAATATTAAAACGTTTTTTACAAAAAAGACAACCGCCTTCAAAACTAAAAAGTGATATATTCATACATAATCATTTTAAAGAATTTTCGTGATCTGTTTTGAATATGTCCACTAAGACTTCATTTATATGATTTACTAGCGACCCGACCCGGCTTCGCATGGGCCTATAACCTTCCTCGATAAATGGACTATCTAACACAAAAAGATTTTTTCAATTCGAAAGCAAAGTCGCGGGTAATAGTTCTAAATCCATACCAGTATTATAAATGCGAAAGTAACTTTGTTTTTTTTTAGCTTTCACGATGAAACGGCTAAACCGATTTTAATGAAATTTGTTATGAAAAATAGCTTGAACCCTGGGAAAGGACATACTAAGGCTACTTTTTGATCTGCCACTTCGTCTGCGTCCGCGATAACCGACATTCACGCGGACGAAGTCGCGGGCAAAAGCTAGTAAATAATAAATCAAGGAGTCTGTTTTACCACCTACCTTCCGATAAGTTCCGATCAAATTACTTGGCAGATCATTTTCTAAAAAACAAGCTTTTTTTTTTTTTTTTTTAACTTCACTTTTGTATGTTTGTATGTTTACAAATCTTGCAAGGAAGATTTGAACCGCTTCGAATAGACCGATTGAGCTGAAACTTGGTATACCTACGTAACTTGGATGACAATACAATAATATGGTACTGTAGAGACTTGCCCAGCAGGGAGGCTTTATGTAATGAAGCCATAACTATTTAGTCTATGGTTAGAACTTTCTGGATGCTTTAAAATATATTTTCATATTTACTACGAGCTGAAGACTGATGGGTGAATGGTGCCCACATTTCTTGAAGTACAAAAACGTGTATCTTATTCTTTTTTTTTACTTAGTAGATTGTTTGATGTAGTTAGCGTAGGACTCCTACAGGCCTCGTTCACTGACGTAGCCAATTACGCTAACAGAGTATAATCTCTGCGTAAGCTGTCGATGACACGCATGGGTTATTAAGTGAACAAAGTTTGTTTCGAGTTTAGTCTTTTCTCATTTAATTGTAAACCTCGTATAGGAAGAAATATAGGTCACCAAGAAAGGAGGACATGGATTTGACCATATCATTTTGTTTAGCGGGATGCACTCTAACCTTTTCGAGAGGGTTTTGGTAGAGTGGGGTTTGGACATGATGGCATGAGCGTATTTGTTGTTCGTTAATTCTTTTAGTTGATTACCCCATGCGTCATGGATTAAACCATCTCTACAGAGACGTCCTCATTGTAATTTCCCTCTTTAGAGTAGAGACCTTCCGATAGGATTAGGTAGTTGTTAGGTTAGTTAGTCAATTACTTCGTAAACTAGTATTGGTTTCCAGAACGTTCAGAGCATGAATAAAAGCTACTAGTCCTTTTTATTCATGAAGGGGGCGTAGCTGATGTAGAGACTTGCCCAGCAGGGAGGCTTTATGTAATGAAGCCATAACTATTTAGTCTATGGTTAGAACTTTCTGGATGCTTTAAAATATATTTGAATATTGTAGAAGGATAGTTTTTATACTATGACATGTGATGTCAGTAGTCCCGGCTAAGCTCAATGCCGCGGGCTACCTAAAGTTTTCCTCTCGCTTATCTGATTAATACAGTCTTCTACAAGTCAATCATATCTTTTATTCAACGTAGCTTAGACTCACGATAGTTCGCAAAAGCTACTAGTGTAGCCGAAGTGTTACAGTACCATGGAGCTGGTCTGATGATGAGGTTGGAAGGTGACCATAGAAACTTCGGTTCTTGTGGACCGATTGAGCTGAAATTTGGTATGACTTCGTAACTTCGGTAACAATACAAAAATATGGTATCATGGAGGTGATCTGACGAAGAGTTGGAAGATGCCCATTGGAACTCCGATTCCTGTGGTAAAATTGAGCTGAAATTTGGTATGTCTTCGTAACTTCGGTAACAATACAAAAATATGGTATCATGGAGCTGATCTGACGAAGAGTTGGAAGATGCCCATTGGAACTCCGATTCCTGTGGTCCAATTGAGCTGAAATTTGGTATGTCTTCGCAACTTCGGTAACAATACAAAAATATGGTATCATGGAGCTGATCTGATGAGGAATTGGAGGATGCCCATAGGAAGTCCGATTCCTGTGGTCTAATTGAGCTGAAATTTTGTATGTCTTCGTAATTTCAGTAACAATACAAACTAAAAAGTTAAAAATAAATTAACGATAAAAAAAATATTTTAAAAACAAGCTTTTATTATGCACGAAAAATAAAAAAAATAAACTAAGACATTCATAAAATTCGTAGTTTCTTAAACTTTATAAGTAATAACCTACAAAAATGTTCAGTTCAACTGTTCGATACAATTAGTGTCATCAGTAGAAGTATGATACATAAACATATATTATCTATAACCAGTGTATTAATATTCTTACGCGATTTAAAAGCTTGTCGCGCAATTTCCTCGGCCGCGACAAACTTTTAGATCGTGTAAGAATATTATTAATAAACTTATACTTAGGTTATAGACAATATATGTTTATGTATCATACTTCTACTGATGACACTAATTGAACAGTTAAACTGAACATTTTTGTAGGTTGTTACTTATAAAGTTTAAGAAACTACGAATTTTATGAATGTCTTAGTATATTTTTTTAATTTTTCGTGCATAATAAAAGCTTGTTTTTAAAATATTTTTTTTACCGTTAATTTTTTTAATAAGTCTGATCAAAAGACGGTGAAACAAGCACTTAATCTTCGAGCAAATTAGTTTTGCTTTAAGTACCTAGGTACTTTGCATAATGTGGTAGTTAGCTAAATCGATGACCGAGTTTTGGGAACTTTCCTAGACCACCTGTTGTAACTGCTAAAAGTTTCTCTATCTAAAAACTTCTTTTTAATTGAATTGAAGAAAAAAAAGGCGACGAAACGGTTGGCGCAGTGGCTGAGCGATCGACTGCTGCGCAGCGTGTTGCGGGTTCGATTCCCGCCCAGGGTAAACATTTGTGTGATGAGCACTTGTGTTTGCCTTGTGTCTGGGTGTTGTTTATCTATATTTGTATGTATTTACAAAAAAAAAAAGTATTTGTGTATGTATATCAACTGTCTGACACCCATACTGCCCCCGATAGGAAAAAAGGCGCATCTAACATTTTTTCCAGATTTGAGTTATATATATTGCCGGAATCAGAAAAAAAAGGCGCATCTGCCTGTATTTTTTATATTTTTCTAACTTCCTCCAGTGCGGTTTTAGCACAACAAAATAGGGCGCTTCTGTTTATTTTTTTACACCCGATTGAAGATGAAAAGACGAATTTATGTGAAACTTAATTAAAAAGTCGCATTTATGTAGATAATGTCCTTATACTTTATAGTTTTTTTTAGTTCAGTAATATAAAAGACGCATATTTATCCCTATTTCTAAGAGGAAGATAATAAGACGCAAATAGGTATTTGCGACTAACGCGCTAATAAAAAACTGTTTTCACATTAAGAAAAAAGACCATATCTGACCACTTGCGCCCTATTTACTTCGTAAAATTGTTTTAGCATAGGCGCATTTGCCATAAGCGTCTTAATACTTTACGTTGAATAAATAATTACAATATGATACTTAATAAAAAAGGCGCAAGTGTACAGAAACGTCCTTTTTTCCTAGAATTGTGAATCAAGCGGAGATTGCGCGGGGGTCGGGCGGGGTATGTTTAGTACGGCGCCTGATCAGTTTCTATGTCAGTTGCGCCCGAGGAGGTTTAGGAGCACGACGTGTCGCGGTCGCGCAATATTTCGCAGCGTGATTCGTCGTAACAAAGTAAGTATTTTTTATTTGATAAGTTTGTTTGTTGTTTATGTGTGCATTTTATTCAACCGTAGTGTGCCAAATAATAATACAAATTGTATAAGACTTGTTTTGATAGAAATTATATCATTTCCTTGAATAAAATTTATAATACATTAGTGATACTAACTGAAGTAAGCTTTTATTGAGAAAATCTTATTGAATTGTGTGTGTTTATAATGTATTCTAATACTATTAATTACTGTTGTTACAGCTAAAACTAACATGAAAAAAGGTCGATGCTTTGAGTTACTTACTAAAGCTTTAGCTTCCACAAGTACGGAAAGTACAAATAGTACTGCAGCAGAAAATACAGAGCGAATTTCGCTGTATCCCTTAATTAATGACCAACACCCTTACCAAATAAGCCATGGTGAAGAAATTAACCACGTCTCTACAACTGACAATGTTCTTCCGGATAAAGTCTGCGATAATACCACCACTGCACCTACTATCAGCAGCAGCAGCAGTTCAACAGTAAGTGATTTTGACTCTGATGATTCAGTTTTTGATAAAGATTACATTCCACCACAAAGAAAAAACAACAAAAGTAGTGTTATCGACTCAGATTCAGATATTGATTTCATAGAGAATTCACAACAAAACAACATTCGCGTATCAGAGACACCTGAACGAGAAGATTTTGAGCCCGAAAATCAGACTGACCAGGCTTTTGAAAATGTAATCCAACTTACGAAGAAAGGAAGTGTACGTAAACGCAAACATTACGATACTTCATTGCGAGAGCGTACTAAAGCTAAGAAAGAGTTGAAGACTATTACCAAGTATTGCGTTAAACCAGGTTGTGGCGAAGAATGTAAAAAAAAGTGTTCTTCAAATATATCTGAAAACCAGCGAGGTATTATAAATAAGCAGTTTCGTAATTTCACCTGGAGAGAACAATACATATATATAATTAACAACACATCTCAAACTTTACCGGCCAGGCGAACAAAAAAAAATCCCAACTCAAAAGTAATTAACCGAGGAAAAACTATTACATATTTTATGTTGAATGAAAATAATGAGAGAGTAACGGTGTGCAAGATTTTTTTTTTGACGACACTTGGATTTGAGAAAAAAAACGACAAGGTTCTGCGAAACGCTTTAAAACAAGCACAAGTACAAGAAATAACGGATATGCGAGGCTGTAATCCCAACCCTAAAAAGATAGATAATAAGCCCATCATTGATCACATTAATTCTTTTCATCCTGCTGTATCACACTACAGAAGGGTACATGCACCCAATCGAAAATATTTACCGTCAGAGCTAAATATTCGTGATATGTACAAAGACTTTTGTGAAAAGATGGGTATAACTGAGCAGTCCGCTCCCGAATATTGTGTATCTTATGATCACTACCGACGAGTTATTAAAGAACTTAATATCTCTTTCGCAAAACTAGGCAATGAGGAGTGCGAAATATGCGAAAAATATAAATTACATAACCCTGATATTATGGAGATCCGTCATCGAAATTGCACCGAATGTAAGGAATACGAATTACATCACAGAAGATACATTTTAGCACGACAGAAATACGATGAAGATAAATCTCGTCAAATGAGTATGCAAGACCAAACCAGTGACGCTATGTATTACTCAGTAGACCTAGAAAAGGTTATAATGTGCCCTCGTCTAGATGAATTCAAGGTTGCTATATTTTGCCCAAGACTGATATTATTTAACGAGAGTTTCGTACCTCTGGGAGACAAGAAATTTCGAGGCGCGAGGGACACATTTGCTTGTATCTGGCACGAAGCTATTGCTGGCAGGAAAAAAGACGACATCATAAGCTGTTTCCGAGCCTTTTTTTTGCATTATCGTGATGTCAAGCACATAACTCTGTGGCTAGATAACTGTGCCGCTCAAAATAAGAACTGGACACTTTTTTCCTATTTATTGTACCTGATAAAATCAAGCGATGTCAATTTGGAAACTATCACTCTGAAATATTTGGAAGTAGGACACACTTACATGTCAGCGGATGAATTTCATCACCAGGTCGAGTTGTCACTCAAAAAGAAGAAAAGAACATATGACTTCGAAGACTTCCATCACGCGGTTTCTGATACTCATCGTAAAATTACTGTGAAGAAAATGGTCGTCAGCGACTTTTGCAGATTTGAAGATTGCTCTTCTTCCTATAAACTTCAAAATATGATACCAAGAGTATATCTGAGTAACATGTGCGAAGTCACTTTTCGAAGGGGAATTAATACATTAGCATTCAGAACTGATTTTGATGGCTTAGAAAGAGAACTGGACTTCCTGAGAGTGAAAAATATTAAAATTGGCATTCCAAGACCAGTAATAAAAACTCAATTCAGAGGAGTTAATGAAAAGCGAAAATCTGATATAATAAATCAGTTACTTTCTCTTATGCCGGAGAACCGAAGGGCGTTTTGGCGAAATTTGCCAGTTAATGACAACTCTGTCGATTTGATTAACGAATATGAGGAAGATGTTGACAAATAGGCACACAAAGCAACAGCAGCTCTTTTTCTTTGGTGGCAGTGAAACTACAAATTCTAAATACAGAATTTTTAGATTAGACAATATTTTTTCAAAAAAGCAATTTTTATACTTATTTTTAAGATTTGTCCAAGGATTAATAATTGTCTGTGATCTTACGTTAAAGTTAGATTTTAAGAGAATCTAGAGGCAGTTAAGACTGATGTTTTTTTTAAAATTTTTTGATATTGATTTTATAATGTTTTTTACTTTGATATTTTAGTCACATAATAATCATAATATTGTTTGTGTAAACACTTATAGTAATGTGATTATTAGCCTAAGAATGTTATTTTTTTTAAGACGTGTTTGTTAAAATAAAGATTAAGGAGATAATTATAATAGATCTGTATCTATTTAAGACTGATTAAGCTAAACTTTGCTCAAGTATAATAAATAGTTCTGATTTTTACTGTGCCATGGATAGCATTTTTGTTTATGTGGGTCAAAAGATTTTAAAATAAATACTTGACTATATCAATTGTGTTTTATTTACAAATAATAAATTAGGCTATGGCTTATATGATAACCACGAACCTACTAACTGTACTATTTCTGATATACTACCTTAGATAAAAGGATTATTAAATAATTTTATAAACATTTTACCTAAGCCAAGGGTTATCTACATACTTTCTAATTCTTAAGAAAAAAGGCGGAAATACCTATTTGCGCCCATTTCTGTTAAAATCAAATACTAGACAGATAAACTAAATACTTAGAAAAAAAGTACAGCCAAAAGCGTTTGAAATTTAAAGGACGCATCTAGCGGTTTACGTCTATTCAATTAAGTATGTAATATTTTCCTTAATTTTTTATGCTAAGATGAAACTGTTTTTTCATTAATTTTATTATAATAATTTAATAAATTCATATTATTATTAAACCAAGTTAAAGCCAATTATTAGAGGGTATTATTTTCAACTTTTAGTATGTAAATTTTTTTTTTACTCGAAGACAGCAAACGATTTCCCGTTTGATTCATTAAAATATTTATTTCTCCGTTTTTACTTTTTGTTAGATACGTCTTTTTAACTATCGGGGGCAGCATAGTACAGGGTCTCCCTAGTTTGGGGTCAGATGACCTTGTGTGAAAATGTCCCCACATATTATTATTATTATTATCATAAATTAATTTGCAACTATGGCATCAGGTAACAATTAATTCGTACACGTTATAAGATTTTTTTATCCAATATCTACGCAACCTTGTATGGAAAAGCGACACCATAGTAAATTCAGAAAATTATTAGCTAATCATATTATGCTTTTAAATACGCATATGCAAATAAATACATGTCAGCTGTATATTTTTGGGACAAGAAATAGTAAGTAGTCAACAAAACGCACGTAATTTTTCGTAAAAATTTTAAGCGTCAAATTCATGTTTTAAAATTAATTAATGTTTAGTTATTTGATGTAATCCACTCAAAATCATCGTGACCATACAGTGGTTGAGGCGCTCGCTTCTCATGCATTGAGGGTTTGATACCGGGAAAGTTCTGTTGCGATTTTTTTAATCTCTATGTACTTTCTAAGTTTATCTTGGGCATCACTGAAATAGGTGAAGGAATAAAGTCTATAATCGTCAATTCGCTTGAGCGGGCGTGATGATCAATGCTTTCTTTTTAAGAGAAGAGGCCTTTGTTCTGCAGAAGGACAGTAATAGTATGGTAATATATTACTCTGTATTATCAGTTTACATACATAATACCATAATCTACAGCCCAAATAGAGTAATTCCTCGATTACCAACAGATGTGATAACGGGATTTGATGTGTCTATAGTCTATACAATTTAATCCTGCTCATTACACTGAAGTATTCAAAGACACGTTAGATTTTGTATCTTCGTTAAATAACGAGCGAGATGGCATTATGAGATGTTTTAAATAGTGTCTCTATCTAACCACATAATATTAATTTTGGTTTTAAAAACTTTGTATGTCTGAATTAGCGCCAATAACGCAATTGTCTATGACCATAACGTGTGACAGAGTTTTCTCTCAATGCAGAGAAGCAATGCCAGCAGCCATTATTTTATCAAAATTTGGTTTTTGAAGCCAAATCGCCAAAGCAGCGAAGTGTCAATAAACCCAAACTATTTGTTGAGCAGATATAAAAGGCTGCGTTTAATGCATCAAGAAGGATGCAGAGACAGGCTCCTATCAATGTTCCCTCAGTTATGAGAGAAGATTGATTGATTTGATTGTTATCAAAATAGATTGGTATTGAAGTGAGTAATTTGGTTTTGGACTGAATGGTTTTACTTTAGGATGAGCCATATTGGTGACTTGAATGAATCAAGGAACGCGTTCATCGATTTTCTTTTGTTTTAAGTCTTATCTTTCATGATTAATTGCTAATACGATAGTGATTAGGGCAATATTGCTAAAATATCGTACTAAGCTATTTATAGCAAGGCTCATGTTTGTATATTGCGGATTTATACTTATTAGAAGAGATTTCCGAAGTTGTCAAAAGTTAAAAGTTTAATTTGTTGTTTGGTAACTTTGTGTCGTGGAAGTTACAGCTTTGAACTTGTGAAACAAGTTGTAATATCATAATATCTCTTCAAAATCAAGCAATTTATACTTTTAAATGACTTCTGACACCTAGTTAACGTAGAAATGATTTCCGTTACAAGTAATTTTTTAGATACACTAACAGTAGCCCGTGACTTCGTTCACGAAAAAATCAAAAACCCCCATAACTCAGCCCTGGGTTTTGATAATTATCTCATAGAGATATCATATTGAGAGAATCAAATGACTGGCCTTTCACTTTTATATAGGTACATTTAAATAGAGTTGTACAGACGCCAGCACATCAAGTCTTACCAAACTGTCAAATTTTCCCAATTGAGTATGAACCATAAACTATCGTTATAAAGTTGAAAATCTATCTTTGACAGAATGTAGCTTGATGGCTGACCTCTGTGCAACTACCTAAATATATCTATACAATTACTGGTTTGTTTCAAACAAGTAAAGGCAATCTCCGAAAAAGATACTAAAAATCTTTTATGTAGAAAAAAAAATCTTGTTAAAATAACCCAAGAACACTTTTGACAAAATTCGTTTACATAACTAACTAACCGTTCAAAGAAAAAGCCCTTTAATTTTAGAAACGAAAACTGAACAGTTTCTGAAAAAAGAAATAAGTAAAGGGTAAACCGAGTAGTTGGACGGAAGTTATATTACTTTTATTCTATCTTGTTATATCGTATCAAGTAAATACAAAAGAAACATATTTAGGAATTCTCACTCTGAGACAAATAAAGATATCCTAAATAAATACTCGAATAAAAACAGCCCAAGAACTTACAAATTACTTAAGAAAAATAAAAATCGATCCGAAGAGACGGCTCATTAAATGGGGTGATGGTCCATATTAAGAGATCCTTTGTATGGTAGGTATGCTAAAGCATCATTAGTGTGATGATGAATGGTTTACCATTCAATTTTGATTAACCAAAAATTTTTTTTTTTAGTTAATCAAAATTTCTATGTGATGGCAGCTATTTACCTAATTGTTAAAGATACATAGGTGATGATGATTGTTAAAGTTTGTAATTATTGTTGTAGTTATTTTCTACTGTCAATTTATATCATGTTTTATTTTATGTTTGTTTTGTGTTTATCTTGAACATCACTGAAATCGGTGACGGAAAACATCGTGAGCAAACTTGATCTTAAAGAATCATGGCGAGATTCATTTATTCATTTATATAAAAAAAAAATTGAGGGCTTAAAATATTTTCCAATGTGAAGAATACATTACCAGGAGTAGATTGATATACTTACCATATTTTTAAACCCCCGCATAATTAAAATAGTTATTACGAAATGGAAATCGTTTCATCTCAATGCCCATTTTGTGTTTATAAAAAAAAAAGTGGCAAGCGACGTTAACGGATCTATCAAATTGGCAGACAAGTGATGTGACAAGTGTGTGGAAAAAAATAATCATTATTTGTGGTATTATTTCCCATAAAACGATGCAATTTCAGAGTAAGAACTTACTGCGAAACGGGGGCTATCAGTGTCACTGTTACTGTCAGTCGCCGTTTCGTTATGATATAATGAGCTTTTCGTTAAACTATTCACTTATTTTTGCGGGGTTTTAAAAATATTGTAAATACTCGAAGATACTCTTTAGGTACCCAAGAATATAAGAATTAGAATTTCAACTTCTCTAAACATCTTTTTTTTTATACAAATCCTGCCATGATTTTTTAATATGTCTGAAATCGTTAATCCGCGTTGAGCAAGCGTGGTGATCTATGGTCGTGCCTTCTCTGCACAAGAAGAGATTTTTGAGAATTTGGTCCAGTTCTGACCATGGCATCCATGAGAAAACCGTATAAGTCTTAAATTTGCATTAAGTATGTGCGCGATTTGTTACGCGATTTCTCAGGCAAACGTAAACCGATTTTGAAAATTCTTATTTTTATAGATAGGGTATGCTTCAGGGGTGGTCCCATATAAATTTTATCGAAATTGATTCAGCACTTTTTGAAAAATCAACAAATACCCAAAAATTTTACATAGACGACGTTTTAGTTTCATCAATCTTTGTAGTAGTTAACTTTCAATCTCTTCTTAATAGATTTGAATGAGAAGGAGGTACTAAAAAGCGGAAAATAAAAAGCTTTTTACAAAAAGACAACCGCCTTCAAAAAGTGAAAAATAACTTTAGCACAGAATACACATTGACTTTAGTTTCGGAAGTCGGTGGCAATACAAAACAACAAACAGAACAAAGCCACTGAATTTCGAAACTAAAGTCAATGTGTGTTCTGTGCTAAAGTTATTTTTCACTTTTTGAAGGCGGTTGTCTTTTTTTTGTATTGTATAATGTTCTGAATTATTTAATTGTTAAATTACTACACGCGTGTTAGTTGTGAGCTGTATTTGTAGAGAGTTATAAAAATAATAAAATAAATAAATAGTGACGTCATAATCATTCTTAAAATTATCAACTCAATGTTAACAAACACAACGTTATAACTTTGTCATGCCACTAAAGCCCAATTAAAACGGGTTCAATTTATTTGACAAGTTAATCAAGCAAGTAGGTGTATTTATTTGACCAAAGTTACGTGCCTATATTTCTCTATTATATTTATAAATTTCTATATTTTCGCTATTATATTTTTCGGTTTTGTATACATTTATTTATAACTAGCTTTTGCTCGCGACTTCGTCCACGTGAGTATCTGCGGATGCAGACAAAGTCGCGGATTAAAAAGTGACCTACGTCCTTCCCCAAAGTTCAAGCTATGTTCATACTAAATTTTATCAAATTCGGTTCAGCCGTTTCATCGTGAAAACGTAACAGACAGAGTTACTATCGCCAATTCTAATAGTACTATGGATATTTATAGATTTTATAGACACATACTGAAACATTTTAGTCTTCTTGTTTAGAAAATTAAACATCTAATCATCCAAATCCGCAAATGCACCAGCCGGTCTGTTCTGCAAATACTTTTGGTGAATTTAGTAATAGTGAGTTTTAGGTGAGCTGTCATTCCACCTAATACTAATAGGTACTCACTTCACCTAAATTCACCGAGTGAGATTTTTACAGAATATCAGTGTTGATATATCCTAGTAAATACGAAATATTTCTAAGTTTAGATGTAGTAGGTAATTATCGAAAAATGATTTCACATAGAAAGCTACCCTATTGTCAAGTATCATAGAATATACAGTATGTTAATTAACGAAAGACATTTCCTTTAACCGGTAATACCGCATCGTCTATAGACACAAAAAAAGGGTTATTCCCAGGCATCCCCACCCCGTCGTCCCCACTGGAGACGAGTGGGAAAAAAAAGTTTCGTTCGTCCCCAGTGGTGACGATTGTAACTTTCTATTTCCCACTCGTTCCGGTATAGACCAAGAGTTGAAATACAATAATGGGGATTTCAATAAGAGATTTCACGAATTGTTAAAAATTATTTAAAAAGACTGAGGCAATTAGACATGTGATTCACAAATAGTGTACCTACTGATTACCTCAGTCTTTTTAAATTATTTTTAATCAAAAACATTTTTCACTCTTGCACAGAAAGTCGTAATTAAAACATTTTAACAATCCGTGAAATCGCTTATTGATATCCCCATTATTGTATTTTGACTCTCGGTCTATAGAGGAACGAGTGGGAAATAAAAAGTTCCAATCGTCACCAATGAGGACGAGCGAAACTTTTTTTCCTCCTCGTCCCCAGTGGGGACGACGTGGTGGGGACGACCGGGAATAACCCTAAAAAAATTTAAACGTTTTTATTTTTTAAATGTCATACAAAAATGTACAGAATATTTTTTGTTTTTTTTATACTTACTTTTTATGATATATATTTTTTTAATCTATTAACGATGTAGATTAACGAGTTTATGTTGTTATAAAACTTATTGTATTTTACACACGCGGACGGAGTCGTGGGCAGATACTAGTATTACTATATAAACAGCACTTTGTAGAATATTCCATACTTACCTATGCGTCCTTCAATATGATAGTCTAGCACGTACATTTGTACAGCAAATCACTTTACACAAAGGCTGCTGAACAATTTCCAATCTCATTCACGTCATTTTGTTCCTTTCACATCGTTTCAAATAGGTGCGCTTTCAACGCTACCTATTCATTTGTCTGCCCCACTTTATTTTCACTGGCCAAGTGTTGTGTTTTGTTTTATGAGATTTTTAGTAGTGTAGTGTCATTCCATTATTTTTTTTTTGTTGAATTTTACGGCAATATTTTTTTAACAATGAAAAACGTACAGTGGTAAAGTGGTGACAAAAGGTACAGTGTGGTACAAAAGGTACAAAGTCAAAAGTCTATGACCAGTGTGTGTTGTCAGTGATTACATACGGGACCGAAACGTGGTCGCTCACAATGGGCCTCATCAGAAAGCTTAAAGTCACCCAAAGGGCAATGGAGAGGGCTATGCTCGGAGTTTCCTTGCGTGATAAAATCAGAAATGAGGATATCCGCAAGAGAACCAAGGTTACCGACGTACCCCGAAGAATTGCCAAACTTAAATGGCAGTGGGCAGGGCACATTGCTCGCAGAACAGATGGCGGATAGGGCCGAAAAGTTCTAGAGTGGCGACCGCGAACCGGAAGAGGTTGCGTTGGAAGGCCTCCCACTAGGTGGACCGATGACCTGATAAAGGTTGCGGGGATCCGCTGGATGCGAGTGGCACGGAACCGGTCAATGTGGCGCCACTTGGGGGAGGCCTATGTCCAGCAGTGGACGTCTTTCGGCTGAAATGATGAAAATGATGATGAATGTAAAACAGAAAACATGGGAAAAATGGCGCGCTGTGGAGGAGGCTTATGTCCAACAGTAGACCAAAAGTAAGCTGAAGTGATGATGATGATGATGAATGAAAAACTGAACAATGTTCCTAGACAATTCCTCATTTACGAGTATTATAGCATTCGGCCAAAATATTTTTGAAATAACTGCATTTTAATCTTAATTTTTATGTAAATGGCAAGTAATTTACATTGTTTTGTATTTATCGTGAAATTAATTATGTTAGCGTTATAACGATATTTAATTTATCAAATGTTATTAGCATAACTCTATTACAATTAGCAGACACAATAGTTAAACAATAACGACATCGCTGATTCAGTCAATTCTACGCTTGAGCGGTTATGACGAATTGCGTATTACCTACTTAGTTGTGGATGACAAAAAAACATATATGCTTGTATTTTTTTACTCGCCCGTACTGTCCTCCTCCTTTTAAGGCCTCCCCACATTCCTTTCACTTTCCCCGATGTGATGCCTTTCTTTAGGAAATCATCCAATCACCATCTTCTTCTCTTCTAATTTTATTGTAGTTAGTAAAAAAAAGTAAATACATAGGTATTTACTTCCTCTGGATGTAGTTAAAGGATTTTTCGTGTACCTAATAGTTTTAACATTGAAAATGTTTTTTTTTTTCGTTTCGATATAGGCCACCTTTTCCACGAAAGTGCAACAAAGCCCTAGTTTTGCGGGTTTTGGGACTACGTGGCTGTCAAAAGATGCATATCGACAAGGGTTACAAATCTAAAAAAAAAAAAAACTTAAAAATCATAACTCGAATTCGAAATGAGATATTGAAAAAATAAAAAATACCCCAGACAGACTTAAATAATAATATATCTTTATTTCAGACATACATTTATAATTTTATACAAAGAGGGCGCTAGTAGGTAGTACACACAAAAATAAAAAAGGTGTTAGTAATTTGTTACTAAACAAACAACGAAACACGATAATAACAACTATTTCCTATTTCTGTGCAGGTGTACACTGCCCAATACACAGTAAACGGACTGTCTATTTTACAAGCTAACGTTCCGAGGACAGTGTTGGTGCTATGGACCCTGTTCATCATCGATGCCGATCTTTTATTAATGATGTAGAAGAAATCGTCGATTGAAGCATCCGCACCGTTTTGCTTTGCAGCTACATTTTAAAATATATATCACTGACGTAAATTCAGATTTTGATTTTGTACTTTTGGTAAAAAAAACCGTTTATTTGGCAGATTAATTTTCAATGTGCACAAAAATCGTGGTAGACAAGATTTCTGTAAATCAATTTTTGTTCATAAATAAGGTGTGTTCCTTCGATAATTCAAGTTAAGTGAAGCTAAGTGTTTATTTTAAAGCACCACAGCTGCTCTCCTCCTGTCTTCAGTTGTTTCTACAAGCTGATACCAAAAGTTTTATATACGTTATTATGATGTAAATCTATCTTATTGCGATCCATAATATTGCATAAATGGGGTTAAGTCTGCCAAAAGAACCCACGTGATTTTTCTAATTTCTCAAAGTAATTATAATAAATCAGTTTATTTAAATCTGATTAATTTTATGACCATTTATAGTCATTTAGTACATATTTAGTAGTTAGACTAATTTATTTACTTATTATAAGATTATCTGGTGTCCCGTTTTAGGAGACTAATCTCAATTATAGAATCCGGGTAATACTTGTGTGAAACTAATCAATCTCATTCGCTTAATTAACCCGCCACTTGTGACGTGAATTTGACTTTCTTCTTTGGTGACGCCGGTCCTAGGCACCGGGTTTTTCAACCTAAGGTTTTTTTTTAAGCAATACTCCATGCTACTTTTACTCGGTCAAATATTAAAAAGACATGTTTTTTTTATCAATAAAACAAAGATGTATCATAAAAAAATAACGTTTATTAGTCTTTACTGTATTATACTTATACCACTGAAAATTATCGAATTTTTTTCTAGACTTACGTTAAAATATAGAAATTGTAACAAAAATAATTTTTTTATTGCTAAATCAGCCTTTGGCAGTCTTAAGACATTAGGAACTATAAAAATAAAAAAATAAAACAAAAAAACAAAATCCTGCCAACAAATTATACTTTGACTATTTGACTTACGTAGTCTGTAACCCAGGTCTCACGCACCGGGTTGGCTCCAAAACTCCAAGAAATACGTGCGTGTCGCTGGCGCGGGGTGGACTAACGGTGGGGGACGCGCAATGACGAAAGTACACGAAATCACTACTTGATTCTATAGCGGATAAAAAAGTTATAAGACTTTTTTGAACTACCCGGTCTTACAGACATACACGTCACAAATGGCGGGTTAAAATGTCAAAGTAAAACTCAAGCATTTATTCAATTAAACCATATAAGACACTTTTCAATTGTCAAGGAGTCGGTAAATTTGTCAGCAAGTTGAAGCTAGTTGCTCATTCCAAAACGTAGGTAGTAGTAGACTTAGTAGTAAGTAGGCTCTATGAATAAGAACAGAAAAGAATCTCCACGGACACTCTTTTTAACCACTTCAAAAAGGAGGAGGTTATCAATTCGAATGTTTATATATATATATTTTTTTATGTATGTTCGGGCATAACTCTATCATATATAGACGGATTTGCAAAATTCTTTTTTTGTTCGAAAGAGGTTTATTCCGAAATGGTCCCAAATAAATTTTATCAAAATTGATACAGCCGTTTTTGAGAAAATCAACAAATTCCCAAATAAATTACTTAGACTACGATTTAGTTTCTTCAATCTTTGGAGGACTTACAATCTCTTTTAAGTGTGTCCGCGTTTTTTAATGGATTTGGATGTTAGAGCAGCACTAAAAAGAGAAAAATAAAAAGTTTTTTCAAAAAAAAAGAAAACCGCCTTCGATAACTAAAAAGTGATAAATAACTTTAGCACAGAACACACATTACTTTACTTTCGGAAGTCGGTGGCGGTGGCTCTGTGTTTGTTGTTTTGTATTGCCACCGACTTCTGAAAGTAAAGTATTGTGTGTTCTGTGTGATGTAGTGCTAAAGTTATTTGTCACTTTTTAGTTTTTGAAGGCGGTTTTCTTTTTTTTGAAAAAACTTTTTAAGTTTTTACAAAATACTGGTTGCATTATTCAACAAGAATAATGCAACCAGTATTTTATATTCTATAATAATGAAAACCACATTTAATTACTTGCAACTAACATAAGACTTCTGCTATCTTTACAGGTAATTGCCGTCTACATTACTACAAGTAGAAGCTTTATTGCGAGACATAAAAAGGTAAATTAAATTAGTCTATTTAACGTTTAACTTATTGCAGAAATCTTCGAAGAAAACTAAAGAAGACGTTTTAGAATATAAGGAACTTTTATAAATACGATCATTTTTAATTGGAACCATAAAAATATGTACCTGCCTATTGAAATTCATCATGAATGACTCTCGGGTTGTTTAATGCATGGAGCAAATAAACCGCAACATACAAAATTGCTGTGGAGATTTGCCACAGATGTCAAATAAACATAACACACATGGGGCGGGGCGTGGAGCTGCGCGGCGCTACCTGTGTGCTTTTGTTTTGATACCCAATGGACGGCACACTCGATTTTGTATAAAACTTTGCACAGAAAGGCACAAAGCTGCGCTTCACCGGCTTGTGTATCTATACACAAGCCGGTGAAGCGCAGCTTTACATTTTTTTTTTTTTAAAGAAGCTGAATTGCCTTCAGCCTTTTGAGGGTAAACCCTACATAGTGAAGCTTGCATACAAAAAGTGGTATTGAAAATTCATGTTTTAATTTTAAGTGAAGTCAGTTCGCTATTTTCAATAACTCTATTTTGTACCTACTGAAAATCTTTGTTCACAATTATTACATAATTACCCTTACATACATTAGCGGGTCGGCAAGACCCTCCAATTTAACTTTGCCTTATCTAACACTCCAAAGATTTGTGGGTGAGATAAGTGGGTGAAAGGTACCTACTTTCCTTTTACGATAGCAAAAAGGATAGGGGAATAAGAATATAGTGATAATAGTGTAGCTACTAAATAATATTTGACACTATTTTGAGAATTAAAGGCACAAATCCAATGTTTTGTATCACATTATCTCAATTTTGTTGTGGGCGTCGAGTAGTATATTTTTATTCCGTATCTATCAGCCTTTATCACATTTATTCTTAATTAATAATTATGTAGCCTAAAGATGTGTCACAATTATGAAGTAAAAATCACAGTCTTGGAAAATAAATCCGCTAATAATATTCTTATAAGTATTTTTCTAAGAATATCTTACATATTCTATTCTACCATATTATTGGTTATTTTATTATTCTTGCTGGACAAAAATGTTACAGTGTGGTAGATGATTTTAGTATTAACAGCTATTGATATAAATGTCATGTCAACTGTCGAAGATAACTCGAGGTTATAGAATATTCGAGAAGTAACAGAAGAAGACTAATTTCTGTCAGATAATTCCAAAAGATACATCACAGTGTATTAATCCTTAAACAGTTTAGTAACATCGTGACCTGAATAAAGGATTCCACCCTTTCATAATAATAGCTAGCAGCGATACACTGTTTGCCAAAACAAACACTTTCTGCTTTGGCTACAATTGCTCAAGAATATATCTTATGTCTTATTTTTGTTTATCCAACATAAATAATGTTTGTACTAAATATCTTAAAGAAATCCCTAATCCATTTAAAGTCGGATTCCCCATTATACACTAAAAATAGCAACAAAAGAATTTATCTCAAATCTATATTTATCTTAATAATGTGATTGATTCTTTTGCTAAAAAGTTTAGGACCATAGAGTTAAAAAAAAACTGTTTTCGTATCATACACATAATAATATAATGTGCGCTAAAAATAGCACTAGTCTCAAATCTATTTTCACCTAATGTGTGTGATCTCGTCCCTTAGTTAAATCTTTGAAGGTGTCAAACAGTCAATAGAGTTTAACTAAAGTGCAGTAGCATTTGGTTTGTACATTGAAATGCAGTTAAAGTGCACCAATGTCATGTAAAATCGATATTCACCAAATTTGAGTTCAGTAAACGAGTCTCTTAATAAAAATTTTGAAGGTCGATATCAGACAGCCTGTAGCGTTAAACATTAGACCGATTTGGCGTTGTACACTGAAGTGCACTAAAAATAACACCAAAATAATCTTAAATTTATATTCAACTATAATTCACTTCGATCGGTTCTATAATCAATCACGTGATAGTCTCAAAACTTATAGCAGTGGCCCAAATTATGTTTGCACACTGTGTCTCTATCGTGTTACAGATGAAAGACAAACTGAAGTCTTGCGTCATAATACAGACTGTCAGTTTGAGGACGCACAAAAAATATCTACTTAAATTAGTTAGGGATAGGGATGATTTAAGATTGGCGACTCGGCAGAATGTAGGTAAGGCCTAGACCGAATGAGCTTTGAAAATTATCAATTAGTCACTACTTGCCAGAAAAATTGCAGCAAAAATTGACAGCATTGGTTTTAAGTTATCAAGAACTAACTAGTCATAAATTAGACAATGCATAAAAAAGGAGACGCGTTTGAAAGTTCAAATTGAGAACGATGTTTGTAAGCTTACTTTTTTACACTGATTTGGTTTAGAGCGGTCATGTGGTGTACTACCCACGCTAGTAGTAAAAGTTAATTGAGGAAAATGGGTAGTGGTCGCTGGCGTAGGTAACTATGTACAAGTGCACTGTTAAGCGTAGTTCACAACATGCGAAACTTGACTAAAGCTTCCAAATATTCTTCCAAGAATATTATTATGACAATATTATAATAATATTCTTTTTTGACTAACGTCAAATTATGTTACCTTCGTGGCAAGTTCAAGCCACGCGTATGTTGGAAGTCTTTTAAAAATCAAATTGAAAAGATCTCTTTTTCAAAAATAGAAAACATTGAATTACTGATTCTTGGGCACTTGCGAAAATTAATTAATTTAAAAATTTTTTTTTTTTTTTTTTATTAATTAATTTTCCTACCTATTGGTAGGTATTATAAAACTTTCAATTTAATTAAATAAAAGATTATATTCCATTTACAATATAATATTTGCAAAGTAATTTTGTTAAACCAGTTATTGATAAAACATAGAGTTTAAAAGTTTAAAGCACAAAGTAATTTATTATTTTTAATGCTCAATAAAATTCTTTTTTTTAGCCTATTTTATTACCTGCAAAGGTCTTTCCTTTCAAATTCCAAAACTCTCGGTTAATCATAATAAAATATGATTAATTAAATGTAGTTCAAGATAAACATTTTTTTAATCTAAAAAGATACTAGGCATAATAAAACTATGATCTTCAATATGGGTATGTAATATTTCGGCATATCTCCATATCAAGATACAAGGATTTCAAACATGACAATAAGTCTCTATCATATCCCATTTGGGGTTGACATAAAAATATAAGGGTCAAACGTTGGGATTCTGACATGATTCACAAACTTTTTTAACACTTTTGTAAAAAGAGTATATATTGGTAGTGTCCGAGTATATTATATGTTTTAAATTTCAAGTTGCTCAGGGTTAATATTAATATTTTAATCCCAATTTGTATTATGCTAATTATAAACTCTTATTAAAGTACAAATCAGTGCACAAAACTCACTAAGGCGCCTACTGTTAAAAAAGTAAAACGTATTCCTTTATTATTATTCACCTATCCAAACAAAAGTTAGACTCGCGATATAAAATTCAAAACTCGTTGAAAACACCGTTGACATTTCAAAACGACTGTTTATAAAACTCGTCTGCGTCGGAAACATGGACGGAAGCAAAACAGCTCCCCTAATTTTCATTAGCGGAAAAACCTTACGGATGAAAAATGTCGGCATTAATTCACCAGGGAATCCGGGAAACGATTAAATTACCACCAAAGGCGCGGAGAGCCGAATGACTGCAATAAAGCCATATTATGTTATGACTCCGCCACTCAAATCTTACCCATTAGGTTAAACGAGTCCTTTATTACATATCAGCTAAATGTGCTTTACATTGATTAAAGAGTAAAAGTACATGGAGAAGGGGTTAAAATGTTAGATCAACTTAGATTATCCTGCGATAGTTAGTGAAAAAGGATTATTCCAGCACTCGTTACGGCGATAACAATCCGCTTAACGTAACTCCGTCGAGTCGAGTTTAATAATCGCAATTATCGAAGCCACGCGCTGCTGTAAAGCTGCTTCAAGCGCTCAATGCACTAAGTGTTTCCATTCAAAGTTTCACTCTGCAAACTAGTATAACGTAAAGAAGATAAAGTATATGAATTAAGTAGCAATAATGAGCGTTTTAGGTTTGTACGGGCGCAATGCAGTTATAGAAGTAGTTGTAAGGGGGTCGGCGTGAGGCGAAATCGCCAGACGCGCCGATAACGCTTTAGCGAAAGCACGGGCCGCGGAAACGTGAGCGATCGTAGTTACGTAAACGCGTCGCGATTTCGTGTGAGCGGTGTTTTTAAATGCAAGCAAGTGTACTACAGTGAACTAGTTACAACATTTTTGTGTGCTTTTGTGGATTATGTGAAGGTTTGTGGTATTTTTGATTTATTTAAAAAGTTTTATGTTAATTTATAAGTTTTAAATTAATTTAAAAAGTTTGATAAAAATATACAGGATGCTACATGGTACGATGTGGGTAAATAATGAAATAAAATTAAATACTTATATGACTTAGTTTATAATCGAAAACTTATTTGGCTTTCATTTTAGATATTATGCAAATTATATTTCATTTTTGACTTAGCCAGTAATTCAAATAGGTATGTGTTTAAAATGCTTTGTTGAATTTTACTTTACCTTAAGGGTAATACATATATTTGCAGTGTTTATGTACTAAAATAATCATAATTTATTTTTCAAAACATGTTTCTTAAATTACCTACTTATCTTACGAAATATCACTGAAGGGGTAGAAGGTAGGCCTGATGGCCTGCAATTTTACATTAGTACATTATTATAAAACAATTTCTTATTATTTGTACACCGTACAAAATGGTACGCTGAAACACTTATCTATTCTTAGACAAAAATGAAGAAATATTTATTTTAACCGACCTTAACTATTACCATGGATTCCCATGTAGGTACTATTATGATTAGATAAGTTATTTTACGATACACAAACAAAAATAGAACGAATATTGCATTTAGCGATTAGGTACGTGAACTTTGTTTAAATATTATCTTTCAATATATCACATAAATTAAAAATCTTTATAGGTAAGTTTGGGTCCCTGCGTAACTTAGTTTCGGAGATTTTTTTCGTGATATCATAGATCATGTATTTTCAACTAATTTACACGAGTAGCTTCTGCCCGTAATATCTTCATTTTAGAGACTGTTTATATCAGTCAAGCAAGAGTTTCACTTTAAGCAAATTAATTTAGTTTGTGGACATTTTGTCTTAGAAGAGGGCATCACTACTTTACTTGCCGTAATATAATGTTATCAGATACATTAATTATTACTATTAGGATGCTAATCCACACAATAATTATAAATGCGAAACTATCTGACTGTTTGTTACCTTATCACAGTATAATCACTAAATTGACCGTAATAAAATTTTACAAAGAGGTAGTTTGGGGTCTGGATACGGATATGGGATACACTTTAATCCGAGAGTTTATCTGCATTCGTGATAACCAACATTTACGTGGACAATCTCGCGAGCCTAAGCTAATGAAAAATAAATGAAAAAATAGTTGATTGTATGATGACATAATATACAGCTAAACAATTTGATGAAACGTCCATTATTACTCGTACAAAACACTACATTTACATAAAAACCTACATAGATAATATACTAAGCGTAATAACTTCGCCAAATATGGAAATAATCGTATTTACAAGGCCTTGAGCATCTGCGAGATTGGTTCAGGGGAATTCTATTAACAGATCATATTCCTCTATTTGGCACCCCGGGCACATACTTCCAGTGTTGTATTTCTTCAAGATTAACGATTGAGTGCTAAAAAAGGGTTTATTCAAATTTATATTAATACTTTTCTCTAGAACTTTTTTAACGTTCACGTCTTAAAATTGTTCTAACATTGTACGCGTAGATTCACCTTGAATTATGTAACCTAAATAATCATTCATTCAATCATAGAGAATTTCAAATATTTTCCAATATGGAGAATACATTACCGGGAGTAGATTGATATACTCACTATATTTTTAAACCCCAGAATAATTAAAATATTTCGAAATGAAAATTACAGTTTTTCGTTTTATCTCGTTACCCATTTTGTATTTATAAAAAAAAAAGAAAGTGACAAGTGACAGTAACGGATCTAACAATCTAACAGAAAACTGATGTGAATCGTTGTTTACAATGGCGGAATAGAAAAATGACATTGATAAACCAATATTTGTGGCATTAGTGCCCAAAAATGATGCAATTTCAGTGTAAGACCTGCGAAACGGAGCTTTTCGCTAAACTGTTCACTTTTAACATCCTTTTTATTGCGGGGTTTTAAAAATATTGTAAATGCCGGAAGATACTCTTTAGGTACCCAAGAGTATTAGAATAAGAATATCAACTTCTCTAAGCATCTTTTTTTTTGTATAAATCCTGCTATGATCCTTTGTAAACGTTATTATTATTATTATAGGTATGTTATTGATTTAAAATACTCTTCATGGAGGTTCTTGCTCGTTCTTCTCCACATAAACCTACTGTATGGAACGAGCAAGTAGCTGCAATTTCCTGACTCAGTGACAGAATTCTTGGCAATTCTATAGATAAATGTTATATTTTATAAATAATTTTGAGATTGAGTTTGAGCTCAAAAACTTGTCTTCGTTTTGTAAGTACCTTGTCAAATTTCAGTTAGTAGGTACCTGTATTGTTACCCCACATAAGTAATAAATAAAAAATTATAACGGTTGTACTAATTGAGTCCAAAGACTATTTTTTAGAGGATGGTACAATAAATTATGATTAGAGAAATGCGAAATTATAATTGTAATTTTTCTCAACATTCATCTCCGAACGATTTCTTTGACTTAAAAGAGGAGTTTGCTTACCATGTCTGGCAGTCATCGATCACTATTGGTTGACAGGTACAACGAGCGAGTGATGGATTGATCAGCATCGTCTCATCCCGCTCCACGTACCTAAACGCAAATTATTTTTGTTTTGCTTTATGGCGTAGGTTCTTTGACGAGAAAATAGTAATAAAGTTGCTTTCTATCATGAAATAATTTTGTAACCGGACCAGTACATCCATTGATTACCTCTTAGAAACAAATAATTTCACCACTTTATTTATTATAGATGATTTGTCATACAGGTCTATATATTAGGACGTACTTAATAATATTATAATCGGAAATTATTCTTTAAAAATAAATCAGTTAAGACGATAAATCAAACTAGATCTTCAAACTTAAAACATTATAGGTATTTGTTTAGACATTTATTTTTCAGAACGCAAAACTGCAAACAA
Organism: Charanyca ferruginea; assembly: GCA_947361185.1. Taxonomy (NCBI): domain Eukaryota; kingdom Metazoa; phylum Arthropoda; class Insecta; order Lepidoptera; family Noctuidae; genus Charanyca; species Charanyca ferruginea. Next base: position 11,977,913 of record OX376057.1, read on the forward strand.
GTATAATTCATCTGATATTGTTTCCAAGAATAATGCATCCCACCAAAAACATTCTCATGTAAAATGTTGACAATGCAAGCAATGTCTCATAAGGCTTGCACTGTCAAGAAGTTGTTAGGTATCATGCGTGTAGAGTTAGAAGCTTGACTCTACATGAGATCTGATAACTTTTTGACAAATTAGCTAGTTGAAAAATAATTTTCCTACATAATTATACGACTAATTATGTAATATAAAACCGACTTTAGCCACCCTACCATCAGGCCATCAGGCTTTACGCAATAAATCTCGAGGCACTACAAATGCAATCTTTAATCATTCAAACTGATAGGTATTTCAATATATTCGGAAAACTCTCTAAAAACTTTTTCGTTATATTCGATCGTAAAATGTTACTTGATGAATAGCTTTCTGTACTTTTTTGAATGTATTCATAAATGGAGAGAAAAGTTATCTTTTATATTTATGTTATAAATTGGTGTTTGATTTTTCATGACGTGATACAATCGAAAATCTTTAGTTTTTTTGTTAGTCTACGGTTTTTTTTATCATTAATTAAATTATCGCTCGTAGGCGGAGACAACACTGAACATTAATTTTATTTTATTAATTTTTTCGTTGACGTGGCTTAAAAGGCTGCCCAGCTTAAATGGGACTGGGTTGGACATGTCTGCCGCATGCCGAACGACCTATGGGCCCGTAAATTCCAAAATTGGTGCCCTAAAACGGCGAGACGGAGTCGCGGTAGACCATGAAAGAGACGATGGGATGACCTGGATAGCTTACTTAAGAATTGGCAAGACATAGCTAAAAGTCGAGGCCGATGGAAGGAATGAAGGGAGGCCTTTGCTCTGCAGTGAGACAGTACAGGCTAAATATAATAATACTAATAATTAAATAATTTTATTGGTCTGTAGGGCCTCATGGCTAAGAACCGCCAAAGAAATAAATAAAAGACAATCGCCTTCAAAAACCAAAACGTGGCGGTGGCTTTGTTCTGTTTATTGTTTTGTATTGCCACCGACTTCTGAAACTAAAGTCATGTGTGTTCTGTGCTAAAGTTATTTACTCTCTCTTTTATCTGTATTTTTTTTTATTTTTTAAAGTGGTCGTCTTTTTTTATAGGTTTTTATTTTCCTCTTCTTAGTATCGTAAATCCATTTAGAATTGGCGACACAGTTGAAACAGAAATTGAAAGTCCTTTTGCGAAATTGAGCAAATGCGTCTATATATGACGGAGTTATGCACATACAAAACATACATAAAAAATAGATATATTATAAACATCCGAATTGATAACCTCCACCTTTTCGAAGTCGGTTAAAAAGCCGATCAGTCATAATTAAGCTACGCTTCATCATCAGTCCGAAGACGTCCACTGTTGGACAAAGGCCTCTCCAAAAGGGAGGGGGTTGTCATAATCCCCACGCTTGGCAGGCGTCTTGGGTACGCTTCGACCTCTCTGTACTTCAGAAAGCCGTTGGTCCCGGTCGTCATTAGTGGATCCTTGACAGTCGTTATGGACCAGGTCGTCAAGGGAGCCAGAAAGTCTGACAGCCAGTCTTACCACTCTGTATTGCGTTGTCCAGTGTTGGAGGGCAGACAGTCAGTCGCTCCATATGAAACACGTCGTGTTTAGTCGAGCATCCGGCTATACTGGACTAGGCAGATGATGAATTTTATTCTCTCGGGACCGCGTAGAGGTATCGAGTTGAAACTAAAACCATATACTTAGGTCCACGTCCCCTTGAAGCTGTGAAAAATCAAACTTCTAAGTTAAAGTGAAGAAAAGATACGGCCGTTCATGTCGCAAAAACGTACATTTCGACACTCTCAAGGGAATCAAAATTTATAGGGCTTCCTTTGACCTAGAACTGTAAAATTTGGCAAGTAATATCGACTTATACTGTAAATACAGGGACAAGTCTGAAAACTAAACATTTGTAATTGAATCATTAAAAATATATTCTTTTTTTTTGTAATGACAATGAGCTTTTGTCCGCGATTTGGTCCGTGTGAATGTCGGTTATCGCGGATGCAGACGAAGTCTCGGATTAAAAAGTAACCTTTGTGCTTTCCCAGGGTGCAAGCTATTTTCATACCAAATTTCATCAAAATTGGTTTAGCCGTTTCATCGTGAAAGCGTTACAAACAGAGTTACTTTCTCATTTATAATATTAGTATGGAAGTATGGATATGTAGAGGGTACCTAATTTGTACTGTACCCTCGGTGAGCGCGTCCGACTCGCACTTTTCCGGTTTTTATATAACAAACTGAAAATCTAACCAAATCTTTATATGATAGGCGTTTGAATTTCGTAACACACATTAACATAACATATATTTCTACAAAACATAACGCCTGTAATCCCAGAGGGTGGTTTGGTTTCGCCTTTTCTCATTTAATAGGAGGCGAGTATAGAGTGAGCATATAAAAAAAAAGATTTTGTTTATTGCTCTACTCGGATAAATCAGCCGGTGTTCCCATGAGGATCAAATTCGATTCATCCCTAAAAAAAGCCTTCATGTTTCATCCTCTAAACAGTTTTCTTTTCATGTAAGTGAGTAGCTGGGTAGGTACTGGTGAGAAACCGATTTATGTTCGTGTCAAAACCCATTGAAATGACTCGTAATCGTTATTGTAAAGAAAACTGGTAATAAAACATTCTCATAAACTTAACATATTATAAACACTACCTAAGATTTTTTAAAAACTTTTAAATATAAAAGTTTTTAAACATAAAAATACTTACACAATAATAATTATCTCTGAATTATTAAAACAGCAAAAGATTTTTAAAACTTACAAAAACAACAAAACTCATACGACATTGAATCCATAAAATATTGCGTAAGGAACGTGATTATTATTACGTGTTAAGATAATTGAGTAAACAAAATCACATAATTTTGTAAGTATATCTAAAATATTATTTACTTTCATCATCATAAACATAACTTGGTTATAACTTTTTATTATCAATTTCAGTTGTTGGTCCCTAAAAATTTAATTATTCAACAAGTTCAATCTTAATAGCCTCGTTAAGGGCTTGAGTACTTATTAAAAACATAATTACCATTTTGTTTGCTTGAATTATATTTTGAAAATTATGATCATGGTAATTTTTTTAATTAGGGATCATATTCAGCGTCGGCGTTGTTGAAACCAGCAAAACTTTTATTGTTTTATGAAAATATATTTTAAATGAGTAAGGGGTTACTTGCTCATTCTTCTCCATACGAAATTACCTCTTGAAAGGGTCAACTAGAATCAATTTTCCATGTACATACATGACGATCAAAAATGCTTTGGTCTAATTGAAATAAATTATTAGAATTTGACTTTGAAATAGAAACTAAAAGCAACGAGTGCAACTGAATGGAATGCTATCCGCTTTACATTCTAAATAACACGTTAGCGCTTTCTTCTGCGCTTGCCAACACCCGATAATACCCAAAACATAAACACTACGTTTTCTTTCATTCTACTAAATCTCCGATACGTTCCCAAACGAAACTCCATAAATTTGCCTAAAGACACACATTAAACATTAACTAAATCGAAACAAACTAATTTATTTCTAAACTGATTCCAAAAATTGCACCTTTCAAACGAAAACAGATACCTGAAAAAGATTCTGTAGTATTTGTAGAGAACAGACGTGGGAATAGTGATATAAATAACTATAAATCTCGTCTAACTAAAGATCATAAAGTTTCCAAATCGAAATTCTCGAGTCAAATCCGTTGAACCGAACGGATTTACTGCTCTCCGGGTATTTTTAGGCGCCGCAAACGGATCTATCACAACTACAAAACATGTTTTTATTGATGTCCGTGACATCTGTGATTTCTGATTGGTGAATACGACTGTTGTATGAACGTAAACGTCAAATGACTAGAGTTGAATTCTTATAGCCTAGCACGAATAATCATCACCTAGCCTTTTCCAACTATGTAAGGGTTCGGCTTCCAGTATAAACGGATGCAGCTGAATACCAGTGTTTTACATGGAGCGACTGCCTGACTGACCTCCACACCCAGTTACTGGGTAACACGATTACCCTTGGTAAGACTGGTTATCAGACTTTCTAGCCTCTGACTGCCCTTAACGACTGTCAAAGATCTACAAATTAAGGCCTAGCTAGAGTGCGCAGAGTAAATAAATGTTACATTAAGTACGATTTTGAAATTGAATTATAATAATAGTTAAATAATAGTAATTTTTATTCAGATTGAAGATAGTACCTACTTGTCGTATAAAATTCTAAAATCGACTTGAAGCGCATGTTAGATAATAGTATTTTACGTCAGCAAGCGCGTGCTAGGCCTGCTTGTCTATTACTTTACAAGAACATACTAACGAATAGTAAATTTATGAAGCTTAAATGTCAAGCGTCTAAGAGTAGATAGTAAGATTATTAAGCCTCCCTGCACCACAAGTCATTTAACGCTTAACTTAATTAAAACAACTTACACTGCATCCCTGTCAAATTGTTAGAAGATGACAGAATGACATTTAAATGTATTTAGTGACTTTTGGTGTAAGCGAAACTAAGTACCTATGTTTTTTACGACTATAATCAAAACCTGATTAGAATATCACTACGGAAGACCGTTTTTGATTCCACAAAGTAGCAACCATGAAGCTGGAACTCCAGAATCAGTCAAAGAACTTATAATAAAAAAACACTTAACAGAAAAATCAAATTACATTATTCATGCGTCAGCGCCAGTTTTTACTTTGCAGGCATCATAGCCAGCCACGGCAAGCTTTAGTATTAACGACTAGCTAAATTCACAAATGGTGCAAAACATTTTCTTGATCCGTATTTAATTCTAAGTGTAACCTTTTTTATCTCCGGCGAAAATTACGACTGACAGAACTACCGTTGACAGGGTCGTTGCGAGTAATCCCGGATTACGTAGAACAACCTGGACAAGAAACTGGGATGTATCTACCATGCCTCAAAGGTCATGTCGCAAGGCATAAAGGATGACTTGGCAGTAAATAACAGGGTTATTAACTGTTCTTTTGTGTACAGCCAGTCAAAAATGTTCCAAAGTAGGCAAATGGTTATTTTGACATAATATCCGGCCTGTCAGGCAGAGGTGAACAGTGAACCCACAATTTGTTAGTTATGTTAAAGGCCCATGTATTATAGGGCAAGCCTATTAGCGTCAGCTGGGTACATCCAGGACTCCGTGGCGGGATGCTGATGAAAAATATGTAAAAACCCAATAACGCCCGTCTTGGGAATCGAACTCATTTTATTCTTTTACCTCATTTTTGTCCGTTTTTGTTTATACTACTCATTTATCTATCTTTATCAATATTTTTTATAAATAGGAGGAGGGCTCGTGATTAGTGCTAAGTTAGAGCCGTACAGATCGATCGGTCCAAGGTTAAGCTACGCTAGCCGCGGTCGGTTTATGGATGGGTGACCATCCCTTTCATACCGAGGTCCCTCCGTGCCTCGGAAAGCACGTAAAGTCGTTGGTCCCGGCTGTCATTTGTAGATCTTTGGCAGTCGTTACGGGTAAGTCAGAAGCCAGAAAGTCTGACCACCAGTCTTATCAAGGGGTATCGTGTCACCCAGTAACTGGGTTGTGGAGGTCCGATAGGCAGCCGCTCCTTGCCGCCGTTACAAAGTTGGGAAAAGGCTACGCAGATGATGATCCTATGGATCATATCACGGAACAGAGAACTCTATTTATCTGTTCCGTGAATCATATAATATATCAAAATAGTGTAAGAGACATATTATATTTTACACTATTTTGATGTGCTAACGTGTGTTTCATCAATTTTTTTTCTTCAATTGTAAATGAGGAGAAACGATTGCTTAACTTTACTCCTAAACAGTTTCAGGACAGCCCTGGCGAACTGCCACGAAGCTTTTAGTCACGAATTTATCATTAGGTATACATGCGAATGAAAGTTTTCGCCTATTCGTCAATGTAGTGAAAATTGTGAGATCTATTTACTTTGAAAATGGAATTGTGATTGTGAATGTCTTTTTTTTGTTGTCAACGACACAACTAATAATAAACTATTATTCCTTTGAATATAAAGACGTTTGTAGGTCTGGTTGCACAAAGCAATGTCAATTCTGCCAGTTGTCTATTAAAGATTGAAGATTAAAAGCCTTCCATTACTGATTAGTCTGTTTATCCATTATCCTTTTCGCAGTGGCCTTTTCAAAGAATCTAATAATCTAAAATTGTTAGTCGACAAAAGTCTGCTGCGGCTGATGTATTCTGTGAAAATCTTCTTTAGTGATTTTAGGTGAAGTGAGCTTGATATAAGCTGTCATCTCACTATGGCATCTCAAATCACCGATGAGATTTTCATAGAATAACACTAAATCTTTACTCAGCTTACCAAATAAATAAATTCAACAATTGAAACTGATAACAAACCTAATAATTAATTAGAGCTACAATAGATGCCAATCTAGAGTGTATTAATTGAAGTATGAACTTGATTGCATTGCCAGAGCAATAACTTGAGACTAATATATCATTATAGAAAATAGAGGTGAAAAGGGTTAACTATAACGTTAACAATACACAATTAGTAAGTTGTTGGATCAACTTCTTTTCTCAGAGTTCATCGTTCATCAATCAAATAAAAATACAAATCTCAATAAACTTTTTTTGATTGATAAGTAAAGTTGGAGATTTCAAGAAGTACTAATGGAATCCTTCTTCTAGGCACAGTTCTGAGTTGAATATACTTCGTCCAATCAATTATTTTATGCAATCTTCACCAACTAATCCATAAAAGTAAAAATATTATAATATATGGCGTAAAACATTTTATTCTCAAACTATGGTGCCAATTTTAGGAAACCTATGGATTTTGGCACACGCATTTGCCAAACTTTGAGTTTCGCATGAATAAGTTTCCAACGACCCAAATCACTTGATACTTGAATTAACTTTGAACCATTTTAGGAGAAAACTGGAACACCTACAATTTTCATGTTACAAACTCTGTTTGTTACGCTTCCACGATGAAACGGCTGAACCGATTTTGATGAAATTTAGTATGAAAATAGCTTGAACTCTCGGAAAGCATATATGGTACTTTTTAATTCGGGACTTCGTCTTCATCCGCGATAACCGACATTCACACGGAAAACATCGCGGACAAAAGCTCGTTATAAATAAAGAATATATTTTTTATGATTTAATTACAAATGTATAGTTTTCATATTTTTCCCTGTATTAATAGTATAAGACGATATTACTTGCCAAATTTAATAGTTTTAGGTCAACGGAAAGTACCCTATAAATTTTGACTCCCTTGAGAGTGTCGATATGTAAGTACGTTTTATGTGACATAAACGGCCGTATCTTTTTTTCATGTTAACTTAGAAGCTTAATTTTTTCACACCTCTAAGGGACCATAGACCTAAGTATATGGTTTTAATTTCCACTCGATGCCTCTGCGCGTTCTCGAGACAAATTGCCTTGACAGACATACAGACAGACCGACAGACAAACAGACAGACGGACAACAAAGTGATCCTATAAGGATTCCGTTTTTCCTTTTGAGGTACGGAACCCTAAAAACACACAGTGTATGTACCTAAAATTATTGCCTGATTTAAATAAAAGAATTTTATGTAGGTAAGTAGTTTACATCGACTGCTTCTGGGCTAATTAACTTTTTTTAAATCTCCTTTACCACTAAGATCTATGATTACGACGCACACTAATTTCGCCATTAAATCTGGTTTACCATCACTAAATTTATTTTCAACCGTCTAAACAGTAAATTCCAATGAAACCAGATAAAGCGTAAACATTTCAAAAGTAGGAATTACACATAGACAATCTAATATAGACCTGTCAGGCTTGGCACTCAAGTTCTACCTACCTATCTTCTGAGGCCTGCGGTTTGCCAGCTCACTTCATGTTTGATGCAAACGCTGGGTAATTCCACAGTCTCTCTATTTACGCAACTACTTGGGTAGCTACCAAGTCGTTGGGCTCCTGCTGACGTATATTAACTTTTGAGCAAAAACTGGGTCGTGTTTGGAGGGCCGCAAAGTTTTTGACTCATGTTTTAGGATTATATAAAATGTAGCACTATTATAATGAGTACTTACCTTTTGTAACCTAATGCTAGACATCATGTAGTCTAACACATTTAAATTAAAAATCTATTTTTAATAATATATATACAAACTGTCTGTCATGTTGGTAATAAATTATAGCAGTAGCATAGATTCATTGTGTTTCTACCATAATATCATTAACTATCTACCTTGATTTGCAAAACGCTCATGTATAGATTTTTTTATTTGCTTTTTGCGGCTGTGATATCACTGCGACCAGATTTGGTCTATTGTGATCGCCGCTTGTGTTGGTTAGAGATCGCCGCCAAACCCTGCAGCTGTTATGAACTGCAGGATCTGCTTTGGGGCGATCTCCATTAGTTCATCCGGGCTTAACAGGTATTTGCCCAGATGATTGTTGCGCTTGTGCATTAGTGCTCCGCATTCCCCCAGAAGGTGAAGTGGCGTTTCATCAGCCTCATTACAGCGTCTGCAGGTTTGCGTAGCACTTAACCCCAGATGGAACATGTGCTTGTTTAAGCAGCAATGTCCTGTAGTGGCTCTAGCTACAATGCGCAAGTTGTTCCTACTGAGTGCTAGGACTTGGTTACTAAGCCTTCTGTCATAGGCTTTGATAAGTGCTTTCGAGTGTAACATGCCCGGAGACTCCTTCCATAACTTTCTAGAAGCTTCGAGGCATGCTTTAGTCAGGGTGCTCTGAGCTAGGCTTTTCGGTATACCACAGAAAGGCTCCAGACCCTGTTGCGTGATATGCGCCCCCGCCCTTGCAAGCTCATCGGCACGTTCATTGCCAATGATGCCTGCATGCCCAGGCACCCATCTTAATACTACTCTATTCTTATTGCCTAGAGAGTTGAGTTTAGCCATGCATTCCTCTACCAGTTTCGATGAGACTAAATTCGAGTCCAGCGCTAGTAGAGCAGCTTGGCTATCTCAATTAATGTGTATGGTTAGGTTGACGTATTGCCTTTGCAGATTTATTTCCGCACATTCTAGGATGGCGTACACCTCTGCTTGGAAAATGGAGGCGTACTGTCCCAGGTTTACACTTTTGCTGAACCTCGGCCGCACTCCATTTATCCCACAACCTACTTTGGATCCTATTTTGGAACCGTCCGTGTACCAGATCATGCAGCCTGCCACCTGAGGAGGCTGGCTTTTGGTCCAGTAGTCCCTTGAAGGGATTTCCACGGAATATCGCTTCTCAAATATATGCCGCACTAGCATGACATCAGTTGTCATGCCGAGAACTGGCATTTCCAATATTGAGTCCTGTAAGGTCCTCATTTTCTGCGAGAGCCAGCAACCACTGCCCCGGACCTTGGCCCTGTACATGCTTGCTTTCGCCTCCTTGTGTATATATAAATGTAGAGGCGGTAGTCCAAGCAGGGCGTTCAGTGCCATTCCCGGTCTTGTTGACATAGCTCCTGCAGCCATTTTACTGACAGTTCTCTGAAGACTGTCTAGTTTCTTTATAGTGGTAGTCTGATGTGCTTTATCGTGCCACACTACTGATGCGTACGTTATGATCGGCCGCACAATAGCTGTGTACGTCCACAGAGTGTTTTTGGGGTTAATACCCCAGTTGCTACCCATCATTCGTCCACTAATACCAATTGCCATCTTGGCTTTTTTTAGCACATTGTCTATGTGAGGGTTCCACGTCAGCTTTTGGTCGATAGTTACGCCCAAATATTTAACCTCCGTGGAGAAAGCTATCTCCTTCCCGTTCAGCTTTGGCATTGCCAGTTTGTCAAAACGCCGTTTTTTCGTGAAAGGTACAATAGATGTTTTGTCAGGATTAACAGAGAGGCCACTTCTGTTACACCAATCACTGACAATGCTAAGGCCTTTTTGCATTCTACTAGAGATAGTAGATTGGCAAAAGCCTCTCACAATGATTACCAAGTCATCCGCATAGCCTTGCGCATCAATGCGAGATTCTGCCAATTTGTACAAAAGTTCGTCCACTGCAAGGGTCCACAGAAGTGGCGACAGGACACCGCCCTGTGGACAACCCTTTGCTGTGGGTACCTGGATTGAAGTCTGATGAAGGGACATTTTTACTCCTCTGCTGGTGAGCATGGATTCTACCCACCTTACCGTAGTCGGGTCGACACTCTTGCCTATCAGCCCATTGACTAGCAAAGGAGTCGGTGAGTTATCAAAAGCCCCTTCAATGTCTAGAAATGCACATAGCGCTATTTCCTTGTCTTCTGTAGCTTTTCCACTTTGTCTATCAGGCTCGTGAGGGCAGTCTCCGTAGATTTGCCCTTACGGTACGCATGTTGACTGTCGTGGATTGGTTTACTTACCAGAGCTACATCTCTAATATACCTATCAAGCACCTTCTCCATCGTCTTGAGGAGGAATGAAGAGAGGCTTATTGGTCTGAAGGACTTTGGCTGGCTGTAATCCTTCTTGCCAGCTTTAGGTATAAAAAGGACCATGCCTATAGTCCATCGTTCTGGTACATGTCCCCAGGCAAAACTTGCTCTGAAGATTCTGACCAGATGGGGAAGAAGGATATTTACCCCTTGTTGTAACAAGGCTGGTGTTATCCTATCCTCCCCGCAGGCTTTGTTAGGTTTGAAAGAGTCAACGGCCCACTTAACCTGATTGGGTCTTATGATTTTGGCAGCCCTACGCCAGTCCTCGTTCCGAGGTCTATTGAACGCTGGCTGTTGTTGGGGCAAGTCTATGCTCAGAGACCCGGGAAAGTGAGTCGCGGCCAGCAACATTAAGGTCTCCTTTTCATTGTTCGTAAAGGAGCCATCATCCTTTTTAAGGAGTCCAATCTGATTAGTCTTGGTTTTGGAGAGCAACTTGTGAAGTCTGGCTGTTTGAGGAAGGCTTTTTACCTCCCCGCAAAGCTTCCTCCACGATGCTCTCTTCGCCTTCCTAATCAGTTTACTATATTCAGTTAATTCTTTTAAGTAGACCTCCCATTCGCGAGTCTTTTTAGCCTTATTGAATAATTTCCTGGTTTTTACCCTACACTTTTCAAGTCCAGGGCTCCACCAGGGTACTTCTCTAGTTGAGGTCTTTGTTTTCTCCGGGCAATTCTCCTCCAAGGCTTGATTCAATCCTATGGTTAGAATTTCCACAGCTATTTCTAGGCTCTCAACTGTTCTGATTGTTTTTGGAAAGGTGTCAAGATTTTGTCTAAGTTGGTTCCTAAAACCCCCCCAGTCAGTGCATCTTGTGTTCCTATAAGTTATGGTTTGGGCGTCCAGAGCGGCCCTAACCTCAAAAGCAATATGTCTGTGGTCCGACATTGAATTCTCACTGCTGACATGCCAGTCATTTATGTGTCTGGCCAGGTTAGTAGTGGCGATCGTAATATCTAATACCTCCTGCCTTGCTCGAGTCACAAAAGTTGGCTCACAGCCTACATTTAGCGTAATTAGGTTATTAGTTAGTAAAAAGTCAAAGAGTAACTCACCCCTTCTGTTGGTGTCGGTACTCCCCCATGAGGAGTGATGGGCGTTGGCGTCACATCCTATTAGAAGCTCAGCGTTATGTCGGGCGGCGTATTCCACCACCGTCACCAAGTCTTCCGTCGGGTTGATCCAGGAAGATATGCGGAGCACACGATCACCCTAGCCCCGCACCACCCTTTGAGGTTTTCAAAGGCCGCTACCAAGTCGTCATTGCAAACTTCTGTAATTGGCAAGAAATCAACATAGTTGTTAAATAAAATACATGCTCTGGGTCTTATACCAGTACCGTTACTAAGGATCTTACCGGCACCGTTCAGTCCCAGAACCTGGATGTTGGCTACCCAAGGCTCTTGGATCAGGGCGAGGTGGCTATGCCCTTCGCAATACAGCGCTCCATTACCGCAGCCGCTGCCGCAGCATGATGGAGGTTTGCCTGCAGGACCCTCACCATTCCCACCTGGGTAGCCCCCCCTAGTTTCCCGAGCGTACAGGCTTGGGACGTGCTCGCCCCCGACCTGTACGCCAGGCGTCTCTCTTCTGCCCCGCGGACCCCGCCCCTCCTGCCACCTGCTCGCGAGGCACCGCGCCCAGAGCACTTCCACCCGCAGCGAAGTGCGGCCAGGCTCTCCCAGAGCCACGCCCACGCAATGCAGGGAGCCCTCTGGAGGTGGAATGCTGAGGTTCCGCGTGTCCAGGGTCGCTCCGAGGCACTGGCGTGGGAGTCACCTCGGCCACGACTGGTCGCGTAACAGGTTCCTCTCCACGCCACCTCTCCGAGCCCCCCGACGTAGAGTTTTGCGGTTCCCTCACCGGTCCCGCAGCTGTCATTGAAGGGCCAACCTTTGGGTCGCTCTTGATTTTAAAATAGAGCACTTTAAAACCAAGAACGACCTCAAAGTTCCTAGCCCTAAGGGCCGCGACAGAAGGATCGTCAAGGAAAAAGGACACCACATGCCCATTCCCCTCCGCCCTGCTGTGCGCGACTCTCCAGAGCCCCGTGTTGAGCCCTTCATTCTGTAACCCCAGCAAATGTACAGCTTCGTCAATCGACTCTGCCTCATTGCTGGGGATGAAGATGGTCCCTACGGCGGGTTTCGGCAAATCGCTTTCCGGAATAACGGAAAGCGATGCCCCGCTCCAGGGTTTGATAGAGGGGACCCTTTCGGACAGCCATTTTAGGCTGGCCTGGTCCCCGCAGGTAATAATTCCGAACCCAGGTCTGTGCGTGAAGCCCGTGAATCTCGGCCCCTTACCCATATTGGTGAGGCTGAGCATCGCCAGTGTAAGGGAGCGGTGCAGCAGCTTCATTTGGTCCTCGCTCATGGGGATCACATTTCTAATCCCCACGCGCGTTTGCTCCACGACCTGTTTGAAGCTGACCTGCACTACGGGCTTTTCCACCCTAGGAGCCTTCCTGGGTTGCTCCTTTGGGGATTCATCCTCCGACCTTATACGCTTCTTAGCCTTCGGGTCCGGAGAAAGGTTGGTGAGTGGGATCTCGCTCTAAGGCTTTTTAGCCAACGCACGGGCCTCTTCGGCCTGAACGTTGGCTGCTAACAGCCTTCGGAGCCTTTTCCGCGCTGCACCACCTAATCTCTCATGGCGATGAGTGGACTTTTCCGTCCTTTGGGCAGAGTCACAGGAGCCTCCTGCCCTGGCCGGACTAATCCCCTCACCCGCCACCAGTGTTGTCCTATCTAGGGAGGCTAGTAAAACCTCCTCCATTAGGCTTATCGTCTCCCCTAAAAGGGGAGAGAACTGTTCTCCAACTGGAGACGACGATCTTGAAATATTTTGTTTTTTGCTTTCTTCCATTACTGAACCCACGAGAAGCTAGGGAACTAAAAATGCCCATCAGTAGAGCCCCGCATGCCAATGGGAGGACTGAAAATACTACCCGATTCGTCCAGGTGTCGGATAGCCACCGTTAGCGACTGAGCTCCCCCTCAGCCACGCATCCCTCGGCACGGTACGGATAACACCTTGGATTGGGTTATATATATGAATAATATAAAATAAACCTTACATAGATATATACTATATATATTTTATACAAAAGCGCTCGGTGTTTTCTGTTTTGAGTCTATTTCCTAATGAGCTAGACCCAGTAACAGGGCTGGCAACCTCGAGAAGGCTAGATCCGCCGAACTTGCCTTGGGGATCTTTGCGACCAACTTGTCACTCTCCCCCAAGACCAACGCCCCCCCATCACCTCTGAAGGAGGTGATAGGGTAGGCCTGCACCTATGCTAACATGTTAAGCATGCCGTACGGAAACCGTTAAAGCATAGACCCAGACCCGCCCCTTAAATGTATAGATACCTAAATACCTAAATAATATGTAATTTAGTATGAATATAACATAATATTTTCATGAGGTAGTAAGATTTTTGCTTGCTTTTCAAATATATTATAGAAAGTAAAATAGGCAAGTTATTTGTTTAACAATACTTTCTGCGTTCCAATTACGTTGTTCTATTGTTATTCGAACGAAGTCAATTTTATTCAGCATAATACAAACAAAAGTACCTAAAACTCGGCTCAGAACATATTTTCTTCAACAACAGCGTAATTCTGAGGCATCAAATATCTATAAATACGCAAAATCGGAACTGTTCAATAAAATTTCGCGTTTTCACGATTGGTTTCGCTTCGGCACGATAATTTGAAATGTTCATCATTCTCTCTTATTCTACTTATGAATATTGGTGCAGAATGTCTTTTTATTTAATTAACTTCTTTTCTTATATTCCTTTGGACATTTATGCTAGTCCTTTTAGCAATCTATTTATGTTTTCTCTGGTCAACATCGGTTTTGTTTAAAACTTTCTTGTGCCATTTGGCTCTCAATGATATACTGGGTGTATCGGAAAGGGGGTTATACATCCGACGGGAGGTCAATGTACTCGTGAAACTGAACAACAATCAACAGAAAAAAAATGGAAATAAAAAAAAAATTGGACTCTTCATAAAAAATTTGAACTTGCCGCCTAAATTTTCTATGGAGACTGGAGTCTAAAATTTATTTTTTTGATCTTTCTAATACGGTAAAATACGTCTGTCAATAATAAAATTCTCTGACCATTTTTATTATATCAAATGTAATATGACCACTTTCTTCACATTACAACAGGCAAAAGGATTGTGAAAAATATGTGAAATTTAATATTTGGATTTTTGCGGTAAGACGTTTTATCGTCTCTAAAGTGCCGCAGATTGCCTTTCAAGACTTGAAGTATTGTGCCCCATCTATATAATATTACCGTCATAATTTGGTTATACGTAATAGAATCTCAGGCTTTATGACCTAATAAGGATTAGAATTTTATTGCTATCCATTTTAGTGGACCAAAATCTGAATAAAATCAATAAAAGCGTAAAATATCAATGTCCATCATGAAGGATTCCTTAAACTTCAAGAATTGTATAAACGTTGGAATGGTGACATAACTTACCTACATTTGTTTTGTTTTAGAACCGCCTTTGAAAGCGGTCTTGTGCAGCTTTTTTTCCTGACGAGAAAATATTATTTTTTCTGACATTTTTATTTGTTTGTTTACACTGTTTGAGTAAAGTGGAGTGGTACTAAAATATTATGATTTTATTAATATCCAAAGCGCATGTTGTAACAGCCACTTTGTACTGCTTTCAAGATGCTTTTAAAATTACGACTTGCGAAAGATGTAAAGTATTTAGTCCTTTTATCAATATTTGTCTTATACTTTCAAATATAAAATTCAAATCACTTATTTGATTTTGTTTATTTTTTTCAGTCTGTTTGAATTTTTGTCAACACTATTGATTGAATTTGTAGTCGACTCTAAAGTCGACTACACATTCCCTAAACAATAAAACTGTTTCATGACTAATTATGAAACAGATTTATATTTTAGAAAATCATTTCGGCTACAAAAGTTTATGTTCGTAAGCTTAATTTACTCATTTATTTTAAAAACAAAAAACCTTACTAAAAATTAAATGCCCGCAATGAACAATACCTACATAGGACATTCAATTAGCAGTTAAATGTAATTTAAAAAAGAACTGATGAAAAACCGTACTAATGGACGTGCGTGCTTGGAATGAAGTACGTTACAAATGATTTAAAAACATACGAGTACTATTTTTACACCGGTTCTGAAAAAGTTCTGATGTGTATGCATCAGACTGATTTGTGAATTCGTATGTATATGAACTTCATCGTTTAGAACACAAATGGTCAAAAATATTCCCGGTATTATTAAAAAATCTTCTAAGTTTACCAGAAAAAAATTACCTGCCGGTTTATACTGAAATTCCGCAGTCTGTGTAAACAATTCTTATGATACAGTGTTATTCTGTAAAAATCTCCCTCGGTGATTTTATGTGAAATGAACGTCAGGTGAGCTGCAAGTATATTTACTGTACTCAAGTGTGACGAAGCAAGGGAAGACCTGCTCAGCGGTTTAAATATGATGCTGTTTCGCTCATGATGGAATAATTAGCTTCATGTACTGATAAGTCTTCGTTAAAGGAACGTATAAATGTTGCCGATTATTCTATCATCATCATCATCATTTCAGCCGAAAGACGTCCACTGCTGGACATAGGCCTCCCCCAAAATGGGGGGTTATTCTATATTCGCAGTTAATTCAGGCCTGGAAGAATTTTGTTTAAATAGTCTCCGTCACGGTACGAATGGTAAAAAATATTATAAAGAAGATTGGTATAGTCATGAGCAAAAACATGTAAACAGTTGGTGTCATTCTAAACAGATTTTCTCATAAACTATTGATTGAAATGTTATGGGGTTACGAATAGGGTATTTTTGATCCCCAACTACTACATAATAGGTTTTATCTATAAGTTGAAATAGTTATTTCACGAGAAAATTGTTTTTTAATTTTGCAATCTGTACATATTTATGCTCGTGACTGTACTACAGTCCAAGCCCAAATGGTTCAAGTCAAAGAAATCATTCATTTCAATGACACCATTATGGCACTTTTGATGTTAAACGAAAAAAAAATGATTCTAGTAGGTTAAAAAGGTAGTCAAAACATTTTCAGTTGGAACAACTAGTCAAAACCCTTTAAGTATCAGGAATTTTGCATACAATATCAACATTTTCAAGCGACAACTAAGGCTTGTCTGTTATCTTTTGTAAGCCAAGGGAAGGGATCGTTGCCCACGGTTAATCTACGATCCACAGGTTGCCCGCAAAAATGCCCAAAAACAAAAGATACAGTACCTAGATCAGCAGCTGCTCCTACATTTCTGAGCTGATTTAACAAATTTAAATACCTCACACTATTCGGTCTAACCAAACCTCGGTATCTTAGCAAATATTTAATTTTTCATTCATCGTAGACACAGTACCTACTGAATTATTCATACAGTTCCAAATGATACAATTCTAGGGGACCTTTCGTTTCTTCAACGGTTTGTTAATTCAGTTCCAAATGAAGACACCGCTAATTGGAAACTTGGGGGATTATTACCGTCTTCAGAAGTGGCATTCTTTAAAAGCCCAGCGTTATAAGGGACTTGGTTTTCATTTGTTTTTATTCTCTTAAATGTCTTTGCGCTTTCGCTTTTCAATTTGTGTAGAACCAATGATTGGGCATCATTTAACTAACGGCTTTTCAAAAGAAGATTCTTAATTCAATTGTTTTGATAGTTATTCATTGGTTACAGTTTGATTTTAGATAAATATTATTAAGTTTACCTACTTCCGGGCTATTTTAGTTAGTGAACCCGTATGTGAGGCGGGTACAGTAACGAAGCATTATCAGTTCTTATGTAACGTACTTTCTAAGTTAATGTTGGACATCACTGATATCGGTGAAGGAAAATTTTGTGATGAAACTTGGACGGACATTTATGATGATTAAAAGTCTAAAATCGCCAATCCACCTTAGGCAGAGGCGGTAATTAGTGCCGTCTCTGTATGAAAAGAGGCCTTAGCATTACGGTAGGACAAAATAATACGCTGGTATTATTTTCGTCACTCACCTTTTTTGTGAAATGTTTTTTTTATAAGTTTTTACAATATTATCCTTCTTTATTATATCAGCAGATTTCAGCAGGTAGGCCATTCAATATTGATGCCAGCATGTATTCCAACGTCCGTTGTCCGTAAACATTATTATATGGAAGCAGCCTACATTTCTCGTTATGATAATATTGCCAAGTGCGATGAGAAGATTTCATCATAATCGCCATTGCCAAAACTGAAGATATCGACCCACCTTATACAATATCTTCAATATTAAGCTTTATTAAGTACACAGGCGTAAAGCCGTCTCCAAGGAAATTCCTTAAGTCGTAACTAAGCCGGGAGCATGTCACAAACCACGAACTAACTAATATAACCCACTGTAAGGCCTTCTACACATCTCGGACGTATACGTATCCAACGGCCGCCAAACGCGTGCGCGAATGACCTGTTTGTTGTATCATTTGCTTATAGCGCTTCATCTGCATCGGTAGATGAAGTGTGTTCGCCAATAAAGCCGGCTGTTCATGTATAAACATTGTTAAGAAGTAACTGTACTGGCGCGTGCGTACCACTAGCAAACATCAAATACTATTCGTCGAAAATGGCGATGCAATTACAGTTGTACTTTTGGCTACTGCTGGCACTATTGACCATTTTCAATGGCGGAGCCATATGGCTAAGGCAGAGTACATAGCGGTTGTACGCGAACCCGTGTCGAATTATGAACGTGCTCGCCTTTTCAATTTATGATCGTACATATGAACCACACCTCAGAAAGCCCGTAAATCCATTGGTCACTGCTGCCATTCGAAAATCTTTGACAATCGTTATGGGTATGCAGACCAGAAAATTCAGAAAATCTGGGTTGTGGCGGTCAGACAACATTCGGTCCATGTAAAACAGTGGTATTCAGCTGCATCCGATTAGACTGGAAGCCGACCCCAACACAGCTGACAAAACGCTAAGCAGATGATGATGACGGAACCAAATATTCGTGTTTTATGTTTGTGTTTGCGATTTATGTTTGTTCGTGCGTACCCGACCTAAGATTGTGTACATTATGATACGGAAATGCGTGACTAAACTTAGTTTAAACAAGTTTAAAGTTATTATTGGACTAATTAGAATTTCAAACACTGCGAATAAATTGATTCTGTGAAATTGTTTCTATGTTTTATGTGTAAGTCCCTGTGTGACGCTAAGTTTTCTTGCATTATTGCTATTCAAAATCTTTTAGCTATTTTTATGCGTTTTAGATTTTTTTGTCAATAAACGCTTCAATTCACAGTCACAGCATCGAAGGGATTTAATAATAAGCTCGAAAAATATCAACCATAAATTGCGAAATGAAAAATGGTGTAAAACTAAGAATGAAAGAATTGAGAAAACTTTACATCTTGTCTTGTATAAATCATAGATTTAGAATTTAAATAGAACAGAAAATATAAATAAAACTGATGCGTTTACGGACAACACTATCAAATGACGTCAGAGATTGAGAGATTCTGTATGTTGCATCAATATTTTATGTATTTTATTGAACTGCAGAGCGTCATGCCAATATTTGAGTATTAAAATTTGTTTTGTGTTACCTTCATTGAAAATTTGTATTGCATGCAGCGTGTATATCTTAAGCTTTTGTAAAAGCTTAAGATTTTTGACTTCATTTGACTCGGCGAGTAAAAATATTAACATCACATTTGAAGTATAACAAAAGTACGGTCACTCTAATTCATCAATTAGACCAATAAAGGCACTTTTAAGAGTCAATGTCAATTACAAAATAAAAGAATGTAATCTAGTTGTTGCCCCTTTCCTAAGAAACTACCATTTTGAATGGGTTTCCTTCTTTCTACTTCTAAATAAACAAATCACAGGCAGATAAAACGTATTAGCTTTTTTTTTTTTTTTATTTTTTTTTTTTTCAGAAAAAACACGTTTAAGGTACATAAAAATAGTTTTCTACTAAAATGAACATAACAGAAAAAAGTGTATCGTTGGTGCCTGTACTAATGAATGAAAATCATTGTATCACAGGCACCAGCGCCTTCCAAGATAGGTTACATAATAAATTAAGATTCGAACGTGCGATTATAGTGAACTCGTAAAAAACACAATTATGGTAATACAATAAACAGTAAAAAGTAATTTAAAAATAATAAAATCAATTATTATTATAAACTAAAATTAAAATAAAATTAAGCTACCTGTATACTTAAGTTAATATTAGTTCGTGTGCGTGCAAGAGGGTGCACAGGTGAGTGATTCTGCATGCATGTATCATTGTATGAGAGAGTGTGTGTGTGAGTGTATGTGTGAGTGTTTGTGAGAGTGCATGTGTGAGTGTGTGAGTGAGTGTATGTATGCATTTGCTTTTGAGATACATGATCTATTGAATTGGTTTGAGAAGATTTTCAGTCTCCCGGTACGTTAACTTTAGTAAGAGGATTTGTAATTCTTTTTTGCACTTGATTTTTGGTAGGTTATGTACGTATACTATTTTGTTAATACGGTTGTAAAGACGAGAACTATTTACATAAAAATTTCTACTGGCGAGAGCAGTTCTATGCGGCGGAATTTCGCACACTATGTCCTTCCTGCGCTTGTTGTTTGGATTATATGGGATAGTAGCATGCTTACGCAGAACGGTCTGAAGCACATAGAGCTGTCTTACTGTGAGTACAGAGCATTGTTGGTACAAATTTACAGTCGAATACCTAATAGGCTTCTTTAATAGCACTTTTAGGACCGCTCTTTGCGCTCTCTCTACTCTCAGCATACCAGCAGCAAACGCGCCTCCCCATGCCGGTATGCAGTACATTAGTATCGACTGTGCTAGGGAAAAATACACCAATTTTAATGTGTCTAGGTCAGCAGAAGATCTTAATTTTTTGAAAATGTATAAAAGTTTTCTTGTACGGGAAACTATATTATTTCCTATATGCTTGTCCCAGCTCAAACGGGAGTCGATTTGCACTCCCAGATATCTCATGTCGGTTGTGCGTATGAGAGGCAGGCAGTCACAATTAGGACTAGAGTGACGACAAGTGTGAGCAATAATTTTTAGTGAGTCCGATGGTTGAGACTCGGAAGAACCAAAAAAAGTTATAAATTTTGTTTTGGGTGCGTTAAGGGTTAACAGGTTATCGTTTAGCCAGGATATTACGATCGACAGGGCCTTTTCTGTTTTCTTATAGGCTAGCTGCCAGTCTTTGGCATGCACAATTAACGCTGTGTCATCTGCATATGTAATAAATCTGCAGTTGTTAATTGCCAGTTGACACAGGTCGTTGATGTATACCAAAAACAAGGTGGGACCAAGCACATTGCCTTGTGGGACTCCATATGTGAGAAATTCTTCATTGCTGGTGTAATTTCCAATCCTGACATACTGACTACGTTCAGTGAGGTAATTCCGAAACATTTCTAGGACCGTGCCCCTAACGCCTACTGCTTCCAACTTCTTTAGAAGGATGGGAATTGAGACCGTGTCGAAAGCTTTCGACAGGTCCAAAAATACTGCTATGGTTTTTAGTTTATTGTCTAAAGACTTAATGACAGTTGTTGTCAAATCTATTACAGCGTCTTCAGTTGACTTACCCTTAATAAACCCGTATTGGTTTTGAGAAAGTACGTTATGTTTAGTTAGATAACTGGTTAATTGTTCATTTAAGAGATTTTCAAAGACCTTAGAAATGGTGGTGAGTACTGAAATTGGTCTATAATTTCCGACACAGTCTCTATCGCCACCCTTAAAAATTGGGTGAACAATAGCCTTCTTAAAAACTTTAGGATATGTCCCAGTAGTTATTGCAAGGTTAAATATGTGTTTTATACCTGGTATTAACAAGTGGCGGGCCGATTTTAGAAAGGATGCAGATATGCCATCCCAACCGACCGTACAATTGCTTTTTAAGCCTAGTATAACAGTTTCCAGCTCCTGTTCAGACACCTCAAAAATACCCATTGAGTAACACGGGATATTTACGTTTTGTGACGTGGGAGACGCAGATTTTGGGATTTGGTCTGCTAGTATTTTCCCTATGCTTGCGAAGTACTTATTGACTATATCGACTGAGTCTTTAGGGTTTTGACTCAAACTCAGTAAGTCGTTTGGTAAGGTATTTTGTTGCTTCGTATCCGTGATAGTTTTGATGGCATCCCAAGTTGCCTTGGAGTTACGCTTGGCCTCCTGAAGTATGCTTCGATCATAAATTATTCTTAGTTTTTTCAATAAGTTATTGAGAAAATTACGATAGCGTTTGTAGGTTGTACTGAGTATTATATTATCAGGATCTTTTTGAAGATCCTGATAAGAGCTTTATCTCTGGGATGGTAATGCATCGACGAGCCCTCTGGTATTGCAGAAATCTATAGGCAGCGATGACCATCCGTGAACTTGTTTACCAATACAATGCCATAAATTAAGCGTAATTAACTTCTTACCGTTACTTTAGAACCTATTTCCCCTTGTTACTTAGGGCTCTTTTCTTGTCATGCGTATATTCGCCCGCACGCGGATCTGGTCCGCATGCAGGCTGCCCGCATCCTATCATTTCATACATGTTTTTCCTGTCATGCGGGTAGCACGCGCGCGAAACGCGGATTGGCTGCGGACGGCTGGCCGCGTGCGTGCTAATCGGATGCGGGCGGCGTTCTTCTGCCTTCAGTGTTGTTTTTACTGTGACGCGGGTAACATGCATGGTCAGAGTACGCAAAAGTTTTGTCACTGGCCACACGCACGACACTGTAGCGGCAAACGAAATCTTTGTCCTGCGTGAGGCCAGAAGCGAGCTATCACCCGCATGCCGACCAGATCCGCGCGCGGGCCAAAATAAGCATGACAGGAAAAGGGCCCTTATGTTATTACAAAGTAGTTAATAACATCACTGAAGACTTACTAGTACAAAACATAAAACAGGTTATGGCTAACCAAGTAATTACTTTTGCAGAAATGTTATTTGTGATGCGAAATAAATTACTACCTTCCTAGCGACCAGCCATCATTCGTTTTTGTAGTAACTGTCAAGTAATAGTTTACCTTAACTATCAAACCATTTTGTTTACCTATATGGTTACAACTTTGTAATGTATCTATTTACAACGATAGTTTTGTTAACATAAGGAAATAATAATACAATGGAAAATAAGTTCAAGGTACTATATTTATAAGCGATTGACTTTGTAACTTAGTCAAGTCAAAGTCAAAACATTATTTTCAATTAAGCCATTGGCAGGCACTTTTGAATTGTCAAATAGTCAGTTAGTTAGTCAGAAAGCTGAAGCTAGTTGTTCAATCAAGCTTTTACAAAATCCTGGTTACATTATTCTTGTTGCTTCTAATGTGAAAACAGTGTTAGCTAAGAGAAATCTAAAACATTCTACTTAAAAATAAATAAATTTATTGTATATTGGATGTTTATCATATTATATTCTTAGACATTTATTTATCTCGACCTGTCAGCCCATACGGCGAACTGTCAAGTTGTCCTTAATTTTAGCCATACCTACGGTACCAACATTCTTCACATCTATATAGTTTCAGAAAAATATTTATGTATGTATAATACGCACACTCACAATATACACACTCACTAACACACTAGTTGGCTCGCCAACGCACCACCGCCCAGGCCGGCAGTCCGACAACGACTGGCCGCCCCACCTATCGCACCGGTATTTATAACCGAGCGACGTATGCGCCCGAGACAACGTCACAATACTGTTATCGGTTTGTAGCGTGATATATTGATATCTCTACATACACTACATCCCTTCCTTGTTTTAACGTAGTTGTATGTTACCACTTGACCAGCACCTGCAACTGTCCAATCGCCTAACTACGCACTCTCGCCGGCAGCCTTCGTGACACCGACTCAGTGACACTAGACAAGACACGGGCAGCGTATGTACCCACCTATATACACTACATCTCCCTCCTTTATCAAATTAATTGACGCAACCAGTATTTTTCCAAAAACATACATTGCTCATCCACCCGACGTCTTACGACTACTACAAATTGATTGAGTAATCATTTTCCTAATCAAATCACCCTCCGGAGACCCAAGGTGTCCGCCTGGACTTCCTAGACGCAACCACAGGATTCACCCACAACCCTCCGCGACAGCACCGCACCGTTGCGCTCCGCCATCCCGGCAGATCGCCACTGATTATAGACAGTTTGTCTCACAGTCATCAATAACGTTGACGGGGACAATGGATACCCCGTCCAATGCGTTTTGTTACAACCAACGACACTATAAACAATCATTATTTTTATAAAACTTGTGTATGTTTAACGTAGTAAATCATCAAGATTTGACTGCATTTTGCTAAGCAAAGCGGTAGCGCTGGAGTGTAGGAATTAAACATAATTGACAGTTTAAAACTCAGGAAATAATTATGTTGAGTCACTATCTTATTGTTGATTTATGTATATGGAGTTTATTTGTAAATTAATTACAGGTTAATTTACTCATATTATACGATTTTAATTCTGTTATTGGTTCTATGTGATTAAACCTCTTAAGCACTTTCCCAGGGGGATAACTCTGTTACTATAACTAACCGAACTAAAATCAGTACCTATTTTCACTTGAGTCGGACATGTTTTATTAGAATATCATGTATCCCTACAATTCGGCTGATAACCAAATCTAGTCTTTAGTAACCGTTCTATCAAACAAATAAACAAATAGCCGTTGCGACACGTACTTTGGCTCTTTCATACAAATAGTTATCATCATAGACGGGGGGTCTATGATGGGGTTGGTAAACAACGCGTGCCAGCATGATTCCATAGTCTTTCACAAATCTTCGGGACGTTTCAACCAGCGACAGATAGGCCTGTCTATCACCAGTACGATAAAACTCGAGAGAGAATAGGTTATCGGGTTATACTAGCACAAATGCCTTCGTTCACAACCCAGACAAATGGCATCTCCTACCGCCAGGCAGCTGAAGAAAAGGGGGCGACAGATAAGAACCAAGTCAGAGATGTTAATCAGTTTTTTCTTGAACCACGCCGTGCTTTCAATCAATACACCCCGACATGACAGCTGTAATTGCATGAACACTCCAGATAGACTTAAATGGACAGGTCTTATATCTGTCTCTTTCTTGTTTTTATTGGAGAGAAAGATATAAATAGCTAAAAATGAGTTCAGCTCGTGCACAACTGAATTGGCACCAATAACTTCCATTATTTGTACCAAGTTCCTTGCATTTGTGACAATACAAAGCTGCGGAAGGTGTTGAAAAAGCCATGGTCACGAAGCACTCTGATTTCCATGAAACCGTTGAGACCCAAATCCCTTGCAGAGCATCTGGGATCCGTGACTGAACCAACCCGCCAACTGCATGACATCATACACAAACCGCATGGTGCTATTTTTTCAAATAAACACCAACTGGCTTAGATATCTACGTAAGCAGATCTGAAACACAAACATGTAACCATGTAACATTGTTTGAAGTAAATAAAGCAGCTGAATACAAATATCGCCAGTTATTTAGTTAGATCTCGGTCACTTCCATAGGTGGGCTCAGTCATTAATGGATTGTTGTAAATATCAGGATAGTATAACATCCTCAAATCCTTGGAAATTGCTGAAATGAAAATATTAAAGTTAGCTAGTACTTGTACCTGCCCCTTGTTTCCTTGTTGCCCCTTGCTGGTCCCTTGTTGTGTTGTGCTGTTGTCCTCCATTGTCTTTTCCTTTTTTGTTTGTTGTTTTTTCCTCAAAACCTCAAATATACGAAAATAATGCAGGTCTGGGAACTCCGGAATCCCAGTCCACAACCATTATATACATTAATCGAAAGTTCCTTGAGATCTTTTGTTGGAGAACTTTAGTCCGCGCATAACTTTATTACAACGTCTGTCAACACCAATCCATCCATCTACTTGATGTCCGCATGTCACTGCAGGGGTTTAGCAGAATATCAGCGTCACGTATTTTTTCTTGATAAATGCTAAGCTAGCCTCCCATTTAGTGCACTATTGAGTTTCCAATTGGACGAAGGTGTTTTATTACCACTTGTGGCAACGGCGTGTCACTATGCCGCTACGCCTCATACTCGCGCATTATAACCTTTTATCTCTTTCATCGCTCTTCCAATCATCTATTTTCTTCCGTTCCTTCGCTCTATACTTTCATCTTAGCTTCTCTTATCCGTTCGAGTGCAAAAGAATTGTACATACTACAGTATGTTGCTACAGGAAATTGCTGTAATAAACAGTGAGTTAAGTGGAAGTGTTGTTTCTATCTTCTATACAGACTATACACACATAACGTTCCCACAATAATTACCATGATGAAATGACAGAATTATCATAAAGTTTCCAACTTAATGGGGGTCATTCCAACCACTTTCTAATTTAATGGAGGTTTTTCCAATTTAATGGGGGCTACTAGCCATTTCAGACTTACCCGTATGATAGAAATACATACTGACACAGAGTAAACCCATTATCATTTATGTTTAATATATGTATATTCCATTTTCTTTACTGTACTTCTAGATTACTCTGGCTCACAAACTAATTTATTGTGGTTGAAATATGAGGGGTGGTTGTTTACTGTTTCAATATTTGTAAATATGTGAACACTATGTATATGTATACATAACTTAGCTGTAATTTCTAGATTTTAATACTTTGTGGTTACTAGTGGTTTTTATGCAAGGTATTCACGTACAATTATATAATTCCTGTACGTACAAAATATTGTAAACATTTTCTTTTTAAAAGAGTAAGTATGGAGTTTCTTGCCCATTCTTCTCCATACGAAACTACCACTTGGAATGAGTAACTAGATTCAATTTTCTCAGAAATTTTCTTTGTTTTCTCAGAAAACTATTTTTTTCAATCTACATTAAAAAATAAATGTTATTTTCTCTTTTTCTTATAAACATGAATAAGCGCCATTATTACGCATTATTCTATTTCTCTTTTTTAAGAGTTTTGTTTTCTAAGAAAAACAACATTATTTCAATCGACCTTCAAAAATAAATGTTACTTTCTCTTGTAAACATGAATAATCATCATTATTACACATTTTTTTTCCAATAAAATATAAAAACTCACGGTTTTATCCTCGTCGCCAATGTATAATACGCACACTCACAATATACACACTCACTAACACACTAGTTGGCTCGCCAACGCACCACCGCCCAGGCCGGCAGTCCGACAACGACTGGCCGCCCCACCTATCGCACCGGTATTTATAACCGAGCGACGTATGCGCCCGAGACAACGTCATAATACTGTTATCGGTTTGTAGCGTGATATATTGATATCTCTACATACACTACAATGTATACATACCAGACTATATAGGGTGACTGGTAATTAGTGTACGATACTTAAACACGTGATTGTGTTCATGATAACAATCAACTTTCCCGAAGAAAAAATATTTTTTGTACTGGTTCACTTTAGGTCACAGGCGTGCGCGCGCGTGAATTTCATACGGCTGTTGTGTTATTGTGATAAAAGTGAACCAGTACAAAAAAACTTTTTTCTTCGGGAAAGTTGTTTGTTATCATGAACACAATCACGTGTTTAATTATCGTACACTAATTACCAGTTACCCTATATATCTAGTCTACAATACAGGTATACTACCTACCTATACCATAATATTATAGTCCACAGAAGGGACACATATACACGTATACGTTAATATTTTTATTCTTGGTACAGGGAGTTTAATTGCACAATTTTTTTATAGAGCAGGTCGACTTGTGTGGGTTTAAAGACTGCACTTGCTTACCAACAGGAAGTAAAGCAAAATGCAGAAACTGAAGTTTTTTAATCATTATAATCCTGAAACTTCTCAGTTAAGTGCATCGGACTCAAGAAACTATTTTTTTAATCCAGTTTTTTTTTATCGAACATAGGGTGAACGATATTTAGTCCTAGAATCTTAGGATTTTCCATCCTAAGGACTAGTGTTGGACTAGTTTTTATCTTTGGCTTTCGCCCAAATCAAAAAGGTATAATCTTAATCTGATAGTTATGATATCTGTTAATCTGTACTAATAAAAAACATCGAGGCACCAACTGATTTCCTGAAAAAACCTGAACATTTATTATGTAATGCGATTAAAATTGTATGCTAGTAGGTGTTGTTTTGTATAAAATTAATGGTAGGTTAAAACGTTATATTATTTTTCTAGTACTCGGGACATAGTAATTAACAATTCTGTACTAAACAGAACGCTCAACAATAATTAATAGGCGTTGGAAGTTAATTACTCCGCCCTACGGTAAATATAATGAAAGTATAATGACGGAAATAAATACTTCAATATTAGTGTTGTAAGAAAATAATGAAGAAAATTAGTTACTATAAGAATGAAAGATTATTGAACTCATTCAACTTTTTTCAATAAATAATTACCAGTAGTAATTTAATTATTGATACTAAAACAAATTTTATTATTTTTATTTTTATTGTTTGTTATTTATAAAATTTGATTCACAAATTTTATGTTGAGCTCAGTTGTTTTTATTGAGTATTATTTAGCAATGCAGCAAATGCGCTTATGAAATAATGCTCAAATATGTTCATTTTGTGAAAAGTATTGCTCCAATATTTAATGCCAATTTGTGGCGAAATGTGTCTCTGCACTAACAATAATGTACCTAACATATTTTTTATAACCACATTTAAGCAAATAAGTGTTTTGACTTTGACTTTTGACTTTGAAACACATTGTGCATCTCCAAGTCTATGCTTTTGAGCGTAGACTTGGAGATTTCCCACACACCATTTTTATTGTTTGTTATGTTTTCACGGTTAAGCTGCAGAACCGCTTTTGTTGAAATTTTATACAGACTAGGCTTGACCGACAAAAAAGGATATAGACTACTTTTTAATGCATGACTTTGTCTGTATCCACGATATTATTGACATCCACGAGGACGAAGTCGCGAGCAAAAGCTGGTGAATAAATTTGTTTACACACAAATGGCTTTAACTTAAAAAGGTCTTAAAGGGGTCTTAAAGTGCCCAAGAGTATGGGACAAAGGTCAAGGTCAATATTGATTACTTTCCAAATGAGCTGCTTAGTATGCTGTCCCGCGCCCACCTACCTGTCCCTGCTAATTCTTCCCTTGTACCTACATGTTTGTTTGATTAAGAATCTAAGCGAACCAGTTTGTTATAAAGCTCGTGAGATTCAAGTCACGTACCAAGCAAGTCAAAAACGTAATTTTAGGTAATGATGACAGAGTTGCAAGCAAATTCTGTAATTAAACTACATATTTTTTTTGTAAGTAGGCAATAAAGTAAGACCGCATAGGCTCGATCCACACTACTTTTTTAAAGATGTAAAGTTTGTAAGTTTGAATAATCTATGAAACCTTTCCAAAATTATTACACTAATAGAAAGAAACACTAATGTCGAGTGTAATACAATACATTTTAAGGTATATTTGACTTCCAAGCGGACAAGAAAAAAAAACATACTAAGCAGAAATTAGTATCTATCTAAACTTGTGATATATGCCCGCCACTTTGCCCGTGTAGTATTCTAATATATCCTTTGTCTCGATAATAGAACGGGTAGCTTCAATCAAACAAAATAGTTGTGGCAATCGGACCATTTCTTTCATAGATTACCTATTACAAACAATTAAACAATTTGCCTTGTTTGTAATATTATTAGTATAGATGAATCTTTGTTAGTTCTAATTCTTGACCAATTATTCAAGCAAAAATCACGAAAACTTTCTTAAAACAGCTTTTTTATGTCATATAATACAAACACTTATCTTCCTCCATACACAAACGTAAGCCACGTAGAACGTTCGGCAAAGAAACCTTTAAAAACACCAAATGTTTTATTCATACGAATTTCATAGTCCTGATGAGAAAAATAATAGTAATGGGTAATGCTACAAGCTTTTGTTTATATTGTTGTTAATATTAAGTCGAGATTTTAGCATTTCCCTTTGTTCCGTGGTTTTGGAGTGTTAATATGTTCTGGTTTATTGTTTAGGTATACATACTTATTTCATAATTGAAGTTGGGGACAGGAATCAAAGCGTGTTGACCACTTACAATAATAAAAAAGAATTAAAAATAATGTTTATGCTTACACAACAAAATAATGCACACAATAGAAAGGTTATTCATTTGTTATGCACGAATTGTCAAAGGACCTATATAGTTCTATAGCATATTTTTACTACAGAAATAAACCTTTCATAAATTAAGTAGTGAATTTGAAAGCGGAATAACTAAAAGAAAAAACACTTACGATAAGTTAAACAGACAATATCTATGCAAGCAAATAAACAAACATTAACAAATACGCTTCAACTAAATTGTGGTTAGTTTAAAGTTCCAATATTTAACCCAAGTCGTTAAACATAAACCCGTGTAGTTTACTACCCGTATCGTGCAAACCGTAGATTTAACTAACAGATTTCGTGGTTCAAATGCAGTGTTTGTAGACAGTTAATGGGTTCTGTGTAATAGCTACAGACTTAGGGGTAACGGTAGGGCGCATTTATACGATGGAAATGTATGATTTACTTCAATATGGAAAAACATATTATTGAGATACTATACATAGGTAGGCACTGCGTACCCACCAGTACTCAGTTCTTTTTTTATATTTATTGAAAGAGCTTTTGGTCAATATGAATTTGACACTTCATAGAAAACATTAAAGTTACTTAAGTAAGTAGGTAAGTACAAAATTATAAAAACAATATTAACCTTTTTTCTCGGTCTTCATATTATTAAAAAAATATATAAGTAAACCATTAGTACTGGCAGTATAATAACAGTAGTTGAACGCGTGTTACGCACAGAACCTTACAGGATATTTGAAAGTCAAATATAATATAATTAAATTACTAGAAAAATTAAGCAACTTCTAATATTTACTTACCTACCCATTTTTTAACAATAGTTTCACTCTTCGGTGAATACGGAAATCCCAAACGTCTTTGGAATCCATGGATACGTGCCTGAAAAGAAAGAAAAGGCACGAATTGTAGTTGGAAGAATATCGATAAGTAACTCTGTGCCTCGCGGCTCAAAGGAACGAATCCTTTACGGATTTGTACTTACACTTTAGAACTTTTTCCTTTTGTGAAAAATAAAATAAAAAATAATAAATTGCCCAAAAATGTAATTAAGTCTTTCCATGAAATTAATAATGAGTACCTAAATCAGTTAACTCAAAGAAGTACGTCCGGAAAATGCTTCTATAGACATTATAAACATCTTCTTCATGTTCAACATGTCTTATTATTTCAAAATAATAAGACTTTTGTTAAAACCAATATAAACTTTGCACCTGATAATCTTATATATAAAAATCGTGTGTATGAATGTGAACTCCTCCTAAACGGCTGGATCGATTTTGATGAATTTGTTAGTGTGTGTTCCAGTGGATTCGAGAATGGTTTAGATTAACAATTTGACCCGGCAGGTGGTGCTATAGTCGGGTTGCAGGACAACGTCTGCCAGGCCCGCTAGTAGAATATATAACACAAGTGGTCATTGTTATTATTACCACAAAACAGTGTCCCTAACAGTGTCCCTCTGCAATCAGAGTCTTAAAAAACTTGAAACGTACATAACAAAAGGAAGACTTCAAATAAAAACTGTTCATAAGTAAGGGTCCAAGTTTTAGCAAAAAAAGAAGACTTCAGAAACGCGTTCAGAATTAGAACGTGCTGTAGATACGAATCGCACCATTCATATTCATTGGACTTACCCTTAGATACCCACATGCCCAATATAAACTGCTTGGAAGTATTTATCTAGTCTTCGGTTTCTACGTTGGGTAATGGGGAAAACGCGGGGTGACGCATACAAAATTAGAATATATACAAGGAAGGCTCGACCCCAACCGTAGTCTGCAAAGGCTGGATCTGAAACGCGATTAGTTTCCAGATAATGGCGCCGATGACGTCACTTTACTTGCGTAGTTCTGTGTAAGGGTGACACTCTACAGAAGCAAAGCTGAGCGGGGCAGAGTGAAAATGTGAAGGAATCGACTGATTACACGCGCAGAACAGAAACATGATGTGACGTTTAAGTCATGTGCTTGGTAGATTCTACACTGCTTCTATTCACTTCTCAATGTTGTGTCACCTTAACAATACGATTTGTACTATTAATTTGATGACCTCTACGTCACCAATTAAAGGTCACTGTGGGCGTAGACATGTTCATTTATGCTTTGTTTTATTTAAAATTACCTATTTGTTGTAATAAATAACCATCAAGAATATTGCTTCATTACGCTAATGAGTAATTTTAGATATCTACTATTTTCTTCTTTGTGATCTTATTGGAATCGTTTTCAGAAAATCGTTTGAAACGATTATATTAAAAACTTTTATTTTCCACATCTTTATTCTTAAGAGTGCCACACAAAAAAGAGTCGGGCTTGGATAAGTCAGCCCCATAACATGCTCGACTGGCAAATTTTTAATCGTGCTATTAGGAAAATTACAATTACAAAGCATACTATCCATACTATCCATACTAATTCATACTATCCATACTAATTCATACTATCCATACTTAATATTATAAATGCGAAAGTAACTCTGTCTGTTACGCTTTCACGATGACACGGCTGAACCGATTTAGATGAAATTTAGGCTACTTTTTAATCCACAATTTCGTTTGCATCCGCGATAACCGACATTCACGCGGATGAAACCGCGGGTAAAAGCTAGTATTATAATATATGAGAATTACTTACTAACATATATGGCAGAAAAGTTCTAAGGCATAAAAAAGAACATCGCACATTTTGTCTACTTCTTAACCGTGTCTTCCATAGACAGTGTAAAGTGGGACAGTAATGTCGTAGACGAAACTATAACATTATTTCACCTAAAACGACCCAAATTATTCACTCGTAATTCAGCAAACAGTCCGCATAACACAAACGGTTGGACGCGCTCCACGGTTTAAAAAAATCTTGCTTTGTGGACACTGCCAAATTAGACTACGCTTCATAATCCCATACCGTTAAGAGGTGTCGATCAATATGCAGCTCTCAGAGCTGTTTGACAAAGCGTGTGTCCCGGAATTTATTTGAGTGGAGGTTTGTAGAGTGGTAATCTAAATCAAGTGATTCAATGAAACACAATTCAAGAATTTGAAAAAGTTTGCCTGTCACAAGTTCGAAAAATATTTGACCGAATTTCATTTCGTTTACGTTTACGTTTCATTTGGTCGAAAAATGTTTTACTGAAGTTACACTTAGCCGAAATAACATTTGTTCGAATTATTATATTTATTGTTACCATTGTTTAAATGAACACTGTTTGAATTATAATGATGAATCTCTGTTTCATTGAAATGTTATGGCGCTTAATAAAACAATTGATTATGAATAAAAGTGGTTTTAAGTGGTCCCAATAAGAAGCATGCTTGTTTGCCTGCAGCAGCATGCAGCGTGCAAACAAGTATGCAACATGCAAGCAGGCATACAACATGCAGTAAGCATTGTTTCTGTCACGGCTCCAGTGCTGTGGGGTTTGGGTGTCCCCTCGCGAGCTTATCGTCGCTGATGGTTCTAACACTCACCACCGTAGCTTCAGCTTGCTCAGCCACAGAGTTGGCCTTTCAAACCACCTGCTCTTCAGATCGCGGGCCGCCCAACCCCTCCAAACCAACGCCGGGTTTA
This sequence comes from Charanyca ferruginea, assembly GCA_947361185.1. Taxonomy (NCBI): domain Eukaryota; kingdom Metazoa; phylum Arthropoda; class Insecta; order Lepidoptera; family Noctuidae; genus Charanyca; species Charanyca ferruginea. The sequence continues at coordinate 12,011,106 of OX376057.1, forward strand.
ATTGCACTCTAGGCGTAGAGCAGCATTCATTCCGCATTTCATTTCTGTCTCTAAATTTACAACATAATTGACTTTGTATGACACTATTTTAATTTAATATTGTAAATGCTACCAAGTAACTGGCTACATATTTGTGACCAAGTAATATACCGTAAAATGTTGTTTCGGTGTGGTGAAAATATGGCAAATAAATCATTTGGCAAATGAAAAAAGTTTAAAAGAGGCTTCGGCCAACAGCAAAGTTATTTTGTAAATCTGCGCATCATAATAATGTAGTTCGGTAAAATAATGACACGCGATACTTCGATGATCTAAAAATATGTCAAATAGTGCATATAAAAAAAAAGACCTCGGTCAATAATTTTCAATAAAATAAAATTCGTACAAAATAAAAATTCTGGTAAGTTATCGGTTCCCTTGTAAAAGACAGGAAAATTATTTATTTGTTGTTGTTATTGATGGGAAGCTTTTTTGTTTTGGTGTGTAAAATAACTGTTTATGGTAGCGTTCAATGTAACAATGTGGTTATGGATGCATACAATATAGTACAGAGGTTGTAGAGGTAGATATATTTAAAGTTTGATAAATATAACATTTTAAACCTTGTCAACTAAAAAAAAGTTGGACTTTTGGCCTAGATATCATAGTGCACAATTGTGTCCTCAAATATTGGTGCACTCTCTCTTCCTTCACTCTTGTAGTCCAATGGGACGGCAATTCGACACGACCGGGGAGAGATAAGGCGCAGGATCAATGGTTTAACGTGCTTTCCGAAACACGGAGGTATCACATAACCAGATTCCAAACTCCCAGCTACTAAACCGGAAAAACCCCGGCCCGGCCGGCCGGGTTTTCCCTTATGGTAAAACCCTTTTGCCTAACCTGCGAATTGAACCCAGGACGTCATGCACAGCAATCGTGCCTGCGACCAAGAAATGAAAGGAGCAGTCAGTAGTCCATAACAAAAATTAGACCATAACTTTTCATACCCCACAACTTTTCCCTTAATTAGCCCATAGCTTCGTGAAATATCTTTTTGTGAAGAACATCCATTTTAGCAAACTATTACTATTAGTTATGGTAGCCCTATTCATGCCCTCTGTTTTCATTATAACGTCAGCTTTGTCGAGACCAAAGGTCAGTCGTATCCACCATTTTAGTGAGTGAAATGTCGATCTTCTTTGTCTTTAGTAAATTTACTCATTGTTTCAAACACTCCTGGGATATCGCGTACCGGAGATTGAAGTCGATCGTTGTCGGAAACAGGTTGCTACTGTTTGAGACAGTTGTCTCTAGAGATGAACAGGGAAACGAAGGTCTATGGATGTCGTTGCCAATCCTTACCTGCCAGTACCAATGAACCTTCCTTGTCTTTGGTATTTGTTTCATACTGAGACTGGTAGTTCGTTTGTCTTATAGTTTAAGATGAGTCATTCGAAAATCAAAATTTCTTACGATTTTGCGTATTGCAAACCTTCGTTGTGTATTGATCCAAATTCACATGCGGTAACTGTTTATACTAATATTATAAAGGCGAAAGTGGGTTTTTGTTTGTTGTTTCACAGTTAAACTACTAAACCGATTTTGATGCCTTTTGGTACAAATTATGCTTGAACACCAAAAAAGGATATAGGCTACTTTTTGATCCATCTACATCTGTGATAACCGAGATTTACGCGGACGAAGTCGTGGGCAGAAATAGTGCTCGAAGTAAAGGGAAAATATGACCATTTAGCGAAAACAAAACAAGCAAATGTATTATTATACTACTCTTGGAATAAAACCACGAAGTAAGTATAACAGGTTTAATCCCACGAGTACAGGATAAAGCAGCCTATTCCTGTCGGGAAGTATTTACTTAAACTTACAAGGACATTGAAAATGTTGAAAACAACATTGAAAAGATGGGTTGGAGGGGGGGGTTGTGAGGACCCTACCCCAGGTAGGGTCACATAATCATATGCCTAGCCTTTTGCTAACTACGTTGGAGTCGGTTTCCAGTCTAACCGAATGCAGCTGAATACTAGTGTTTTACATGGAGCGACTGCCTAACCCAGTTACTGGGTAACACGATACCCCTTGATAAGTCTGGTTGCCAGACTTTTTGGCATCTGACTACCCATGACGACTGTAGTAGTAAAAACAAATGAATATTCATGTCAAACTAATATTTTAAATTGACCAATGACCAAGCCCGTCGCGACTATATGTACCTATTTCTTTGAATGACGTCAGCAGTAATTTCGTTTAATTACAATTTGCCTATGTGAGTAATGACTTGTCATAAATGATATTAGAAACTTCGACCGTGACCTCGTTTAGTGTTTTGTGATAATTACTGTTACGTACAAATAATAACTGCCTTTCGTCAAAATTGAAAGTCATAGTCTTATCATTTAATTTCAATTAAGTTAGCGGGAATGTTCAAATTTGTACAAAATTGTCAAGACCTGTATAATTTTCTCATCTAAATATCCATTTGACTTTAAAGACTTTTCCGACAGTGCGCTCCATACAAAAGTAGACAGCCATATTTTGCTCAATAAGTAATTAAACTCATTGTAAATTCAATATGGGCACTTATAATATCCAGGCTTAGCGTCCCGTCAAATAATTTAATTTGACGTCGATTTTGGATTTGACTCAAAACTACTATAAATCTATAAAGTTTATTTTTTATTTGTTATTAACTTAAATATGACTAAACATTTGTATGGAACGCGCTGTCGGTAGGTACAGTTCCATTAAAGTCATATATATATTAAGTTATATAAATATTTGTATGTACGACAGCAACAACGAGGACAAAATACTACTGCTGTATCAGACTGCACTCGCGCCCGCGACTGCAAGGTTTCCACTCAGAATGATGAGGACGGGTCTTTAAAAAATGCAATCTTATTCAAATTATAAAACCTGAGAGCAGTGAATGCTAATGTGAATCCCGCATACCCGGCCATAGGCAGAGGTGGAACAGAAACACGTGGTGTGGTTTTCAAACCACGTGTGAGAATCTTCATGGACTTTCACCGCGCACCAAAAAAGAAAATCATTTAAACCTCAATTGAACGGAAAGGTTCACTGTTCTAGATAACTTTCATCTACAACACTTGATAAAAAGCTTCATTTTTTTTCTCCAAAATACCATAAAGAACAAACTTAAATACAAAGTAGACTAAAGAAGCACCAAATGCAAATTAATGACAGATACTATGTTCGTCAAAGTAGTTGACTAAGTTTTTATTGCTCCAGATGTTGGGCAATAACTATTTCGTGACAAATAGCCCCATAACTGATTACAATGTGTGGAATAATGGCAGTCTGAATGTCGTTATAATTAATTCCTATACCATAAAGAAATTTTCTTTTTTGCGTAAGTACACTATGTGGAATAAGTGAAGGTATTACTTTTCTTGTGTATTTTGGATGTTTGAATAAAACTTTTTTTGAAAGTAAAAGATAAACATAAAGATCGATCTATAGATCTTGTAATTTGATCGGAAATAAATATAATAATTATTATTTATGTGCCGTACCTACGATATTATTATAAGTAAATTACATTACAATGATAACTGTGCTTGTTACATCATGGAAGTCAGTAAATGAAGGTTACATTTACTACTTTTGCTGTTAACTCCTTGAACTTCTGGTTGCTTGGATCTATTAGTGATTGGCTCAATTGGCCTTATCAGTATTATTCATAGCTCTTTGAAAATGTATCTTAATATTTAAAACTAGTCGTACAGCCAATTACGAAATTACAATTAACAATATTATTACAAACATTAAGTACATTATAACCTGGACTTATAATTAAAATAAAAAAAAACATATTCCGCCTTGAGCAAGCTTGGTGATCAATGCTCATGCCTTGTCTGTGCCGTGTCTTTAAACTTAATATTAGATACCTACATAGTGTTGCAAGTGAAAAATTACCTACTTAATCTAGCGTTTGTGGTATGACATGTGTGTTCTACAAACATTTTTTTTTTTTGCGTGTAAATATATAACTGGCAATCCTAACTAAATGATCGATGCAACGAAAGCCACACATAAAATAAAGATAGGATAAAATCGGGACAAAAGAGTGATGTTGTTTTTTGTTTACCTGAAAAAGGTCGTACCTGAATAATATTTTCGTGTGAATTGAATCGTATGACATGTCATTTGTCGAAGAGTGTGGGATTTTTTTGACGTTGACTGAGTATTTTCGTATAAATATATTATTTTTTGGTTAATATTAGTACCTACTGTGGAGCAATATTTCAGATAATAATTTTATTTGTGAGTGATTGGCAGGAGTGACTAAATAGGTAATGATGAATTTATGTGAGGCAGTATTGATATTAGTGTTGATGAAAATGATGGTAATTGATGAAAATATTAAAGCATAACGAGATTTTTTGGATTAAATGATAACATTTTTGTTACACGCGAGACTGTAGTGCGTTATCATCACTTAATAACAAGAAACAAATAAATAGTTAGTACTTAATGACCTGAACAAGGTAATCGGTGGCTGGATGCGGAAAGCAGAGGACCACTAGTAATCTGAAGTGATGATGATGACGATTCAATAAGCAAGCAGTCGCAATCGCTCCATGCAAAACAAAAAGAGTGACGAATTCGGCGTCCTGGTTAAACAAGAAGTCTACTCCAATTTAGTTGGAAAAAGCCAAAGGCAGATGATGAGTTAATAGTCAATAACTAAAAAAGCTTTTTTACAAAAAAGACAACCGCCTTCAAAATCTAAAAAGTGATAAATAACTTTAGAACATTACACACATAACTTTAGATTTGGAAGCCGGTGGCTTCGTTCTGTTTGTTGTCTTTAATTGCCACCGACTTCCAAATCTATATCACTTTTTAGACTTTGAAAGCAGTTGTCTCTTTTGTAAATAAGCTTTTTATTTATCACTTTTTAGTACCTTCTTATCATCAAAATCCATTAGGATCGGCAACACAGTAAAAACAGAGGTACTCCAAAGATTGAAGAAACTATTAAAACGTCGTCTATGTAGATCTTTTTGAGATTTAATTGATTTTTCAAAAAGTGCTGAATCAATTTCGATGACATTTATATGGAACCACCCCTGGGACATAGCCTAAACATAAGAAAAAAATTTAAAATCGTGAATCGATTTTATTTTTTTTTATTTTCCGGAGAAATCGCATAACAAATATACAAAAGATAACAAAAAAAAACAACACAGTCGAATTGAGAACCTCCTGTTCTGAAGTCGGTTGAAAACCAAACCCGTACACGTACAACCCAACTAAAAGACAACAGTATCTTTTGTTTGTAAAAGAGGTTGCCAAGTCTTTTATCCGTTCTGTCACCGGAAAAGACTCAACTGTCACATATTTACGTTACGAAATGTATACTGTCCGTGTTGTGTGACCTCTGTGAGATGTCCGAAAATGTCCTTCCATTTAATATGAACATTTCAATTTCCTGCGTAAGATTTTTTTTTATTTATCAACTTTATTGAAGCCGTTTTGTTGGCCGTTCATTGTGTCCGAGATATATTTTCGAGAATGTTCCTGAAAAGGCCACTATGTGGAATTGAGTCAACTATTTCTTATTTTCTTTGATTCTGATTTTCTGAGGATATCAAACAAAAATAGGTAGGATACTATTTTTTATTGATCTTTGTAATAATGCGGTCGAATGTCTATTTCTATCTAGTTCAGATTGATTAGGCTTCCGTAGTACAGCAATATGTTGGTACTAAAATTAAACAAACTAAATAGATTTTCGCTATCATTAAATGCCTGTGATAGCTGCAACTCCTCATCTGCCTAGCCTATTCCCAACTATGTTGGGGTCGGCTTCCAGTCTGACTGGATGCAGCTGAATACCAGTGTTTTACATGGAGCGACTGCCTATCGGACCTCCACAACCTAGTTACTGGGTAACACGATACCCCTTGGTAACACTGGTCGTCAGACTTTCTGGCTTCTGACTACCCATAACGACTGTAAAGATCTACAAATGACAGCCGGGACCAACGGATTTACGTGCTTTTAAAAATCCGTCAGTCAAAGGTTTTCAAAATGAGAGTCCATACTATTATGATGTTTGACGTAGCTGTTTGACAACACTAAATTACGTTGACTGGTGGATGAAGCATCGGTTATGAAACAATAAACCACAAACAACGTTTGTGAAACAACCCATTTTTTGGTTTGACGATAGTTAGCGCAATTTTTGACTAAATTACCGGGCAGTAAAGTATAGTTAAAGCAACCCGCCCTTACTGGATAACCCGATACCCCCTTGTTAGGACTGGTTGTCAGACTTTCTGGCTTCTGACTATAATACCCATAACGACTGCAGATCGACGAATGACGCCGAGACCAACTTTACAACGAGGCTTTATGTGCTTTTCGACGCACGGAGGGAACTTGGTATGAAATGGATGGTCACCCATCCACAGACCGCCGCGGCAAGCGTAGCTTAACCTTAACTGATCGATCCGTACGGCTTTTACTTAGTCACGAGCTCCTTTGTGTCTGGTGCTGCAACTTGCTTGTAGTAATTCTTAACAGTGGTGTTGTGTGCGAAGAAAACTTGAGATGAGCTGTCATTCACTTGATGCTTGGAATTGATAACTCTACCTCAAACTCACTCCACCGAAATAACTAAGCGAGATTTAAAAAAATAAACCGGGTAGACTAGTTTAGTGATAAGATTTGCTCGCCGGCAAAGTTAGTTAGCCACGCTAATAATTATACCCAGGACTCAGGGTGTAATAAACGTATTTGAGCGCTGTCCCTCTCTGAAGTTTCTTTAATTTACTACATTGCGCATAAAATAAATTGAGACAAACGATTCGATTCCAAACTTCAAAAACACCTTACCCTTTAGGACAATTATTACCTAAGTATCTACCGCCAAATATATGAAAGGAATACTTATAGAACTTCTTAAATATTTCACAAGCTTCGAATGTCATTCCTTTAAAATCAGATTTTCGACCTCATAACGACGGAACATCGCCAATCAGGAGAAGTACCAAGCCATACTGAGTATATACTCAAAGCTACTTAGATGAGTAGGTACCTATTAAAGCGTGTAGATGTTGTGTCTAGACTGGGGCTCTCAAAAAAGATTTTTAGAATAAATTGCAATGATATTACCCATCACTATTTCTCTTATCGTGCTGAAAGATAAAAGGTCTAACACGGTTTTGAGTTATTTATTTTATTTTTTATTTTATTTTCAGCCTGTATTGTCGCACTGCAGGAAAAAAGCTTCCCTTTCGCCTTTCCAACCCTCTTTGTCCAGAACAGGCTAGTGTGGACCATCCCTCCTGTAAGCGTTAAGCTCATCCCGCCATATTCGCCTAGGTCTACCTCGATGTCGCTGGACGTTTTTTGGGACCCATATTGTGGTTACTTTAGCCCATGATACGTTCGCCATGTGGAAGATGTGGCCGGCTTGAGCTAATAAAATTTAAAAAGGGACGACTTATGCAAACAAAATAAAAATATAATTCAGGTAAAACAGTAAGCAAGTGGTAGATACTATCAAATTGAACTGTCATGAGTTACTAAAATATTACCCAAAAATTGTGTTACTTTTCAGAAAACCTCAAACTGTAAAGTTAGTCTGTATCTTGGCACATGGCGTATGATTTTCAGAGTAGATCCTGGAGAGGTAATTTCTTGTGTGGATAGTGTGGTGGTACCTATATTATAGTTTTGAGTATACAGTAATGTATGTAGGTGTGTGTATTTGTTCCAATTATGCCTCGTTTGTGTTCTTTATTGTCTATATCTTAGGTACTCAAGGATCAAACTTATCTTCCCTACTACATCTAAGACGATACGAGAAAAATTTGACCAAGTAATGGCCTGGAAAGTTTCCTATTTGCATTAAGGATTTTAGAATAATTATTATTGTATTAGTGATGAAATCCCTAAATGATCTAAAAAAATCGGCATGGGACTATCTCTCGCTGTTTTCGTAGCTCCATTTTAAGCCTATCTCCACCATCTTTGCTCACAAGGCGGAATGTAACCCGCCTGCTGGTAATAGCCCTGTCGATTACTTGTCGTATATTAGCTATGTTCACACGTGCGTTGAGTCGAGTGCCTACCGCGGGAAATAGCTGAGGCGCGCAAGGAAATTACTTAGAGAAACACGTTACAAATTCTTATTCAACTTCCATTGCTGCATTTGTTGCTATAGGCGTAATTAGCGTTAATTCAAATAGTGCAGTGTACGCTAAAATCGAAATTAAGTCTTTCATAATGAGTGGTTTAGTTGTAAGTGGTCGTGTTTGAAATTGTAGTTCAGTTAATTATACAGTGGTGCAATTTTCAAGAGATTAAAATGAGATTATTGTTTGCAGTAGCAAGCTTCCAAGCTTTAAACATTAACATTAACAGTAAAAAGTTCTGCTTGCATAATAATTATATTCCTGACTGTCTTAATTCGTATTACTGATTAATATAGTAATACCGATAACTTTCTAAGCGAGAGCTAGCTAACAGCATTCTATTTTGATACTTCATTCTACTTATTGTTATTAACGCGAAAATATGTGAAGAAGGGTTGACTGATGGATGTTCAGTTATTAAACAGCCAGGATCAACGGTTTTACGAATCTACTTTCCAAGGCACGGAGGGGTTTCGGTATTAAATGGATGGTCACCCAACCACAGATCAACGGCAGCAGGCGAAGCTTAACCTTGTCCGAACAATCCGTATGGCTTTTAGTTAGCCACAAGCCATAACATAAACAAATATTAGGTTGCCTAGCAACACAGCTGTTTTTGTCTATTGAAGCAGAGACAAGATATGTTATCAACATACCTGCTTGTGCAGGCATGTCACAACAAAAACTATCAATGTTTGTTGTTTTCATTATTTCGGCGTGTTCACGTTTACTTGTATTCAAAATTCAAATTATTTATTTTTGCAGAAAACACTATTTTTACTATTTATTCTTCGTTAACTATAGTTTGTAAGGTACATGTGTCCCGGTGTTGGATCACGTTCAAACTATTCAAAGACGTTATCTGTTGGAAGGTGAAAATTTCTGAAGGATGAAATGTATGTACTCTTTATGTATTACTACTCGATATCCGTGATTACTACATTATATTAGCTTTTGCCCAAGACTACGTCCGCGTAAATTTTTATACACGTCCCTATTTCTTACAATAAAACATCTTATAATTACGAAATACTACGATGCACTGATATTTAGTATTTTAGATAGGTAGATAATAGCTAAGATTTTATTTTACTTCCATATTTCCTTCAATATTATACCCAATAATTAGAATTAAAAGCTAATCAGACCTACTCTGTGTGTCTCTGTGTTTTTACTTACCTATTAACTATGCAACTGCCATGTTATCTCATCAACACCCTTGATTGACTGGTAAAGAATGCCCGGAGCTCCGATACATTTTCAACTACCTTAGCATATCTCCTTCTTTTTTATATCTATGAAAATGGGTGTCCCCTTGTTTCGAAGACAGAAATTTCATAGAATTTCGTTTCCCAGAAAATGTTTCATATAATATTTGGTTCTTGTATTTTTATTTCGACTATTATTGTTTCAAAGACTACTTCAATGGAACATATTTCACAGAAACACGAAAGCCAACACCAACACAGTTTTATTCATCGTCAGACCCTAACCTAACCAAACTTGTAATTTGTTCTAGTTTTAAGTTATAGATAAATATATATAGAGTGAACCATATAAAAAAAAAAATCACTCTGTAGCTTAAGTCGAGTTGCAAGCAAAATTGGCTAATGAAGTCAAATTGAATGAATTTTTAATCACATTTTTTTGTTTAACAAACTTATCAAACAGTAGAATTATTTTTAACAAATTTTGTTTGTTCGGTGTATTTTTCCATGGAATAGATTTCAACGAAAATGTATTATAAATAGACAATAACAAAAATATTGTCTTAAAAAGTCAATATGTTGTGCTACAAAAGTTAATGGCAGAAACGAATCGCTGCGAAACCGACTCCACGTAGTGTCTGCCCTACTGTTTACTTGATTAAAATTACACTCTAGGGGAGTGTAATTTTAATCCGCGTAGAGGCGGAGGGGTGGAGCAGCCTGCGAGCTGAGGAGCAGGTGGTTTTAACGCCCGCCGCTGCCGAAGCTGCGGTGGTAAGCGTGAATACTATCTGCGACGATAAGTTCGCGTGGGACAGAAAACATGCCTGCTGCATGTACGCTTGCATGATGCATGCTTGCTTGCATGCTGCATGCTTGTCTGCACGCTGCATGCTTGCTTGCATGCTGCATAGCTGTTTGCACGCACGCGCAGTTGGTTTAGTTAGAACTGAGACCCCCATTTTTTGTAATAAGTTTTATATTAAATAAACAATATAAGGATAAATAATATTTGATTTATTATTCTATGATATGATTATTCTAACATTAAACTTTATGTGACACAAAAATCAATAATTCAAAAATCTTCAAAGTAAGTATTCTGCGTATTGATTATTCTATGAATCGAAATTATGAGACGAAATTCTACAAAACTATTAGCTATAAAACAACTTACAACCATGAAAATGCCTAAGCCATTAAGTCCGATTTTGTACATAAAGTATAAATAAATAAATAAATTTAGATAGACGACCAACATTAACCAGAATACAGCTAAATAAGGTTTACAAAGTCAAATATTACAAACATTCTAAGAATTTTATTTTACGTCCTATAAAAAGTTCTCCCCTTAAAGGTGGCAGCCCACGTTTATCGTTAACAGTTTTTATTTATACTTTCATTAATGACGTGAAAACGCACATACGTCGCGGTACCTACCTATACATTTTTGTTGCCCGCTGCATGCCACGCAATTTATCAATAAGTAATACCAAGTTGTCACGCAGTATAATATTATTGTGTAAAGTTATCGGCATTTGTTTATGTTCGTTTATACTCCGGAGACGTTAAGTTGCTGGCACCGTCTGTAATGCAAATTTCAGTTAAAAATAATGAAATATATCCTACTCAGTTTTTACATCGGTTTTGCAGTTCACCAATAACATACAGAAATTGAATTGAAAAATAATGGAAACCTCTCCAATTGACGGTTGAAAAAGAAATTGATTAAGAGCAAGTCAGGCTCCCACAATTACGGATCCAAACTTAACTACATTGTCTATGTCATTGTCTATAGTCTATGGGCTTGTCAGCCGTAGAACTTGCTGTATCACGATTAGCGAAATAATCCTGAACTAGCTCCTAAAGTATACATTCGAATGAAATAGTGTACACGTAAATAAATAAATTTATACTATACCCCACAGCCGGGATAGTAGGTACCTCCACACGTCCGAAAGGTCGTTGCGAGAGCAGTCGAGAAACTGAAACAGGTGCGTGACACAAGGCACCCTCTATTAGATGCACAACTACCGACGCAACGTTTAAAAAGCAGGCACAGCTTCTTAAAATCGGTAATTCCCTTGTCAGGTGACCCGGCCGATGCCCGCTGCAAACTGTGGCAGGACACTTTTCCCCCAACCACTCAGCATTTATCACCAAGCGAGCATCTACCCGGTCTAACCTTCCGTGGTTTATCTGGAAGTTCTTGAACCGCTTAAGAACCCAAGTATGATGGTGTAACGCCACCTCGCAAAATTAGTATTTGGTTCATAAGGTGATTACATCGAGAGAGTTCTTAGCTATGATTTAAGAAAATCTGCTCAACGTCTCAACTATAAAATATCTTTTAGTTGAGCGTATTTGCTAAAATAGTTACCTACGTAAAAATAGTTCACTTCACCTATGTTCTCACTTAGTGGCGCTAGCGTAGTTTTCTTCGAGTTACAGAATACCTAATACAGTTTTCACCACGGAACCAGAGTGAGTTTTTACAGAATAGCTTTGCTGATCGAGTCTGAATTTGGTATTTCACTACTTTCATTCATTCACTGCAGTCAATGCAGCTTTAAATATGAATAATTTTAGTTTTAACCGACTTCAAAAAAGGAGGAGGTTCTATGTTTTTCGGAATAGTGTAAAACTTGTTTTAATTATTTAATTACCTGCGCATAATGTAGTGCATGTTGTGCTTTTCTATAAGTGATGAGGCACTTAGATTTAAGTTTACAATGTACAAACTATAAAGTAACAGTGTACTCATCGTTGAAAAGCCTTCTAATAAATAAATAAATAAATACTTTTGTGTCGCGGGCTTTTTATATTTTTAGGGTTCCGTACCTCAAAAGGAAAAAATGGAACCCTTATAGGATCACTTTGTTGTCCGTCTGTCTCTCAAGACCCTTTATCTCAGGAACGCGTGGAAGTATCGAGTTGAAATTAAAACCATATACTCAAATCTATAGTCCCTTGAAGCTGCACCTACTTGTTTAAAAGATAATTATTTGATAAAAGAATTTTACGATTCATATATTTCGATTTGATGAGTTTTTTGTAAAAAACTTTTTATTTTCCGCTTTTTGGTACCTCCTTCTCATCCAAATCTATTAAGAAGAGATTGAAAGTTAACTACTACAAAGATTGATGAAACTAAAACGTCGTCTATGTAAAATTTTTGGGTATTTGTTGATTTTTTAAAAAGTGCTGAATCAATTTCGATAAAATTTATATGGGACCACCCCTGAAGCATACCCTATCCATAAAAAATTTTCAAAATCGGTTTACGTTTGCCGGAGAAATCGCGTAACAAATCGCGCACATACTTAATGCAAAAGACAATGCCCATTTCCTAGAACAATCCTGGCCCACAGTGGCCACATATAAATAGTTTATGGAATTATAGTATACATTGTTATGAACACTTCCTAGAACTTGTCAGTTTAGAAAATAAGTCTCCATTTGGAAATACAAGAGTTTTTGTGTCTTCGTATGATAGTTTTAAAAGGGCTCTAGTTTTTTCTTACAAGTGGTGGCTGAACAGTCTCAAGACGTAGAATTTACTAATTTTATTGTAGGTGCATCACGGTATATACAATAAAAATAAATGTAACCTTGAATGACTAATCTGACCGGGTTATAGGTGCAGTTGAGTTATTATTATAGTAGTACTAGCTGACCCAATAGACGTCCTGTAACATTATTTATCTACCCCTACCCTACCTACCTACCTACCCTACCCACCTACCCTACCTACCTACCTACCTACCCAACCTACCTACCCTACCTATCTACCCTACCTACCTACCCTACCTACCTACCTACCTACCCTACCTACCTACCCTACCTACCTACCCTGCCTACCTACCCTACCTACCTACCCTACCTACCTACCTACCCTACCTACCTACCCTACCTACCTACCCTACCTACCTACCTACCTACCTATTCTACCTACCTACCTACCTACCTTACCCTACCTACCCTACCTACCTACCCTACCTACCTACCCTACCTACCTACCCTACCTACCTACCCTACCTACCTACCCTACCTACCTACCTACCTACCCTACCTACCTACCCTACCTACCTACCTACCTACCCTACCTACCTACCCTACCTACCTACCCTGCCTACCTACCCTACCTACCTACCCTACCTACCTACCTACCCTACCTACCTACCCTACCTACCTACCCTACCTACCTACCTACCTACCTACCTACCTACCTACCTATTCTACCTACCTACCTACCTACCCTACCTACCTACCCTACCTACCTACCCTACCTACCTACCCTACCTACCTACCCTACCTACCTACCCTACCTACCTACCTACCCTACCTACCTACCCTACCTACCTACCCTACCTACCTACCCTACCTACCTACCTACCCTACCTACCTACCCTACCTACCTACCCTACCTACCTACCCTACCTACCTACCCTACCTACCTACCCTACCTACCTACCCTACCTACCTACCCTACCTACCTACCCTACCTACCTACCCTACCTACCTACCCTACCTACCTACCCTACCTACCTACCCTACCTACCTACCCTACCTACCTACCCTACCTACCTACCCTACCTACCTACCCTACCTACCTACCCTACCTACCTACCCTACCTACCTACCCTACCTACCTACCTACCCTACCTACCTACCCTACCTACCTACCCTACCTACCTACCTACTCTACCTTTATTCTGTACTATCATCACATATACCAACACACCGTCTTAAAACTGTGCTGGAGGGACTATATTGGTTTGGTGCCATGCCCATCCAAGATACCAGACAACAGACACATCCTACAGTTCTGCGGCCTACAATACAATTACAGCAGTACCTACGGATAAATGGCTGCACTTCCAGTGGCATTATTCCTGGTAAAAATATAGACAAAGTATGTCTTTCGGCTAATATGCCTGCTTTGGTCTCGGGCCCTTAATAACGAGCAATCATTTTCAAAAAGTGAACCTTCCAAAATACTGGTTCTCCTATCATAAGAAACCTCAATACGATAAGATCCATTTAATCTAATGTGCTCTCCATATTAAGACCTGGAATGTTTTAATTGATATGTTTATCCTATTTATACTAAATATAAAATAAAATACATATTTATACTAAATATTTATTAAATATTTATACCTACATATCTAACTATTTTTTTATTTATACATATACATATTTTTTATACATATCTTAATGTTTATACATATTCTGCTGCAGCAAAGAAGCAAACTCTTTGATGTGGGATGAACTAAAATTAGTATTGGGTTTTCTGTAAAGTCTCCGAACAAGTCCAATGAGTTGCTTGTTAGATGATAATTGCAAATTCTGCATTGTACGGGTACATAATATTTAGATTCACAGAAAAGTGTTACTCTTAGTGATGCTGGAGCGGTAAGGTGATCAGCACTTGTAAATCTAGGAACAAAGCAGCAGCGCTGAGCTTACATAATTTGGTAAAAATATCTCTTGCCCTTGAGATGGATTTTGTGTTGACTCATTTGCTTCAGTATGATTGAATAATATTATAAATCTAAATATTTCACACCGTAAACTAAAATATAAAAATTATTTATTTGAAACCTTAAGTACCTGACATGGAGCAATTTGTTTAGAAATGTTTTTTCTTATTTGATTTTCTTGTGGAGAATCTTGAGACAGCAGGTGATTTCTTTGTCTATGAAGTGAGCGACCACAGCTAACACAAATGAGTCAAGCAGTAGAAGGTGAGACTTTCTGCCGCATGTCTTATTTCATTCTATACTGCAGTCCAAAACAAAAAAAAGTGACAAGTCATTGAGACAGGCACCTGAAAATGCAATTGATTATTATTTTATATTAATTTCACTGTAAATGGTGAGAAAGAATGAAATGGGTAGCATAAAAGTCAACAGATTTTGTTAGTTTCTCGAAATATTTATAAAAAATATTTTTACTAAGTCTTGTATGAAAATGTTTCATAATACTTATGTGAAATTACTATTTTTAAGTACTAAAGGGTCAGTGGGTCATATTAGGGGCAAGGTTGCATATGTTGTTACCTATGATAACATGGTTTTCTAAAGGATTAATGTAGATGAGTAAGCTTACCTAATGTGAAAGAACCCATTGCTTTGCTGTACAATTCATCGTATTTTTATTTAATGGTAAGCAATGGCGAGCTTATTGAGTAGATTGTCAAATCAAATACATTAATACACAATTATACATAATAAACATTACATCATCCGTCAAAGGATAATGTTGCCATATTTTGAAAAATAATCGATTAGTTGTATCGATTTTTAGTCTCGATTAATTTATTTTTTATCAAACTACGATAAAGCTATAAAGAATACAGTGATTTTGCCATTTTATGTTTATGTATGTGTAAACTATTGGATAGTCTGAGGTGTTTATTAACATAATTGTTCTGTCGAATAAAGTGTAAAGTCGAATAGGTTTCGTTCAGAAACTTAAATGTCCATGACAGCAGAAAAACTTATTGCTAACCATAGTAATACATAAAATCAGTTTAAAAAAACTCTTAACGTATTTAGCAATATTATAAGCGCTTCCTGAATTTATAGTCATAAAATACGCAAGTAGTGTATTTTATGTCGTTATATTTCTTTTTACCGTCTGGTTTTACATTTCAAGGACCTATTTTTTTTGTTATTTTTTTTTTTTTACCAATATTATATTATTATTAATTATTCCGTAATCGATTAGACTTATTAAATAAATGAATTGACATAGATTGACCATATAATGGCAACACTAAACTACACGGTAAAATGGTTGTCGTGTTGATAATAAGTTAAATGACTTATTAATTTGTTGTGATTACGTAGACTTATTTGGATAGGTAGCATAAATCGGATAATTCCTATTTTAAAAAGTTATATTTTTTGATTATCTTTCAAAAGGTGTTCGCTGGCGGCCGATTCTTGGCATTGTCCTTTAAGACTTATACGGTGTTCTCATGGATGCCATTGTCAGAAGTGGACCAAATTAATATGGGACCACACGGGTAGCACTAGCTTTCAAATAAAAAAGAATCATCAAAATCGGTTCACCCAGTCCAAAGAAATCAAGTAACAAACATAAAAAAAAAGAAAAAAATACAGACGAATTGATAACCTCCTCCTTTTTTGAAGTCGGTTGAAAAGTCGAGCAAAAATAATAAAAAACCTACCACGCAAACAACAAAAACGAAAATATTACCTATTCCCAAAAATACGTCGATTATTCCCATTTTTGTTTTCGTTGAAATCCCGAAAGCCAATAATCCTCAAACCCTTTTTATATCTAGACCAATTTAAGCGCCCTTCATTACGCTTTCGATAAAAACGGCTGGAGTTTTAAATCGCCGGTATGACATATTGACGTTTGTAAACAAGACCTTTTGTTTGAGTTTTTTGCTAACAATGAATGACAGGCAAGCCTGGGGAACGTCAGGTCACGCATTTATCGCCGAAGGTCATGTTTTAAAAGGTTCTATTATTGATGGCAGCGTGTAATTCTGGTATCCGAATGGTTTTCATTACTGGTCTAGAGATGTGATTAGGGTTTAGGGACCTTTAATTGTAGGTTGAATTACTGTCAAGATAAATTTGTTAACAAATACCTAATTTATCTTTATTGAAAATTAATTGAAAAACAAAAGTGAATTATTGCTACTGTTGGACTACTTTACCGTGTTGTGTAGTTAAATAGTAACAATTTCCTTAGCCATTCTTGTCTATAATTATGAATTTACCTACACTTTCGGATGTGGCAGCTAAGTTCCGTAATTATTTAAGAGCTTTTCTGTCCAATTAGCAGACATAATAGTTCAACATTCGCAATATAACTACAACAGTCATGTCAACAGCCAAGCAGTTAAAAAGTACCAACTTAAATGTATGACCTTGAAAAATCTTTTCTAAACTATTTATTTTTGTTCTGGACCATAAGTACCTGAAAATATTTTTTGTGTGACGAAAATAAGTTTGAAATGTTTTTAATAAACTTTACCCAAATAAAAAAATATTATTATTTATTCTCTCTTCATAACAGTGACCTTACGATAAAGACTTACAACTATATAACTATCTAAATAAAGTAAAAGTAAAAAATCGTTTATTTTCCATACTAATTGAAACAGTACCGACATTATTAAAATAAGTGGAGTGGACTGGAGCCTAAACTAAGGCAGCCCTGTATTTCAGGACTCTAGGTTTTCCTCCCGCGGCGAGTGAGTACAATTTATTAATGAATGACAACTACTGGTGTAAATTAATATAATTATATTGTGTCTGTTTGTGTGAGTGCGTGTGTGTATGTTATATATTTGTGTGCGCATGCGTGTGTGTGTTGTGTTTGTGATGAGTGAGAGTACAGTTGCGCGCATTTGTTTTTGTGGAATTTTGTATTATAATATGTATGTGTGGTTATGCATGAGTGTGCTTTGACTGCTCTTGATTTAATATAGACAGAACAGAAAAATTATTTAGAAATTATAAGTAACAATTCCGTATCATCATAATTTAAATTCAGAAGATATTTTTGAAGAATAGATTTACATTGATGCGAGGTTTTTGGGAATATATTTAAATGAGAGTTGAGTCTATTATATAAATAAGGGGCAAGGAAACCTGAGTGTCTCCTGAAGAAAGCAGTGCTGTGTTTAGTTGCCTTGCATATTCTGTTATTTCTTCGTGCAGGATAAGTTAACTTAGCATCGTAGGTTAGTTCTCTATGAAGTGTAGTGTGAAGAATGAATAGTTGCCTCACCGTCAAGACATTGCAGGCCTTGTTTAGGCTCATTGTGGGATAAAGAAAGAGTTTTCTGAGCATTACTTTGAGTAATGACCTTTGTGCGCGTTCTACTTTCATGATTTTTGTCTTGCATGTCCCAAATAAATAAGATGTATACTATATACCCCTTTACTGTTGGATGCAGCCGTAAGCACAATGCTTTGCGTACGTTAGATTGTGCGCATAAATAGTGATTAGCACATCAAGGATAAAACTCGTTGCCCAGCAATATTTTACCTCTTTTTACGTGAATACGATTATTCACGTATATTATATTTCCTGTAAATGCAAATATTGATAACATAATTTTTTAAAGAGTAAGTGAAAAGAAAAGTTAGAAAGTTAAATCATTTATTCCAATTAGACCATTATAAGGCTGTAATGGTCTAATTAAAATAAATGATTTGACTTTGACATATGAAATTGGAAACGTCACATTATTACTTGTTTGTGCCCGGTAGCGGACCCACAACCTCGTGCATAAGAAGTTACATGAGGCAAAGAGACTTCAGGTTATGACTTTGCAAATCTATTTGTATATAAACAAGATGTCATTGCTATAGTTTTAACTACAGTCAACTAATTGCTATAATTCGCTGGCAAAACAATTATTTTGTTAGCACTTAGGCTAGTGGTGTAATTACTTAACTGTGCCCTCTACCAGGCATCGATGTAGCTAATTGTGAACAGTATACACAGGGGAATAGCAAACAGGTAACGTAATACAACGATACGGTAATTTTTATATATGTAAGAGTAGTGTGATACCTATTTTCGTAATATTCTTTATTAAATTCTTCACAAATAAGGCACGAATTTCATCGTCATCTCGTTTAGCCTAGCCATTTCCCAAGTATGTTGGGGTTGGGTTGGGTTGGCACGATGAACATTACAAAACAATCGTGTAGCGACTCATCAATTTAACAATAGCTCAACATTTTAAAACAAAATATTATAGGTTGATTTTTTACTCGTGAGATTGCTTTTATCTGAAGAACAAATAATAACATTCTAACAGCTTTCGTAAATATACGTCAAATCAGCGTAGGTACTTATTTTTCAAATAAAAATTTAGAGACGATTGAAAAATGTGCTCTTTCACACTAAATAATTATAACTATAGTTTCATAGCGTATGATCTGAATTACCAGACGCTCCACAAAAGCAAGGAACAAAGACAGAGCCATTGTCGCAGAACGATGGAACATTTTAATGATGTCACTACGGTCGGGTGAATTATTATGCACGGAAAATGTGCGGGACGGTCTCAAATGCATGTTTGTGAATGCAATTCAAACGATTAAAATGGTGAAGATATTAAATTAGATGGTTTATTTTACAAAAATCTCTCACTCAAGTATTGTTTATGAATAGGTTTTTGAGACCTTGTACCTAGTATTGTTCTTGAATACGGGTGTAAGTGTAGCGGGGTTGAGGTGAGTTGTCTATCGCTAGCATCTATACAGGTCTAACCCAATGACCACGTCATGTAATCGTAAAGTGTTTGACATCATTCGTTTTACCATTCGGGTGAACAAGAGTTCAATTCCCACTCGTTGTACAAATATATAACATCATAACTAAAAAAAAAACTCTTTTTAAATAAAGACAAACCGGCTTCAAGGACTGCGTAGTAAAAAATAACTTTAATTTTAGAACACAAAACTACAAAGAGAACCAAAGCTGACGTCTTTGTTTTGTATTGCCACAGACTTCCAAAAGAAATGGTAACACAAAAAAAAAATCATCCCCTAATTTTCCACCATTAAAGGTGGAATATTTTCATAGAATTAAATATGGGACCATCCTTGAGGCATAACCTATCCATTAAAAACAGAATGTCTAAAATCAATCTACAATTGTCGGAGGAAACGTTTCTACATTATATGAGTCATTATATGAGTGGGTGTGAGTCAGGGTTGTAATCTTGGACCTCTGGGTTTCCTTCTAGTGGTAAACGACCTACCGGAAGTAGTCCAAGACGCTAATTTTTTATTGTTTGCCGACGACCTCAAACTGTCCCTCACAGTAAGAAACGAGGATGACTGTGTCAAACTTCAAGGTGACATTGATAGGGTAGTGAGATGGAGCAAAGAAAATCTTTTGCAGTTTAACAGCTCAAAGTGTGTGATAATTACTTTTTCTCGTGCACACAGCCCCATCTTGCATAATTACCACATTGATGGATTGCCTATGGCACGAGTCGCAGAAGTCAAGGACCTAGGTGTAAGTTTTAACACGAATTTGACTTTTCGTGATCACGTCATACGTACCTGTAAAAAAGCTTATAGAAACTTAGTTTTCATGCTACGTACAGTTCGAGGGTTCACAAATATGAAGGCTATTATGGCCTTATATAATGCATTGGTCAGGAGCCAGTTAGAATGTAACGCAGTCATCTGGGCTCCACATGAGGCTAAATATAGTCTCATGCTGGAGAAGATACAAAATAAATTTATTAGACATCTGTATTGGCGGTATTACGGTGAATATCCATTCTACCCGTTAATGTATCCTACTTTATATATTTTAGGGATGGTAGAATACAATGAGCTCAGGGTTAGGAGGGATCTTGCACTGACCTCGTATATATTTAAAATTTTGAGAGGGAAGGTTCAAAATACAACTATTCTAGGGCAGGTGAGTCTGTGTGTCCCAGACAGGTACGTGTGGCGAAGACGGCAGCCGCCACTACTGGAGGTGCCGCGCGGTCGCAGCAATCTGCTAAGAGAGGCGCCTCTGACGCGCGCACTTCGCACTCTCAACCTCATTGCTAGTGAGACGGACCTATTCATTTGTACTCTGAGTGAATTCACTAGAAATGCATTGTTTATAATAAGTTGTGGTTAAAGACTTTATTCTCATAAAGGAATTTACATTTCACTTAACTGAGAACAGATTAAATTCTAAGTAATTAATCATACATACGACGTTCAGACTTTGCAATTATGATTTAAAACAGTTTAAATTATGTTAAAAAAAGTACCTAGTAGACTGATTTACTGATAGGGTATTCCGACAAAATTACAATCTGTAAAACTGCACAGTTTACAGATGTTAGCAATTATCTTATAACTATAGGCGCATTTATCGCATTGGGTAAAATTCCTATAATGGTAGAAGACAGAGAAATAAATAAATAAATAAATAAATAAATAAATAAATAAATAAATAAATAAATAAATAAATAAATAAATAAATAAATAAATAAATAAATAAATAAATAAATAAATAAGTAAGTAAATAAATAAATAAATAAATAAATAAATAAATAAATAAATACATTTTTTGAAGTCGGTTAAAAAACGCTAACGTTATTTTTTGTATGCATACACACCAAACTATTTTGTCAAATGCACTTTTTGAGCGCAGCGATCTGCCCATTTTGACGAAATTTCTGCCTTACCTAATGGTGGATTGATAGCTCTCCTGAAGCTCACTTCACCTAAATTCACCGAGTGAAATTTTTACAGAATGGACTATAATTATACACGCAGGTTCCTTTGTTCAGTGTACCCTATGAGGATCTCTTAGCGGTTGGGTTGATAAAGGCAAGTAAGCAATTAAGCATCTGCTTGGACTAAAATTAATATTCTAAGGAGGTTTAAAGAAGCTATGGGTTGAAAAATAATCTATTTTCTCCGTCGTTCCAACCCAGTCCTCAGTTTTTCTCAACATCACCCCAGTTCTTACGCTTCAGTTTCTTATAGAAAACGTTTACCATTTTGCACTGACTTCAATGAAAATAATTTTATTTACGACTCTTTGATAAGTTTTATAGAAGGTATTCATACCTTAAATTACCTTAACTATACATTCTTCTCTTCTTCACATTCTGTTCTTCAGAACAGAATGTATAGTGCCTCATCCTCCATAGAAAAGGGAAGATCCTCCGACCAGACGGGTGTTATGTCTGGTGGGCTAACTGCTTGACAGTTGTGGTCGGGATTTTGTATATAACCTAATGTCACGGATAACTCTGCTTGCGCGATCTAGGAAACGTCGTTGTAGTTCGTATTATATGCGATAGATGTCGCTACAGCACTCTCTTCCGAGACCGGAGGTCGATACTCGAAGCACGATGAGTCGTCCGTACAACTTGTGATGCTTGCCGGGCCAGTGGAGAGTTTCAGTGAGTCGGAACCGGATGCCGCATAGTTCACGGTGAGTTGGAACTCTCTGCGGTGATACTCCATTGAGTTGGAGTGATTGCTGCACATATGCTCCAGTGAGTCGGAGTGGTGCAGTGCTGTGTAGTGGCTGGCTGCTGCGTCGACCAGGAGAGAAGTACGGCTCTGCTTGCTGACCGGCCGAAGTGCAGTGTACTGTGCCAAGACTGCTGATGAGGCTGAGGACCAGGTATGCCGCGTCCGAAGCATGCTGGTGGTCAGGATACCCGTTGAAGCCGTGGGTACTGTCTGGCTATATGACTCGTTGCTCGAGAGCTGGAGGAAGTGACGTCTTCATGAAATAGTTACACGAAGGCTGCGTTGACGTTCATGTGCGGGGTCACCAGTTTAAAGGTATGAGGAACAGAGTGTAAAGTTCCTCATCCTCCGTAGAAAAGGGAGCATCATCAGACCAGACGGGTGTTTTGTCTGGCGGGCTACTGCCCGACGGTTGTAGTCGGGAGTTTGTATATAATATGCTAATGTCATGGAGAACTCTGCTTGCGCGATCTAGGAATCGTCAGTTGGTAGTACGTGGCATGGGTATTAGATGTCGCTACACCATATACAATATAAGCATAAAAGAGAAAATTAAATAACAATAATAATTATGGTACACGTCGTGAAAAATATTTTCTCAAATATAAGTCATGAGCATTGATAACCTCGATCGCTCAAGGTGATCTTTCTTAATTTTCTTTTAGGCAAGTCTTCCTAGCAAATTACTTGTTTCATCTTCAAACCCAAATCTCTTCCATTGTGTTATATCCCCTCCAATAGGCTTAATAATGCTTGTTAGTTGAACGGGCCCTCGGTTTTGAATGATCTCTTGAACTCCAGTGGACGAGCTCGTTATTGTCGCTTTATTTTGAGGATATATCGATACTGGAACCCTTGTTTAATAGATGACTGTGTATTAACGGTCCAAAAGGAATAGTATAAGTAGAGATAGCTTTAGCCTAAGAAAACGCATGTGACCAAATGAGTTATGAATACACCTAAGTGTGTACCTATGGAAGGAGAGAGAAAGGAAGGCCAAAGAAAAGATGAATGAATTGTGTCTCAGATTATGAAACAAAAGGCAGGTAGATCGCGCGGAACGCAGAGAGTAAAGCCACCAAAGCAAATACAAATTAAAAAACGAATATCTACAATCTCGTGATTGTATTCGCATTTGAATTTGTATTTTTATTTGCTTTTGTTTAAAAATGCGGCGTTTCGTGCTATATTGACTCGTGTCAGTACAGCACCGATTTTCATGAAATTTGGGTATGAAAGTAGCTTAAACCTTTGGTTAGGACATAGTCCCCGCGACCCCCGACGTAGGTGTGAGATGGAACACCGGGGTGGTTTTTAGTCAGTAAGAGTCTGACAGACCCCTCCGCCCGCCCCAGGGCGGAAGACATCCATGAAGATTTTCCACCCTGTACCAAAAAAAAAAGGACATAGGCTAGGCTTTTTTTTAATCAGCGACTTCGTCTGCATCAGCCATAAATAACCGACCTTTACATTGACGAAGTCGCGGGCAAAAGCTAGTAAACATGCAATAATTATGTTGTACCCTGACAGGGTCTACAACGGGTCATAGCTCTGCAGTGCTATTCTGTTACAATCTCCCTCAGTGAACACCTCGGTGAAGTGAGCTGTCATCCAATTGTAGGTACTGTCACCCGATGCTAGGGATTTACAAAGCATCCCTAGCATCGGGACAGATGACAGCTCACTTCACCTAGGTGTTCAGGGAGATTGTAACAGAATAGACTTACTGAGCCTGATGTTACATCTTTTA
Organism: Charanyca ferruginea; assembly: GCA_947361185.1. NCBI lineage: Eukaryota > Metazoa > Arthropoda > Insecta > Lepidoptera > Noctuidae > Charanyca > Charanyca ferruginea. Next base: position 12,035,248 of record OX376057.1, read on the forward strand.
AACCATGTAGAAACGCAATTTAATGAATATGAACCCATATTAACAGAATCACATAATCCTACATGATAAGTATCTTTTACTTGACAAAGTTGACATACACCATTGTGCTAGGTAATGAAATGAGTTTCCCCGTCCGACTTCAACTGCACAGTTTCTGTAAGCCGAAGTCCAACAGTACTACTGAATACTGTCTTGTCCAATACCTTTTGTGTGCAAATGTGTAGAATGTTCGATGTCATTCCCGTTCAAGAGTACAGTTAACAAAATAGTTTGTTACAAAAGCAAACAATATTAACGTTGTAGGCCTTTAGTGTTTTTTTTCAAGGGTGTATAAGTTTGTTTTGTTCGTTATGAGTGTTGCTGTTAACCTCCTAATTAAGCAAAATCATAATTCTATGTTACAAGCTTTGGTTTACTTCTTAATTTAATGTACCTATGTTATTATTTTGTGTAACTAGTGAGAATCGAACTCTTGCCCACGCACTCAACTTACTTTCCTCGGTCTGTGCTAAAATGATTGCGCTACACGTACTAGAAAAAAAAGAAGGACTCTACGCCACGCATATCAAATAAGTGAAGCACCTAAAGTACGCCGGACCGAGACGCACACATAGATCGGTACGGTCGGTAGTCGGCGCGGAATCCTTTTTTTTCTAGTCCGTGACTATGATGTAAATGTTTGCGTGAGGCATGTTTGTACAAACGGTCTGGCTTACTTAGGGTGCTTCACTTTCGATATGCGTGGCACGGTGTCCTTTTTTTTCTAGTCCGTGTTGAGCTATTTATTTTTAACGTAAAACAAATGATGTCGAATACTACGCTCAACTACACGACGTGGTCCGTCAGTTAAAACTAATTAAAGCTAGTTGCTTGCATAGGTACTTATCTATTTTGTTGACTGTACTTTCAAAGTTTGTTCTTAGTGACGTTTGTAACGACTGACGTCGACGTTAGTGTCGGTCGTCATGAAGTAAGATTAATTGTCCGGCTGTCGGCTCTTGTGAGCACTTCAGTGTTCACTGAGCTCGGAACTTAGGGTTCTTTTGTATAAGTTTGTTAGTAGCATAAGTTCGTATAGCGACTGACTATGAGGCTGAAAGGCATGTGGTGTTATGAAACAACAGATATGTGTATTAGTGACTTCTGAAGTTTATACAAATAAGCTTTTACTTATTAGTTAAACCATAATTCTCATCATCATCATCATTTCAGCCGAAAGACGTCCACTGCTGGACATAGGCTTCCCCAAGGGGGGTTTTGCCATAATCGCCACGCTTGGCAGGCGGGTTGGCGATCGCAGTATGGTTGTAACAAAGGCAAAGAGAACGCTGCTGCCAATTCTCTGGTAAGTCCCTTAGTCGCCTCTTACGACACCCACGGGAAGATATAGGATGGTGCTATTCTTTTCGTGCGACACCACACGGACAAACCATAATTCTGCTTACCTACTATCTTTTGCCCGCGTGAATTAAATATAGCCTAAAGTTTTTTGAGGTAACGTAGCTTCTATTAGTGAAAGATTTTTCAGAATCGGACCAGTAGAAGTTAACTTTTCAGTTTTATAATATTAATATAGATTACAAGCTTTTGCCCGCGACTTCGTCCGCGTAAATGTCGGTTATCGCGGATGCAGGCAAAGTTGCGGCTTAAAAAGTACCCTATGTCTTTTCTCAGGATTCAAGCTGTCTTCGAACTAAATTTCATCAAAATCGGTTCAGCCGTTTCATCGTGAAAGCGTAACAGACAGAGTTACTTTCGCATTTATAATATTAAAGTATGGACATTTATAATATATTAGCATGGATTAAATTTGCAGTACACGGATCTTAGTTAGGACGACGATAAGTTTGGTTACAATTAATATGAGCCGCTGCTGTTTCGTAACAAATAACTAAATATCAGAAAAGAAGATTAACTAAATGTAACAATTAAATTACGTACCTAGTAAATTAAGTAATAAGCTTACCTACCTAAGTTTGAAAACGAAACATCAGTAATTAATTAAAATTGTTAATAAAGAATTTTAAAACTTCCAGATAAATATTAATCTTATCCCAAAAGTATCTAAAAATGGTACCGCTCCCCGAGAGTTTTAATATGTTTAAGAAACTTGAAAGTAAATTACTTACCTTTAGTTACCAAACAAATGTTTATTTATGAAACTTTTATGAAGTTTCGAAGGTTTTTGAAGCTTCGTATGAATAAGAGAAATATTCAAGTCTTTACTAAAACGTAAGTTAAAATTCCAGATTTGAGATTTAGGAATGATGATAATTATTTTCGACTTAAATCCAGAATTATTTAATTCTGGATTTAAGTCGAAAATTATGTAATTAATAAAGATTTAATTCGAAAATAAAACCTATGCATTTTGATAAATAATTAAAATATTATTATACCTATATAATTTATAATAAATATATAAAATAATAAACAATAAATAAGTGAGCTGCTATACTCTCCTCCTCCATACCATTCTATTCTTTCTAATAGTATTTACGTAATTAATGATAATAGGAGTAACCAATGACCAATGAATAGTTTTCATATTACATAATGATTTAAAAATAGAAACATTACTTATTATTATTACATTCCTTATCGCCGACCCGACGAAGATGAGTTGGATGACTGTTTAAAACTTATTTACCACATAATTATATACTAGTTAGTACTAGCTGACGTTGTTCTGTCCCTATGTATCTACCCTGCCAAACCTACCCTATCCTACCTATCTACTTACCTATCTACCTACCATACCTACGCTACACAACCTATACACAAAAAAAAATTAGTTTACGTCCTATTCTCAGACCTACTAAATGTATACAACATTTCATAAAAATCGGTTAAGCCGTTTTGGAGGAGCGTGGTTACAAACACTGTGTCATGAGAATTTTATATATTAGATTTATTTACTTAGTTCAAAAACGAAAGGTATTTACATTAGACCACTTGTGAATCTGAAAGAACACGATCCAAAGTGACCGTAGTTGTTACAGTTTGTGCATTTTATCCGATCCGAATTCAATTTATTACCGAGTTTCCTACGACCGTCCGTTCAGGGAACATTCTTCATGGATTTAAATTCAGAGCAGTATGCAAGCGATTTGTTTGAAGTTTTATTAAAGCCTGTGTGCATCAACATTTTAATGTTTGTAGTTTTGGTCACGGCATCCAAATTAGGTAAGCACAAAAATAGAGATGATTTGAAATGTTAAGTTTTAGTTTTAATAAAGAAATTTGTTAGAAAACACGCAATGAAGCGTAAATTTTCCTATTTTTCGCATCATTGTGAAGATTTGTCTTCTGAGCGGGTTTGAGTCCCGCACAGAACAAAAATTTGTACGGCCTTCAGATAGTTGTTCTGGGTCTGGCTGTTCATGTATGTGAGTTTATATGTTTGTAAACGTACCCACATCGCAGGAGTAATTCCTAGTGTGAGGCAGAGGTTAAAAATAAAACTTAGTTCTGGACCACACTTGAGAACCTTCAGTATATAATATACTTACCTACATAGTCCACCTTAAAGATTTCGATAACCTTAATATGACTCGGCAGCCCGATTTTGATTTTAAATACCCGGTCATAACTAGTACAGTCAACCTTCAGGTTACGAGTACTGAGATATAGAAGGCCAATGTTCCAATTTCGATCTTATTTTTTAATAAAATAAGTTTTAAATGTTCTAACCAAACTTAAAAAACCTCCACGACCCCTGCACCGTTGTATGCACATGCAAGAAAAATATTTTGTGTGTGTTACATTTTATAATACCTATCGTAAGCAGTGATATTTCATACCAAAATTAAAAGTCGTTACCTAGGAAAAATGTGTCCTCAATGTTGATGAATGTTTGCTCAACTAACATTGAGGAAACATTTTTCCATCATATCATAGTTAACGGTTGGTTGTCATTTTATACCTTCTATATTTATTTCCTAATGGAAAGAATCATGGCAGGATTTGTACAAAAAAAATTAAGATGTTTAGAGAAGTTGAAATTCTAATTCTTATATTCTTGGGTACCTAAAGAATATCTTCAGGCATTTACAATATTTGTAAAACCCCGCAAAAAAAAATTAATAACTTTAAAGAAAAGTTCATTATTTCAGAACGAAACGGGGACTGACAGTTAACAGTGACACTGACAATCGCCGTTTTGCAGTTCTTACATTGAAATTGCATCGTTTTACGGGAAATAATATCACAAATATTGATTATTTTTTTCTACACACTTGTCACATTACTTGTCTGTCAATTTTATAGATCCTTTAACATCGCTTGTCACTTTCTTTTTTTTATAAACACAAAATGGGCATCGAGATGAAACAAAAAAGTGTTACTTTCATTTCGTGATATTTTAATTATGCGGGGGTTTAAAAATATTCGAAGTATATCAATCTGCTTCTGGTAACGTGCTCTTCACATTGGAAAATATTTTAAACCCTCTAAATTACTTTATTTTTTCATACAAATAAATGTATGAATCTCGCCATGATTCTTTGTACCTATTTATAATTATTTAAATACTACTTTCCCGTTGATGGAATGTTGGTGACGCTTAAATTGTCATGCTCGTAATAAATAATCTTGTTCAGTCCTTCCAACAACAAGCTGAAGTAAATGATTATGTTTACGACGCCGACGGCTAAACTAGTGTATACGCATGACTACATTACAAGGTACACATCCAGTACAAGTTGACCTCTTATCGTACGAAAATCGTATATAATATGAGGTCAGCTTATTTTGGACATTTATTATATAGACTTTATTATGTCGTCGTGTGGTGTCGTGGCTTAAAATTCCTATAAAAACCTCTTTATTTAATTTTGTTGCTTACTGCACGTTTGCTTGCCTAATCGAATATTTTATTAAAACCAATTACCGCCAAACAGCTGTTGTTGAAACTGTTATAAATTGTAAAAGTTTCAGTATTGAATTCTAAGTAAATTCAGTTTTAGTTTTCCGAACTAAGAACTAATTTATAGCAATTCAATAGAAATTAGTGGTTTTGTGTTGATGGCAGAAATAATTGCGAGGTTTTAAATAGGTACTTTTATTAATTTGACTTTTCCATTTGATGTGTTCTTTGGGTGCAGTGGTAATGACTCCACGATACAGAGCCTGCTATTCAACAATAACCAGTTCAAACGTTCAAAACTTATGCTTAGAATAGCTTAAAATAAATTTGCGTAAAATTTTCAAAAACCTACGAATAAGATGGCACTTCGAAAATTTGGACGTGAGTTGATTCGTATTGTCCGAACGAAATCCACATAAGTGTGTGTCCTTGGTTCAGACTAAGAAACAAAAGGCAGATAGACCGCGCGGAACACTGAGAGTGAAGCCAAAAAAGCAAATACAAATTCAAAAGCCAATAAGTACATACAACGCGCTTCGTGCTGTCCTGACACGAGCCAGTATAGCACGAAACGCCGCATCCTTAAAAAAAACCAATAAAGATAAAATAGGTCTATCTGCTTTTGTTTCATAATCTGAGGTCCTGGGCATCTGAGTAGTCCCAAGTACCATTTTTCTGACTGATCACTTTTACGATGTTTTGAGTCAGGTATTTCATATACAGTTTGGGCCATTTGTTGTTTTGCATTTCAAATTGAGTACGGGATTAAGAAAATAATAATGCATTATAATGTTACCTACTTTTTGTCGAGTTAAGGAGTGACAGATTTTTTCCCAATTTAATAATAAAAATAATACCAGTTTATAATTGTCCCACAGCTGGGCAAAGGCCTCTTCTCAAACAGAGAAGACACGAACATTGACCACCACGCATGTTCAAGGCGATGCGATTTCCGACTTATTTCTATTACTAGTCCAGGTTTCCTCACGATGTTTTTCCTTCACCGATCCGTCCAAGATATGCTTAAGAAGGACATTATGAAATTGGAAGTCACATTGGACTTGCTCGTGATGGTTTCGGACCCACAACTCCGTGCATGAGAGGCGGGCGCTTTAACCGGACCATCACGACCCGATTAAGGGCCCTTTTCATGTTATGCGAATTTTCGCCCGGGCACGGACCTGGTCCGCATGCGGGTGATAGCACGCTCCTGGCCACTCGCAGGACAAAGATTTCGTTTGCCGCTGCAGTGTCGTGCGTGTCGCCAGTGACTAAACTCGTGCGTACTATGACCATGCGTGCGACCCGCGTCACAGTAAAAACAACACTGAAGGCAGAAGAACGCCGCCCGCATTCGGTTAGCACGCACGCGGGCTGCTCGTCCGCAGCCAATCCGCGTTCCGCGTGCGTGCTGCCCGCATGATAGGAAAAACATGTATGAAATAATGGGATGCTGGCAACCTGCATGCGGACCAGATCCGCGTGCGGGCGAAAATATGCATGATAGGAAAAGGACCCTAAATATCGTCTCCATTTAATAACTGGTCCTTATGTAAAAGTAGTACATTACATGAATACTACACTCCCTCAAAGGACGTTCTTCGTAAAACCTAACTTCACATGAACAGCTTGGAATAGGTATCTTCTTTGTAGGCATTTTTTTCATCATTATTGAAAGTTTTTAAACTCGAAGTTTGCTAAGTGTAACATCTTTTATTAAAAAAGTTGAACCAAGACCACGGGGTAAAGTTAAAGTCAATAACTAATGTTATTAACAAATTAGTTAGATTTTCTTTCAGTTGATAGAAATTTATACCAAACTGTCAAATTTTCCCAATTGAATATGAACTTTATTCTTCTAAACGTTCTAAACTAATATTACAAATAAAGAGGAAAGACTTGTTTTAACTCTAAAGTTACTGGTCCGATTACAAAAATTCTTTCACCAATCGAAAGCTACATTATCCCCGAGTAACATTATTAAAAAATTAAGAAACTACATAAGAAATCGCATAGAGCTTCATTTGTATCGGAACGAGCATATTCTGATGTACAGAGGTCAGCACATAAAGCTACAACAATCTGTCAAAGAATCATGACGAGATCCATACATTCATTTGTTCGAAAAAAAAAGATTAATTTAAAGGGTTTAAAATATTTTCCAAAGTGGAAAATACATTACCAGGAGTAGATTGATATACTTACCACATATTTAAACCCTTGCATAATTAAAATATTTTAAAATGAAATTATCAGATTTTCGTTTCATCTCGTCGACGTGTTTATAAAAAAAGAATGGAGTTGGAAAAGTACATTGATTAATCGGTACTTGTTTGTGACTTTACTTTCCAAAAAAGCAAACGGCTGTCAGTGTCAATGTTACTATCAGGTTCCGTTTCGTTCTGAAATAATGAGCTTTTCGTTAAACTATTCACTTTTAACATCCATTTTTATTGCGGGGTTTTAAAAATGTTTTAAATGCCTAAAGATACTCTTTAGGTACCCGAAGAGAGAGAGCATAAGAATTAGAATTTCAACTTCTCTAAACATCTTTATTATTTTTTGTACAAATTCTGCCATGATTCATCAATCATCATTCATTTATTTTATAGATTTTCAACTTTATTACAAAATTATAAGGTTCATATTCAATTGGGAAAATATGATAGTTTGGTATGGCTTCTACATCTTTAGTCTAACCAGTACCTACGTGAAATTTGTCCAGCCGAAACGATCGCTAAACTAAAAGAGGCATACTATTATATGCCACTTACCATTGTATTTAAAATTATGTTCTAAGTAGTTCGTGTAAAAGCGTGCACATTGGAAAACATTAAGCCGAATTGATTGCCATATTTTGAAAGTCAAATGAGAGGAATGTGCCAATTTCCATGTTACCAACCTCACACTCGTTAGGCAAATGAATTTAACTTGCAAGAATATCAGACCAACTTCTTCATAATGATACCGATCTTCGAATCCAATATATTATAACCAAATTCAGCCTTTACGTACCGCAGAAGTTAACGAAAATTGAGTGAAAATTAAAGGAAATTCAAACATGTGTAGGTGTCTTCCTATGATGTTCCATAAGAGCTATTATTGTATGAAATTCTGCGTGAACTTAAACATAATAGGAAAGTTTAACATGAACGTTCTTTGTGTATAAGTTCGGGAAGTGTCCTTCAACAAAAATTGGCTTCAGCGTAAAACTCAATTTCAACATAGGGCTCGGTTATAAGCACTGCTGACACATTGAAAAAGAAGATTTTTTTTTCAGTTAAATCTGCTCCTTCAGGCATTTCTACGTATATTAACTCAGCCCAAATTAGTTGTTATAGTACAGAATAGTTGTTGCTGTTTTAAATAGAATACTTATGTAACCTTTTGTAAAAGACATTAGGTATGACATGTATATGAGTACGATGTTAGTAAATTGGGCATGTAATAAGTAAAATAAATGTTATGACGTGTCTATATAGAAGTGTTCGAGGCTAAGTAAGATCCCTACGAATTGATCGATCATGCAAGGCGTTTCCCTGACCAAATAACCTTGAGCATTCATTTCTTTTTTGCCGCAGAATCGAAATTGGCACAATATTTTGAATTATTTTGATAAAAAAAGAGAAACGATGTTTTGAAAATAAAATAAAACGTGAATAATAAATATTTTTAAGTGACCTATCTACTAGTGTAATCCTCAAATTAAAAGAACGTCGTCTCTAGCAAAAGATACATTGTTATCAAATATTTTAGTAATTTTTTTACAGGGAGATTTAAGAGAAGGCACATACAAAAAAATAAGAACGTGGAATGTGATGATAGGATATTGAACACTGGGGTTGACTGGTAGAGAATGCCTAAAGCATTAAGTCCGCCTTTGTACCTTTGTGCATGAAGTGTAAATAAATAAATAAAAAAATATGCTTTTAGATGTAGTTTGTTTCTCTTAATTAATGAGTTGATAGTCCCTGATTTACGAAGAAAAACGCACTTTTGGTGGGTCCTACCCCGACCAAAAGTGTTTTTCTTCGTAATTCATTCATTTTTATCCTTTAGCTACGTTTATCGGTCCATGGATGGTGAACATCATTCGTAGACCTTTGACCACGGATATCTATGCCTTTGACACTCGTTACGGATAATCAGAAGCCCAAAAAACTGCTGATAGCCAGTCTTACCATCCTCCGCTGTTCTTTTCTGATTAATTTCGTTGCGGGGTCCAAGACAGTTGAATCGTTTCTCTGGGACTCGTCGAGCTTTTGACGCTTTTCTGGTGGTCGCCACTGTTGATTCTGGCTTACAGGAGTTACAGTGGTTAGGGAATAGTGTGGCGGGCTTGTCCCATTGAAAAAAAAAGCCAGTCTTATTAAGGGGTATCGTGATACCCAGTAGGTGACTGGGTTGTGGATGTCAGATAGGCAGTCGCTACATGTAAAAGACTGGTATTGCTGCATCAGCTGCATCCAGTTAGACTGGAAGTTACTCCAACATAGTTGGGATAAAGCAGTTTGTTCTATGTTATGTGTTTATATATAAAGTACCTGGGCGACCGAGCTTAGCTCGGTATTTTTTTTTTAATGAAACCTAGCTAGATCGATTTATCGTCCCTGAAACCGCCTGTATACTAAATTCATGAAAATTGTGGTAGCCGTTTCCGAGACTCAGATTATAATTATAATTATGTATAAAATATTTAAAAATAATTGCTCGTTTAAGGCTGCTCTCTCGAAAAAAGCTTGAAAGAAGCATGCAGATGAAGCAACTTGTCGTCGGCATTTATAGAGAAATTGCATCGGAAAAAAATTTTTAGTAATCTACATGATATGGATACGTAATTTGGTTTAGCCACAATTTATCTATCGGTATAAGATAATAAGAAGAAAAAATGTCAAATCACCTCCAAATTATTGAGATGAAACCATTTTACTCGTTAATTTCTTATCAATAGAGTATCAAAAAAATATCTACTGCTTTGCAATACAAAGGAAAATGATTTGGTTTTGTTACTTTTTACAAATATGTATATGTTTTATTACAATTAATTAAAAATGTGTCCGATTAAAAACTGCGTCTACATCACCCCCGCACTCGTCCACAAATTCAGTACGGGCCAAATGCTCAAGGTTATTGACAAGTATACAAGCCTTAAAGGTATTAGATTAATACTATTTATATAAAACTAACTTTTGCCCGCGACTTCGTCCGCGTGAATGTCGGTTGTCGCGGATGCAAACAAAGTTCCGAATTAAAAAGTACCCTATGTGGTTTCCTAGGGTTCAAGCCATTTATAAGTAGGTACGTTACTCGTAAGAGCATTTTTTTTTAATCGTCGGTATTCATCCAAAATATTGTAAATAAAGTTAAAAACAAATACCTTAAACCATTGCAGCAGCAAAGATTAAACATTTAAAATAGAAATCATGTTAGCTTAAAACTCTTCTAAATGTTCTCGAACAATTTGAAGCTAGATAGATATTTCAAATAGATAGTGTTATTCCAACGCGCTCTCCTAATTTCTATGGTAGGACGTCATCATGACACACAATGAAACGCGTCCCGCATAGAAATTCTATTCGAAACTATACAATAGGCATATTATTATCTAGACACGTCTCTAGCTTCGTCAGTTATATTGACTTGCTCCGGCACTACCTATAAGACAACTCATAGACAGCATAATACTCATCGTAATACTTTCTACCTTATCGTTAGGTTGTTAGAGTTTATAATTGAAAATATGAAATGGTAAGTTAGTGTGGGTATTGAGTATATATGTATTGAGCTTTATCGTTTAAAGCCCGGAAGACGTCGGTCTTGTAATTACTAACAAAAATTGATGTGTTTAGGGTTTTCTTTTTTGCTTTGAGGTCATTGGCATTATTTGTGGGAGTGTGAAAATTTACCGATTATCTTTAAGAGCGCGTATTCGATTCGTGGCGAAAACTTTATGTTTTGCGTTTTGCCCAGAGCAATATCGTAATTATGTGAGCAGATTATTTAAAGACAATTTACAGTTTTAGAAAGATTAAGTCTTGATTTAGACAGCTACAGAGTAAAAGTATAATTTTTAATTATGGTTTTTTAAAGCGAAGACAATTTTTTCCTATCGTTTCACGAAAATAGACGTCAGAGTTAACTTTCAGGACGAATACAACCATTACAATATGCCAAAATATTTTGTTTTATGCGTTTTTCCAACAGTAAATATAGTCATAAAGACAGCTACAGAGCCAAAATTACGAAAATATTACTATTATGTGTTTAAAAACAATGTTGAAAAAGTAGAAAATCGGTTCACTTTGACAATTTTTTTCACCAGTATTTGAATAAAAACATAACTGATATATTTATTTTATGAAAGTAAATGTTACGAGCTCATTTATTTTAGACAATTATTTTAAAAAGCACTGTAAAAAATCGCGCGCTGTCGTTTGCCGATCAATTTCAATGATTCGTGCTTATTTCGTGCATATTTTTTTTTCTGATGCACACAAACAGACCATTGTATTGTACTAGTGTGTGTTAATGCTACTACGCCGTTCTAGCAATCGTTTAGATTTTGAGTTGCGCTAAATCGAATACGCGCCCTTAAATCTAACCTGCAGGAAATTAGGTTTATATTATAAAATCAAAACATATCATTGATCTAGCTTATGGTCGTGCAAGTGAAATAAGAAGGCGTCTCACTTCACAATCCTCTCAGACATGACAGGGCATAGTTACCTTCGGTGTTTGAGGTATTTGATATGACCGACCGCATTCGAAGGAAATAATTGTACTTGTGAGTCTCCATATAAAACTACCTTTTGGAATGGGCAACTAGAAACAATTTTTTATCATTTGACGTTCAAAAGTGCCTTATAATGGTCTAATTGAAATAAATTGAAAATTGACTTAGTGATTTTTCTTACTTATTTATTTATTTATGCAAGGCACACCAACGACATATTTACAAATACAACAACAAGTTATCACAAATTTTCAAAACTGTGTAAATACATCACAACAGGCATGCACAACATTCTTATTAAAAGGTAAACAATTCATTAAAAAAAAAAAGATACAATATAAAATCAATTATTATGAAATAAAATTAAATATATTTACATTAAAATTAAATTAAAATACAATTATAATAGAATAACAATGGAATAAATTAAAGTTACAATAATTTAAAATTTCAATGAATTATTAAAATTGTAATAAATTGAATAATATTGCAAGAGTAGCTAATCACAGATCATAAAACCATACTAATAAAAACTCAAACTATAAAAATAAATAATACCAACCTATTATTGTCCCACTACTGGGCAAAGGCCTCTTCTCTTACAGAGAAGGCACGGGCATTGATCAACACTCTTGCTTAAGGCGGATTGGTCATTCCAGACTATACAGATTACAGATTTGTTATAAGTCTAGATTTCCTCACAATTTATTACTTCACCGATGACAGTCATGTTCAAGATAAACTTAGAAATTACATATATCTGATATTGAAAAAGCCACATTGGTATTTGCCTGTGCCCGATTGCGATTCCACAACCATATAATATAATAAAAATATAAAAATACTTTATTTGATAACCATGTTGTACAATATATTTGAGATTGAAGCCTCCTTTTGAGCAAAAGATGCCTGTGTTAGGAGACTCCGCTCTTTCCTTTACTAAAAGTGTCTAATAAACAATACGTCCGTGTGGTGTCGGACGTAAATAATAGCACCAGGGAGATAAGGGACTCAACAGAGAATGGGCATAAGCGTTCTCTGTGCCTTTGTAACAACCATACTGCGATCGCCAACCCGCCTGCCAATCGTGGCGATTATGGCAAATCCCCCCCCCCCCTTGTGGAGGCCTATGTCCAGCAGTGGGCGTCTTTCGGCTGAAATGATGAATGAATGATGAAACAATACTAATACATATTCAAAAACAAGGTGATTTGAGTGAATGCGTGTATGTGTGTGTTTGTGTGTATGTGTGAGTGTGTGTGTGCGTGCATTATGTATGTTATCTGTTGCAAAAGTGATTCAGTCTCGCTGTTGGTAAGTTATTTATTACTTACCAACAGCGAGATTATCCATTCCGTTAATATTTTTTTGCATTCATGATAATTCTTGGGGTAGATGTAAATATGTTTATTAATAGCAGGCATGAGAGGCGGCTTCTTAACCACTGGGCTATCACGACATCTTTAATACTACAAATATTAATATGCTATTATTATAATGAAGAGGTAAAGGCCAGAAGCTAATAATAAATATTTGATTTTATTAAGATTTACCTAATCGACAAAGTTTTTAATACTTTTCTTCTCTGTTTCGTGTACCTCGGCCTCACAGTGTAATACAATTTGCTATGTAGGATAGGAGTGCTAAGAACTAGAAGAACTAAGAACTAGAAGCTAAGAACATGCAATATGTTGCACACTTAAAACTTTCTCTTACGTAAAACAACGCGAGCACAGCTTGACTTAAAGTATTAAAGAGACTTTCTAGACCTAAACTGAGGACGTTCGCAAAATTTAAAGCAATCATTATTTCAGAGTTACAAAAAAATATATTAGCAAGCTAGAAAGGAGCATGACGAGATCTAAATTGCAGATTTTCGGCGACAAAGATCAATTTTGGAAAAGAAAAAGTAAGTTATGTGTTTTGAGAGAAAAAAATGGTCATTAAAGTATCAATTTTGATCCTACTGAAGGACATTTAAGAAAAAAGTTGCCTAGATTTTGGCTAATATGATTTGAGTAAGAACAAAAAGTTGTAGTCGGCCTTTCTGAATTCAAAAGAAGCATTACTTTGTTAAAAGTTCGAGCAAAAGCATAACAATAATTCTATAGGTTACTCTTAATTCGAGAAACTTCAGTTTGTAGAGACTTGATTTTTTTATTATTGATAACAACACAACTGCCATAACCATTCAACCCCAAATCGGTAGACAATATTTTACAATATTAAAAGCATATCACATATAAGGCAATTTTTGTGATCTCATTTAAAGAACAGGAAAATAAGTCTAACCTTTTCGCGATTTCGTTAAGAGATTTTGGATTGTCTGACACAGAATTATGTATTATGGCATTGGTAAAAGAAAAATCCTTAGTCATTAATATTGTGCTGCAAAGCTTTGCTCGAATCTCACAAAGCGTTATTAAATATTACAAAACCTTCGAAAACAGGAAAAAAAATCCCCGAAAATCCTACATTTACCCATATTTTTCTCTAGGTAGGTACCTACCTTCAAAGTGATGGTAAACATCTCGGCACACAGATACGTACCTAGGAATACCTACCTATACGTTATTCTCAACGGGTATCCTCGGTTCCTATTACGTCGGCACGGCTTCATTGAGGCTCGAATATTTTATAACCCAGCTTCCAACCCTCCACAGCCATCAGCGCAAACCTTTAATAATTGAATTTCAGGTGTTTGATAGCAAAAAAATAATGTTAGGATATTCTTAAGTACGGTTTCATAGAAAAATATGAGAATGAAAAACAATTTTATGATTTTAAATCTTTTATAATGTAAAAAGTGATTTTATTTATTTATTATGAAATTTTGCCAACAGCTTCTGATATAACAATCAATCTCGGGATATTGCAAATTCCAATCACAGGTCAACTAGTTATCAAATTATCATGAGAATAACACATTTTTTATTGGTAAGAAAAATTACAAGTCAAATTTTTTGCTAAATGATGAGACGTGGCGGTGCAAAAATGATTAAACACTTGAAATAATTACATTAAAAACGTAGTCATTTAAAATAATATCAAGTACTTTGAATAATAAAATAATTGCATAAACCGAAATAATTAGATTAAAGTCATAATTAAATTAAAGACCCAGTCACTCAATATAACTATAATAAATTGAATAATACGAATAATTGATTGATTAATATTTAACACAATTTCCATTAATTAATTATTAGTTGTCACTTGTTTTACTGTCTGCCAGCTCTTTATGGAGTAGGTAGAACGCTTTTTGAGTCAGCCAGCATTTAAGTTTTGCTTTAAAACCTGATCTCGTCGCAGCCGAGGTAACTGACGAAGCAGTTTGTTTAATATTTTAGGGCCTATAAATGTGTGTAAGCTTTCCAGATTTTGAGAGTCGATGCGGCTTATTGGCTTGCCGAGTGCGGTACTCATGTCTATCACGTGAACATCACGGCTTGTAGGATAACTATGCTCGGTACGGTAAGGTCCGTATCCCTAGCGATACAAAGAATGGTCTTGCAGAGGTTTCTTGCGGTATCCTTGCAATTGCTCGGACTGCTCGTTTCTGCATCCGGAAGACACGTGCTCTATCAGCTATCAGCCCCATATTGGAGAACCGAGTGAACGGTCGCAAAATAACACGTTCTACTATATCAGGAGCGACCACTCGTGATAGCCTGCTGAGTGCGTAACAAGCGCTGCCGAGCTTAGAACACAGTAGATTACTGATATGGTCGTTCCATTTCAAGCCTCTGTCATACTGAAATCTAGTAGACTCCACTTGATCGATTTTTACTTGGTCTATGAATACTTTCAGATTTCTTGTTTGCCGTCCTGCCAAAGAAAATGTTAAAAAGTGGGTCTGTTTAAGATTTAAAGCTAGATTATTTAGCTCGGATCAAGACAACATTTCTGTCGCCACAGTGTTCAGACGTCGCTCCAGAGCGTCTAGATCACCAGATCTAGATGTTACAGAGCGCAGACTACGACAGCGACATCATCAGTACATAAACACTTCACCTAGGCTGAACACAATTGAAAAGATCGTATAGCAAGAGGGTAAGATATTTGACACAGATGGGCCTTGAGCCACATCCATGTTGGTCGTACTCACGACCGTCGCAAGCAGAAGTCAGATCCACTCGGATCTGACTTCTGCTTGCGACCATATTCTGTAGTCAAGCCCTCCCCTTGACCTTGACCCCCCCCCCCCCCCTTGACCTTTGGCTCACTAGATCCGTTAGAATGTCATGAGCAGTACCCATTGTTCTGTAATGGCTTATGAGAATGCATGAAGAAATAATAAAACACAGCAATCACAATTATTGCAATAGTTATTACGAATTTAATGTTCATCGATCAGTCTTTGGCGTAATATTATAACATGGCCGTCATGAAAAAATCCAGAGAGTTTGCTTAGGATTTGTCTAAAAATCACGCCACAGTAGTCAAAGCGGAAAATTGTATGAAAATTCATTTAGGCCATAGCGCGTTTAACGTGCTACATCTTATATCTATAGATACATGCAAAATTAAGTCTTAAGTTATACTTGCACTGAATAAGTAAGCTGTTACCTCTGCGGCACTCTCTTTCTCACAAAGAGAGAGCCGCAGAGGTTATTTACCACTACTCTCAAGTAGTGGTAGATTTTATGATGACTAGTTCTTATGTTCTCGTTGTTTTTACTTTTGAAGATAAATATATAAGTACACTGGATCGTTATTATTGTTCTAGGTACCCACCCTCTTGCTTTTCTCCTTCTCTTTCTTTTCTTCTTGTGATTTATTTTCCCGTCATTCATACGAGTGTCCTTCCAAACAAAGCTATTCAAGGTTATGAACCACTTGACTTTAACTTTTTTAGGTTGCCATTAATTGACATTGACATCATAATAAATCATTCTTATAATACATGGATCGAATTTAAACTCTGACCTTGAGATTAGTATAAAACTCAAATCCCACCAAAAACACTCTCATACTCACCAAGACAAGAGCAAATGGCTCACACTGTCAAAAGTTATCAGATCTCTACGTATAATCTCTACTTTACTATCTACACTTCACAAACTCTACACCTTAGTCAAAATATGTATGTGGCTAGGCCGTTTCGCTACAGATACATGGGTGCTAGGTGAAAAATGTATTCACTGTTCATTACTTTTCTGTTAAACAATTGTTCTTGTAGTAACTAAACAGCCAAACCTCATACATATTTTGACTAAGGTGTAGAGTTTGTGAAGTAAGGCTAGTAAAGAAGAGATTATACGTAGAATTCTGATAAATTTTTGACACTGTGAGCCATTTGCTGTCGTCTTGGAAACATTTTACATGAAAATGTTTTTGGTGGAATTTCACTTCTTTTTGTAAGTTTTATAAGACATTATATTTTTTTATTTTACACACACTACTAACCACATTTACTAAACACATTTAGCACTAAACGTATTACATTGTCATTTTGTCTCATTTTACTTCAAACGATTAACCGATTCAAATTCAAAAATATCAATTTTAGTGACGTGTGGTGCCGTCGATATAAAATAAACTATGCTATAAAAAACATACACAACAACTCATAATATACAGAACTGTCAATGCTAACTGACAGTGTAGTTAGAATAACCTTACCGACTATAAATTAATAGTTTAGGCAAGAAACCAATTCGATTAATAAAAACAAATCAAAATTAATACACAATTTCATTGTAGCGAAATTTTAACATTTATAGTCGAAATTTGTCAAACATGTTCACCGATCCGACTAGATTTTGTAAGTTTTTGATTAGTACCTATAATTGCCTCCTTGATACCATGAATTAGGCATTTACGCACATTGCACATCTATGCAGTGAATACTGACCAATCTCAACAGCTTTCAGCGACATTCAATATACCACAAATGTCCATTCATCTGATTGATTCAGCTGTTTCAATACCAATAGAAAACCATACAATACCAATCAGAGAGTACTCAATTCAACCCGGTTTGCAAACAGATATATAGAGCAGATACAAATAGACCAACACATGTTTTAACTATTGAAGGAAGTTGTAAACATACGAGAATGACTTCTGAAAATAAAGGATCGTTACCTACACACTATGAAATACGTGGCGTTGCGAATTGTTTTACGGTTCATATACCTACATAATTATTATTTGTTGGTAGTTGGTCCACCTGTACCCCAAATTGTCTATTTAGTCCAGTTGATTGAACTAAGCGCTTTATTTAAACTAATAAGACTCAAATCTTTTTCAAAGGTCCTTGCAAATTATGATAGGTGTTTGGTAATGTATTTAGAGTGTATTTACGTGTATTTAACACTAGCTTTTGCCCCCGACTTCGTCCGTGTGAATGTCGGACGCAGTCGAAATCCCGGGTTAAAAAATACCCTGTGTCCTTCCCCGGGGTTAAAGCTCTCTTCATATAAGTTTCATCAAAATTGGTTCAGCTGTTTCATCGTGAAAGCGTAACAGACAGAGTAACTTTCGCATATATAATATTAAAAAAAAAAAAATAGTATGAAAGTATGGATTATTTTAATCATCATTGCTGGTGACAATAATTTCTACAAAAAACCAACCTGAAACGCATTGAGATTGCCTTCAAACACATTTGAATTATGACCACAATGGCCTTTTCAGGCCAATATCGAAAAAATTTGGTGGACAAGGCTCATAAATACTTATTTAGATTAATTCGGAAACCGCGCTTCCGATAACATCGGAATCGAAAGAAAGGATAAATTGTGGTGGAAATTGGAAAGTGCCAAGGAGATTTATCTGGTTTGAGGGCAATATCGGTTAGGCCCATTAGGGTCGGCCGGAGAATGGACTTCTATCCTATTGTCGTTTACCAGCGGCCCAGTTTTTATACTACCTATATAAAAAATATATGGGGGACGAAGGGATAGAGCGAGTAATATATTGTATATCTTTATCAGTTAGAGGAGTAAATGTCATGTTATAAAATGCAAAATTAGGTGTGAAATTGCCGCTGCGATGTACGTTGTATGCAAATGAATATGTATATATATGTTTTAACCATTTGGGGTTGAAACATTTGGGCCATGGGTGAACCGATTTTGATGAAATTTGGTATGAAAATAGCTTGAACACTGGGGAAGAACATAGGCTACTTTTTAAACCACAACTTTGGCCGCATCCGCGATAACCGACATTCACGCGGACGAAGTCGCGAGCAAAAGCTAGTATACTATATATTACTATACTCCATTTACAATAGCATTAGACAGAAGTTAAAAAAGGTTCTTTTTAATGCACACTTTGTTATAAAAGTACAATAAACATGCTAAAGTTACGATAGACATCGAATTTATTATAATCCATTTTTACAGTAGCTGTCGCACGTATTTGTAACTATTTTAATAATTTATCTTCTAAAATTATGTGGCTTTCATTTAGTTGTATATTTAATTCCAATTTAAAATTACAGCGTCAATGCTAAAAACCTAACAGAAGCAGGGATGAACAATACCTGAAACGTTATTCGTTTCAATGTAATTCTACCAAATTTAAAAAAAAAAAATTACAAAAAAGACAACCGCCTTCAAAAAGTATTAAATAACTTTCAATTTGCAATTCGGCTTTGGTTTTGCTTGTTGTTTTGTATTGCCACCGACTTGCGAATTGAAAGTTATTTAATACTTCTTGAAGGCGGTTGTCTTTTTTGTAAAAAAAATTTTTTTTCGCTTTTTAGTGCCTTCTTCTCATCATAGGAATTAATTACGAAACGGCGACTCTAAATAAAATCTGTCATCTTTTAATTTTCAACCCTTAGGGATGGAATATTTTCTTGAAATTTTTATTGGACCAAATTTGAGGTATACGCTATTAATTTAAAAAAAAATCATCGAAATCGGACTGCACTAAAACAATTTATGCATGGTCAAACAAAAATAAATATATAAAAAATACTAAAATGTTCATAAAATGAAACTACTGGGCTAATTAATGTTCAATTTTTATGGGACCAAATGGCAACAATTCCGCATCAAACTAAAGAAGAATCACCTAAATCGGAACATAATCTCGGAGTAATCGATGTACATACATAAAAAAAAACCAACCGAATTGAGAACCTCCTCCTTTTTGAAGTCGGTTAAAAATGTTACCTAATCTTTACAAGACTTTTATTCTGTTTATAATATTATACGTCCATAATTAGTTCTATCTTAGATCTATTTATCAATGTCATGTTAAAATGAGTTTTATTAAAATTGTTTTAACTAATCTTTGAAATAAAATGTTTTGCATTCCTGCTTTTATGAGCCTCTTTTTTCTAATGCTATTATAAATGGAGTGTAGGTATTGTTTAATAAAGCTTAATGAAATATTTAATTTAAATCGCCTATGTTAAAAATATAACTTAGAAAGTTGGTAGTGAAAATAATTGTATACTCAACTATCGCTGCTCGTGCAGGTTATTTTAGGGTGCTAAAAATAACGATAATACTCCTCTCTAAAGGTTTGCCATTACCATTATACTGCGAATATTATTTCAGGGCGTACCTACCTACGTTATTCTTATGTAATGACTCCCAAATTTTAAATAAAGGGTGAGGCAACTACTAATGTTTGACTTCGAAGCAAATAGAAAAAGGTATTGTAACTATTATTGATAATATTATTACCCATCAAAATCAAACTCAAACTCAAAAGCATTTGTTTAAAATTAACCATTTACTGGCACTTTTGAATTGTCACGAAGTCAGTCAGTCAGAAAACTGAAGCTAGTTACTCGTTCTAAACAGTAGGTCAGTAGGTCCGTAGTCGTGTAGAAGCATGTTCTAAGTTTGAGGTACTTCTACAAATCAAAAGCCGACCAAGAGCAAATCGGACTCGCACAATTAGTAGTACTTAGTAGTGTCAAGAAAAAATGTCTTAGTAACACAGACGGAAAAAGATTCCGTTTTCCCTTTCTGATATGAAACCCTAAAAGTACATTTCGTAGTGCTACACGTGCTACTTCATAAACCACGTGCTACTACTTAAAACACGTGCTTTGTACATAGGCTTATAAGGGGGTTTTTGGATGAGTCATACCTCCCACGTTCTCTCTATTCCTCGGAATTTAATGCTACAATCCATAACCGACACTTCGATAAGTGAATATTTAATCAATTTACGTCAAAGTTTTCTTAATGATAAGATGGCCTGATTAAAGCTCCTGCCTTTCACACATGAGGTTGTTGGTTAAGAAAAAAAGGAAAAGAAAGAAATATATTTATTTATGTGAAAGTGACGCATATAAAAAAAGAATATAAATATTGTTGTTTAAAAAACCTAAGACAAAAACAAGTAAATGTATATTTAAAAAAAATACCTATATAAATAATGTCCTAGACGCAAATAATGCGTCACTACCGCGCGAAACGGCTTACGCAGCATAAATGGCGTGGTCCGTGCACAAAGCGTACGCTGCCGCTGTCTCGGAACAATAAATAAAACATCTGCATTTATTTATTGTTCCGAGGCACAGAACAATAATACTCTCACCGGTTCGTAACCGGACACGAAACTAAAACTGTCACTTATGTTTAAAATACCAGCCGGTCCATTAAATTTTGTACCTAATCACTTGGTGAATTTGGGTGAAGGAGCATAAGAATCGAAATTTGGTTATTTGATTAATAGATTCTTAACCCGAACTATTAAGTAGGTACCTATTCTATAGGTATATCGATTAATCATGTCAGAATAACAATAAAATACTGTGTATATTTAAATCCCAATTTGGATTCCGATCTTCAGCTGTTCCGAATATATATATATAAATGTTCAAGCTTGTAATCAGTAACCTTGACAGGACAAATCGCAAGCAGTCTAGGACCCTGAATTAAAATGGAAATTTTGATCCCCATCTTTAGTTGTAAACAATCATTGGCCATGTTAGAATCTGTTACGTTGAGAGGACGAATATCAAGTAGTCTAAGATCGCGGAATAAGACCACGGGAGAAGGTATTTAGATAGGTACTCGTATATCCGTGGGGTATAATCATAATAATTTGATGAATTTGACGACACGGTTGGCGCAGTGGCTGAGCGATCGACTGCTGCGCAGCGTGTTGTGGGTTCGGTTACCGCCCAGGGTAAACATTTGTGTGATGAGCACTTGTGTTTGCCTTGTGTCTGGGTGTTGTTTATTTATATATGTACCTATGTATTTACAAAAAAAAAATGTATTTGTGTATGTATATCAGCTGTCTGACACCCATAGTACAGGGTCTCCCTAGTTTGGGGTCAGATGGCCGTCTGTGAAAATGTCCCCACATATTATTATTATTATTATATTTTATATACTTTATGTATCTCGGGACCCAGAGGTCCCGGGCCTTTGTAAGGCGTACGAGGAGCCGAAGCCAACTCGCAGAGGCCCCTTAGGTAGCTTTATATGAAATAAGACATCAACCGACGATTATCCCTGTATGCACTATGCAAGTGCACCCAAGGACAACCCTCGGTTGGTGCAGGACTATTACAGGACATGGAAACTAACAGTACTGGACTATGGGTATGGGTTGCTAAAGTGACTTAGTTACCTGGAACTATGAAGTGACTATGGCCCCTGCCTAATCAATGTTTGTATACATGGATAAAATAGCAGGGGGTGACTTGCACACTCACTAAATGGGCCCCCTGAAACAGTCGCTAGCACGAAGTGACGTAGCGACAAGGGGGTAACATATCTTGAGGTGCTAGAGGAGTGGAGAGGTATTCCACGGCTATCAGGACAATCCCGGAAGTACGGCCAAGATCCCTACCAGCGTCTTACTGGAATACTTCCTTACCCCGAGCACGAATGCTCTCGCGAGTTTCCACTCTAACCGGCCAATTAAGGCAAGATAGAGGTGGGAGCTCCGTTCCTCATCTCTGGCTTGCCCTTATTGAAAGGCAAGCTAGAGATGAGGAATAAGACTTCTCCCGGGAGATCAGGTCCGTGGGGTCGCTACTGCCCAACAGCTCGCCACAAGCTGCCCTGCGGGTTTATTATTATTATTATTATAATAGCGTCTAAATTACAGATAATAATATGCAAACTCCTATGAAACACTATTCACACAATCATTTGAAAACTGCTGCAAGCACCGAAAACTTCAAACGGCGTAATATAATAGCCTTCTTGGAAACTATATGTTTGAGCCGTTTGTAGTGGAGTGATCTCTAAAACCATGGGGTCCAAGTGCTTATCTTGTTTTTTGGGACATCGCCAAGCAGCTGGATATTTACTGAATGCAATCTGTCATATCGCATATTGAGACCTTATAGGTAAAAGTGGAAGCAACAATGAACACCTTAGTGAAACCAACTGTGGGCAGACGCCCTCTTTCTGAATGCATACATAAGATAAAGAAAACACGTATCATTGTCTGACTGTTGCTCGTACATAAGTATGCATTCAGAAAGAGAGCGTCTGCCCACAGTTGGTTTCACTTAGGTGTTCAGAGTGTTGCCTCCACTTTTACCTATAACCTTCTTGGTCGAGACATGCGTCTTTCGTAGTAACGATTTAGTACAGGGTAAATAAAGGTTAGTTGAAGTGACTGACATTCATCTGTCAGATGAATGATCATCGTCTCGAATATAAAGCATTTTACAAGCTTTTGTTGAATTCTGAATATAAAATATTAAACACGATGACAAATAGAAAAAACTTTGTGTTATTTGTTTGTTTATGTAAATTGAGAGAATATTCTGTACCAAATTCATACCTAGAGTTATATTTTGTTAGGCTTTCTATTATTTAAACCCGATTAAATAGTCATTTTAATTGATTATACGCGTCCGCGTGATTGTAGGTTAGCGCGGATGCAGACGAAGTCGCAGATGAAAAAGTAGCCTATGTCCTTTCCCAGGCTTTAAGCTATTTTAGTACCGAATTTCGTAAAAATCGGTTCAAGCGGTTCATCGCGAAAGCGTAACAGACAGAGTTACTTTCGCATTTATAATATTACTTAAAAATATTAAATATAAATAGTATGGATTTGTTCCTATAGTTTGATTGGTTTGATTAACTTGTTCCAAGCGGACGTGACTCGCAACATCATGTTCTCGAACTGCTGCCTTTTTAGGGTTCCGTACCTCAAAAGGAAAAAACGGAACCCTTATAGGATCACTTTGTTGTCCGTCTGTCTGTCTGTCTGTCAAGATTCTTAATCTCGGGAACGCGTGGAGGTATCGAGTTGAAATTAAAACCATACACTCAAGTCTACGGTCCTTTGATGCTGTAAAAAATCAACCCTCTAAAAAAACTCTGTCGCTCTGAAAAATAGATACGGCCGTTCATGTCGAAATAAAAACGCATTTATAATATTAAGTAGATTAAAGTATGGATTAAGTAGGAAGTATGGATATGTACCTACAAATATGTACGGAACCCTCAGTAGGCGAGTCCAACCTCGCACTTGTCCGTCATTTTTTTTATACAAGGTGACACGTAAGAACTATCATGTTCTGTACTTACCTGTATAAAAAAAAAACAATCTAATCATCTGGAATATTGGCAGCCATATACAAAGAAAAATACACGCATGGCGTTATATGCGCTCTGCTTGTAGTTTTACTATGTAGTACTATTAAGTATTCTGTGGTTTTACCAAAGTTGGCATGTGTATAGCGACCGGCAGTACATTTTCACTTGATCGGTACATTTTAGCTAATCTCCGTGCAAGCATAAGTATTGCTTTTCGCAGCTATCATTCTCCTTTGTCTTTCCAGATCCTCATTATCTTTCAACTTCTCTATTAAAATATGACTCAATTTAAAGCTTTTAACAACTTTTAATTTATTGTTACACAACAATAAATCAGGTACCTATAGGTAATGGACTATTATCATATCTGAAACCCATGATTTCCGTTTTTTTACATTTGTACTTAACACCATGCTTTTCTGCGTACATTTCACAAATGTTCAATATTATTACAACGCCTTGATAGAGTAAGTTTTTATACTTAGTTTGGAACAATAGAAGAGCAATCTGTTACACATAATTTACGCACTATTGTTAGGTGTAACCTCAAATGAACGTGCGGTCGCTTTTAGAGGTTCAAATAGTGGTTTGTTGTTATTTACTTATTTATTTATTTTACTTTATTAAAACGTTTAGGATCAGTTACATTAATGAAACATTGAAACACTGTGAAATATAAGACAGAAAAGGTAAAAAAATCTACAGAAGGCAAAGACAAATAAACCAAAAAATAATGAATTTAATATTAACAAATAGCTAATTACAAGGTTCCAATAAGAATATTATTTAAAACAACACTACTAGTTCTGACATAGATACTAATAAAATCTTCGTCTATTCATCCGTTATTTTAGTGATGAGCCCATTTTTTTTACTATATAGGGTTAAAACTACACATCCTACCTATCAAGCTAAGTACTGCGAAATAATTTGGAAAAATCGCTGTTTATGAAGTGTGAGAAAAAGCGCGCAAAACATTGTGCTTATGAGTATTTAAACCGTACAGGAGTCTGAAGATAGGGTAGAATATTTAAAGTAAAGTTATAGCACTAAAAACTTGTATTTGTCACAAAACGTAAAAAAATCCCAACCTTTGTTCCTTTATTATCTCCGTAGCCAAAAGGTCCCCAAATATTTAACATTTAACATTTCGATTTGTTAATTGTCTTGTAACACAAGGCATTTAAAGAGGTTTCCTATTAAAACTGAACACGTGCGTAACGTATATCATTACGTATTTGTATGCTTGCATTTCAAAATGCACGCAGTCAGTGGCTTTTATTTTTCGCGGCACTGCATGGCAAGGGATTTTATGTAACAGAGCATAATACACCTTAAAGTCGTGACAATAATAATTATATTTGAAATTTCAATGACCATTGTTGTAGCTTCAAAATCAAATGCAATGCGATGTCGTGTCTCATTCATTTCATGTTCAAAATTTTGGAAATTAAAAGACTGATTTTAAGTAAACTTGATGCTATACGCAAGATACTTAGTTGTTAAGAGTCAGTTTGAAACATTTGGTTCGAACCATTTAACATCTAAATGTAGCTTAAGAATATTATGGTTCAAAAACAACAAACATTACACGGGCTTCGAGCCTACCACAAAACAAACAATCAAACAGAATGATCTTCCATGAACTTTGATGGACATCCACAATGATAAGCAATTCCATCACATGGTGTTTAGATTTAGTTGCCAAAACAATTATTCAGTTAAAAGAGGCTCTTTGAAGAAGACGTATTGAACACGTAATGACTACGTAGTCTTCGTAGATAGGAATCAATCACGACGTTTACGAAGGATCGGTACTATAAATCTAACGCGTTAACCTTTGTATCTATGCCTATGTGTAGGAAGATATCGCAAGGAAAATTGTGAAAATGCCTACAAAAAGAAATACTAATGCTGTAGGCGAAAAGTGTGAGTGAATGATTGAAAGCAATGTGGTTCTCGTACGGAAAATCCTCTTCTCTGAAAACATTTATTTTTTCAACGTCTTTTTGCACGTCGCTACTTACCCGTCTCACACTGGTATATTTTCTATTTGATTTTCGTGTGCGTGTGAATTTTATTTCTCTAACTCCTATACATTTAGTCATAGGCATTCAGACACAGTGCATTGAAAACATATTTGTACAGACAGCGCCATTAACTGGTTACCACTCACGCATTAAAATTAAATCGAAAAGGGGGTAACCAGTTAATGACGCAGTCCGTACACAGCTGGTTTACAGGTAGTTGTTACGGGTCTGGCTGTTTGTGTACGAGTATGTTACAGAATATAGGAGAAACTACTAGTGTGGGGTAACGTTTTTTAAAAAAGTGAAAACAAAAAGACAAAGTCATGTCGGTATAGTCATACAAATTATTTTGTTGTATGATTGCGAAAGAAAATTGCTCAATCACCACGCTAATCAAATTGTATCGGCATGTATATACCTGGAAAGCATTCTAGAATACAAGTTGGGAAAATTTTATCAAAAAAAAATCCTATTCCGTACAAATGCAATAGATACCTACTACGTTAAAATTTATGGAACAGCAGTTTTTATATTAGCATCGTAAAATTTTACCTCTAAGGCCTACAATCATGTATTTAATTGAAGGCAAACGGTTGTTTAAGTCCCTTTAATTATGCTTATGAAAGAAGATGTGGTTGAGCTAAGCGGTGGTGATCATCGCATCATGTTCGTGAACAGGCGCTTTCAGTTTAGTGGTCGACCCTTAACTGTTTGTTTTATTAATAGTTGTGTAGTGTATTGCTGTTCACTTACATTGTTTTTACATAAAGAAGCAACATGATAAATGTGACCAGGATTTTAAACAGATCCTTGCTCGTTCTTTTAAGAAACCTAACAGCCCTACATTTTAGATCGAGCAACTAGCTTCAACTTTCTGACTAACTAACCGCGCATCTCCTTGACAATTCAAAAGTGCCTGTAAATGGTTTCATTGAAATAAAAGACGCGTCAGCGATAGGAGATTCATCTTTATTTACTTTAAGGTACGTCGAACAAGCTAATTGGTTTACAGGCAAAAATATTCATCTCTACCTACACTCACAATTTATTTATTTATTTATATTTTTTTTATATTTAGTGCGTAGGTACCAGGTATATCTAAGTGCTCGAGATAAGAACATGAAATAAAAAATTAAATTAAAAATTAAAAAAAACCCCCAACGCAAAACATAAAAGCGATTATGTAAAAAGTAAAAAATAATACTTTTGTTGAGCCATCAAATGTTTGTTCGTTGAAATGGCGCTATAATGTCGCGGCGGGGTAAAGTTGTAGGTTGTTGGTGTTGTTGTTGTTGTGCCGTTGTTGTTGTTGTGTTGTTGTTGTAGTAGTTGTGTGTTGTTGTTTTGTTTTGTTTTAATACAAAAAGGCTTCTAAATATTCCTCCGCATCGCCGTCATCTGGAAATATACCCAAGAGATTGGCGGCATTGCCACGTTGGATGGCAATGCTTAATCTCTGACCAAAGTAAAAATCAGCTCACGGGAAGTGTCAACCAACCGATATAATATACTTTTAAATATATTGTTTTTATTGTATGTAACGTATGCCAACCAGCGATGGACCGCAGTGTTCAGTATGGTATTTTCGACTTGACTTTCATGCGGACGCAGTCGCGGGCAGAAACTAGTATGAAATAAAGGCTAATTTTGTGTAGAACTAAAGATTTTAACATTGTAGCCAAGCGCAGCAGCATTCTAACTCACCAGATCTTAATGATTGAAGCACGCTTGCCTAGGACGAACCAGTTTGCTCGTTTCTTGAAGATACACAGATTGTATTTATCGGGGAACCGAGAGGCGGGCAGTGAATTCCACAGTCTGGCAGTTCACACAATAAATGTGGAAGCAAAGCGCTTGATTCGAGATTGGCGAATTTGTACCATATAGCGGTAACGCTTAGCCGTATCTCAGCTCGTCTGATGATGGAATAGGGTTGGGGGAATTAGGTTGTGCAATTCCAATTGGGTAAAATTCACATTTAATTTCACGGATACTTAAAGACTCCCTTTCACTGAAAGTATTTGTGCCAAGACACTCAACGGTTTTTCGACGTACCAGCGATCTTAAGGGGTACCGTACTTCAGTAGTTTGGGGCCGTACTCAGGCAACAAAAGTAGATTAATACTATTACATTTTCATATCTTCTAAAAAGGCATAAAAACAAATACGATGTAAGTAATACTTTACAGTATTTCGGGTCATAGTCAAGAGTTTATTATATCTTGATTTTCTATACTGTTCGTATTTCCTTCTGCTCAAGTATTATGATTTGAAAAACTGAAGTGTTAATCGACTTTCGTTGCTGACCGTACTAAAGATAAATATTTGCTTTTTTAAAACGAAATGAATAAGTCAAACTAAAACCGAATGAACCTATTACTATAATGTAAGACAAAACGTGTACAATGTCTTTTGTTTACTTGTCTCTACACGTGACTTCGTTCGCCTGAAACTTAGATATGCCATAAAAGCGTACGTATTGTTCTTAATTGGCAGTAGTGTAGCTTTCTATCAGCGTAATATTTTTTTTAATTAGGCCAGCTATTCCAGAGATAACCTCTTTCGAAACAAACATTACCTGCTCAGTTTTTTAAATAGTAAGGTTTTACTAAAGTAACGTTCTAAATTAACACTATTTACCTTTTTTTTCTATTATACAATATAGGCAGCAAAAACATAATAAAGATTTCATGCATCTAGTAATAGAATTACTGTGAACTCATGTCGCAGTGGAATTTAGTTCAAACAGCGAATAACCTTAGCCTTAGCCGGCTGGTATTTCTATTGTCAGACATTATTTGTAATAGTCGTACAAATATTTGTCAGAAAATATATGCATATTGTCATACCATGAAATCACACTTCTAATTAAAAGATAATGAATTAAAACGCATCACAAATATAATTTAAAATCGTGTGCAAAATATAATTCTGCGTGGCATTTACGTAATTACGCAATTACGCAAGTTAGAACTCTGTAGGATTTGGTTTTAAAGTCATTATCAAATAACCAATAACACTTCCGAAGCATGTTGCTGCTCTCTGCGTTGATCGTTATTCTTAGTAACTAAACTGCGAACTAGAATCTATTTTAAAACTATTTGGTAAATTACGCTGTTTAGTTATACAAATAATATTTGTTGTGCCCACGTGGTGTGCCTCATGAAAATTAAACGGGACGGTGCAATTGGCAAAACAAAAGATTTGTTTTGAAATATCTTAAGTTATATTTTTTTTTAACTTGTGACGCAGCCGATTTCGCACAGATTCCAACAACCCTGGCGGATTTTCCAAAATAATTATTTCGTACGAACCTTGGCCTGATAATAGGCCTACCAAACACACCAAAAGCCGTTCTGAAGTGATGATCTATTATACATGTGGCAATTGCGCAAGGTACCTACTTGATACTACTAATCAATCGACATACTTTTTATGAGCTGTCAAGCCGCGATTCCCTTTGGATTTTATATGGAAATAGTAAAATGTGACGTCACTTAGGTATTTGCAGACTCAATTAACTGAAGAAAATTTTGAAGAAACACTATCTGTCATATTGTTCATACTCCTTTTTTGTTCGTTTAAAAAAAAATAACAAGTTAGTAAATTTAATTAAATAAGTAAAATAAGTTTTAGCTACACACACGTTATGTTTGTAAAAATAACATTTTTAATACTGTTCACAAAAACAATTGCCGAGGAACTATTTACAGATTGGTAGAATTTAATTCAAACTATGTTGGTTGTGTACATTTTTAACTAAAAAAAGTAACTATTTAGGTACTGATTTAAATTCAACTAAATATCGTATTTTACAGGTAAGTGAAAATTAATCGGGTTTTCAAGGTAAACGTAAAGTATATTTTAAGAGAAGTCGTTTCTTGGGATTATGGATAAATGGTGTTAAGTACAAAATTGATTTACTTTTCTATAGCCCTATGATATGTCTATATTTATAAAAATGATTCCCTATTTACCTTGGTCACCACGCGTGAACGGCTGGACCAATTTCGCTAATTCTTTTCTTGTTGTGTTTGTTATTGTTTGGAGAAGAAGAACATGAAAAAAATATCTAAGAAATAAGTAGGGTATGTAGGGTAGGTAGGGTATGTAAAGTAGGGAGGGTAAGTAGGGTATGTAAAGTAGGTAGGGTACGTAGGGTATGTAGGGTTTGTAGGGTAGGTGGTAGGGTAGGTAGTGTATGTAGGGCGGGTAGGGTAGTTAGTGTAGGTAAGGTAGGTAGATAGGCAGCAGGTAAGTAGGTAGGTAGGGACAGGACAACGTCTTTCGTGTCAGCTAGTTTTTTTTTATAAATTCTGTTCACCTTCTCTGTATTCTAAGAGAATACATATTATCACTTAGGTACCGGTTAAACCTTCCAGTTTTTATCTTTTTAATACGACGTCTCTGTGTGATCATTAAAATCCCTCAAGATTCAAGACCTAACAATAAAAAATAATATTATTAAATTACTATTTACAAAGTAAGTAGGTACAAGTATATCTTCAACACTATCAAATAACATAATAACAAAATGACGCAGAGAAAATAACAAGGGCCAGAAACCGGACGCGGATCCAAATTGATACCGACCGATTACTATCGAACATTTGATGAAAATACTAACACTTCAGTACAGTCACGAACATAATACGGTACAACATTAGTTTCGTGGGCAATAAAATAAATAATTTTGTTTCGTATTGTGTTGATTGATTGAAGGTTTTTTTTTTTGCGGATGGTATGTACACCCGCTAGATCTGCAATTGTACATTATTGTCAATCTTAAGAAAATTAAAGTAATAATTGGATGGTATTGTCTTATATATTTGTCTTATGATTTTTATATATTGTCTTATGGTCAGTAACTAAACAGATTTTCTACTAACTGTCATTTGGTTTCTTAAACATTTCTTGCTATTTTCACAATTTCAGACCTCTCTATATAGTATAAATCTTCCTTGGTGAATTAAGATGAAGTGAGTTTGAGATGAGCATTCATTCCGCCTAGATATGATGAGATTAACAGCTAGGCATTGCACCCCCAGAAATTCGTAGGTGTATGGCTAGCCGCATAGAAAGGGCGAAACTAGAAGACGACCCTCGCCACCCAATGCATAATTATTGCTCTGTGCGTCAGAGACTAAAAGCCGGAGAAGTTTTCTAAGATGCGTAAGTCCATCTGATGGCAACACCTCAGAAAGATGCGATCTTTGGCGCGATAAGTGCAATCCCCCAGAAAATTTTATGGAGCCATCGGAAACCCTTTTTTCTGGGCTCTGAACTGCCTCTGCACCCAGGTTGGCCGCAGCAAAGAGAATCTTCAAAGGTGGGGGTTCTTAGGTGATGCCAATCTTCAGTACATGTGTGGCATCTCCCCGCAGACCATGGCCCACCTTCTATCCAGCGCCGCATGCTCTGTCACCTGCTCATGTGCGGACCTAATGATTGCGTCACCGGATGGTGTTGCCGTGGCTGAATTCTGGGCCAAACAAGGAATTTGACAAGAACAAACACTACTCACACTCGCACATTTACGTGCACACATACACACACACATGTAACACTTCCGTGTTTGCTATCGACACGCTAAGAAGAAGAACAGCTAGTGTTACGCCCACCTAAATTCACCGAGAAAGCATTGCTCGTGCCTCTTGAATTATCCGCTACTCGAACAATTTTCTTTCCATCTGTACACACATAAGTCTTGTTTTCTGCTCAATCTTGAATACGTCAGAGGCCAGCGTTTTCCGTTGATGTGTTATTTCGATTCAATGGTTTGAAGTGTCTGACTCTGATCCGACTACAAAGGTCACTTCATACTATAAGATAAGCTTTCCTTCACTGTGTGGATGATACGACAAATTTACTTCCAGACTCCTAAATCCAGACACCTTTTTGTAGTATTTCGTACTTGAAAGAGAAAAACGGAGCGTTTGTAAGATCAGTATGGTTCGGCTGTACCTACTACTAGTGCTGATACGGCAAACTAGAGTGCTCAGTGTAGTTTGGTTCAAAATCTTAAAAAACCACGAACCCGCCTTGCCCTTTTAGGTTTTATTTAACAATGATGACCAGCATATCAGCTTCGTAATTCCAAAAAAAAATATTGGATAGAATTATTCGATATTTTAGACACAATACCATAGCGTAAATAACCTTATGTACAAGACTTTAACGTAATAATTAACAGAAAAAATAACTTTAGCACAGAACACATACCTAATGATGACTTTAGTTTTGGAAGTTGGCGGCGTCTGTTCTGTTGTATTTTCTGCTTTCTGCTTTTTAGTACCTTCTTGTCATCCAAATCCACACACATAAAACAGAGATTGAAACCACAAAGCAAAACGTCATCCTATGTACATATATTATCCTTACTTTTTGTTGATTTTTTCATAAATTGCTGAATCAATTTCGGTAAAATTGATTCAGGTTCATATATGAGGCCACCCAAGAAGCATACCCTATCTATATATGGCATGTCTATACATGGCAGATAGAAATGGTATAACAAATATGAAAAAAATATACAGTCGAATTAAAAACTCCTCCTTTTTTAAGTCGGTTAAAAATACACGCACTGTGGGAGTCCGGAAGTGTACACGTATTATAGATCCAATATTTTGCTATTCTTCGTAAAGGCAAAAGTATCTTCTCATACAGAGAAGGCATGGCACGGGCATATAATTACTACTCTGGGTCAAGATGCATTAGCGATTTCTGACTCACATTTATTGCAAGTCCAGGTTTGCTCGCGATGTTTTCCTAGACCGATGTCAGTGATGTCCAATATTTTATAAACTTAAAAAGTACGTATTAAATTTAAAAAAAACTTGTGCGGTCGGGGGACCCCCATAAGGAACGAAGTTCCTTGTTTTACGTGTTTTTACATATAATAATTATATATATACACGAGCAGCTCGTGTGCTCATTTGTTTGTAGTAGGTAAGAGATATACGCACAAAATACACACACGCATTTCGTTACGTGACGATGGCGCCTAGCAGTAACTTGTTATTTTGTAAATAATTGGATTTAGATCACAGAAATCTTGAGCAATACTGTAATGTCTACTACGTATGCACATAATTATTAATTGTGATATCTAATACTGTCAAAAGTCTTTCATCCATTTAAAATTTACTAGCTGACGCGACAGACTGTGTCATGTCAATCGATTTTTCAATTTTCTTACCGTATAAACCTTCCCTGGACTTCCACAAATATTTCAAGACCAAAATTAGCGAATCGAATTCTCGAGTTTTAGCGAGACTAACAAAAATATTTTTTTTTATATACAGTATGGAACTCACTCATAGGCAATAAATGAAACCTCAAGTTATACTAGTCCACAAAAGTGTAGCAAAATTAAATGTTAAACTAAAAACCGAAAATTAAAAAAGTAAAATTTTCAAACAAAATAAACATTAAAATAAATTCAGTAAAAGAAAACACTCTGTTTAGACAACATACCTTGACCCCGGAGCGAAGAGCGGCAACGATGCACGCGGCCTTTTTTGTCGGCGTCAAATCAAAGTGCCGACTTTGATTCATTTGACAATGTGCGACGAAAATAAAATTCACTGAGTTCATTTTTACCGCCACTTATTTATTTCGCGATAACTGAACTGAACGAAATAAATTCAGTATTACACATTCGTTCCGAAAAGAATAGGTAGCAACTTAAATTTTCAAATTTTCAAAATGACCACCACGTTCTTGAATGCACAAGTTACACCGCCGCACAATGTTATCCCGAAGCCTGCTCAACAAATTTCATTCAGGATCCAGAGCCATGGCTTTTAATTTGTCAAAGGCGGCGACAATACGATTGCGCAGTTCATTTTCGGTTTCGGAGACCCGCGAGTAAACTTCATTTTTAATAAAGCCCCATAAAAAGAAGTCGAGAGGAGTAAGGTCGGGTGACGGAGCTGGCCACCTACGGGGGCCGTAGCGCCCAATCCATTGCTCGCCGAACATGGTGTTAAGCCGCTCTCTCGCGAGGAGTACGGAGTGTGGAGGAGCTCCATCTAACTGAAACCATACCCTCGTGTAAGCTACCACAGACAATCCATCTAAGTATTCGGTTATTGGTTCGTTAAGAAGATCTAGAAACTTCTGTGCATTCAGGTTTCCGTTGATAAAAACAGGGCCGATTATTTGATCTCCGTGAATACCTGCCCACACATTAACGGAAAAGCGGTATTGATGAGCTGATTCCCTAAATAAATGCGGATTCGTACGGCTCCAGTGACGCATTGTTTGTCGATTCCACATGCCGTTTCGAGTAAACGTGCTTTCATCTGTCCAAAACACATCTGATAAAAAACGTTGGTCTTGCATGATTTTTTCCAGTACCCAGTGGCAGTGAAGCTCTCTAATCGGCTTATCTCGTGGCAGCAGCGCCTGCACCTTTGCATATTTATAAGGTCGTAGTTTGTTCCTTTTCAGCACTCGATGTATTGTTCTATGACTCATTCTAAATACACGCCCAGCTTGCCTTAGGCTGCAAGTTGGGTTCCGATCGAAATGTTCTAAGACCCGTTGTTCAAAGGAGGACGGAACGTGACGTGGAGCAACTCCTTCATGAGTGTTGGGTACTATGTGCTGATTTTCCCTGATCCCAAAGGATCAGGGAAAATCTGTCCAAAGACAGCTCCCAGGATTGTCCGGACACTAGTAGGGCAGACGCGAGTAGCGCCGTATCTCTCACGATAGGTACGTACAGTTAGGGCTGCATTTTGGCTGCATTCGCCATACAATAATACCATGTCAGTATACTCTGCAGCACTGTACAAATGCTGTTGTCTTGGCATATTGTTAAAAAGACACGCGTACACAAAAGTCAAGTGTCAAATTCACTGTAAAAACTAAATACATAAAACTTTAAAACACAATTTACACACACACAAAGTCAAGTAGTTAATAAACTAATAAGTGTCAATTTCACTGTAAAAAATATTAAACTTTGTAATTGTATTTATTAATATCGCGTTTTAAAGCAATGCTCGCAATTAGGTTCAACGAAATCTCTGCGAAAGCCACACACACTATCCCGGAAGAGGTAGCGCGGTAACTGACAATGCGGAAGTCGGAACTTCCGAAATCCGAAATAGCGAAATAAATAAAACTTATAATGTAGGGTCAACGTTGTAATTATCGTCCTAATCGATATCGATAAATTTTTACACTTACTAATCTGCTACCTAAACAAGGCATTAGAATACAAGATCTTTGTGTGATTCGAATGTTTTAATATTTTTAACAATAACTGAAAGAACAATAAAAAAAAACGAAAGTAACGTTTTGTGACTTTCTGAGTATCAAACGGGTCTGTCGATCGCCCAAGAGCTGATCAGTAATAGTAGAAATTTAATTGTTATCAATAAGTAATAATAAGCTCGTAGGTACGAGTTTTATAGGTTGCTTCCTATGTAACATGGTAAAACAATGCATAATTTTTCGTGGTTAATTTTATCTCTAAATCTACTTAATAATATTGAATAAGAACACACTTAAACAGAAAAGCTGTTTAGTTTTAAATACTTAGGGCATATTGTTTTTTTAGTATTTTCATAACAGCACGATAATTCTTAAAACACCTTAGCACCACATAAGTATTTAAAGCTAAACAACATTTTTTTATCGATAATTATTAATAGTCAATAACAGACGTCCTACACTACGTGGCGCGAGCGCACCCCGCGCCCGCGCTCCCCCTCCCCCCGCCGGCCTGCCACGCGCGGCGCCGGCGCCGCTCTAAGGCCTTTGAAGAAAGCCGCGTGCCTCGTGCCGCCTATTATAGGTAGCCGTCAAAAGACACCGCTGCCGACGTACACCCGCAGGAAATACTGGCGCGTCCCAGTGAATTGTATTTTTTGGAAAAGAAAGTTTCGAGCGTGGCAGGTCGAGGTTGTTCAAGAGGAAATTCCAAGTAGGTACTAGTATACCGAAGAAAAAACAATATTAATTATAAAATTTAATAATCTAATTTAAAAATCTTCTGTCTGTGAGAGAGAGGTAGTGGGCCGTATCGTCATAGTATTAAAATTCATAATAGTAGCGAAACGAATGTGGAAGTCGGGTAGCACGGTCCGCGGCCGCGGCCCCCATACACGGTTAGTTTGCACAGTCGAACGTTGAATTAAAATTTGTTACATTAAATTCCACTTTGTCTTTTAGGTGTACCATTTTTACATTTAGGCAAATAACTAGAATAGGTACCTACGTAACTCGTGATAGTTTGTAGTTTTGCACTACGTGGCAACGTCGCTTTTCAGTGTTAGGGCCAGCGCACACCAAACTGCAAAATGCTCTTGCATGTTCGAGCAAAATTTTGACTGCTCGACAGCAGTCAAAATTTTTTTCAGTCGCCCCTCCCGTGAGCAAGCTTCGTTGAAAATGCTCTGGGTTGCCAGGTGAGCGTGCAGGACCAGTTTGATGCCATAATCCGACGTTGATTTTTACCTACACCGGCCGCGCCGTGGGTAGTAAACATACGTCCACATAGTTTTCCCGCTGTGGCAATACTAATGAAACTAAACGCGGGTGGCTCGAGCGTGGTCGCCCATGTAGAACACATACTCGAACACTCATCTTGCAAGCTCGAGCATGGTCGAGCATCAAGTTTAGACGTGTATTTCATTTTGCACTGTATGCTATAGTCTTATGCCCGTTTTCACCAACAATCCCTAAATTTAAGTAACCCCTAAGAGATTTTAGGTGACACTAACACAAACGATACCGTCACCTAAAATCTCTTAGGGGTTACTTAAAATTTAGGGATTGTTGGTGAAAACGGGCATTAGTCATTTTATTAGTGGTTTCAAAAAATGTTCCGCTCTCCTCTGTTCTCGGTGTGCGCTGACCCTTACAGGAATTCAAGTTCATTGAGTCATTGACCTAGTGATCCAATTCTACAGAGTGTTTAAATTTGTTCAAAATTAAAACTCTACTTTTTGACCTAATTACTGGACCGATTTCGTTAATTTTTTGTATATCGTCAGAAAAGACGATAACAAGTACGTCGTATAATTTATTGACAATATGTGGTCCCCATACGGTAGATAGAATAGATAATATAAAGAGATATAGATTGTTTGTTTTTGGTTTTTATTTGTAAGAGTTAAATTTTGAAAATGAAATAGGTACACTAGTTTCATTACAAAATTCTTTCACTGATAGAACAGGCTGTTTTATAGTACAACTGATTTACATGCTGCGATGTCGCAGACAGAGACTAGTGTGGAATACAAAGGCACACCCACGACACTTCATACAAATGAAACGATATAATTGCCTACACCACTACTAGAATGCCAGACTGTACGAATACGTGCGTGTGTGTGCGTTAATACCGCTAGGGCTGCCATCTGCCACCGCGAGCGCGCGAGAGCGAGCGAGCGCGCGATACCGGCCTCAACAAAAGTGTTTTTCTCTCACAAGTAGGTACTCAATTCTTTCAAGGTTTGAAATTCGAACTTCCAAATAGGTAGGTCGATTTTTTCAAGGTTTGACATTTAATCTTCGAAATAGGTAAGTACCTACCAAGAATGCATGTGACAAGAAGTAGTTATGTAAGTAAATAAAAAGTTTCTGTATATTTTAAAATTTATTTTCAAGTTTGTTTGAATTTCCTGATAGACGTGAGGAACACTGTTTCGGTGGGGGGCGGAGCGTATCGCTACTGTATACTATTACTTATACTGTGACAAAGGTTAGTTTACAAAGGGTTCTGTTTTTGTACAATTCCATACAACCATATCAAGAAGCGGTTACGACATAACTCGACACTTATTGTATCGAAACGGATTTTTTTTGTAACGTTGTTTCGTAGCATTTCGTAGTCGTGTCGACACTGTGTTCCTACACCGTTTCGAAATGTGGGGAATAATCGTAACAGTAACTTTTAGTCACACTGCACCCGTCGCCGTGTTGACACATTGCGAAAATGTGAACTTGAAATATTTCGTCAAAACTTTTATGTATTTACTAGCTGACCGGACAGTCGTTGTCCTGTCAATTGATTATTCAATTTTCTTACCGCTTAAACCTTCCTTGGATTTCCACAAACATTCCCAGACCAAAATTAGCCAAATCGATCCAACCGCTCTCGAGTTTTACCGAGAGTAACGAACAACGATTCATTTTTATTATCTTCAAAGAGCAAAGAGACTAGAACAAGTAATAAACATACTAAATAACGCAATAACAAAATATGTCAAAAATATAATTATGTAAGTATAAATTAAAACAATTAATATATTATGTCAAATCGTCTTGCTTTCGAAGAAGCATAGAAATACGAACATTACAATTTCAAATTCGTCCGCAAATAGATCACAGTTTCGTTTGGCTTCCACAAGGTTATTGAACGTAGATAGAAAGCGAGGAACAGGGCATGACGCGCAAGCTACTGTGCGGCACGCTGGCACAGCTAGTAGATGATGCTTTTGGCCACAGCGTAAAGACGAATATCTAAGATCATTGAAGAGATCAGGACCAGCTGTTGTCTCACTACATATTTTAAGCATAATGTTCAGCTGGTCATATTATGCTCTTCTGGTTTCTAACATTGTATATCCTAAACACCTTAAAAGAAAGTTTGTTGGATCAATGATTTCCAACAACTAACTTTATCTCAGGATAATAACTTTATTTTTGAGCCGTTTGGGGTTGAAACCCTCGGGTCGTGGAGTCCGAGAGCTCATCTACTTTTTAAGGATATTTCCAAAAGGTTGGTTGACACTTTCCATGATCCAAGAGCTGTTTTTGAAGTTATACTTCTTTAGGCGCGTTATGAAAAAATGATGAGAGTGAAATTTTACGATTCGCGCATGCGCGCGCACAGCGTCACACAAAATTCTCACGGGAGTAATTGTAAACAACGCCATCTCTGCCGTACATGCTGAACCACTTACTGCCGAAGGCAGTAAGTAGTTCAGCATGTACGGCAGAGATGGCGTTGTTTACAATTCAAATTGTGCTTATATACTTTTTTAATAATGCCAAAGAAGTATAACTTCTCACGCTCGTACATAAGTACACGCACCCATTTTTTTAAAACCGTAAACGTGTTTTTTGGTAATGCGGTATCTAGTCGGAGCGCGCTGAGACCTATCAATAAAAAACAAAGGTAAAACTGGTATTCAGCTGCATCCGTTAAGACTAGAAGCCGACCCCAATAAAGTTTGGAAAATGATGATGGTGGAGCTCAATTAATATAATTATTCTTGAAACTTCATTTTAGCCGATAAATACCATCTCACGCATTGATGATAAGAGAACATGATTCGATATATTATAGAGATGAGTAGGCAAACTATGCTTTCTTGCTAGTCACCCATTATGACGCAATAAACATACTCCTTATGTCGGTTTTTAGAAGCGTTTAGTGTTAGTGGAGCTATGTGAAGAAGGTCATCGAAGGAATATTTTGATAGAAAATCAACACAACCAAGAAAAAGGTTTAGGGTACAAGATCATCCTCGAATACCATGGTTCGATAATAATTAAATGAGTAGACATTCCGTTGTAATAGCAGATAGACTCCGCAATGGACACTATCCATCAGGAAAATTTGGAAATCGAATGCGAAAGAATCTCCTTATTACGAAGTGTGTCAGATGATTGAAGATGTCCATCATTTGTTGATGGAGTGTCCCGAATAATAATAAGAGAGAAGCAATTATTTGGCAATTCAAGCTAAACATATTAGGTAAATGTAGGTTTATTTCACAGTATTTTAGCAGCTCCTAGGTCCGACGTAGCTAAAATGAGTTATAGTTTAGTTTCTAGAGATGTATGAATAGTTTGTAAAAGTTGAGGTTTCGATGGAACTGACGTGTGTTAGGGATAAAAAGTTCCTTAATAAAGGATATTATCAGGGGAAGTTCTACCACATTGCAGCGTTGCTGTGTTCCGGTTTGAAGAGTATCGTTGGGTGGCTGTGTAATTACAGGCATTTGAGACATTTCAACTTGGTTTTTAGAATGACAACGCATCTAAGTACTAGGACTCTGGTATCTCTGCAGCTTTTTATAGACAGCGAGGCCCGGGCCATATACCCAAATTGACAATCTACAATCGATAACGCTAGACGAAAACGAAAACGTCATCGTCGTCGTTAATAGAAATCGAATCAAATGTATGAGAATGACGTCATCTCAACGATAAGTCACGTGGTCGAAAATCAAAAATGGATTACGACGAGGCGTTAATTATTGTAGAAAGAGAAACGATAGGAAACGTTTGTAACTTGGCTAGGGGCCTGGTGGGCCGTTGCCATACAATGACAAATTTTAAGTAAAAAAGCGTATTGCCGACATGACAGAATTTTCTAGGTTTATAATTAAACTATGCTGTTTTTGAAGAACAAGGGCAGTATTAATATTATGACGAGTTATCATGGTTCCATTGCGAAAAAGAGCTTCATCAGAACTTCATCTCTCTCTTGTATTGCTTGCTGTGTGCACGGCTTGTTGTTACGTCACAGACATCTCACAACAAATGCGAAGATAATGGATCATCGCCTAATGTGCTCTAACATTTACTATTTCCGAATTCGTTTACCAACAACTCTGAGAAAAAATAATAATGAGTTCGAAGAACCATCGCATGCTCTTTTTTATCTGTCCAAAATTATCATTAAGTTTGATAAGATTATGACATTAATTATCTCTGAGATGAGATTATGACTGACTATCTATTTTAATGGTTATAATTACGGAAATTGGCCTTCTGATTATGATGGCCTACAAAAAGAATAAAAGCCTAAAAGTCTAAACCGTGCAATAATACTTTAAGGGCTTACTCATAAAACCTCCGTAATCTTTTCAAGAAGTATCTATAAAAGAAAATGTTGTTAAAGCCAGGATAAATAAAATCTACGATTTCATTTTTACTCAGCCAAAGACAAACCAATTTTAATTTTACAATAAAACCCAAAGACAATCATTAACATAATTTTATTTAACAATAAATATTAAGTCTCTCAGAGGAGTCCAAACCTTTTATCCTTTTTATAATTTTCAAAGATCCATTTAGTTAAACTCCATTTAAATTTAAATTTTCTTCAGCTAAACAGTGCGATGTTTATTTGATAACATAAACAGAACTCGTGCTGTCTGTCTGTCTTTTATCAGTTCTTGTTACAGTAGACATTGCGAATTTTAAATTTATTAAACAGTTTCATGAGGTTGCTTTTACATACGTAAGTTATACGGTCGTAAAGATACTTAGATGCACTTGCATCATGGATGACTAAACACAGACAGGATATCACTACATCCTTGTCATATTATTTGAAGTTAGCAGAGACAGAACGATGTTTTAAACACGTTTAGCACTAAATGTGTTTGAGCTGTAATCTATACTGAGAATTGACAGCTTACCTTAAGTTCAATTCACTTGAATTCACTACGGGTGGTTTTAACAGACCGACTTATGCTAGGGATTGACCAGCTTGAGCTCACTTCACCGAAGAAGATTATTACAGAATAGCAATACTATTCTCCTGATCTTCGATTCCGTGTCTCGGGAAGCACGTAACGCCATTGGTCCCCGGCTGTTATTCGTTGATCTTTAACAGTCATTATGGGTAATCAGAAGCCAGAAAGTCTGACAACTAGTCTTACCAAGGGGTATCGTGTTAACCAGTAACTGGATTGTGGGAGTCACAAGACACTCGCTCCATGTACAACACTGGTATTCAGCTGCTTCCGGATAGACGCCGACCCTAACATAGGTGGAATAAATCTAGGTAGGCAGCAGTAATGTTTTTGTAAGATTGTAAAACTAGTACCTTAAAATCCATTTTAAATTAGCCTATCAGATACTAAACACAAAAGACAAACGCTAAATCTAAGCGATTGCACCGTTAGGGTTATCACCTAATATATCTTCGCGTACGTTGTTGAAGCTCAAATACTCGTAGCATGTTCCAAACGTACCTATCATGTTTATGCAGTTTGGTGTTCAACATTAGCATATTAGTCTACTTTACAACCCTGTCAGTGGTTTGGCCCAGCTGTGAGAAGTTCTATCCAATTTAGTTCAACATTTTGTAGTTTATAATAAGTTTTTGAATGGAATACACTCTTATGTAAAC
This sequence comes from Charanyca ferruginea, assembly GCA_947361185.1. NCBI lineage: Eukaryota > Metazoa > Arthropoda > Insecta > Lepidoptera > Noctuidae > Charanyca > Charanyca ferruginea. Next base: position 12,077,480 of record OX376057.1, read on the forward strand.
ATTATTACTGTCGGAATAATTATACCTACTGTCATAGAATATTGACCTATAAATAGGTACCTATGTCGTAAGTGAATGCTTTGTCATCTTATAGAGCCGGATATTGCAATTTCAACGGTACAAAAATCGCAGTCTTTGTAAAAATTGCGTTACACCTAATTGGACTTCGTTTTATCGAAATGAGACAACACACAATATTTCAGTGGTAAAAACTTCAACCGAAAAAAAAATCAACCGCCTTCAAAAACTAAAAATTGATAAATAACTTTAGCACAGAACACACATTACTTTAGTTTCGGAAGTCGGTGGCAATACAAAACAACAAACAGAACAAAGCCGTCGCCACCGACTTCCGAAACTAAAGTAATGTGTGTTCTGTGCTAAAGTTATTTATCACTTTTCAACCGAATTCAAAATAGGAGGAAGTTATCAATCCGTATGTATTTTTTTATTTTTTTTGTTACCTGATAACTTTGGACTGGGTGAACCGATTGTGATGATTCTTTTTTCATTTGAAAGCTAGTGCTTCCCGTGTGGTTCCATTTTAATTTGGTCCAATTCTAACAATGGCATCCATGTGAAAACCTTATAAGTTTCAAATTTGCATTAAGTATGTGCGCGATTTGTTACGCGATTTCTCCGGCAAACATAACCCGATTTTAAAAATCCTTTGTTTTATGGATAGGGTATACTTCAGGGGTGGTCCCATATAAATTTTATCGAAATAGATTCAGCATTTTTTGAAAAAATCAATAAATACCACATTGACTTTCGTTTCGGAATTCGGTGGCAATACAAAACAATAAACAGAACAAAGCCACCGAATTTCGAAACTAAAGTCAATGTGTGTTCGGTGCTAAAGTTATTTTTCTCTTTTTAGTTTTCGAAGGCTGTTGTCTTTTTTGTAAAAAGCATTTTTTTAGTTTTTGAAGTTTTTGAAGTTTTTGAAGTTTTTTTAGTTTTCTTTTTTGAAAAAAGTTTTTATTTTCCGTTTTTAAGTATCGCCTTATCATCCAAATCCAATTAGAAACGGCAACACAGTTAAATCAGAGTTTTAAATTCCTCCAAAGAATGAAGAAACAACGTCACCTATGTTATTTTTATGGGATTTTGTTGATTTTTTCAAAAAGGGCTGAATCAATTTCGATAAAATTTATATGGGACCATTTCGGAATAAACCCCTTTCGAACAAAATAAAGCAAATCCGTCTATATATGACGGAGTTATGACCGAACATACATAAAAAAAAATACAAACATCCGAATTGATAACCTCCTCCTTTTTGAAGTCGGTTAAAAATTAATTACGTCAAACGAATTAAATTATGTCAAATGTGTTACTTTACTACCCAACAATAACAGTTCAATGAATATACAAAACTTAGGTTTAGACTAGATTAAAAAAATAATTAGTGTTATGACATAATTTTATTTATTTATGTTGTTTTATTTAATCCCAATTGTTTACCTCTAATACCTATATTAACGGACAAAATTTCAATAAAACAAACAAACAAACAAACAACCAAACAATTAAACTGTAATATAACCACTTTGGTAAATAAATAATAATAATAATTGTTTGCCTCTAATATATTAACAGAGTTTTTATTTAGTACTTACTAAGGATGATTTATCAAGTATCAACAATTATACGCGATATTATTAAACAAGAAAGAAAACCTATAATAATTAAACTAAAAAAATAACAGAACGGTTCGATAGCGGCGCCATTAATTCATCCTGCGTGTGAAAAAGTAGTGTTTGCTAAAGTTGTCACAACTTTTACTAGTTCATTTTCAGACGAAAAATACAAAAAGCTTATGTTAAAGTAACTACAAGAACAATTCAAACTTTAGAAATAACAAGTATGGAATATAAATTGAACCTTTGAAGCCTCGTTATATTTTTTTAGATCTCAAGTTTCTTTGCTTTAACTTGCACCTAGATTATTATTCAAACCGCCCTGCCTTACTTAGACTGGGATAATTTTAAGAAAGATAAGACATTTTTAACTTTATTCTTCTCACCAAAAATATTCATACATTCCCTTTTTTCTTAAGAAACAAGTTCCTCTGAAGTTACATAAAAACTAAGAAAGTGTCAGTTTGCTCTTGAAATCTTCCGTCCCCGAGAAGTAAGACAAATAGTAGGATAAAAGTCAAGTAAACGTTACTAATGAAATAATAAATGGGTTTTCACCAAAGAAAGACGAAATACGACGGGAAATTGTGAAACTTAAATATTTTAAAAGAAAATAACGAGGTTTAAGGAGCTTAATTATTATTATTAAAGTTTCAAAGTCTTTGAAAAGGCAAGCGTGCTAGAGTGGATAAATAATAAGAATGATAATGAAATTTTTAAACGTGGGTCCTTACTTTAAATTAAAACCTTGTCTTTGAAAGCCATAAAAGGTGTCCCAAGGATCATATAGGGAAAGGTAGTGAAGTCAAGTAGCTGAAAAGACAACACATGCATTGTGGAAACATAATTTCCCTAAGGGCACGTCAGTAGCTACATACTATTGTGGTAGAATGGGGGTTTAGGAAACTGATGGCGTATTTTTCGGTTTTATTATTGGGGGTTGCACCAGGGAAGCCCACGAAATTTAAATTTTCTTATTTGTTTTACAGTTTTCAACTCAGTATCGGATTGTATGGTTATTAAAAAAAAAATCTCCGGAGTAACAAATAGGTATGCATTTATAGAATCATAATAATTAAAATCATCAACGTACCTCTCCAACATAACCACGGGTTATGTAGTACCTATTACATGAAAATATGATGTTTATGAGTTTCGTATGAGTAATAAGTTATCGATCTATACTATACATACTAATATTATAAATGCGAAAGAAACTCTGTCTATTACGCTTTCAGGATAAAACGGCTGAACCGATTTTCATGTAATCATGAAATTTGGCATGAAGATAGCTTGAACCCTGGGGAAGGACATAGGTTAATTTTTAAACCGCAACTTCGTCTGCATCTACGATAACAGACATTCACGCGGACGAAGTCGCGGGAAAAAGCTAGTTACCTATAAACCTGTAAATGCTTATTTGTTACTAACGCGGTTATGCTTTTTATGTTGCAAAAATGTAAAAATATTAGAATTTTGTGGACTATCCTGGTGCTTTCACTTTACGAGCGCGCACGAAGTTACGATATTGCTCTGGGCAAAACGCGAAAGCATGAAGTTTTCGTCACAAATCGACTACGATTTGTGACGAAAACTTCATGCTTTCGCGTTTTGCCCAGAGCAATATCGTAATGATGTAATCAGAATATTTAAAGACAATTACAGTTTTAGAAAGATTAAGTCTTGATTTAGGGACCTACAGAGTAAAAGTAGATTTTTTAATTATTGTTTATTACCGGCCACAATTATGGTTACCAACATTATGGTTTTTTATAGCGAAGACAATCCTTTCATAGCGATTTACGAAAATAGACGTCAGAGTTAACTTTCAGGACGAATACAACCATTACAGTATGCCAAAATATTATGTTTTATGCATTTTGCCAACAGGATATACAGTCTTAAAGTCTACTACAGAGCCAAAATTACGAAAATATTACTATTATGTATTAAAAAATAATGTTGTAAAAATACAAAATGTTACAATGTTAATTAACGTTTCATGTTAGAGGCAAAGTCAAAATTAAAACATTTATTTCAATTCAACCATTTACAGGCACTTTTGAATTGTCAGTTAGTCACAAAGCTATTAGTTGTGCTCGTTCCAAAAGGTGAGGTAGCTCTCCATGGAGAAGAACAAGCAAGAAATTCCACGGACACTCTTTTTAATCAAGTCTTTACAAAATCCTGGTTAACATTAGTTTTACTTAATAAGATGTCCCTTTAGGTGTTTAAATACGTCATAATAATTTAAAATACTCCGCCAAGTACAGGCTACTCGGTATTAAAGCAAATATTTTACATTTTTTCATAACTTTATACTTATACTCTGTGTTATTATACGACATTCTTAACAATAAATTTGACTGTCCACAACTACTCAACAGAATAAACTTTAACGTCCCACACAGACGTACTAGACATACCACTTTATTCGCAGTGCCTTCAGCCTCCACTAATTACCTTTAAATGTCACCATTTGTGCGCCTACCCACATTATATAATGATAAGTTCCCAACATTGGACCCCTTTAATACCTCACGTCACACACTTAAAAATGAAATATTCCAACTTCTCCGTCAAAACTCTGATATTCAACGCGACCAGTAGTGCCAGTTTAGTCACACCTACATATAACACACATCACTACACACACACACACACACACGAAATTACAAACTTCCACACTGTAGTTACACGCACACCCCCACACCACACTTCCAATAAATATAATACATATGTACCTACTTCATAAATAATCGTGTCACTCTCTGCCAATCAAATTCTTTTTTTTTTTTCAAATTATTTGTATACTTCGTCATTGGCGTAACGTTTAATTATGTTACACTTACATGTCAGCTGTGAAGTCACCTTGTATAAATAAATAAATAAGTTTATTTCAAGATGGTGTCTACAAGAAAAAAATACGTTGTAATCTACTGTCGCCGGGCGGATTTCCGCGTTTCTAAGGTTTTTTATGGCGTCAGTTTTGCCATTTTTGTTAGCAGGTGCGATAAGTTTTAACTGCGATAGAAAGACTATTTGAATGCAATCAGTTAATTAATAGAAAATGTGAATTGTTTTGTCAAACTGAATAGAACTGTACTATAACGGTCGGGACACTCTAGTAGTATCTACTGATTGATACTCAAATCTCTTACAAACTTCGTATAGTGGATAATAATTAAATTAACTAACTATACTACTCAGATTATGAAACAAAAGGCAGATAGACCGTGCGGAACACTGAGAGTGAAGCCACAAAAGCAAATACAAATTAAAAACGAATACCTACAATTCGCTTCGCGCTGTACCGACACGAGTCAGTACAGCACGAAGACAAGCATCGTTAAAAAAAAACAAATACAAATACGTATAAAAATTTAAAAGCGAATACAATCACGAGATGGTAGGTATTCGTTTTTTAATTTGTATTTGCTTTGGTGGCTTCACTCGCAGTGTTACACGCTGTCTATCTGCCTTTTGTTTCATAATCTGAGCTAAACTATTTATTTTTATTAGCCTGTGTTGTCCCACTGTAGGTCAAAGGCCTCCCTTTCTCCTTTATAATCCTCTCTGCCCTGAGCTAGTGTGAACCAATCCCTTCTGTAAGCGTCAAGCTCATCCCGCTATCTTCGCCTGGGTCTGCCACGATGTCGCTGAGCGTTTTCCGGGACTCACATTGTGGTAAATACAAAGTCAAACAAAAAGTACCTATGAATATAAAATAGTTCGACCTGACAGCCCACACAACGAACTGTCAAGTACTTCTTATTTCTTAATTCTAAGACTTGAGCCAATTGGGCAATTTGGTACTTTTTTGTGGACCATTCTCAACCTAAAGCAATCATCATTCTCGCTGTCTCTCTCTGTACCATTTTCAAAAACCGTTTGAAACACCTTTCCCATTTTCATCACGATTTTACAAATTAACACATTCACGAAAGTCATCTATCTGAAAAGAAAGAATTTAGATAATGCTTGCCAACCTTGAAACTGTCTGCAATTTACAACTCTTGAATATTTTTTAATAAATTTTCAAATTATTCATGTTTTCTATGAAAAATCTTTAAATATCCCTAGACAATGTTGATGTGTGTAGATAAAGCGAATTATTTTTACGTAACTATTTTAGCAATACCAAATACTTTTCAATTCAGGTAAGTGAAATCAGGATTCGAATTCGCGAGTGATTTCTTACAGAATTGCATTGCAGGACCTTTGACTATACTACTTTCGTTTATAGCGCGTAGCACTTACCTGTCAAAAATATAGTTATTCCCGCATTCTACAATAAGAAAGTTCGTAAAAATAAATAATGATGTACTTAGTTGAGTCCTATTTTAGTAAAAATAAAAATAGATGATACCTACAGAAGTTAATAATTTTAACCTTATACCGTCCCGGTAACACAATCCCGCGGCCATATTGGACGGCCCTAAGCTCCACTAGCAACGGGATATAAATTTTACACGTAAGCCTGCTATAATGAAATGCCTGCCCTACCTGCAAGTGGGTTAAGTAAGTATAAGACTAACTCGAGAAGGTTTGGGAAAATATGGTGATTAATTTTCTAAGTTTGAAGGGAGAATTATCCCTAGTTAAATCCGTGGGCGGTCAGTTGATTAGGTGTTCGTAAATAGGGTTAAGTTTTGACTCGTTAAACATGCAGTGGGTGTCATGTCATGTCATGTCAGCATCTTTGGAGTGGCCGACGATTTTAAAAACGGTACGTAAACCTGAGTTGATTGACCATTTGTTAAAATGTCCATTGTCAATTTCTTAGTCGCAGCCCTGAGTTTGATGGTTGGCGGTGTGACACCCCGTGCTTTGAAAAGCAACGTTGATCTTGCGCCTGATTTCTGCTCAGTCGTGACAGATTGCTGTTTCATCGGACTATGAGAGTGAGGGAAGAGAGAGTGCACATTTGTTTACGCACACACTTGTATAATATCTTCTGCGTACTTGATTAGTCTCCATTGGTGCCATGGCTAAACAACAGTTGGTAAAATATTCTTATAATCGTCAATTCTTCATGATTTTCTCTTTAAATCCCACAGCCATATTGGATCATCCGCAACACCAACACAGTTAAGAATATCCCAAAAATATTTAAGACGATTCAGCAACTCCCTTAGGTTAATACTATATGGCAGGTCAGAGCAGACATCCTCCGACATGTCTAATCAACATCATCATCATCATCATCAGCCGGAAGAAGTCTACTGTTGAGCAAAGACTTCCTCCATAGAATGCCACAATGAGCGGCATCTTGCTGCTTGCACCTACCGGTTACCCGCGACCTTGACGACTTTTTTAGGAGACATAAATTCACAAGTCTTATAAGGTTTCACAGCTCATTCCTGCAAAGTATTTAACGTAATGTTAACCGTGCCATACTGGACTAGCAGCCGTCGAGTCAATTGGTCCACATAATATGGCATTTTTATTCGAAGGAAGTTTTACTAAGGATTATCTACTCTTTGAGCGCAATTATAGCTAGTTTAAAGGAATGATAAAATTACGTAAGCATTGACACTTGAAGCTAATCGTGAAGTACACAAGTCACTATGTAAAATACATCTGATATTCTTGATTTCTTTTGATGACATATTAGATTGTTTTTTTTTATTTATAATGTTTTTTTTATAATAAAATAATATAGTTCTGGAGATTAGCATTCGAACAAAAACAAACTATTCAGTTTAATATAATAAGTACCTATAGAATTTATTTAAAAAAAATACGTGCATCCGATCTTCTTTTTTTTTCGCTAGCCGTTTCTGTCCCACTCCTGGGCAAAGGCCTCCCCCCACTCCCTCCATTTTGCTCGATGTTGTGCCTCATCCCGTCAATTCGCGAGAAAGCCATCCAAGGCGTCCTGCACTCTTCTCCTTGGTCTACCGCGACCCCTACAGACTGTGTCAGGCATATATATCCGTGGTGTCAGGGCTCCAGTCTTGCGATATGCGGGCCCACAGCTTAGCCGGCAGACATGCTCCGCCCAGTCCCATTTCAGCTTAGCGGCTTTTTGACATACGTTGTAGTGTGGTGTTTCGTATGTGGTCTGTAAGTTTAACATTAAGTATGCTGCGCTCCATCGCTCGTTGACAAACCTTGACTTTGGACTTCTGGATGTTCGTCAAAGACCAAGTCTGTGCACCATAAGCCAAAATGGGGAGAATGCACACATGTGCATTTTACATCCACTAGCTTGCGTTTAAGGGCGTAAATCACCCTTAAATAGCTCTTTCATGGACCAGTAGCTCTTCCAAGCATTATCCGTGCGTCTGGCAACTTCCTTATCTTGCCTTGCCTGGAAGGAGACCACTTGGCCCAAGTAGATGTATTCCTGGACATAGTACATTTTCTCTCCATCTATATGCACGTTAATGTTTGAGCTGTTGGTCATGAGCTTAGTCTTTCACATGTTCATCTTCAGTTCAACCTCAATTCTTACATTGCTGAGTTCTTGAAGCATTTTTTCCAGTTTCATGGCTGTTGAAGAGAAAAGGACAATATCGTCAGCGAAACGTAAATTTGTCAACCTCGCTTCGCCGAGGCAGATACCCCCCTCTTACCAGTCGGTCGTCAACTTTCTGAATACTTCTTCTAGGGTACTGGTAAATAGCTTTGGAGATAGCGGGTCGACCTGTTTGACTCCTTTACGAATTTGGAACCTCGGACCTATCCGTTCTAATTTTATTGCGGTTGTGCTGTTTGCATAAATATTCTATAGCAGTTGTATACGTATAGGTATTTGGATTGTGGGTTCTACATTCTGTTTACTGAGAGCGTCAAATATGGCAAAGTGTGTGATACTGTCAAAAGCTTTCGAATGATCTACGAATCCAAGGTAAAGTGGGTTGTTAAATTCAAGATGCTCTTTTGAAGAAGAATTATTTGGTTGATGGTGTGCAAGTGGTCAGTAGTAGAAAGTCCTGGACGGAAGCCTCCTTGTTGAGGAGGTTGTTGTTTATCTAATTCACTTACTTACTCCCTTCTTATGCAGCAAAATAATATTCGAATGGCAAAAGTTTGTGGGGAAAACACCCGAACGAAGAATATCGTTAATTAAATTTGCAATGTGAGAGAGAAGTACTGGTTCACCGATTTTTAGGGCTTCGGTACTAACGCCATCTTCATCACACGACCTGTTCTTCATTTTACTAAGTGCAAAATGAACTTCGCCTCCGGAAATGGGTGGTACATCGTATGGACTGGTAGTACCTATAACTGGATGTGTCTGGTATTGGTGGTGTATCGGAATATAGGGATTAATAAAATGTAGTGCATATGTCTATATAGATAACTCTTAACGAAGAAAAAAATATGAGAATGCGATAACGTTTTTATCGCAATTATGTTAATAATTTATATTCATTATTTACATAAAAGTAATATTAAACAATGGCTTATTCAAAATTTAACGTGTGGTATTTAGACGACGGGACTCTAGGAGGTGATATTGACACCGTTTTGAAAGATCTGCAACTCCTAAAACAGAAATTTAAATCTATTGGCCTGGACCTACTAACCCTTCTAAGTGTGAAATATACTTTCCTGACATTTTTGACCGACAATCGACCTTACAGAAATTTAATGCAGTAGCCCCAGACATCAACATTTTAGACAAAAGTTCTCTACACCTCCTAGGTTCGCCTATTTTGGAAGGCAGTTTTTCACTTTTTATTGAGGAAAAAATTAAACATTTTAATGACATTTCGGATATACTTTCCAAAATTAATCTACATTCCGCTTTTACGCTCATTAGATATTGTTGTTTTGGCCCAAATTTTATGTACTACCTCCGCTCTTCACCTTTGTGGAAGCAGCCACACCTCTTGGACAAAATTGATCAAATTATTAAAAATACTTTAACATCGATTTTGAATGTGGCCCTGGATGACCGAGCGTGGCTACAAGCCACCCTGCCCATTCGTTTTGGTGGTCTCGGCGTCCGCAAAATTTCCAGTGTCAGTTTACCGGCTTTCCTGTCCTCCGTCCACAGCACCGAAAAGTTAACCAAAAAAATTTTATCTCCATCACTGGTTGACTTTGAAGTGCCGTGCTTGACTGATGCGATGAACGCCTGGAAAGTGGCTTGCCCGGATACAAATCGACCCGTGAACCCATCTTCCCAGAGACAGTGGGATGAGCCGCTCTGCAGGTTGGTACGGAATTATCTAATTCATACGTCCACCAATTCGGCTGAGCGTGCCCGCCTACTGGCTGTGGGTGAGTGGGAGTCGGGCCTCTGGCTTCAGGCACTTCCATCACCCAACATCGGTACTATGCTGTGTGATAATACCTTCCGTCTCGCTACATGCCTGCGTCTGGGCGCTCCATGCGGGGCTCCACATCGCTGTCAGTGTGGTGAAGCAGTCTACTGCCTCGGACATCATGGCCTATCCTGCAGTAGGAGCGCAGGCCGAATGGCACGGCACGCCAGCATCAATGACATCCTCCGTCGTGCTCTTGCCACCGCCGGGATGCCTGCTATTTTAGAACCCAATGGGTTGGCACGTGACGATGGGAAGAGACCAGATGGGATGACCATAATGCCTTGGAAGTTGGGTAGGCCTTTGGTGTGGGACGCAACATGTGTCGACACCCTTGCGCCATCTCATCTTCCTAGCACAACGGGTTGTGCTGAGGCGGCTGCTGCAGGTGCCGAAAACCTCAAACGTCGCAAATATAATAACCTTCTTGGAAGCTATATATTTGAGCCGTTTGGGGTGGAAACTCTAGGGCCATGGGGTCCGAGTGCCCATATTGTTTTACGTGACATCGCCAAGCGGCTGGTCGACTCCTGACGTGACCCGAAGGCTGGTCTATTCTTGGGTCAAAGAATCAGCATTGCCATACAACGTGGCAATGCTGCCAGCCTGTTGGGCACGTGTCCCGTTGACAGCGATGTGGACGAGTTTTTTGATGCCCTTTGAGCTCCCTGCCTTTTTCTTAGAATTGTAAATAATTTTATTATTTTGATTTTTATGATTTGCATAAAAGTTATCTTACTATTTAAAAATCAACCATCTAGCGATTATTTCGCAAAACTGTAGAGTATGTTTTTCATGCATTTTAACATCAAGAAGAATTAGAATCCAATTTTATAGGTATCACCCGAAAGACGTATGCTACACACTTTGCATAATACCAATAAAACTTCCTTAGCTCAAGTACAAAACAGGTCAACAACCTAATATAGAAACTCTCCACACATTAAACCTAGTGTGACGTAATAAATCGTTGTGGGTCTGAGGTAGTACTACTTCTACTATAGGCCGTTTAAAATCACAAATAATAGCGCGTTGTTTTGTTTGTGTTTACATGTGCGCCCGATACGCGAATGGGTTTACGCACGCAAGGTTTAGGTTAAGGGGAAGTTTAGTGATTTTTATCTGTGATTTCGTAAAATTGTTTGTAAAGGGCTTCGTATTTGCAGAATGATGTATTTTCCTATATGAATAACCCTGACCTTTTTTAAAATGGAAACAACTTTATTCATCAAATTAAAGGTTAACGACCATATAACAGAGTGTCGCATTCTGGGTACCTTGGCCACATAGTAAATGAGGACTTGAATGATGATAGTGATATAGAAAGGGAACGAAGAGCGTTACCGACCCGTTGTATTATATGCTGGCCCGCAGGTTTGCACGATGTACTAAAAAAGTAAAACTCACTTTGTTCAAGGCGTTTTGCCAGTCTTTTTACACGTGCAGCCTGTGAGTTAGACATACGCAGAGAGCCTACAACATTCTTCGTGTTGGTGCTCCCGCGGTTCTGCAGCGCATCAGGCATGTTTGCTGAGGCAGATACAGATAGCTTTCAGGATATTATGCGAAAAAGAACAGCATCCCTGATGCGAAGGATTCGGGGAAGCACTAACAGCATTTTAATGGTAATAGTGAATAAGCCTCATTGCCCGTTTCTGGAGCACTGGACCCGTATGAACGGCTGCTGCAGGTCTAGTCCAACGGGAAGCGGGCATAGTTATAGGCACTTGAATTAGATTTATAATACATTATATATTTTAATAAGAAATGTTACTAACATAGTTATTTATTAAGTGTACTAACAACTATATGAATCATTTGTGTTCGAAATAAATAAATAAATATTTCTCCTTACAATAAGTAAGTGGTATATGATTACGTAATTTTACAGGATTTAAGTCCTACTCACTGATATTTAAAAAGCGAGTACCGGGATCTGCAGTGCTATTCTGAGAAAATATCTTTAGTTGAATTTGTTAAAGTGGGCATGACGTTAGCTGTCAATCTCTAGTGTGGTAAGATGACAGTGCACTTTAAACTCTCACTTAAATGCACCGAGAGAGATGTCTACAGAATAGACCGACTGAAAATCCAGACAAATGAAGGCATTGATTGACTCAAACGAGATTGATTAGAGGGCACAAAAACACGAAAAATTTTATTTTCAAATAAATCTCAAAGGCTCCTTTCTCTCTCTCACACACACAGTTTCCTTGTCTGACGTATGATTAAGGCTCGCTGCCATCAAAGACGACATGATAATTCCGTAACCGAGAGGGTAGATCAAAGTGAAAGACATCGCTTAGAGAGACGAATTTATGAGGTAAACGTATGTGTGTGTTAGGTGCTTACTGTATGTAATAAGGTTAGTTTGTAAATGAGATACGAAGCAGACAGGTATGTGTTCAAATTCTTATGTCACAGTTCGGTTATAAATATATATATTTTAAACAAACAAATTGTAAAAGGCTTGCTTTCCAGCCAGTTATTTCATTAACTGCGAATAAGGCTAACATGGGCTTATTGTACAAGTGTGTAATAAGTCATGATTTTGTCCAATATACGTTATTATTATTATACAATGACATAATTGATGGCTCGCTTAACGCAATGGTTGAGAGATTGACTGCTCCGCTGCGTGTGGCGGGATCAATTCCTGCACGGAACAGATTTAGGTATGTATGTACAGGTAGCAGTCTGTACCGAGTCTGGCTACTCAAACTACTGGTTTGTGTACGTGAGTTTATATATTATGTTTATATACGCACCCACGAAACATGAGAATTCCCTAGTGCGGAGCCACTTTTTTTTAAAGAAAGAAAGAACGATATTATTTCTCAATTATTCTCGTGTTAGCAAATAACGCTGAGTAAGTTTTAAGTATTGAATGATCAGTTAGTCAAGTCTAAGTTTATAGTGAAGTTGTAAAGACATGACAATGTAGGTACTGGGTATCTGGCTGATGATTCACCATGACTACAACATTAACTGGATTGCCTATTCGTGATCAATCTTACGAAATCTAATCAGAGATACCTACCAGGCAGCGCAGGCGCGTGGAGTGGAAGGGTAACGCAATTTCGATTGATTTTTAAATTGGGAATCCCCATTTCGCACATAATACGTATTTAGGTTTGAAGATTTTATTCATGTGGTTTAAGCGATACCTATTATAATTATGCTTTTTGTATGAAGTAAAACTAAAATTTTATAAGATTTTTCGTATTGATAACTTAATCAAATATCGACTCATGCTAGGCCGTCTTATGTTTGTGCCGAGTGTTGCTTCACTTCTACCTCTACCGTAGCTCTACTATTGAGTAACTTAGGTACATACGTTCAAATTGAGAATAAACTTACGACAAATATATATGGGCCGGTTTTTTTACCGACTTAAAAAAAGGAAGAGGTTTTCAATTTGTTTCAAATTGTTTTTTTCGTAATGTTTGGTTTCGAGTAACTTTTTTCTGTGTAGTCCGATTTTGAATGATTAATCTTTGATGCATAGTGTATACCTCTAATTTTCCATATAAATTCCAATATATTATTCCACATCTAAAGATGGAATATTAAGGGATGACTAAATTTGTTTGGTGATAATGTTCCTTAATTAATTAATTTAATTTAAGAACTAGCCACAAAAAAGACAACCGGCTTCAAAAACGACAAAAAGTAATAACTAAAAAATAACTTTTTCGTCAGTCAGTAGCAATACAAAACAACAAACAGAACCAAAGCCAACTTGCGAAATGAAAGCGATTTTTTACTTTTTGGTTTTTGAAGGTGGTTGTCTTTTTGTAAAGTTTTTTTTATAAATAGGTACTATTTTCTATTATAACCTCCCAAACTACAAATAAAAATAAAATACGGATTCATATAATTGCTAGAAGTAAATATTTATTTATTTAATTTCAATCAGGTAGCGTTTGTTGCTCGCGAATGTAATAAGATTAAACAATAGACCATCTCTACCCCTTTTACAAGTATTTAAGAGCCCTGTTACATTTCGTCGCTGCGCTTATTTAGGTATTTTTTACGCACCGAGTGCGCGGCGAGCACATCATCTCACTCGCTCGCACCATGATCACAGATTACTAATAGTTGATGTTGCGAGTGTGCCGACTATAAACGCTCTTGATCCACCGCAGTATAAATTTTCGTATTAAAGGCGCGTATCCGATCTAACGCAACTCAAAATCTAAACGATTGTTAGATCGGCGTAGCAGCATTGACACACACTAGTACAATACAATGGTCTGTTTGTGTGCATCAGAAAAAAAAATATGCACGAAATAAGCACGAATCATTGAAATTGATCGGCAAACAACAGCGCGCGATGCTTTACAGTGCTTTTTAAAATAATTGTCTAAAATAAATGAGCTCGTATAACGGACTGAAAAATATTCTGTATATTAAGGATAACATTTACTTTCATAAAATAAATATATCAGTTATAGTTTTATTCAAATACTAGTGAAAAAAAATTGTCAAAGTGAACCGATTTTCTACTTTTTCAACATTGTTTTTTAATACATAATAGTAATATTGTCGTAATTTTGGCTCTGTAGCTGTCTTTATGACTGTATATACTGTTGGAAAAATGCATAAAACAAAATATTTTGGCATATTGTAATGGTTGTATTCGTCCTGAAAGTTAACTCTGACGTCTATTTTCGTAAAACGATATGAAAGAATTGTCTTCGCTTTAAAAAACCATAATTAAAAATTATACTTTTACTCTGTAGCTGTCTACATCAATACTTAATCTTTCTAAAACTGTAAATTGTCTTTAAATAATCTGCTCACATAATTACGATATTGCTCTGGGCAAAACGCAAAAACATGAAGTTTTCGTCACGAATCGAATACGCGCTCTTAACTTTAGACGATAAGTGAAATTATGTATAATAAATATTTTTCGTAACATAAAAAAGGTAAAGTGTAGATAATTAATTTATAAAATAATTGAAAGGATACATAAATATTTTAATTACTTCGAGGTTTGAAAATCATGTTCCATACTCATTGAAATTAACTACTAATAATATGAACAGTTACTAACTACTGCTAATATTAAAGTGCATTGCTGAATTATTTGACGTTGTAAGTGGTCAAAAATATTTCAACGCCTGATATTTTGTAAGAGTGTAATAAAGGTCACTGAAATCGCATTAATTGATCCCTTTATTTGCTACCTGCTGTAGGTACCTGTTACCTTTGAAGTTCCTAAAAGTTAGCAAATCATTTCATACGCGGTTTTTAATAAACTCGCGGTTTTTATAGATGGTTTAACTTCTATTTTGCTTTAATTTCTTTTTAGCAAAAAATTATACGTTAAATTATTTCTACCACGTTTTTAGAACTTTGACAACTTAGGCTGTTTTTTTGTTCAACATTCTAAGTACTACCTACACGTAAACAATCGATGTTTACGGTCAATCAATTAGCGCTCATTGTTCTCTCTAAAACCTTTATTTAAATAACATGATCTCACTTTTACTTTCGTTGTATAGTCAACAGCAAAAGTAGATGATCAAAATCAAAAATTCAATACTAAAGAACAGAACTGTGTGTTTTGCTTGCATCAGAACTGTGTGGCGTCGAAGTGATTCAAAAGTATGTGTGTGACAATCACATACTTTTAATAAATAAACTAGTAATAAATTATATAAATTAGTGTTAGTAAATTAGTATTGAATTACTGATTTTGATCATCTACTTTTGCTGTTGACTGTACCTCAGGCCATGTTCCACAGCATACACCTCAAACACCTTTAACACCAAAAAATTAAGTCATCCTTAATGTTGCAGCCGGAATATTTTCATAAAATTAATATGCGAACATAAAAAAGTAGGTACATGGAGAACCTCCTCCTTTTATTGAAGTCGGTTAAAAATCATTAGTAAGAAATACTACATCCATCACTTATAGCACTTATATGATTGTGACTTACATCACAAATTATTAGTTGATCTAGTACACATTACCTTTACAACCTAAGTTGTTTGTACAGGAGCTTTTTTTGCAGGACCATTTATTTAAAGGGTGTATGGGACCTTATTTTATTATTTTTTAGATTTACTTTAAATGTTATTCTACGACGTTCTTTATCTCAATATTCTAAGACCTTTTGTAATAGGTACAAATATAATAGGAAATGTTAAAAGCAAGTTAAGGGTGCCAGTGTTGTTGTAGCTTTAATTAAAATTCGTCATTCCCTCACTGCATTTAGGAGGGAATGACCGTTGATGAGTGAATGACTTATATAGTATTTTACAATACTTTTAGATATTTTATTTATTTCTTGTTTTATTTATAACTTGTATTTCATGGTACCTAATTTAAAACAGGTACGTGTATGTGTTTGTATACGTCATAGTTTAATATAATAAAAACTAGCTGACCCGACAGACGTACCTAACTAGTAATAACTAGTATCTAAGAAGTATCTAACTTTACCTTGAATTAATACTAAACTTAATTTGAGGCTCTTGTACCCAAAGTGGGTACAAATAACCTAAGATATTTGGTTCAATGTGCTTATGAAAGGTAAAGTTTGTATAATTTAATTAGTAAAATACCTCCTTAATAGAATATTTGATATTATTTAGTACGAACATTTCTAAAGCTAGATTTTAATTTCGAATAATACGATTTAGTTTATCAAAGCTTAGCGGGGTTTACGCCATTACCTACTTAGTTCAAGTAATGGCTTCATAATTTTGTTTTGTCTTTGTAAAATAAATAGGTATAATTAAATTGTAAAGTAGTTTTTTAAAGTTTCATAAACATAAAAAAGAGCCGAACTTTATAATTGAAAATAAAATATCAATTATTTTACTTGGAATGAAATTATAAAACAAAAATTGTGTTGGCTTTAACTGCTTTCAGTATTTAAACGACCACCATTTTGTTTTTACTGATAATATATGGAAACTGAGTCATTAAACTCGCAGATCTCATTCACTGTCATTTTCTTGTATGACTGTAGGGTGACAATCGTGATAAGTGCAATATACGAGTAAGGTGGCTTCATGAGTTGTGATAAAGACTTTTACTTTGGCTTCTTTGGCATTGATCGTAAGGCTCAATTTACACTGCGGGCGAAGGGAAGGGAAGTGAATTTTTATAACCTAGTATAATGAGTTTTATTTCAATTGTGTTAACGTTCAAATTTGATAGAAGGCAAAAAAACTCGCTCGTCTTTCGGCGAACTCTCGAGCATTCCCGTAGGTAGGTACTGTCGGCGCGCCTTCTCCTTTCCCTTCGCCCGCTGTGTAAAATGAGCCTTAGAGGAAATTCTAACAAAAAGCATTAGTTTCTTTACTGTGGTTTTATTTAGTTGTAGGTATATTTAATAATAGGTGTCCGCGACTTCATCCGCGTAGAAGTCAAGTATACCATAAATCATTATTCTATGACAATTGGCAATAGTGTAGCTTTGTATCAGTGAAAGATTTTGTATTCTGACTGGCAGTATCTATCTACTTCCGGAGATTACCTCTTTAAAACAAATAACAAACAATTTTACATCTTTCTTTATTATTAATACTTGTAAAAGTATAAATAAGAGCAGTTTTCCAAGAGATAAATAAATAGATTTAATGATGATAAAAATGATGTTACAGTCTCAAATCATTCTGATTATTAATCCTTATAAGTAACAACTAAATTGCTGCTGAAATATGAAGTGATTGCATCCTACTGTCAGTGATGTGAAACATCTAAGGGTCAATTCACCATAGAATGGCCGCTACTCGGCGGACGATCATTCGCGCGTCGTATGCAGCGCCGCGAGCTGCCGCTCGACTCATGCAAGTTTTTAAGCGATACTATGCCTTCAGATATACCTAGAGCTTAAGCTGAAAGTGATTTGTTAGCAAAATTGCCGGACAGTTACGATAAAATATTCATGTGAATTATGATAATAACTCTAAGGATATCTTTATACACATGAGTGGATCGGCACATTCGGTTTTTAACCGACTTCAATAAAAAAGGAGGTTCTCAGTTCGACCCGTATGTTTGAATGTATGTTTGTCCGCGATTATCTTCCTAGTGAAAAGTGCTTGTTACATTCTGGAGAAGGTTTCAGTATACAAAAATAATAAAATTTTCAGCGCTTTTTGAAAAAATCACCAAAAATAATAAAAAAATACATAGAAGACGTTTTCGTTTCTTCCATCTTTGGAGGACTTTTAATCTTTGTTTTAACTGTGTTGCCGTTTCTTAATGGATTTGTGTGATAGGAGGCATTAAAAAGTGAAAAATAAAAACTTTGTACTAAAAAGAGAACCGCCTACAAATACTGAAAAGTGATAAATAACTTTAGAACAGAACACACATGACTTTAGTTTCGGAAGTCGGTGGCTTTGTTCTGTTTGTTGTATTGTATTGCCAGCGACTTCCGAAACTAAAGTCATGTGTGTTCTGTGCTAAAGTTATTTATCACTTTTTAGTTTTTGAAGGCGGTTCTTTTTTTTATGTTTTTTTTTTTCTATACAACGTTATTAATGGTTATAATTTTGGTTGCTGACCCACTTATGCTTACACACACACTTATGCTTATTTGTAGCGACGTTAGAAGGCCATAATTGCTTTACCTAGTTTCCGGGAAGTTTCTCTAGTCTCGACCGGTGGTAGGTACCTATTTACAAATTTTCAAACTGTTATCAACAAACTGATAGGTGCTCTGAGTTAATTTGAGGTATGTAAGATCAAAGTACGCCGTAGTTTGCACTTCATGTTTCATAAATCGATTCAGTGGTTTCTGAAATTAGCTTGTAGACCTAAGCTTAATGCCAGATTATCAAACTAGGATTAAATTAACTAATCCGAAAGCCTAAAAATATTATAATTATGTTTATTACAAAGTATGTTGTGTTTTATGATTACCTCAATCTTTCTGCTTCCCTAAACTTTGTTGGTGTTCACCTTAAAAAAATATAGTTACGTAAGACAAGACATAGCAAACATTATCTTAATCTAGTTACTACTTGGGCCTAGTAGTAGAAAGTCTCTCAATCTAGTTTTTACCCGACTGCAAGGAATCCTATCCATACCATTAAAATCAAGACGGGCTCAAATCTTCCCACTAATGGGCATTTCGATGGTATAGTAATTTTATTGAACGTTCCCTTTACGCAGTCGGGTTTTTTTTTATGTTCACGATCTTTTATGACTGGTCACATAATGTACACTGCAAGGAAACATTTTCTTGAAAAAAAAATGTTTGAAAAGGTACCGGTAAAATGCTGTAACATTGCCGTCATAGCGTATTGCCTTAATTCTGAAACGTTAAATTAGTTTCGCTGAGAAATGTTTTTTTTTTTGCCATATAGATAGCCGACTTGCTTTTAGTAATATGATGTACAGCAAAAACATTTCTCAACGGCAATAAAGTTAACTTTTTTGAATTTAGGAAATGTTGAGCTATGGCGGTAATGTTACAGCATTGTAACGTCATCAAACAGAGGAAATTAATAGACAATAATCATTTTTGTCATTATATTTATTGTACTACATTTCGACGGATGTTCCAATTAATTATTTGACATATTCAATTTATTTGAAATAAGTTATTTATTTATTGGGAGCTTGTCAGTTGGTTCGTTTTAGCAAAACCATCTCTCAAGACAATATCTGAAGGTACTTTCTATGATTCTCTAACATCGGTGTCACTCAAATTTAATCTAAGGCATTCCATGATACCACCTCCATTAAAATGCTTTTACCTTAAAGGAAACACCATACCATTACATGTAAAATTCGTCAAAGGGAAATTATTATGTGTCAAATTAATTTCGGGTCTTTGATCATAGACTTGGGATCATTTTCTACTTCAGTGTAGGCGTTTTATATACCCGCAATATAGGTAAGAATGTATATGATACCTATGTATTCATAAATACCTGTGTGATTAAGCTCAGAAAACACCTAATCTAACCATAAATGGGTTTAGATTTACCAAAACACCGACCTACGAACACACGTCAAAACTTCTCTAATTTTTTGAAGTCAATTAATTTTGGATCTTGTTTATTAATTAATTTGAATGTATTCTATATTGTAATATTAGGATATATAAGTGTAACACGTATTTGATGTATTGAATTAGTTTTACATGTCGTATCCGGTCAATAGTATGAACGTGAAACGCAAAGACAATAAATAGTCTATGGTGAAACAACGGATCGCAAGCGCGCCATTATTGAGAACACGTGATCAACCACCACGATTTTGGCGCGCTTCTACAGAGTCGTGATGTTTTCAGCCAAAAGCGAGGAAGACATTCAGAATCCAGTGTCTGATCGCAACGGAGCTAATACGTCCCGAAACTGTACTTACGATTCGTTATTGAAGTGAAGTGCCTATGTCTATGTCTAAGTCAACCTATGTTTATGTTAATTATAGTGTCTGAGTTTATTTTAAATTAATTGTGGTTTAAATAAACGCCGTGTACTGTATCCTATATCCAGTGTGTTTTCATTGCACGAAACCCATATTCTGCCCACATGATGACTGAATCTAATGGACTACATCCTGACTGATCCGACATACATAATAAAATATTTTAATGAAATGGGGGGTTGACTCGTTACGACTGAGCCAAGAAATAAGTACAGTCGCAGATTTACTAGCAGGCTTGTAGGCTTGAGCCTGCATATTTTAAGGGCGGCTTTGGGAACCGATATTTTTACTCTTTTTTATCCGGTTTTAGATGGTTTCCTGATGTCTGGCAGAAAGAAGTCTACAAACCTAATTTTCGAAGACTTATTTATTTTCCTTTTCATTGTACAGAGGCTGGCACATCAGGCTACAACTATGTGTCAAATTTCGATGACAGATTTTCAACTTTATTACAAAAAAATAAGGTTTATTTATTTATTTATACTTCATGCACAAAGGTACAAAGGTTATCCTGTATACCAGTAGAATACTAACAAAATTTCACTATAAGTTTGGTTAACATATTTTTTTCTCGAGACACTAATTGTATCGGTTGTACCGACGGACTCGCGTCTTCCACCAAATCAGAAATTCTTACCGACCGTAGTCTTTAGTCTCAATCTTCTTCTTCTTCGTCGTATTCTTCATTACTGAAGGTCGTGTCCCTGAAAGGCCTTCATGGCTTTAAATATTATGCTTTTCCACTTCGTTCGGTTCTCTGCTTCTCTTAGGGCGGTCGTAACAGAGAGTGCAGTGAGGGCGGTTACTTGGTCAGACCAGCGGTTAGGTGACCGTCCGCGAGGTCTTTTCCCATCTACCTTGCCCATAACCATCAACTTTTCAAGGTTATTTGGTTCCCGACGGGCAATGTGACCAAAATAACCGAGAATCCTTTGGTAGCATATCGTGGATAGTCTATCTGTTATGCGAAGTTGCTCAAGGATAGATTTGTTTGTCCTCCTGGCGGTCCACGGTATGCGGAGCATTCTTCGCCAACACCACATCTCAAAAGCTTCTATCTTTTTTCGTTCTATTGCCCGTATTGTCCACGATTCTGAGCCGTAGAGGAATATTGAAAAAACCAGTGTCCGGACTAGTCTCATCTTGGTGACATTGGAGACCTTTCTGTCCTGCTAGATACGTTTCAGCTTACTCATTGCAGCTTTGGCCATCTGAGTTCTTCTCCTGATCTCTTTTTCGCTTCCACCTTGGTCAGTAAGTAGTGATCCGAGGTATATAAACTCGCTGACAAACTCAAGATCTGCGAGTTCTCCCGTTCTGGTAAATTGACCGGTTCTGTCGATGAGCATGACTTTTGTCTTCGCCTTGTTAATAGTAAGTCCAACCAGTCCACTCTCGTATTCTACTCTACCAAATAGATCAGCTAGCTCTCTTTCTGAAGATGCAAAGAGTGTAGTGTCATCCGCATATCTCAGGTTGCTGATCTTTATCCCCCCGACAGAGACTCCTCCCTCTCATTTTTCTAAGGCTTTCCTCATAATATATTCACCGTATATATTAAAGAGAATGGGAGTCTCAATCTATCATATTATATTATGAACCGATCAGTGCGTGGTTTAGACAAGGCGATGGCAGTGGGGGTTAGTTGGCAGTTTTAGCTGAATAAAATAAAATAAAATTACTGCTTTCTATAAATGTAATTTAACTGAAACTATTCAAGTCTTCTGAGACAATTCTGTTATATTAAATATAGACCTGCATCTTAAAGTTGGTTTATTAAAAACGACCCAAGCAGTTTGGGTTACTACTACTACTACAGTGGTTTGTAGAAAAATACCCATCCTTATGTGGGTTAGTTCCCCCATCATTAATAAAACAATCTTATCTTTGTGATATCACAGATCTTTTTTGCTAAGTTCCAAAGAACCAACCGTTAGGACCTCTTTGGTCACAACAACAACAACAACAACAACTCATTTTCGACTATATTGTGTGTTGAGTCCTTTCTGCTAAATTACGTCCTATTGTACTATGACATAAAATCTAATATTATGTCAGATATGATGGCTCTTAAAGAAGCTCACGCTTGACCTCAGTGATGGCCAAGTACCATTCAAATAAAAAACAAACGTGTTTAGTTATAAATAAAATGAGGAACACATAATTCTCTAAACATTCCCAACACCAGGTACACCAATGTCGTAAGAAGGGCATATAAAATGAGCAGACTAAAATAAACTCTATGTATCACTGCTATTGTAAACATATCACCTTTATATACACAGAACGGTTGTAAAACTGTATCGGAATCATTTAACAGCCTGTGTTGTGCAACTTTCTGGGATTTATTACTAAACAGTATGTCCAGTTAAAAAAATACGGTCTGCTGGGCTATCCCAGTGGATAAAATGAGGAATTTGCAATCGAGGTTAATTTAATTCTCATTTGTATTGCTATTTTGCAAAAGTATCAATCCCTAGCATCAACCGGTATATTCTGTAAAAAAAAATACTCCGTGAATTTAGGTGAAACGACTTTGAGATGAGCCGTCAGTCAACCTGAACTGATATCTGTTATAATTGACCTTGACCTTGATTTCTCCTTGTCCCTGGCGAGGTGGAACAACTCCACGGCACTTGTGATTTTGGTCCACTCCCGTATATTTCGTACCCAGGACTTTTTCCGACGTCCAACTCCACATTTTCTCCATATTCGACGACACGGTTGGCGCAGTGGCTGAGCAATCGACTGCTGCGCAGCGTGTTGCGGGTTCGATTCCCGCCCAGGGTAAACATTTGTGTGATGAGCACTTGTGTTTGCCTTGTGTCTGGGTGTTGTTTTATCTATATATGTATGTATTTACAAAAAAAATGTATTTGTGTATGTATATCAGCTGTCTGACACCCATAGTACAGGGTCTCCCTAGTTTGGGGTCAGATGGCCGTGTGTGAAAATGTCCCCACATATTGTATTATTACTTGCACGCAATTTTTCCCATCTTTAACAATTGCACTATATCGTATCTCTCCTGTCTAAATATATGAGCGAGGTAGAAAACTTTTCTTGTTTTGATGGTCTGCATTAAGTCACGGTTTTGACTCATCCGTCTCAAAACAGTAAAAAATTCCATAAGTGAATTTCGATAACATGAATTTGAAGACAGTAATTGTCATCCTACCGGTACTGTACTGTAATACTGTAAAAATCTCACTTGGTGATTTTATATAAAGTGAGCACCTTATGTCTATTTCACCAAAATTCACCGATGGAATATACTGAATAATAATATATGGACCGTCTGATGTTAAAGATTGTCTGCTTATCTCAAGCCTGCCAATTGACTGATAACCGACTGCCGTTAATATCATCTAGAATCTTCAGATTCTATTTAGATTATGCTGTTATGCCGCTGTACAGTAATAAAGTTCCATATAAGTAATACTGGGGCGGTGCTACATCCATAAACTGCAAACAAATCAAACTCCGAGATGCTGTAGATAGAAATCCAATGACACTTTCGGTGACGAAACCTGTGATTTTAGCCCAGGACCAGCTTAGCAAGCTTGGAATACTATTCCCATACCACTTGTTACTCCTGAAAGCCAGAATTAACCACCAAAGTGCGAGTCGGACTTGCTCACCGAGGGTTCCATACTTTGTAGGTACTTACCCATACTAATATTATATATGTCGTATCCGGTCAATAGTATGAACGTGAAACGCAAAGACAATAAATAGTCTATGGTGAAACAATGGATCGCAAGCGCGCCATTATTGAGAACACGTGATCAACCACCACGATTTTGGCGCGCTTCTACAGAGTCGTGATGTATTCAGCCCACAGTAAGGAAGACATTCAGAGTCCAGTGTCTGATCGCAAAGGAGCTAATACGTCCCGAAACTGTACTTACGATTCGTTGTTGAAGTGAAGTGCCTATGTCTATGTCTAAGTGAAACTATGTCTATGTTAATTATAGTGTTTGAGTTTATTTTCAATTAATTGAGCTGTCATTTGTCCCGATGCTAGCACTACAATCGGATGACAGCTCACTTCACCTAGGTGTTCACCGAGGGAGATTGTAACAGAATAACACTGCTGCTCAGTACGGCACTCATGAGTAAGATTAAACAACGCTTATTACATTCAAAGCAGAAACTATATTACTTAAGTGGAACTGAATAAATGAAATCTTCTAGAACCAAAGAGCAAAAATCCATAACTGTCTAAGTGGCTTAATTATCTGAATAATACTACTCACTATGCATACTAAATAGGCACTTAATATTAATAATTCAACGAAATCATACTTTAAACGTGACTAAATTTCCAATTTATTTCTATTCGGGGCTTATCGGAAATAAACGTTTGAATGGACAGGCAATTTCCAAGTAAACCTCCTTTTCATGATATTATAGCTACCTTTTTGAATAGACTCCCCTTCTTATATTGTATTCGGGTTATTTGAAATCGGGTCCAGTAAAGAATAAATTATTTTATCTTTAAGTAATTTTGTGTAATTGTAATTTAATCCTACCAAAAATATTTTCATGTAAAATGTTGCCAAGACGAACGAACCTTAAGGCTCGCACTCGCACTGTCAAAAAGTTATCAGATCTCATGTAGACCCAAGCTTCTAACTCTACACACCCTGACTCTACAAGCCCTAACTTCACAATCTCTACACCTTAGTCATAATATGTGGCTTGGCAGCTTCGCTACCGTCACATGGGTGTAAGGTGAATTTATTCACTGTTCATTACTTTTACGTACGAGTTTAAGTACGAGTGGCAACATTTTACATGAAAATGTTTTTGGTAGGACTTCAATTCTTTTTGTATGTTCATTTATTTTTTTGTAAATGTTCTAAGTTTTATAATGTTTTTGTTGTTTGTGTACTAATTCTAGCTTACATACCAAATGCCAGTTTTCTAGGACTTCAGGAAGTACCCTAAGATATTGATGATCATCAGTGAGTCAGCACCGAAATCTAGGTTTTTTAGCTATAAACTAAAATTTAAAGTATGAGAGCTATGTAATTGAAACTTTATATATTTAATAAGTCTACTATTGATATCATATCACGAGATTTTTATTTATCTGGTATGGACCATACCCGGTACAAAAAAAACAAAAAAATTTACGAAACGCTTCGCTTGGCTCGCCTTGGCGGGGGCACTACCATGCCCATAGATAAAATATTAAGATAATATTAAAACAGTGTTTATACTTACTGTTATGAACTGCAGGATCTGCTTTGGGGCGATCTCCATTAGTGGTCAAGATCCAGACTCCTTTATCTCGGGTTACATAAAGTATAAAATACTAACAATAAATTAACTACACCCCTTACTCCCGAGAACCTTAATCCAGTCACCTTTATGTATAAACGCCAAGTACAAGAAAATAATGATGAACTAAAAATAAAAGTTGTATGTAATTTTGTAGTTGGCATTATAGCCATAATTTTCAACCGACTTCAAAAAAGGAGGAGGTTATCAATTCGTCTGTATTTTTTTTTTATGTTTGTTACCTGAGAACTTTGGACTGGGTGAACCGATTTTGAAGATTTTTATTTGAAAGCTGGTGCTTCCCGTGTGGTGCCATTTTAATTTGGTCCAGTTCTGACTATGGCATCCATGAGAAAACCGTATAAGTCTTAAATTTGCATTAAGTATGTGCGCGACTTGTTATGCGATTTCTCCGGCAAACGTAACCCGATTTTGAAATCTT
This sequence comes from Charanyca ferruginea, assembly GCA_947361185.1. NCBI lineage: Eukaryota > Metazoa > Arthropoda > Insecta > Lepidoptera > Noctuidae > Charanyca > Charanyca ferruginea. The sequence goes on from OX376057.1 coordinate 12,103,547, forward strand.
TTTTTTTATGGGTATGGTATGCTTCAGGGGTGGTCTCATATAAAATTTAGCACTTTTTGAAAAAATTAACAAATAGGTACCCAAAAAAATTACATAGACGACGTTTTAGTATCAATCTTTGGAGTACCTAGTTAACTTTCAATCTCTTCTTAATAGATTTGGATGAGAAGGAGGTACTAAAAAGTTGAAAGTAAAAAGCTTTTTACAAAAAAGACAACAGCCTTCAAAAACCAAAAAGTGAAAAATAACTTTAGCACAGAACACACATTGACTTTAGTTTCGGAAGTCGGTGACAATACAAAACAACAAACAGAACAAAGCCACCGAATTTCGAAACTAAAGTCAATGTGTGTTCTGTGTTAAAGTTATTTTTCACTTTTTAGTTTTTGAAGGCGGTTGTCTTTTTTGTAAAAAGCTTTTTTGTAAAAAGCTTTTTTGTAATCATTATTGTCACAAAAAAAAAGGTTACAGAAGGACCGCTCCTCATATCCTTGGAAATAATTACTTAAACTTGCCGGACTCACTAGGGCTGCTACTGTATTGATTCTGTAGTTTTAATTTGTGGAATTTTATTGGCCCTGGTGGAAACTCTTTGCAAGTTGTTTATAACAAAATTTTCCTATTTGTCATGAAATGTCAATTACCTACATCATTTTGATAATTCATTTTGACAACATGTGTCGCTAGTCGAGAATGAAGTCTGCTTGAAACTGCCTGAGGATGCCTGTAAACGTAATGTCAAAATGTCAATTACCTACATCATTTTCATAATTCATTTTGACAACACGTGTCGCTAGTCGAGAATGAAGTCTGCTTGAAACTGCCTGAGAATGCCTGTAAACGTAATGTCAATGTGTGCGTGCGAAAATATGCTTTTTGTTCTGAGTGGTCAGTCTGCTCGGGCGCGCCGCAGCCTTACGTACTTTTTTATGTAGGTATTTATTCTAAATTTGAATACGTGACGCTTTCAAAAGCCACTGGCAAAATACAAAAATCCAGTGGGGTTTCAATTAGGTGTCCTAAAGAAAAAGAATCAAATCTTATTATCATCATCCACTAATGACAACACTACAACCAAACACAGAAATAAAAATGAAATGCCATTCGCAGTCATTTCGTACACCTACCTATACTTTGACGACCGGATATAGTCATCATAACTGATGTAAACAGCACCCTATTTACGTACCCAAAACGGCATTGAGTACCCTTTAGGCCTCAAAAACAAACACTTAAAATACCCCTAAAAAAATCTTACATATTTAACCTTCATTACGCCTGGTGCTACTTTTTCCCTAAAAAAGCAGTTTCAGCAAAAAAGGTCGTAACATTTATGCTGTACTATACTTAAATTGAGGTAGGTAGGCAAGAAGGCATTAAAAATACTTTGACGACCGGATATAGTCATCATAACTGATGTAAACAGCACCCTATTTACGTACCCAAAACGGCATTGAGTACCCTTTAGGCCTCAAAAACAAACACTTAAAATACCTCTAAAAAAATCTTACATATTTAACCTTCATTACGCCTGGTGCTACTTTTTCCCTAAAAAAGCAGTTTCAGCAAAAAAGGTCGTAACATTTATGCTGTACTATACTTAAATTGAGGTAGGTAGGCAAGAAGGCATTAAGCATAAAGTGGCACTAAACTTCTTGAAATGCAGCCTCTAGTTATCTTTTTCGCGTGAACTACAATTTTGTAGATTGTTCGGTGTGTTTATACGATGCAATGCGACAACATTACGGGGGATTGCTGCAATAAAAAAAAATTTTTAGCAGGTGTTTTTTCAGGTAACACTAAACGAAATTAAAACACCAACTTCTATCACTATCACGCAAAATAATTCCGCAATTGCAGTAATTACGCAAAGCATTAAATATAATTAATTCATGTTGTGACATTTACTAATTACCCTGTTTTAATACCTCGCACTCCTCGCAGCTCAAACTCAGAACATGATCATCAATCCATCAATAACCTCCTATAATACATTGATCAATATAAAATATAATGTTCATTACATTTTCCTTACCAACCGTAGTGCTTAGCAAACTTTCAAAGATCCATTAGTTGATCACAATTTCGCTGAATCATCGCATTATACTTGAGATGCGGAATAACTAAAAAAATATATTGAATATCCGAATATAAAAAGTATCTTATCCATCATATTGATTTGCAAACACTTCAGGATGGGAAGTGTTTGCAGCAGGTAAAGATGATTCCAAAATCAATCAACTAGACTTAATTCGGTTTGTGTACTTGTCCCACTAACGATATTTAGGTTACATAATTATGCTAAAAAAAGAGGGTTACAAGCAAATCATTTTATAAGAATTAATAGTAATAATCCCTATCTTAGTATTTTCATCGTTCTATCAGTAGATTAACGTAACCATCTACAAAGCCTAAGTCATTTAGGAAAATACCTGACATTAAAATATCTGCGAAACATAAGGGGAAAATGAAAGAATGTTCTTCAAGAAAAAATACGCACTGCAGATTTTCTTTCAGAAAGTCACCTCAGTTGCCAAAAAATTAACTTTCTAACAAATGAACGAGTACCATGTAGCACCTATAAATTAACATAATTTATACTTACGAGAATTATTTACATGATTGTAGGTAACTTAAAACCATAGCCGCATTCAGCCAATAAAAAAAAAAATAAAAAAGAATTATTTTGATATTTTTTCTGACATATTATTGTATAGGTACTTGCCAACTGAACTACGCTACCAGATTTTCCTAACACATTTATCTTTCCTTCCAGTGACAAAGTGTACTGTGACGAGTGATGTATAGTGAACAGTGATCAAAATGGACAAGAACAAAGCCGAAACCAGCAAGGGCGGTCAGTTTTGTGGGCAAGTGCGTCGGTTCCGGGACAAAACACCCGATCTGTCGACCGATTTGTCGTTCGAGGAGTTGAGAAATAAGTTTGATACAAGTGCGCCACGCGCGGCGAGGAACGAAATCGCTTCGAACCCCGCCACGCACGGCAGCGCCACACGACAAGTGGTCAGTGGCAAAATCTTCAAGAAGTGCAAGAGCGCTACGTTTCAGATAGATGGCGCCACATATACTATTGGTAAGTGAGGCTTGAGCTAGTTCGATTTTCCGCCGCATTTGGAGATGGCGCTAGGTGGATGTTTACGTAGCTTTGTTGAGGTTTTGGTACATTTCTCTGTTTTCAGATGATTATGTGTTATAGGAGAGATTTAAAGAGAGTGGTTTAAGGTACTTCAATATTTAGAATACGCATTTTTTATTGTTTTATAATGTAGATAGGTAATACACAAGTAGGCTTTCTTTTTTAGTACCGTCAACTGCTGTAACATTGCCTATACGCCCACCATTGCCTACACTCCAAAAAGCTCAATTATTACCGCTGATAAATGTTGTTGCTGTGTATGGTATTACTAAAAGCAAGTTGGCTATCTATATGGCAAAAAATATTTCTCAGCGGCAATAATTGAGCTTTTTGGAGTGTAGCCAATGTTGGGCGTGTAGGCAATGTTACAGCAGTTGACCAGTACTTCATAACATCATTATTTTCTTACCAGATAGATAGAAAATTGTATGATGTGATGATACAATAGAATCATTTACTACTGAATGATTCTATTGTGTACTTATTGTGTTTCTTAGAATAATATTACCAGCCTTATCCTATTGCAGGGCAAAGGCCTCTTCTCATACAGAGAAGGCTCGAGCATTAAATAAATAAAAACAATTTTAAGCTATTGCATAGCTTTTGTCGCGGGCTTTGAGCGCGGCGACCGAATCAAGAAATTCCGTAACGAAAATAAAACCTGACACCCCCCACTCCGCCTACCATGTAGCTCGGCCGAGCGTTCGCTTAACGTGTATGTATATATAATCATAATATATATAATATATATAGGGTGACTGGTAATTAGTGTACGATACTTTAACACGTGATTGTGTTCATGATAACAAACAACTTTCCCGAAGAAAAAATGTTTTTTGTACTGGGGTGTGGGGTGTGTAGGGGGGAGTGGGGGGGTAGGTGTACCTGTGTATATATAATATAAAATATATGTATATTTATATAAAATCAAAATGCTATGCAATAGCTTTACCGCTGCAGTCCCCGAGTGCCACAGTGTTTTTTTTTTTTCCACCACAAATGTAACAAACAATTTTATACTATGTGCCGACAATTCATGGGTGGACTGGAGCCGAAACTAGGGAAACCCTGTATATCAGGACTCCAAGTCACTCGCCTACGGAAAGATATGAAATCTTTGTATAAACGCATAAGGGGTGGACGGGGATCATGTCTGTAGGTGTGCGTATATGTGAGTGTTTGTGTGTGGGTGTATTGGAGGGTGAGTGAGTGTGTGTGCGTGTTTAAGCGTTGGTGTGGTGCATTGCTTACTTAACAATATGAGAGATTCGGTGGCTATGTAATTTAAGTTTTGAGCATTGGAAATCGCAAGTACGCCTTGAGCAAGAGTAATTGCTCAAGACGTATTTGCAATTTCCGATATATATTAATTACATGTCCAAGTTTCCTCACGATGATTTTTAACACTCATGTAAGTGATGTCCGAGATAAACTTAAAAAGTACATAATTATTCGAAAATTTAAAAAGTCATATTGATACTTGCTCGTGTCCACTACCTCATGCATGAGACCGGGGGCCTCAACCACCGGGTCATCACGACATTTTATAAATAAAACATACATTATAGATTGAGAACAACGGATTAACTCACTGTGTTCCGCGGAAAATACGTGAGGCTATTGAAATAAGCCGACGCCCAAAGTTTGATAGAGACGGTGGTTAGTCCATATCTCCATCATGGAAACCACTACTTAATATGGTGAGACCCGATACAGAGGAGGAACTAAAAAGTGATGATGTGGTCAGCTCAGTGTGCATGTGTTTCAAGCAAGATACTCTTCCGCCACGTCTATCTACCACCTCTACCCTCGTCCGCGCTACCCCCGCCACCCCCGCAGTGGTCCGCGCGGGCGCAACACAGAGCGCAACAGCTCGCAGTCGAACTCGACGGGCGGTCATCCTGTGGAACTCCTTGAGAAAGGTGGCCGTATGCCATCGAAACTAGTCGAACCCGGCAACACAGTGACTTAATCCGTTGTTCTCAATCTATAATGTGTAACAATACTCACGTTTCGTTTAATGGAAAAACTTACATTGCTTTATTATTAGAAATGAAATAACGGCGATTGTTATAAATAATACCACAATAAAACAATAAAGATGTTATGCTTTACGACAGGTAATTAAAATCAAACTGTAGCCATATTTTGTCGTAATTATTAATTATTACTTGGCCATCTGGCAAACTTTTTAAATGTCTACTAACATTTTTATTATTTTTGTCAGTATTACTGTTTAATTAATTTTTCATGATAGAAGTCAGAGTAATATTTGGGTATGTAACCCAAATGGTTGGTTGGCGATCTCTGGGGGAGGTCGACGTTCAGCAGTGGCAATACGCTGATATAATAATGAATGTTTTAATATAAAGTATTGAGTTAGGCAAAAATAAGTCAAATAACAAAAGTTATAACTCTATATTTTAAAAATAACTGCTTGTTTCTGATATTTTATTAATGTAAATGAATAGTTCACACTACATAGTATTTATCGTAAAATAACAAAGCTTATTACATGCTAACTAGTATGATTTTGAATGGGTATACATATTTTGCCATAGAGAATGGCGCAAAAGTAACAAAAAATCTATCTTCCGAACAAATTAACATAGACACACACATACAATTTTATTACAAACGTTACAAAAATCTTTGTATCATTTCATTGAACTATGGCTGTTGCGTGTTTTCACTACGCGTTCTATGAACCGCTACATCCAACATTTGTAATTCAATGGAATGTACTATTTATTTATTATGATTAGCTGATAACGATCATAAACCCATTTGGAACACGCTTGTGAATGTATTTTGTTTTGGTGATTTACTTTTATTATATATTTATACTAATATTATAAATAGGTGAAGTTTGTAAGTTTGGATGTAGGTGGTAAACTTTGAAACTACACATCTTATTTAAAAATTTCTTTAATTAATAGAAAATCTTTTTACAAGGGATAGAAGGCCTTTTATAAGGACTGGGCAGGACATGTCTGCCGCCTGCCGGACAAATTGTGGGCTCAGGTGACACAGAACTGGAGCCCTGAGACAGTTAGACGGGGTTGCGACAGGCCACGAAGGAGATGGCGGGATGAACTCAAACTCAAACTCAAACTCAAACTCAAAATCATTTATTTCAATTAAACCATTTACAGGTACTTTTGAATTGTCAGAGTCAGTCAGTCAGAAAGTTGAAGCTAGTTGCTCGTTCCAAACAGTAGGTTTCTATGGAGAAGAACGAGCAAGAAACTCCATGAACACTCTTTTAAAATCAGTTAAATTTTACAAATTTAGGTTACATCATTCATGTTGAATCTAAGGGTACAATGTGAGAACAATGTAACACGTCTTGACGGAACTGGACGGATTCCTCCAAAACTGGTGGGATAAAACCCAGGATCGGGAAAGATGAAAGGCATGTAGGGAGGCCTTTGCCCAGGAGTGGGACAAAATAGACTAACAAAAAAAAAATTAAAGATATACTATACTATTTCCGATTAACATAGGACGTAAAACATCGACTGATCGTCCGATCCATCGGCCGTTTCTGGTTGTGTTCATGTTGTGTGTGTGTGTGTTCCTATATTTGACTTCAACGCAGACGAAGTCGCGGACAGAGGTTAGTATAATACCTCTAATAGAACTATTATGTCATAATTATGGTAGCGAATACCTTACGTACGTGAAGAGCATGTGTCTAAGTAAAGGAGCGATCGGTTATAGCTAAGCTACGCTTGCCGAGGTTATTCCGTGGATGGGTGCCCATGCATTTCATTTCATACCCTCCGTGCCCCAGAAAGCACGTAAAGACGCTGGTCCGGACTGTCATTCTCAGATTGGTGACAGTCGTTATGGGTAGTCAGAAGCTAGAAAGTCTAACAATCAGTCTTACTAAGGGGTATCGTGTTACTCAGTAACCAGGTTGTGGAGGTCAGATAGGCAGTCACTCCGTGTAAAAGATTGCCCGATCCGACTGATCTGGTGAAACTAGAAGTCGACCCTAACATAGTTGACAAGGCTACGCAGGATGATAATGGTAGAGAATATTTTCAACCAAACGATGTATATGTGTAGATTTTCTATTTTTTGCTGCTTCATTGAACAATTGTGTACCTAAGCAGGCAGCTAAACATCAGTGGCGAACGGTCAATTATCGTAAAAGGGAAACCGAAACAAAAAAAAAACGGCCAAGTGTGAGTTGCACTCGCGTGGAGGGGGTTCGGTACAATGCCAAAGTCAAATGTGTTTTACAATAGGTACTCTTACTGAATGTGAATTTTTAATCTACTACTATTTTCCGTAAGTGAACGTATTATATTGAGTTTACCACTTTATTTTTAATTGATATAATTCACATAGGTTTTCAATTAACTATATTTTGTATGTTTTTTTAATGTTGTTTGTAAAAACATACAAAATATTCGGAGATCAGGGGGGAATTTTCAATGTTCGTCTTCTTTCATGAATAAAATCGAAATTGTTTATTTTAAAATAATAACAAAAATATATTTAAGATCCTCATAACGAGCCCTTTCATTTTATAAATGACACAGTAAGGTCTGCAAATTTTTTTTTTTTAATTTCCTAATAAGTCCCCCGAAAATGACCTATATTTACAAAAAAATATTTATTTACTTTGCTCATCTGTGTTTGGGTCATAGGATTACACCATCCTACCAAATTTCACCTGATTAGGTCCAGTAGATTCGGAGCAAATTGGCTGTGACAGACGGACGGACAGACAGACGCACGAGTGATCCTATAAGGGTTCCGTTTTTTTTTTGTTTGGACACCCTGAAAATGCTTAAAGATTATTATATATATTAGACGACCTTGGCAATACAAAACAACAAACAGAACAAAGCCACCGACTTCCGAAACTAAAGTAGGTAATGTGTGTTCGTTGCTGAAGTTATTTATCACTATTTAGTTTTTAAAGGCAGTTTTCTTTTTTCAAAAAAGCTTTTTTTAATATTTGTCGCAGTTTACCTAACTTTACTTTATAGGTAACTAGCTGCTGCAGTGCTGCCCGCGACTTCGTTCCCGATGTTTACTTGCGAGAGCTATTAGACCTCCTTAATCCGGCCCTGTCGCAAAATCCGTTCTTAGCGGACGACTACTAACTTTAAACTAAGCGTTTTTCGATATTTCGTGATGACTGAGTGAGTGACGTTTTGCTTTCATATATTTAAATTAGATATTAACATAGACTTGAAACGTTTTGCAATTTGAGACATACTCTTTTTGTATTGTTCGTGGGGAAATCCATATGGATTCCCTCAGTCTGGGAGGAAAGGAGGTTTATGACGGACTCGTCTCGACTAAAATCCTACGGTTTCTCCTGCCATCATGAGACCCCGGTCCATGGGGCCCGGTATTCGCTTGATGCATGATCCGCGCCCCCGACACATGACACACCCTGACGTTAATAGGTTTACAAATAAAAGAAAATATGAATTAATAAAAAAAAACTGAAAACACAAAATCCTTACTTTATTTCAGCGTAAAATATAAAACCTTGTTACTAATACTACGTGTAGATCTACGAGTTCTCTTTTAAACCCACCAAAAGCGGCACCATAAAACAAAGTTAAAACAACACCAAAAAAATAAAGGGAAGTCCAAAATGGCGGGGAATTTCCACAACCCCGAGTTTATCTTGTGCAACGATAAAACAAATTGTTGCCGTGCCACGTCGAAATGCGTCGCGTCACGTGAACTATGGCTTACTGCTGATCCAATTAACGCGAATGTGAACTTCGTCTTATGTTGTACGATGTAGTTGAAATTATGCGGAGGGGTTTATTCATAATGCGGTGGTGATTTTGTTAATCCATACTTATTATGCTATAGAGGTAAAAATTGTTTGTATGTAGGGGGTAACACCCGAAACGACTCATTCGATTTAAAAAATTCTTTCACTAATTGAAAGCTACGTTAACCCTGAGTGCAATAAGTTATATTGCATTATCAAACATTAAGGGCCTCTTAAGAAAATTTTCGCGGTCGAAGTCGCGGGAAAAGTGCTAGTCAACATATTAAAAATTTATTATTTCTAACGTGAAAAGTGTCACACACAAAACTTATTCTCTGCGAAAATTCTCGCCTAGAATGTAGGGGGAGATGTTTCAGTTTAAAATTGCACTCCAATCCAACAAATAATAGAATTGTGTACGAAACAAGCAGATAGATCAATTGAAGTAATTTTAAATGGAACACGTACCTAAACTTTGAGCTTTATGTCGATGTAGCGCCCGCATTTTTCAGCTGTCTGGCACCCATAGTACAGGGTCTCCCTAGTTTGGGGTCTGATGGCCGTGTGTGAAATGTCCCCACATATTATTATTTTTATTAGTCATTTCAATCTTTACGCCCACTGCTGGGTATGGGTATCCGCCAAGGTGGGTTCAGCCGTAATCACCATGCTTGGCCGATGCATGTTGGCGATCGATATTTATATTATTATTTATTTATTTCGAATAAATGATATGTAAAGTTTTAACACTTGGAAGCCAACCAGAGATAGTTATAATATTTCCATATTTAAAATGCTGAAATTCACATTGAGAATAAAAAGTATTATTTGCTTAAATATTTAGATCTTGTTATTGTTTCGTTTGCCAAAACTCAGCAGATCATACTAACATTTAATCATCTCAATGGCACAGATTGAACAATAACATTCTAATCTGTCAGATAACAATGAAACTAACGATTCCAAAGCGGTTGATTGATAATCTACCAAAGCCGCGGTAATCTTTATTGTGGTTGTAGGCTCACGAGTCGTCGTTTTTTCAAACAAGTCATATAGTAATTGTTCTAACCCCTCATTTACACCAAGAAACAAGTATAATACATGTTTTATAGAATACTTGCCAAAGACACAATTTGTATACCTGGGGGCACGGCAGTGCCTCCGCCAAGACCGCCAAGACGAGCCAAGCGAAGTGCAAGGGCACTGCCTACCTTTTGGGTTTGGATTATGCCAGATAAACAAAACTCTCGGGATATGACATCAATAGTCAGTAGACTTATTAAATATAGAAAGTTTCAATTGCATAGCTCTTATACTTTAGAATTTATTGATATCTAAAAAAGCCCGATTTCGTCACTGACTCACTGATGATCATCAAAATTCTGGGGTACTTCCTGAAGTCTTAGAAAGGCTCAAATTTGGTATGTAAGCTAGTATTAGTACACAAACAACAAAAAATTCTTAAACTAGAAAAAATTAACAAAAAAAGAAATTGTCTTAGGCAACTTACAAAAAAAGTGAAATCCTACCAAAAACATTTTCATGGAAAATGTTGCCAAGACACGATATTAATGGCTCGCACTGTCAAAAAATTATCAGACGTCTACTTATAATCTCTACTTTACTTACCCTAACTTCACAAACTCTACCCCTTAGTCAAAATATGTATGTGGCTTGGCTGTTTCGTTACTACAAGAACTATTGTTTAACAGTAAAGTAGGTAATGAACAGTAAATACAATTTACACCTTACGCCCATGTTACAGTAGCGAAACGGCCTAGCCATATATAAATATTTTGACTAAGGAGTAGATTTTGTGAAGTTAGGGCAAGTAAAGTAGAGATTATAGGTAGACATCTAGCCATTAATTTCGCGTCTTGGCAACATTTTACATGAAAATGTTTTTGGAATAGTTGTTTTCTCCATGTTTTGTGTTATATTTTTTTTTCGGACCAGATTAAAAGTAAGTATTTGTATACACAACAAGTATGATACAAGTTTTGTGTAAAACAAGTTTTATACTTCTTGTATTTGAGTGTAAATGATAATTACAGACATTGTGTAAAACTTGTAGAATACAATGTATTATACCTTGGTGTAAACGAGAGGTTAATAGTTATTGGGAGCATCATTTTAAATTTGGAATAAGGTTTATGAGCCCCAAGCTTGACTCGTCAGCTCATAATAGTCTTTCAACGAACTTTACCGACGAGCTAACCAAGCTTGCAGGGGGGTAAGGAAATTAAATGTGAAAATCAAATATTTGTTAACATATTAAAATTAAACTGGTAAAGTAATCATAAACACACGTACGGTCAGCGGCAAAAGTCGATTAATAATGTGACTTATTACAATCATGTAAATAGACACGAAAAAACACGATACTTTTCAGTATTTTAAGTAAAAGATAAGAATTTATTTTATATTTAAATTAATTCCGTAATATTTAATATTGTGTAAAAATCTGAAAAAAGTGTTTAACGACTTTTTTCGCTAACTCTACAGGACTGGTTTTTCGTCAGATTTCTGAGTTGAGTGGAACGGAATTCGATTTTCTACTTAAATGTTCAGTAGAGGTCCTGAATTTTAACTAGTGTAGTAGATATTGGCAATGCTAGCAAAAACTCATTACGGTTGAATTTTCGTGGCAAGTATCACAGACATGGCGTCTTCAATGTTATCTTCAAATAATATACCTACTTGTATTACCTTGTACATCTTCAATTGTATAATTTCTGTACATATAAAAAATCCTCGCCTCTCTCGCATTAGGTTGCGGTCTATAAACGGGCAAGTACCAATAGGAATTTTAAAATTATTTTGCACTTTCATCTGACAAACCTAGCAACAAATGTTACATACGTATATAGGATGTATCATAACACATACACCGACCAAGACATCTAAACACATCAAAAAGCATCACGGCAGGATTTGTAAAAAAAATTGAGATGTTTAGATAAGTTGAAATTCTAATTTATATGAACTAGGTATCTAAAGAGTATTTTATGGCATTTATAATATTTTTAAAACCCCGCAATAAAAATGAATGTAAAAGTGAATAGTTTAACGAAAAACTCATTATTTCAGAACGAAACGGCGGCTGACAGTAACAGTGACACTGACAGCCACCGTTTCGTAGGTCTTACACTAAAATTATTGTATCATTTTATGGGAATATTGTCACAAATAATGATATATTTTTTCCACACACTTGTCACATCACTAGTCTGCCCATTTAATAGATTTGTTAATGTCACTTTCTTTTTTTTATAAACACAAAATAGGCAACGAGATAAAACGAAAAGGTGTTATTTTCATTTCGAAATATTTTAATTAAGCGGGGGTTTAAAAATATGGTAAGTGTATCTATCAATCTAGTCCTGGTAATGTATTCTCCACATTGCAAAATATTTTAAACCCCCTAAATGATTGTTTTTTCATACAAATGAATGTATGAATCTCACCTTGATTCTTTACTTAAGGCGACGATATACGACCTTTACAGATTTTAAACTGACAATCACGTCAAAATGTGCAGTGTAAATGGTTTGAAAAAAATATATGTTAAACTAGAACATTCTCTTAATCACTTAGTAAGTGAATATTTTTAATTATATTCATATTATATAGTTTAATTAATACGTGAAGTTGTGTCTGACGCGGACAAAACATTGACAATCACACAAAATCTACCAGGTATAATTAAACGAAACTTACACCATCTTACAGACAATTTTATTATCTATCTTTTAGTATACGCCTTTTTTTGAATTTTGAAAGAATACTACTTTTATTAAATTTTTTCGACTAAACTTTGAGAGTTTTGGACTCAAAACTGATGCAGAACGGACGCAGTCTGCGTCCAAAACTTTCAAAATTTAGTCGAAAAAATTAAATAAAAGTAGTATTCTTTCAAAATTAAAAAAAAGGCGTATACTAAAAGATAGATAATAAAATTGTCTGTAAGATAGTGTAAGTTTCGGATAATTATACCTGGTAGATTTTGTGTGATTGTCAATGTTTTGTCCGCGTCAGACACAACTTCACGAGTTAATTAAACTATTTAATATGAACTTAATCAAAAATATTCACTTTCTATAGGTATGATTAAGAGAATGTTCTAGTTTAACATATATTTTTTTCAAATCATTTACACTGCACATTTTGACGTGATTGTCAGTTTAATATCTGTAAAAGTCGTATATCGTCGCCTTAATGTACAAATGGAACAAGTTTTGTGAAATTTCCGCGCTCCAATTTTCTTGTGATGTTATCGCATTTTCACTCACTCGTTTGTTTTCGAGATTTGCGTTGGTTGAAACAAAAAAAAAATTAATCACGCTCTCGTTGAAGTTCGTTCGATAGGGATGGGCGCTCTTAAATGTAACTTGGACATCACTGACATCGGTGAAGGAAAAACATCGTGTGAAAACCTGGATTGCAATAAATATAAGTTTGAAATCTCCAATCCGTCTTGACTAGTCTTGAGCAAGCGTGGTGATCAATGCTCGTGCCTTCTATGCATGAGAAGAGCCCTGCAGTCGGACAATAAAAGACTGGTATTAGGATACCAAATGATTGTAAAACAAATACTTAAAAAAAGTAAGTATGGAGGTTTGTGTCCATTCTTCTACATACGAAACTGTCTTTTGAACGGGGCAACTATATCCAATTATTTTTCTTATAAAATACGTCTAAGGCCTTTTCATAATCTAATTGAATTAAATGATATTATGAATTTGACTTTGAAAGTGTGCAGTCCATGCCGTTCTGTGGAAATAAATAAATTTTCTGATTTGATACAAATGTACCCTCCAGCACTATTACAAATACCGACAAACTTCGCCAACATTCTCACACGTCCCTTAAGTTACGTTTCAAGGGCTGTAGGGCTCCAAGGTTAAGGCCTGAACAAAGGGACCTGCTCGACTGTAACTGCGACGTACTTGTTAGCTAGTTTCCACTTCGTCTTGTTTCGAGATCAAACTACTTCGGTACGTAGTCGTAAAGAATTGGGTTTTTTCAAACGAATTGGTATAGTTTTGCGATCTTGAGATGGCTTTGTTTGAAACTTTATATTTGAGACTTGGAATTTTCTAGACTCACATCAAAAGCAATAAACATAGAGTTGAAGCATCCAATGCTTTTAATAACATTGGTAAGTTTGACAAATTATTATTGGTTCATTTCGTTTTATGTCATAGTTGGTGCAGTGGCTGAGCTACTGACTGTTGCAGCGTGTATTTCGGGCTCGATACCCGCACGGAACAAATTCGTATGGTCTGGAGTTATACGTTTGTAAACGTACCCACGAAACCAGATAAATTAAACGAAAAAAGGAGCATACTTTTCCGTGACTAACCGTGTCAGAAAATATCTTTGGGTTCCTAAAACAGACAATTAGAATCCGACTTCGAACTGTTTACTCCGGGGTGAGGTTGCTTTTATTTTGTAATGTATTTATTTAACTTTATTTCAATCATAACAAATATTAAATTACAATTTTAGTTATATACAAATCTTAAAAATCTAATAATATTATGTACAATTCCAAGAAAAAGACTGGGGAGCTCAAAGGGCATCAAAAAACTCGTCCACATTGCTGTCAACGGGACACGTGCCCAACTGACTGGCAGCATTGCCACGTTGTATGGCAATGCTGATTCTTTGACCCAAGAATAGACCAGCCTTCGGGTCACGTGAAGAGTCGACCAGCCGCTTGGCGATGTCACGAAAAACAATATGGGCACTCGGACCCCATGGCCCTAGAGTTAGAGTTTCAACACACACATAACAGTTTCACAAACCTATCACTCACAAATCTCTCGCAAAACATTCACTCCACAAATTGTAACTTACATAGCTCAGTAGAACGCATTTATTCCTATAACTCTACCGTCGTCGGTTCTCGTAGTCACTTTTTCTTTTCCGTGTTTACAAATAGGTCAACTCATAATAATATATACAATGCTTAATATAAACTGTAACAAAATTTCATCAGAAATCGAGTCTGTAAGTGTATCATCAGCCCATACCTGTGCTCCAGAGAATTGTCATGTTTTTGTTAAAAGTAACGAAACATCTCTGAAGTTGCTACACACAAACATCCGGAGTATTAGCTGCAATTTTGATGGACTCTTGGTTCTACTGAATAAAATAAAACTAAACTGTGACTTTGTGATATTGTCAGAGTGTTGGCTCTCCAAGTCTTATGCAATTCCTCATCTTGAAGGCTACATTCCCTACGCCACAAATAAAATTAATAACCAAAATGAAGGACTAGTTACCTACATAAAATCCTCATTAAATTGCACGGTAACTGAGCCTAGTTTCGATGAAGGCAACTGCTTAGTATGCAAGTTCGAACAAGAAGTTGCAATAGTCGCAATATATAGATCCCCATCTTATAAAAACCTCGATAGTTTTCTGAATAGCTTAGAATTAGTTCTTTCTACACTCAATTCTTTTAAAACTGTTTGTGTTATAGGTGACATCAACATAGACATCTCTAGCAGTAACTCTAGTATGAATACTGAGCGTTATCTGGACTTTGTAGCTTATCATGGCATGCTACCTGCCCATCAGCTTGCAACACGCTTAAGCTCATGCCTTGATCATGTTTTATTAAAAACTAATGTTCCCTCCACTACCTTGGTCATTGATAGCTGCATAACAGATCATAACCCTATATTACTTAGTATAAATAGTAACAAGTCAAATCGAAATTCTCGAATAACTTTATCTAAAACCAATTATAACGCTGTTATAAATGACATTAACGATGCAGATTTTTCACCTCTTTTTAATTATCAAAGTGCTCATAAAACTGCAGAAGCCTTGGTTGATACCATCTCTGGCGTTATATCTAAGCACACGCATTTAGTTAAAACTTCGCGTAAACATATCACCTATAAACCGTGGATAACACCCGGTTTACTCCGATGCATTTTAAATCGTGATAAAATGCATATGGACGTCAATAAAAACCCAAACAATATAATACTTAAAGTCACCTATACCCGGTATCGAAATTTTTGTAATTCTCTGCTAAAAAAACTTAAAAATAATTATGAAGAATCGGAACTACTTAAATCAAAAAATGATATTAAGGATACCTGGAAAGCAATCAAAAGCATAACCAACTTAACGCGTACCTGTTCTTCGCCAACAGATCTTCTACGAATTTCCGATAACCCCAACGTTTCAGTAAATACCGTAAATAATTACTTTTCTAGCATCGGAAAAAACCTTGCAGACAAATTTGTAGACAGGCAAAGAAACACGGCACCAATACAACCGACGTCTTGCAACTATCCCAACTCCATGGCCACATTTGATGTCGATGAAGATGAAGTTATCACTGAAATAGCGAACCTAAAGGAGGACAGTGCATCCGGATGGGACAAGATACCACCAAGGATAATTAAATCATGTAAAATGAAGTTGGCTCCGCTAATTACCCATCTTTGCAACCTATCACTTTCTATGGGACAATTCCCAAGGGTCTTCAAAAAAGCAATCATCCACCCAATTCACAAGTGTGGGGACAGAGATAGTGTGAATAACTACCGGCCCATCTCTGTTTTGCCTTGCCTGTCTAAAGTATTAGAGAAAATCCTTAATAAACGCCTAGTATCTTATTTAGATAAATTCAACATTCTATCAAACAATCAATATGGTTTTAGGCGGGGCATGTCGACTGAGGATGCGGTACTTGACCTTACTACCACAATCGTAGATCACCTCGACAACAAACGAAAATGTCTTGGTGTCTTCCTGGACCTGACTAAGGCCTTTGACACTGTCTCTGTTCCCATCCTAATGTTGAAGCTAGAGAAAATTGGAATTCGTGGACTACCTCTAAAAATTTTTGAAGACTATCTTTCTGACCGTACCCAGTGTGTCAAAATAGGTTCGGTTGTGAGTGAATCTACACAGGTCACCTATGGCATACCACAGGGCTCAATTTTGGGTCCTACGTTATTTTTAATTTATATCAATGAGCTCTGTGGGTTGCAGATTCCAAACTGCCACATCATCACCTATGCCGACGACACAGCATTGGTGGTGAGCGGAAAAAATTGGGTTGAAACTCAAGTGAACACTGAGAATGCACTGAAATTGGTCATGGCATGGCTATATGAGCATAAACTGACACTAAACCCAACTAAAACTCTATTTTTACCATTTGCTCTAAAGAGTAGTAGTTTGCCAAATCCCGACCTATTCATTCTCAAAGCTCATAATTGCCTAAATGAAGCACAGAATTGTACTTGTACAACTTTAACCAGAAGCAATAGTGTTAAATATCTTGGGGTCCTTATTGATAACGTCCTTTGCTGGAAAGCGCACGTCTCCTCCATGACTACCCGTATCCGAAAACTCATGTTCATCTTTAAGAAGTTAAGAACGTGTGCTAATATTAAAACCCTCAAATTAGTGTACTTCTCTTTGTGCCAGTCCCTAATAACGTACTGTATCTGTGCTTGGGGTAGCTGTGCGAAAACTCTAATTTTGAAGCTTGAAAGAGCACAGAGAGGAGTAATAAAGGTCATGACATCAAAGCCGAGGCGATATCCTACGGATAAACTCTATTCTGAATGTGGGCTCCTTACGGTTAGAAAACTATTTATCTTACACATCATACAACGTAAACACATATATAAACACATAGAATACATCCCATCACGACGTAAAGTTACAAACATCTTCCGTCACAAAAAGCATAACACCAAACTGGCCCAAAGATCCTACGACGTTATAGGAAACCATTTGTATAATCAAATTAATAAAAAAATACATATATTCAAACTTACCAGACATAAAATGAAACTAGCCACAAGTGAGTGGCTAATGACCCTAAATTGTGAAGATTGTGAAATGCTTCTACTGACTCCCACTTAAACCCATCAACTGTCGCATGATTTCTCACACACACCGCACATCACCCACACTCACACGCACACTCCTACACACCTCTACACTTACTCACCGAATTTCACACACAAGATACTCTGCACACACTTGCATGTTTATAATCGTATTATTCGTCAGTTATTTGTTGTTAGAATCTTTATTCATTGTATAAGAGAGCGCCTTGTCCTCCATAGTACAAGTTTTACTTAGTTTGGAGGTCAAGTTATTCACAAAATGTAAAATTCTAATTTGAGCAATAAACGATTTTTATTTTATTTTTTATTTTTTAGAGTTTCCACCCCAAACGGCTCAAATATATAGCTTCCAAGAAGGCTATTATAATTGCGCCGTTTGAGGTTTTCGGCACCTGCAGTAGCCGCCCCAGCACAACATGTTGTGCTAGGAAGATGAGATGGCGCAAGGGTGTCGACACATGTTGCGTTTTGTAATTAAGTAGGTATATTGTTTTCTTATCATTCTGGAAATCCACCCAATTACATTAAGAATCTGTCCCTAAAATATGCTTATTATTACCTATCATATTATATCTATTTTAATACCTACGTAACTAGCGTGACAACATTTTGGCCTTAACATATTTTAAATTAACATTACTTTTGCCATCGACGTGATAAGAATAAATACTCTCCTTCGTTTTTAATAGCATAGAATGAAAATGCATTTCATTCAACAGAGAAAAAACTTCGTAGTATCCTGCTCTCACTCCACTTTCCAATAAGCTCTCCTACATGTACAGTCTTATTTAATATGCTGGCCTTTGGTTACGGGAAAAGGGGGAACTTAATCCTAATGTTGATCGGACAATTACTTGGTTAAATGTGCAGTAAAATGAAGTAGTCTCTCTGAAGGTTAGGTTTTCACTCGTGATTAAACCAAAGTAAGCATGAAGCTGATGGTGACAACATTATAAGCCAACTTTTTACAGTTAGAATAAAGTTTAAAGCTATAAGAATCTTTCATCTCAGAAATGCACAATTACTTTTTGATAATCAATTTGGGGCGATGTGATGAAATAAGTTTATCGATAACAGCTGAACTTTATTTGCAGTCTCTACGTCTATTTTATTCTTTGAAATTCTATTAAGTTTAAAGCTCAAAACTTTTAGAATGCTTAAGGAAACACATTCATGCTCGAAGCTTAATGTCCCGGGGATTTGGAGTTGTTAGTTGGAGTACTAGCACTAATGAGGAGCTACCTGTAGCGGGTCATGTGGAGCGAGCGACAGTCGCGCGCAGGCTTCCACGCGGTTCGGTAGCGCCGCCATGCCGCTCACCGCTCTCCGAACGCTCCGTCCGAACATGTCCGAACATATCTAACCGACACAAAATTCAAATGTAAAGAAATAAATTCCCACTTCGGTACTAAGACAAAGTGAGTTCAAAGTTCGGTTTGTTGTCGTGAGTTTAAGAAGGAAACCACCTGTTGGTCGCGATTTGGCATAGTCCAGTGGACAGCGTCACAATCTGTTTACAAGAGGGGGGACCACCCCGTGGGTCATGACGCAACGTTTTATGGGCGCCCTGCGTTGCGTTACTATGGCGGAAAAACAACACTCGTAGCTTGAAAATAGATTTCCGCGTTTCCACCTGCGGTGTACCAAACATTCGTTACACGGTTTAGCAGAAGTCAAATAAATTACGATCTGTTTAAAAGCTAACATTCCCGCGTGCGTAGATATAAAAATTGTAAGCAACATTATGACGTATTGTTTTAGTACCTACAAATCGTTGTTAATTTGTGAACGCTAAATTCGTGGTTAATTTATAACAAGGTTTCTTTCATACTAGCACAAAGAGCTGTTTGAACTGTTGGAATTAACAGTAGATGCGATAGTTAAAGAAGCAGTCATTCATTAAGCACCCACAGAGTTCAAGGTTTGATCAACACAGTCAGGTGATAATTACATCTTCACAGCTAAAGAGCTGAATAAACTAAACAGCGGAAAATTAGATCAAATGTTACAAAATTAAAATTCTTCAGTTTCAATGAACCAAGATATCTATTTATATTTTTTTATCTGAACGCATTCATTATAAACTTTATGAATGATTAATGGCTACTCAATGATTTCAATTCACCGCATGATTATTATCTAATAGTTATAACATTTTACGATCCAATCATTAAAAGACTATAGTTAATCCTTCTTTACTTTTTATCAAATTGAACAATGGTTAACCTAATCTTTCTACGTTAGACTTCAATAAAGGAACACCGTTCCAAACTAGCTTCAACTTATTAAAATCCTGTCTATTAACCCCCGTCAAAAATAAAGAAAAGTTTGAGTAATAATTCACAATTTATCAGTTTTAGGTCGACGAGCAATTAAAATGTCTAAAACTAACTCTTAATTTACGCAAGTGTTGTACCATATCAAAACATAGTGTTGAACATAAACATATCCGAATTTTCGAATGATCGATTAGTGAACAAGTGTAAAGTTAACGTAGTGACGTGATTTAGTGACGAAGTGTTTGTGACAGTTTGTGTGGAGATAGCGTATGATGTGATGATGAGGCGAGGGAAAGTGCTGCTCGAGGGCAGCAGACAGGGCTCTGTCGACGGCAAGGGCATACCCGTGGCTAATGATAAGGAGCTGGTGCATAAATGCCATAGCGATCCTGGTGGTGGGCGCGCTCTTGGTGCCGCCCCAAGAACGCACAGGCATCGATCTGCGTCAGGCGCGACGAGGAAATGCGTGCTGACGCTTGATGGATACTCATATGTCATTGGTGAGTCAATTCTTACCAGCTGACCAGCTGCGAGCACACCTAACGGGTTCTTTCTATTAGATTGATATCGCGTGTCACGTTACCAATTAATTTGAGCCCGTCAGTAGCGGCACTTCTAATAAGCGCCGATTCGTGTATTAATTAATTACAATCATGTGACTTTATTTATTTCTGTACCAGCCACCGGTGTTACTTTAATAACGGACGAAGATCTAAGAATTGCCAGATCTAGGTCATTTTAGAGTGAATATCATTTTGATTGATGATAGAGGAATGTGTTATTAAGAAGATATGCGTACTTGGTAGTTCAAATGCTACAAACAATATTATCTTGTGAAACATATTATTTCAAAATCAGCCATCACATTTAATTTTCAGTTAGTATCTAAGGCTCCATTTGTATATGAAACAGGACGCTTACCATTAAAACTAGCAAGTAAGCATACCTTCTTAATATCTTCTTTCTCTTTATTCTCCATTTTAAAATTTCAGCTATGCTTCAATGACCTTGGTCTAGCAATCTTGTAATCTTATTTCATAAGTAGGTACCTACTGTATTTTTATTAAAAATTCTCTCTTCAATTTATGGTGTTATCAAAAACAGAACGCTGTTTTGAACCTGTTCAAATCTATTGACGCACTTATTTATTGACTACCAGATGTTTGAGGTAAAAATACGTGTGTATACAAATTAGTAGTTCGGTATATTTGATATTACGTATTCAAAGACTGTTTGAGCGCCGCTTCAAGCTACATTCAATGTTTGTGTAAGCTAATTATACCTGCAAAGGTTTCAAGAGAGATGTAACGACAGGCTGTTAGTTCCATTGCAGCGTTTAATCCCTTGAGCTTATATTGTAAATTGTGACATAATTGTAAATTAACTTATAGCTTATATTGTAATTGTAAATTGTACCTATAATTACTTGTCTACAGATTCCGATCTTATTCAACGAATTGAGATAAACAGGATTGATGAGATGAGAAACAGAAAGTAGTTGTTCCCCACGCAGTCAGTAAAGGAATAAACACTTTTGATAGTATAATGACATTTTCAAGGAACATTAAACAACATAATAAACAAAAGAATGAACAACTAAACTTACTTATTATCAAACAATAAAACAAGTCTGAGGCATTAAATTCACCTTTGTATTTGTATGTTGTATATAGTTTAAATATTATTATTAAATATATCTATAAAAAAGCATTAATTTAATTCATATTTTTGTACACATGCCAAAAATATTACAATAGGATGTAGGTACAGTTAAGGGAATTTACCCGACACCGCTCCATGCAAAATAGTCCAGTCAATTTACGTTGATCAACAAATAAATAAACTCAATGACATTTTGAACGTAGAATAAGGGTTTTAATATCTCTGATTGTAGTTAGAGAACTTCCGGTCCAATTAAATGATTAAAAATCACGTTTCACGTTGACACTAATTTTATGACACCAGTGTATAATTATAGAAGTTTTGAATGTAATAAAACGTCGAGAAACGGAACGATATTAATACATTCCTTGACTAGCTAACTTGATCCTTATTACAGTTCCAGCTTTGTCCTATAATTGTGCAACACTGCTTCGTCATCCAATAAAGTCTTCAAACTGTTTCATTATTGGCCTGTCTTTGCCTTACCGTTTAATAAGCCCGCCAAGGAAAGTAGTCTTTCAGGACGTCAATCTTGTCTACCCTTTGTATATTTAGTTTTTCCCGTCGTCCAATTACGTTCTTACTTGTAGCTCAATGTATTTTAACGTAGATTTTTCTATTTTTATAATAATTGTCATCCAGAATTTAACTTCATTTTGATGAATCCATGATTATTTATTTACCTATATTGTTTCAAGACGATGTTAAATTATAATAAAGAGATCAGGTGAGTGGCGGCCACTACGCTAGCCTATAACATATTTAAAAAAAGAGAACAGTTCAAAAATACTTTATGTACTTAGTACATTTTTTTTGTCGCGTTTGTATGTGACATGCGATATAGTGGCACGGTTACGAAAAAAATCTTACCATCATCTCATCTACATTATAATAGTGATACATGTTTTAATGTCGCACCTATTTCTTTTGACAGTTGCGCAGTTACTCGGTTCATATACATATGACATACCATATATGTGAATTAAATTCAATAATAGATTTTAATGACCTATACTTAGTAATCTTTAATATATTATTCGAAAACTAGTAGTTGCAGAAAACCCTAATCAAATTCCAAATTCTGAAACAATTTTTCTTTTTTTTTAAGCTAACTCTGTTAGGTATTGTTAGATCAACCAAGTATACATATATTAACAGCCAAGATTCGTCTAACCGTTTACTGTGGCCAGTTTATTTTTATGATACGCTTTAATATCAAAAAGTATTATCTCTCCTTTTTCTTTAACCTAGACAAGTGCTTCTAAAAGCACAGCTGCACAATTATCTTTTATTCCTTTTACATGTTTCTTGGTTTTTTTTTGCGGTAGGAGATCTTTCTTTATGTTTATTAAATACCTGGATACAATAGTCATTTCTATGATAATCTGTTACAATTCTTAACCCTGTAGCCCTCTGTATTTACTATGACTAACTTATCTTTAAGACATAGAAGATATTCATTTGTTTCACTCATTAGACTTTATACATAGCATAGTTAAAATTAAATGGAATGTACGCAATTTAACAAACAATTATCTTGAAGGTTGCATTGGATTACGACACGTGTTTATTTACCTTTGGAAGCAAGTTTTGGCTGTAAATTAGAGAAGTTCATTCAATTCCCTAAATAGCGTCCATATACCTAATTATATTGAAATATAAATTTCAATCGAACTCTGTGAATCATCTGTGAGTATTTTATTTCTTAGAAGTATATGTTCATTATCAAAACAAAATACCTATTCAGGGTCTCCACGCTATTTTCAAATTAGTAAAAGTGAGATATTTTTATCGACATGACACAATGAAAAATATGTACGCTTAAATTTTTATTCCCTTTTCCATTTCTAATATGCATAAAAACACAGTTCCAAAATTCATTACTTTATCATTGTTAAAGAAAATCCATGTAAGCAAAGCGTGTTTTTGGCGCAAAGACGACGAACGCGATGTAAGAGAGGATTAGAAGATGACAATGCCTTTAATCTTATGATGTAGCCCACTTATTAATGTAATCATTCTTCTAAGCTCTTTGGGACGGGAAACAGCGAAGGTCTTCTGGGAAAGAAAAAACAAGATTGATTTTGTTGATGTACATTTTGGCTTTTTACGACGAGACTGATCTTTACGGTCGTCAGTACAAACCACCTTAGTTGCTTTGATTTCTTTACGAGTATTAGTGACTTCAATTTTAGCTAACTTTTTAGCAATTAGATTAGTTATTGCTATATTTTAGACCAGCTTGAATATAACAGTATTAGCAACTAATAATTTCATTGTCAATTTGACCCGATGATACTTACACGTTTTTGCAGAAGAAGTTGGGTGACATTTTATAATTATTAGTAGTCGATAGTTATAGGTATTCATCTAGCACTATGCTAGAAATTGCTATGAACTTTCCGCTCCTTCAAACACTTTTAATAAAAGCAACTCTTGAATGAATGTTTTGGAGCCTCATTCCAACTTTCAATAAGTTTTGCTGTTATATTTATCGCAAACATTTCAAAAGACAATGATGCGCAACTTGTAATGGAAAAATGATTATGTGTTCCACCAAAATATGTGTAAGCTCAAACTCGACCGAGCGTCGCCCTCCAGTATCGTCAGTGATTATCAAAATCTGGCATTCTATCTACCGTCTGTGACTACGCGTTTACCTCGATGACGTCATGAAGATAAGTGATAACTAAGCGATAGCGCGTTATCGGATAACCGTGATGTATCACTAATCGAATGTGTTTGTAGTTTTGTTTTACCAGCTCGTAGCTGATAATAATATGAAGTCTATGTTGGATGGAAAGTTTCGTTTAGAACGCAGGACGATACACGTGGCGAATCGAGATTTCTTTACATTATGAGTCAAGGTTTTGAAGTAGACGTGTGATAATTTAAGTCACGTTTACTTTAAAACCTTAAATTATAGCAGTTCAGTTACATACAAACAATACAAGTAAAATGCAGATGAAATATGACGGCATACTTAAACCTTTATTTTACAGATGACAATATTGACTGACATGAGAAAGAAAACAACCCTTTGGGCCTCTTAATAAATCTGTACATAAACCCGTTAAATTAATACTGTTCCACAATAAGCCGAAGTAATTGACAATATAACCATTATGATAGAATATGCAAACTCAATACTAAATTAAACGGATACAAAGTTTGTTAATCGTGTGTCAAACACAATTAAGTTTAGGCGACAAAATCGCTGGAGGGTAAATTGTAGCGAGAATGAACTCGCTTCTATTGATCTATTGCGATGGAGCAATTTCAAATGTTAGCACGTTTTCCTTAGTTGATAACGTTTTTATGAAGGCATTTTTATACATTGTATGAATGTAAGAAATGTTGTTTCATAACAGTTTTCCGAATGTTGACAAAACTGATAAGTATGGTGCTCACTACAAGTGCTTTTAAATCCATGTTGTGCGTGTGCTGAGCAGTCAAGTCTTTGACATCACTGAACTACGCAAAAGTAATTACGCACGCATTGAATGTTACTGGCGTAGCTTAAAGGCTGTCTCGCCTGCTTACCAAAATTATTTTGCTGCTACTAAAAAAGTTGTTTCTTGTCATTGCCTCAGCTAAATGGTAACTTAGAAAGTCTAATTTGTGTAACGGATATTAGCTCAGACATTTTGTACAAAAACAGCAACAGCTTATTATCGTATTATCTACCAATGTTGTGATTTATTATTATTAGCCGAAGCACTGAATACAGTTTTATCTATTTCGATTATCAAGTCTACATCAAATGCAATTACAAATAGAGCTTTGACGCTAATTGTATAACTACAAATAACCTGTTGTTGTTCGTAAACTTGATGTTATGTATGAACTATCAAAGACGTAATTCCGTCGATTTGAATCAAGCGGCCTTATAGAGAAGTGGGCCCGCCTTCACTTGATAGCAAACAATGCAATGTTTTGACGTTAACGCAAGTCTTGCATCTACTGTCGTGTAATAATTTAAAGGTTAGGCTATCTTGAATCGTGCTATCGAAAAATCACGTTTCCAAAGGAATTAATAAATATCCTTAGTTGAAAATATTAAAAAAGTACGTGCGTCTTTATTTTACCACTTAAAAATATATACCTACAGTTAAAAAATATGGTACTTATAAAAATTGTGTTTGTCCGCATAGAAGTGGTAAGACCGGGGCTGACAAAATATTACTGAAATAAAAAAACTTTTTAGTGTAGTTTCATCAAAAATCAGATTGAGAACCTCCACTTTATTAATTTGTTTAATAATAACATATTAACAAGATTGTATTGTATTACTAGCGACCCGACCCGGCTTCGCATGGGCCTATAGCCTTCCTCGATAGATGGATTATCCAACAAAAAAATAATTTTTTAATTCGAATCAGTAGATCCTGAGATTAGCGCGTTCAACCAAACAAACAAACTCTTCAGCTTTATAATATTAGTAGAGATAAGTATTACTCGCAATAAAAATCTATCAAAATAACGAATGTACCAGTTCAAACAAACTTTATAATTTATAAATGTATATTATTTAGTTAATAGACTAACAGCTATTTTAGATTATTATTTTTAGCTCAGACAGACTAGATACACGTGCTTGCACGCATAGTCAACCTTCAGATGAAGATTGAAGTACCTACAGCCTAATTACTGAGCCTTGATAAGATTATGACCTAATGTTTGGAGATGTGTTGAAAAAAGATTGCACGTAGCGGAGATGAGAATGTTGATATGGATGTGTGGAGTGATCAGAATGGATACGGTGGGGTATGAATATATTAAAGGAAGTTTGAAAGTGGCACCAGTGATGAAAAAGTTGAAAGGCAATCGTTTTACTTGGTATGTAAGGAAATGGAACGCATGTGGCAAAAAGAGTTTTGGCACATGAGTTGTGGCACATTTGGATGGATGGACAGGGAGAGGAAGGAGAAAAAAAGATGAAGGGCTTTTGTGACGAATATGTAGAATATGAAAGAAAAGGAAGTCAGTGATCTGATATCATGTTGGGCGATAGGACGCATTGGAAGAAGAAAACGTGTTTCGCTGACCTCAAGTAAAATGGGACAAGGGCAGAAAGATGATTGTTAGAGTTGGATTGCGTTGGATCTGCGTATAGTTTCCGAGATCATATTACGGCAAAGATTGAATTCGATTCGGTGGCAGGATTATTGTTTACTAAAATTCTTTTCATGGCTCAGTTCAGCTGATACACTATTACCGCAATGCAGCCATATCCTCTTCCTGTGTCCAACCACACTTATAATTATGATTTCGGATGTCCATAATTTCTTAATAGTACAAATTGGACACAACAATTGAAGTTATTGGTATACACAGAATCTTATAATAAATTTCATCCATAATTTCAGCATTCCGCGAAATGATTTCAAAACAAAAGATTGCACTTGCAGTAAAATAATAGCAGAAATATTCCATAAATCAAGTTCACAATACACAGATGAAGTACAGTAAAGAGCGTTAATTGCAACAGAGTCGTTTAAAATGGATAATTTACTGCATTCATTCAATTAGTTTGTAAAGGTCACACTATTTTCAGATCGTGGTAATATTTTTGTTGAAGAATCAGTTTTGATTGATGTGAACGTTTTTATCTATAGATAGACTTGTACGAATATAACTATATGCACAACTTCAAGCCAGCTCAGTACCGTAGAAGAAAAATAAAAGATATGATCAATAATTCATATAGTATACTAGCTTTTACCCGCGTCTCCATCCGCGTAAATTTTCTTAAGGATTGCTAATTTTGTGATTATAAAATATAGCCTATGGCAGTTAGGGATAACACTTCTACCTATTGGTGAATGATTTTTTAAAATCTGATATTTAGTTTCGGAGATTACCTCCTAAATTCAATGTTACTATCTTACAAACTTCACCTCTTCACAATATTATAGTGGTACATAAAAGCGAAATATCACTCACTGATTAATCACGCAGTCCCGAAAACTACTTGATTTATGAAGCTGAAATTTGGCATGTACGTAGTTTATAGGAGATCAGTTAAAAAAGGATTTGATTTCGACTTCTTCGCGGACGAAATCGCCGGAGAAAGCTAGTTTGCAATATAGTTATTTTCAAATTCGTAAATAATCATTTAAATGCCCCTAATGATAGAATAAGTATAAACTTCAGCTGCTATTACGTATTCATAAAGATAATGAATTGAAATTAAAACATAGTGACCAAAATACCTACAACACGTGAAAATTTTAATTTGTATCGTTTACTAGTTAATTAATTTGATGACTCATTAACATTTAAAACATACACAAGCATAATCATTTGATCATATCTTCTGGACACATCTATTGGCCCACCTTAGAGTTTAGGTTTCGATGGCCCCTACCGAAATATGATTGCTAGATTGAACAAAAACTGTTGATGCAGTTTTAAACCTGATACATTTTACCATCTTTTTCGATCGTATTGTTTTAAATTTGAATTCAGAATACCATACGACATGGAGCTACGCCTAACAAGTCGGATATGCGCCTTGTTAAAGGCAATTGATTTTTGAATAAAAAACATGTTTTATCAAATAAAGGTTTAATTTAATAACGCGTGTTGCCTCCATGGGCATCTACCACAGCTCTCATACGGAGTTTATCAACCGCTCTATGAAATTTTGAGGGATCATCTCCCATTCCTCTTCTATGGCAGTTTTCAACTCCTGCATCGTCTGGGCAACTGGCTGACGAGCCCTAACACGTCTTTTTAGCTCGTCCCACATGTGCTCAATGGGGTTCATGTCTGGGTTTCTGGCTGGCCAGTCCATAACTGTGATGTTCACATCCCGAAGATATTCCCTGACGATGCCGGCCGCATGGGCTCTTGCATTATCATGCATAAAAAGGAAATTTGGGCCCACATAGTCCGCGTATGGTATCACGTGAGGTTCTAAGCACTCACGAATGTACCTTTCAGCATTTAATGTTGGCAGCCGTGGTCCTGTAACAACCTCAAGTTGAGTTTTGCCGCTCGCGGATATACCGCCCCAGACAGTCCATGAGCCACCGCCATAAGCAACCCTCTCTTCAAAGCAGCATTGTGCGAAACGCTCTCCCTTACGTCGGTAGACCTTTTTCCTTCCATCATTGCCATGTAACACAATTTTAGACTCATCAGAAAAGAGTACCCGGCTCCAATCTTGCTGTGTCCAATTTAAATGACTGCGTGCGAAATGAAGGCGCGCTGTTCGGTGGGCTCGCGTTAGTTTGGGCCCATTAGCTGGCTTGTGTGGTACCATATCGCGTTCTTTTAACCTTCTCCGAACAGTTCGAGCGCTCACAGATACTCCGTGGAAGTCGCGAAGTTGGTTTTGTATCTCAATGGAGGTAAGGTGACGATTTCTCAAGCTGGTCGTCACGATGAATCGATCCTGCCTTTCAGTTGTGACCCGAGATCGTGGCCTTCCTTGGCGACGAACAAAGCCGCCTCTAGGTACCTCCGATAAACATTTCGGACCGCAGATCGACTTAAATTAAGTTGAGCACTCACGTTTCTTTGGCTGTGTCCGGCCTGAATAAGTGCCCCACAGCTTGGGCGGCGACTTCAGGTGAAGTATCCATAGATTATTGATAGAACCTCACCTTAATGTTAAGAATAAGTAATGTTTGTTGCAAAACCAAAGATATCAATCACTTTTTCAAGAATTAAATCCAAGTAAACCAATAAAACCAAGTTTTCTTAGTATTCGATTGTTTGATATCAACAAACAGGCTCCAAATTGTCTTTTGTTTCTTTAAATTCTGTGTTCGAAATTCAAAAAAAGACTATTGAATGAAATTGTGAATGTGCCAGGTTCAAAACTGCATAAAAACTTTTTGCTCGACCTAATATAAAATTTTAGCTAGGACCAAACGAAACTGAAAATACAAGGTGGGCCAATAGATGTGTCCAGAAGTGTATTATGAAATATTATTTTACTAAGCAATTACCCACAAAGTGAACTGGATCATGAATAAGACTGCAGGAACACGCTGGATGAAAGCCGCTTTCAACCGGTCCTTTTGGAAATCTTTATGGGAGGCCAATGTTCAGCAATGTGTGTACGACCTACGGCTGACATGATAATGGTAATTATGACGCGATACTTGAACTGAATGGGATATTTTTTTGAAATTTTGGTTGCATATCAAAGGTTAAAAAAAAGGCCGACCAAAGCATTAATAAAACTTTAGAAGAAATTATTCCCTTGAAAACATCTACGCGTGATGATAGCAAGTAAATCATGATTCAAATTACAGTAACAATGTTTGAAGTCATAATACGGTCTAGCCAGTTGGAAGGCTGCACCGGTCAAGCCAGTTCTTTGGAATAAAGTACAAAGCTAATACTTGACGAATATCATGTGTCACATAACAATGGTAAAACGCTACTAAATGATGTCAAACCTAACGCATTGTATGTTAAGAAGTCTGTTTTTGTACTGTTATAAGACTTTATGCCTACTTTGCTACTTTTTACTACCAGAGCTGTGCATTACTTCATTATCCTAGAATTGCACAGCTCAGCTTTGGTGGAAAAGAGCCTATTGGAAGTGAGGTCTTCTACATAGAAAACAAGGGGCTCGAGAGCTGTGTATGAAGAATGTGTGCAAAGAATGTGCGCGAGGTTTTGAGTCATTTGTTTTGTATGTACTTGTAGCACACCGGTTTCTCGCACAGCAAAGTAGGCTACGCATCCTCGCACCGCTCAGCCACCAGTAACGGGCAAGGATGCGTATATGTGTGTGAATCTAACTAAATTACAGCGCCAGCCTAATGCAAGTTATGAAAAGTTTTTTTTAATAAAAAGAAAACCGCCTTTATTTATCACTTTTTAGTTTTTGAAAGTGGTCTTTTTTTTGATAAAAACTTTTTATTTTTCGCTATTTAGCCTTAACATTCAAATCCATTAAAAAACGGCGACTCACTTAAAAGAGATTGTAAGTCCTCCAAAGATTGAAGAAACTAAAACATCGTCTAAGTACTTTTTTTGGGATTTTGTTGATTTTCTCAAAAAGGGCTGGATCAATTTTAGTAAAATTTATATGGGACGATTTCGGAATAAACCCCTTTCGAACAAAAAAAGAATTTTGCAAATCCGTTTATATATGACAGAGTTATGCCCGAACATACACAAAAAAAAATATGTAAACATTCGAATTGATAACCTCCTCCTTTTTGAACCCGGTTAAAAAATGAAGCGATGTCATTTGTAATTATTACACACATCCCTAAGAACGCATCCCCGCACGTCTCTGGTGGAAACGCAACCTCAGTGGAAAAAGTAACGCCATTTCACAGCTCCGCTATGCCTTGTCGTACTCACACAGCTCTGGTGGGAACACAGTCTTAGGGCGGGTTGCTCATTACTGACCGGAAATAGTCAAAAATGGCGCTAACTATCGTCAAATAAAAAAAATGGATTGTTTCACAAAATCATACGTCAAAAAGTTACTATTACCATAACCGACCAGTATGTCTATTCTGTAACATTCTCCCTCGGTGAACACCTAGGTGAAGTGAGCTGTCATCCGTCCATTTGCTTTGTCAATCCCTAGCAACGGGACGGATGACAGTATGTCTATTCTGTTACAGTCTCCCTCGGTGAACACCTAGGTGTAGTGATCACCGAGGGAGATTGTAACAGAATAGCACTGCAGTCATCGTAATATTGTGTTGTCAAACAGCTACTTCAAACATCAAAATATTATGGAATCTATTTTTGAATAACTTTAACTGACGGATTTTTATGTCATGAAACAACCCGTTACATTTAACGTACGTTAAACATCGCACGTCATAGTAACTTTTTAACCGTCCGTATGTAACGTTAACCGACTGTTTGAAATATCCCGCCCTTAGACCGTGCGCCAACTTGAGTTAGGAATATCCAAGAATATCTCTAGACATCGATCTATGAAAACAACAATAAAGTGCACACTCGCAACAATACTATAACCGATTTGATTGTATTGTGCGCACTGGTTGGTAGTCGTAGTTAGTATGTGCATATTTAACCATATTCACGGAGAAGAATATAAGTTTGTGCAAATTATTGACGCGTAATTTTATTTGAATATGTTTTTGCGTTATTGTCGATGCGGTTACCACTTCAATTGTTTGACTGATTTGGTTGCATACGTAGCTATAAACACAAATGATAAAATACATTCTGGTGAATATTTATTTAGTTTTTGCTTATCATTTTAAAATTAAAAAGTTATTTTTAAAGTCAATCTTAATTATGATGAGTCACCGAATTCTGAGTTCTAGTTATGCCTTTCATAAAAGGACTCATTTTAATTAATAAACGAATAAAACTTTTCTTGATGTTTATTTTAAAATAAAATAAATAATAATAATAAAACCATTTATTTTCAGGTAACAAAGACCCATAGAAAAATACCTTAACTTAAGTATACATATAACAATATAACAATTGTGTTAGTAAATAAAACTTAATACTATGTTAGTATCACTTAGTTGCACTAAGTCTTTGCACGTTCCGGTGGCACTTGGCCGCGAAAGCGGCGGAATACCACATCCTGTGGCCAAAAGCTTTCATCCAACACCTGATGCAGGTAGCATGTTGGTATGCGCACCACAAACGCCTTAAAGTTGACGTTGCGATGCGACTCCAGCAACTGCACTCTCGGCGCGTACTTCAGCCGTAATATCGGTCTTTTTCATTCATAGAAATTCCTTAAGAACTTACTGTGCCAACAACTCTTAATTGAATAAACTTCTGCAAGTTACTCTTAAGATTGCTTTTATAAACTTTATTGGAGTGAAGTTATTTAGAACAAAACAAGGATTTTATGCGACTTAGTATTATACATATAATAATACTAAATGGACCTGAGGATGGGCAGCAGCATCCTTTGATTACCATAACACTTCTGCGATCGCCAACATGCATCGGCCAAGCATGGCGATTACAGTTAAACCTCCCCAATGGAATCCACAAATACACAGGGGAGACCTATGCCCAGCAGTCGGCGTCTAAACGTTAATATGATGATGATGATGATATAATAATATGAATGTATTTATTTAGTCATTAAAACGACGAAATTTAAATGACAGTTAAAATAAACTTTAATAACCCTATCAAGCATTTTTAATTGTTATGATGAAAAAAACTTAAAAAAAATGTGTATAAAAAGGAGAAAATATTATAGAAAAATCCCTACATCTTATTTTTTATATGGGACCAGCCCGTCACACTATTTCTAAATCACTGTAACCCTACATCTATTAATGTGCTTGCCTAAATCATTTTGGAATTCCTTTGACATGGACGAACAAAAAAAGGGTAAGCAATATGCCTAACTTCACGTGTTCACGTCATTTATAACATGACAGCTCATGCTACCTATCGACAAGTTAAAGCAAAAAAGTGACATAATTATTACTTTTTTCGACAGATCTTCGAACATACTCGCCAATCGTGCAGGTATTCATTCCTCACCTCTATGCTCCTGTCCCAACGCCCTGCCGACGTGTGCTATCGATTATTTTCTTACTCAATCAAAATCTCGTGTCAATAAAAGAGATACACGTATTGATCTGGTAGGCCTCCCAGTAGATGCACCGATGACATCGTCGTTGTCGCGAGTAACCGCGATGGATGCAAGCGGCAAGATGCGGCTCGCTGTGGTGTTCTATGGGGAGGCTTTTGTTCAACGTGTGCCGAGCAGTCGACAACCTTCTAGGCCTGCGGGTTTTGAAAAAAAAAGATGCTGAACACCCGCCAAATCGACTCTTGTTGAGTTACATACACGGACCAGCGGTAGTAGTCAAATCAATGGGCCAGTAATCGCCTGTCGCTCTCTCGTACTCGCTTATAGCCCAGCGATAAAGCTATCGGAACTAAACACTCGCTTCTCATTGCTCGCCAACTCGTCTTAAGTTTCGAGCTCTACTTGCTTCTCGCCAATCGTCGACTGTGGGACAAATATCTTATTGCGAATTGACGTCTGATTGGAAACGAGCCATGAAAAGAATGATACCCAACATCTGTGATAACAGTCGAAATTCTTTTTTATAATTAAATATTATGAATGCCT
The DNA here is from genome assembly GCA_947361185.1 of Charanyca ferruginea. NCBI lineage: Eukaryota > Metazoa > Arthropoda > Insecta > Lepidoptera > Noctuidae > Charanyca > Charanyca ferruginea. The sequence continues at coordinate 12,137,373 of OX376057.1, forward strand.
TCACCGACCACGCTTTAAGTATGTATAATATATTTCTTAACGAGCTTAATTAAATTAATGAACGCAATCAAAGGAAAGTTGCTTTAACTGGTTCCTTTACCTGATCTAGACTGTGATGAATATTATTATAATTATTCCGTTTATTAATTTGTATACCTACATGAAACTAAAATTTATTTATCAGTCTTTTTGACTCAGCAGATGAGATGGTTCTAATGTCATGTAAGGTGCTGCTCTTACTGGAGTCTGCCCCATTATTTGCGAAGTCATGCTTCTCACTGACTGTTTTCGTTGAAAATATTCCGCCGCTTTTTAATCGGCTAATGCTTTCTGGTATAGTAAGCTGCCCAGCAAGCATGTTCGGATGCTTTAGCAGTCGGAGTTTGTATCTGTCGCCACGACTATTCATCTCCTCATTGACCATTGGAATATTGAGGATTTCATAGATCTCTGTTGTCTTATTAAACCAGGGTGAATTGGATATTTATTTTAATATATAGTTAATACAAGAATAAAAACATAAAGCGGTAGCACACCGGTATCAGGAGGTTTACGCTCCGTTCGCCCCTTGGATCTTGCCCCTTTCGATTAAAATATTTCACTCACCTCGTTTTTTATTATTTTGGTGTAGTGATTTGCCCCTTACGAAGGGGCGAGTGGAATATTGACATTAAAATATTTTTTTTGTGTATCGATTTGCCCCATGCGTGTGCTTGGAAATTTAACAAAAAAAAGGTACAGTTAGACAGAAAAATGGATACATTATGACTATAAACGCCATGTTTGATTTAAGTCTATGGGTAGAAAAACTGAGTGCGTCCGTATTACTGCTTTATAGTTATGGATAATGTACATTGTTGTGTTTTTCATATTTTATTCTCATAATTTTTTTAATTTATATTTCTACCATTTAGCAGAAATCAACTGGAACTAGATATTTAAGCGACTTACCTACCTACTACTTAAAGAAAAAGAATTTCAAATATATATTTAAAAACTTAGAGCGCTGACAGTTTTAACTTACTACAATCGGGGGCGATTTAGGGTGTCTAATTTGCGAAGGGGCGAGTTGATACACTTAGGCAATTAGGGGCAAGATCCAAGGGGCGAACGGAGCGTAAACCTATCAAGAATACCGGTAATTTCGGGAGCCTTCACCACCGGTAGCTGTTAATACATGTTAGTACATGTTAAGTGCAGAAGTACTAATTCGACATTACATCAGCCCATGCTGTCCCACTGCTGGACAAAGCCCTTCCTCCACACTTTTCAATTCTCACAAGATTTTTTGCTGCAGTCAACAGTCTAGTTTATCTTGCCATTTTCAGATGGGTCGTCCATGGTGTTCTTTGTTTAACTTGGAAACGCTTAATTTAACATTTTAAAATTACTGATAAGTGAAAATAGGCCACTAATGTCTGTTTGTCAATATTTAAATTTGAAATGTTAATCGTGGAAATCAGTAAAGTATTTGTATAACAGATACACAACTGTAGGGACCAATGCCTACAATTATTTCGGTATTACCTATTTAGATATACAAACAATACACTTTAAAGGATATTGTGTCCTCGAGCAGAGCCTTGTAGTACCAACCTGCTATAATTAAAACCCTGTTCACAATTAGATTAGACATTTACTCAAACCTTTTTTACAGTCCGTTCAACCGATTTTGACTTCTATTGCGTTGGTAGCATGACAAATGGCAACTGCAGTAAACAGTTGTATTGTAACTACTTTTTTTACCTCTAATGTCATCCTTAAGCCTACGGAATAGAAGTCAAAATCGGTTGAAGGGACTGTAAAAAAGGTTTGTGTTTATGGCTAATCTTATTGTGAACAGGGTATAACTAAATAAATAAATATAAATAAAGAAGCCTTTTATTTCATACAATAAAACAAGTATGTAACAATTGTATATTAATGAATTCAGTGAAAATAAATAAAAATATATAGCTAGTGGCGGTGATCGCGAATACAGACAAAATCGCAGATTGATAAGTAATTTAAATGTCCTTTCTTTGGGTTCATACATAGTTTGCGCCAAATTTTTACAAAATCTATTTAGTAGTTTAGCTGTGAAAGCGTTATAGACAAACTAACTAACTTCCTCATTTATGATATTAGTACTACGGTTATAGTTGTTTAAGAAAAATTTAGAATTACTCAGACAAAATAACAAATGAGGTAATATTTGTAAACCTTTTTACAGAACTACCTATTCAAAATATCTACCTAATCCATCCTGCCCCTTTGCTGTCCTCCGTAAGTAGAAGTCCGTACCCAACAGGGGGTACCCTTAGCGTGTAGTCTCTAAGGTTAAACAGCCGACAACCGCCGAGGTTGACTTGCGAGATGCAATTCCAAAAAAAAAAACCACCTATTAAATTTGAAGCTCAACTATTTTAGACAAAATCAGAAACAAATTACTTCAGGCCAAATCCATTCTCATTGGACAAGAGTACACCGCAAACCTATGTTTGAGGCAGCAGGTGACCTTGTGTTGACATTTCCCGCTTGATTTTAGGTCGCTGCAAACCACGCTAGATTGACAATTTGAACCGTTTGTTGGTACACCTCTGTGTGTTTTGAACGTACCGTTTACTGGCGAGATTTCCAAAACTAAAACCAGTAGCGTTTCAAAGGATGAATTTATTTGCCTTAAAAAGCTAGTTGGTTTCGCTTTGAGAAATTAATTTGAAGTGTACTTACTCGTTAAAATTCGTGTTTGTGTTAGTTCGCTTTCATGCTCTGGATGTTAATTAAAGCGTGTAGTATCTGTGCTTGTTAATGATGTATCTTGGCATCAATAGAAGCAGGGTTTAACTAAGACCTCATTAAATCCTTTAACCAACTTAACTATTTATTTAACGCCATTTATTTAGCGCCACAGTAGGAATGCATCTTGTATCGTGGGTGAGTTTACAAACATATAAACTCACAAACACAAACGACCAGACCCGGAACTGCTGCCTGTAGGCCATATAAATATTTGTTCCTTGCGGGAATCGAACCAACGGCATGCAGGGCAGCAGCCAATCGCTCAGCCACTCCGCTTACCGTCGATTCAATCTCTTTCTATCTCCTTGTATTGCTTTTGATAGCTGCTACCACTACTATTTTGCTTTTTCAATCTTCAAAATTCTTTGCCTTATGCAGTTCATTTCTACAATTATGTAATATTTTTTCGATTGAATTTATTAACCCCCGACGAAAAAGAGGGGTGTTATAAGTTTGACGTGTCTGTGTGTCTGTCTGTGGCACTGTAGCTCTTTAACGGGTGAACCGATTTGAATGCGGTTTTTTTTATTTGAAAGTAGATTCTCTAGCGATGGTTCTTAGACATGTTTCATCAAAATCGGTTCAGCAGTTTTATAGTTATCAGCTCTTTTGTTTGCTGCGGTAGGGATCTTAGACGCATACCGGATGTTTACTTTGCTTTCAAACATATTATTATAGGTGACCACACTGACCACACAAAACCAAACTAAATTACATTTAAAAAATTTAAAATCAAAATTAAATTAAAAATTAAAAAAAACCCCCAACGCAAAACATAAAAGCGATTATGTAAAAAGTAAAAAATAATACTTTTGTTGAGCCATCAAATATTTGTTCGTTGAAATGGCGCTATAATGTCGCGGCGGGGTACCGCTAAGTTTAAAGCAATAACTAAATATCTAAAATAGCGAACTGATGGTAACTAGATTTGCAACAAGATTAACAACTAGATTAGCAACAAAAATTTGATAATATCGAAGCAAATTGGTCGGAAATGCTGGTAAATTAATAGACAGTGAATGAAATTGAGGGACTGACTTACTTAAGCGGTACCCCGCCGCGACATTATAGCGCCATTTCAACGAACAAACATTTGATGGCTCAACAAAAGTATTATTTTTTACTTTTTACATAATCGCTTTTATGTTTTGCGTTGGGGGTTTTTTTAAATTTTTAATTTATTTATTTTTTATACAACCCACGTCCACATTGCACCGATAACATTTATTTAATCGACAAGAATACTAGAGCACGTAGGTACTTACATGCGGCCATTTGTAGATACTCGGTACACAGTTCACACCCCCTCTGGCGTTTGACATCGGCTGTCATAATATCGAACACAATCGACTCTTATAAATAGACCGCTGGCTCTCTGCGCAATACAAAACGTACGTAAACGTCAGTGTACAGGTTATTTTTGTACTAAATGTATTTTGATAAGCGATTTAATGAGAAGATTGTGCCAAAATAATTTCTGTACGGTGTGATAATAGAGTTTTTAGTGGGTGATGGATGATTGAAAGAAATGTTACGTTTGTATAAGATTGATGACCTAAATGCTGGAGTTGCATTAACACCTCTGTTTATAATCATAATGGTAGTCAAGCTTCGAAATAACGTTCACGAGTATTACATCCAAAAACAGTCCATAGACGAAATGTCTTACACCAGAAATTATTAAGCAGTTTTTATTACTACATTAGATGGTAAATAAACCGACGGACCAACCTGGTGTGAAGTGGTCACTCATGCCGGCTATAGATATTTGCAGTGAATACCAAAAGCCTTGTAGATAGAAGCGTTGTCCCAGAACACCAGCATCAGCCCTTCAAACCTGGACATTAGTCATGGTTAAACTACGCTTGCCGCGGTCGGTCTGTGGATGGTTGGCGTTCCATTACATAACGAGACCCTTCCATGCCCCGGAAAGCATGTAACGTAAAGTCGTTGATCCCCGGCTGTCATTCGTAGGTCTTTGAAAGTCGGTATGAGTAACTCAGAAGCCAGAAAGTCAGAGAACTAGCCTTACAAAAGGAGGGGTATCGTGGTACCCAGTAATTGAGCTGTGGGGGTCAGATAGGTGGTCGCTCCATGTAAAACACTAGTATTCAGCTGCATTCGGTTAGACTGGAATCTGACCCCAATATAGTTGGAAAAAGGCTAGTCAGCTGATAATGAACTTATCGCCAGTACTCATTTGGATACATTTTTTGTCTCCTTCTGATACTCTTTCATAAATTACTTTGAACTACGTGTGAAAATTAAAATAACAATCCTCTAATGGCCAAATGCTCAAACGCTACTTAATTTTAAGATTAAGTAACGTGCTGTCTCACACACACACACAGCACACAGCACACACACATCACAGCACAGCACGATAATTTAATCTTAAAATTGAGTAGCGTTTGCTGGACTGCGACAGTACGACTTTAAATTGAGTAGCGTTTAAATATTTGGCCCTTAGTGTGTTTTTTTTATTCAGTCACAGAATCACGAAACAAGAGATGACATATTGATAGAATAAAGATAATTGGTTGTCTGTAAAGTCGGTTTACGGGCGATAGTTTTACGTGATAACGTCATAAAGAAACATAATGGCTAACATATTATAACATACGCAAATAATGGCTTCATGACGTCGAGGTGGAATGATTGTGTCTCTCTATCGCTTGTTCCGCGCTCTCGCTTGCACGCTCAGGCTCAGGCGGAACGTGACACTTTTTCATGCGTGCAGCTGGTGTTCATCGATTTATAAGACGTTATCACGTCAAAAAGAAATTAAAACCGATGAATTAATGTTCACATCCTAAACTTGTTTATTACTCATTTCCTAAATATCGTAAACGTTAAAACATTTTGAACTCATTATAGTAAGTAAAATTGCTCTATTTACGAAACCCGATACACTTTTGATCGTTGATGCGTGAGTTCTAACGCCCATAGCAAACTAGTTTGACTACTACGTACCTCGTTATGTGGGCACCTAGATAAATGTTTATGTATGAATGGATGTGTATTTTTAGTATTTGTTTTTGTGATCAATTTGGTATGGGCGTTTGCAGTTAATGATACTTTTTTGTTTCAATTAGTTAGGTAGTGTTCAAAGTAGTTTTATTTTATAATAGTTCCTACCCGGAAAGTCAGTCACAAATTATCCTACAGGAATACAAAAACGGGATAACACTTGCCGTATGAGTTTAGATCAATATGTGCGCCAATTTCAACTAATTCCTTTCAGCCGTTTAAACGCGTAAGAGAAACATACTGTATCCATCCTTCCATTCGCACAAACATTCAAGTTTATACTTAATCGCAGTACAAAGAAAAATTACTAATATTTCTACAGTAGTGTGTTTCATTAAATCAAATGGTGTTAAAGCCTGTTATAATATAAAGATGAAACTGTTTAATAATTTTACGTACCCGCCGCTTGCCGCCGGCTTGTGGTAGACGGATTCAGAAGATAATGTAACGTCAAGTAGGATTTTTGCGATAAACCCCCTCCATTTACGTCACGCGCGCTATTTCGGATTTTTCTCTTTCGTGCGTACGAGTATCGAGACTAAAGCAGAACTGTACAGATTTTACTTCGCATTTAATTTGAAGTTTAAAAATGCGTGAGGAACTTCGTTGTTAACGGATTTCCCGACCGCACACGTTCAAGACCATATATCGGGTTAATAATGCTGCAGGGATATTAACGTTGAATATTGTTGTTGCAATTACTATTCATTCTATTTTGTACTGACAGCCTTCGAAGCGGACTGTAAAGTTTACTCTAATTACGAAACAGAGTTCATCTCATAGTATAAATTATATTTTACGTTTCCAGTTTTAAATCTCCTTATCTATAACCTCAGATTGTAATTCCATATTTTTTTTTAAACTATCTGTTCTTCCGTGGGGTGGGGACCTGGTGATTTGTAATACAGGCATTGTATGCCTAACTCAGACACCAGCTCCTCACATTGAGTATTAAACAAATTAATAATTATGTAAAATCTAGAATAAGCTAGTCATTGTGAGGAGAAATAAAGAATATTATTAACCGAATAAGGTTGCATATTGCCAGTTTCTATAGTAACTACAAGTTTTGTCAGCGTTTGCCACAGTCGTGTCACGGATCGGCGAACACTCGTTTGACACATCAAGACCCCCCAGTGTTTTGACTAACGTGTTAGCTGCGTGTCTGCCCCCCGGGTTGTCTATGTTACCTTTATAATTATTGTACGTGTGAAGTGTGAAAGCTTATATAACTATAGGGATATATATACATATTGTAGTTCTTCTTGTTTAAGTGAGAAGTTTAGTATCGGCACCGCACCGTTCTCAAGCAATATTTAAAACTATAAGTACTTTAATGGTAAATTCTACCACCTAACTTATATACCTATATACTAGCTTTGGTCACGACCTCGTCCGCGTGAATTTTTATACTAATCCTAAATTTTTATATAATAGAACATAGCCTAGCACATAAATATAACGTAGTGATGACAGTAATATAATAAGTCATTCGAATAAATTTTGAGTTTTTGATAGATTTTCCATAAATAAACTGTCGGACGTCAATTTTATTAAACAGATAAATATACTTTCTAGGTAATTCGTTAGTGAAATTTGCCCTAAATTAGATTAGGTACGTACAGGTTTTTGTTATGATGACTTTGCTTGTATCGACAAAAATCAAGAAAATAACATACTTTTAAAGATTGACAGAGACAATGAACGCAATTTATTAATTAATTAGCTACTGCCTGCGACTTCGTTCTCGGTTTTTTTTTTTTTTAGGGAGGAACCTTCGCGGGCGTACTTACACATAATAACCCACTAAAGTTTCATCACAATTGGATCAATAGTTTAGAATTGTGTAGAGGACAAACATACAAACATTAATTTTATTTATGTTTAGATTATCGGTAGGTATCCCATTATTTTATTACTTTGTAATTTCTAATCACTCTAATACTTGTTGTTCAAGGATTGTTTGCTATCAGTAATCTAATTATTCTGTCGAGCTTTACAGTCATTTTACAGACGCTACGTAAATACTTGTTGTTTTCTAGACAATAACGTTATAAACATAATTTAAATATAAGAATAATATAAACGATATACACTGGGACATTTTGGTTGTGTTACAAACGTGGTCCACTCATTGAATCCGACATAAAATACCTCTTGACACGATTAAAAAATTGTTAAAATTTATAAGAAAAATGTTTCTGACGGTTCTAAGCTCGTAAAAGTATGTAGGAAGAATTGGAATTAAGTGGCTTTTAAACTGCTACATACTGACAACACAATATTTTTGCACCAGGGTGAATAAACTCTAGTAAAGATGTCGCCGCTCCATTCCGCGCCGCCCTTGCAACGAAGGCAAGGCTCGGACCTCGGACCACACTGGTAACAGGGTGTGTCAAACTCCGTTACGCTTCCTTCGTTCTTATTGAATAATCCATTCTAATATTATAAATGAGAAGAAACTCTGTTACGTAATCACAAAGAAACGGCTGAACCGATTTTGAAGAAATTTGGTATGAGGATATCTTGAACTGTGAGGAATGACATAGGCTAATCTGTGACTTCGCCCACATCCGTGATAACCGACATTCACGCGGTCAAAAACGCGGGCGCAAGTTAGTATTTTCATATTTTTAATTATTTTTAACCCCCGACGAAAAAACGACGGGGTGTTATAAGTTTTTAACCCCCGACGAAAAAACGTCGGGGTGTTATATTATAAGTTTGACATGTCTGTAAAATTCAAGATGGCCGCCACCATAAAATGGAAAATTAATAATTATTTTTTTTTTTTTCACAACTCCCTCAATATAGATATCAAATGAGAGGGATTGACTAGTAGGATAATGTACACTATCAAATCAAATCAAATCAAATCATTTTTATTTGTGTAACATAGGTAGTAAATACTGTTCTTAAATTAAAGTTCATAGGGTTTATTCATTTTATTAAAGTTCATCACTATGTTGAAAGGTAATGAGGAATATTAACTAACGAAATGAAAATAAAAACTTGAAAATTATTTTTGTAAACTCTTACAGAAAACCACACTAAATTACGTTTAAGAAAAATCAAATAAAAATTAAATAAAAAAATTTATAAACCCACAACGTAAAACATAAAAGCGATTATATAAAAAGTAAAAAAATAATACCTTTTGTTGAGCCATCAAATTCGATTGAGTAACACCTATAAATTTAATTTTAATTACTTATAGAAATTCATGGATGGTACGATAATGTTTGTTCGTTGAAATGGCGCTATAAGGTCGCGGCGGGGTACCGCTAAGTTTAAAGCAATAACTAAATAGCTAAAATAGCGAACTTATTAACTAGATTTGCAACAAATATTTGATCGTATCGAGACGAGTTGGTCGGATATGCTGGTAAATTAATGAATAGTCAATGAAATTAAGCGTCTACTTAAGCGGTACTCCGCCGCAACATTATAGCGCCATTTCAACGAACAAACATTATCGTGCCATCCATGAATTTCTACAAGTTATTAAAATTAAATTTATAGGTGTTACTCAATCGAATTTGATGGCTCAACATAAGGTATTATTTTTTACTTTTTAAATAATCGCTTTTATGTTTTTTTAAATAAATGGTTAGTAGTCATTGAGCACATGAAGCGGACTACCGTTGTAAGATGATTTAAATGGTGTATTTAATAATAAAAATAATCATTACAGATTTAAATCTTACACAATCTTTGCGCTTTAGATGAATATAAAAGTAGACGCACACACCATGATGACATAGGCATGTGATGTGACTCACATGGCATACATAAGCTGGTCCGGGCCGGATTAAACGGCGATTCAAAAGGGATTAATTTAAAAATGGACACACTGTCATACCTGCTTTGATATTATAAAATAACCAGCTTTAACTTCGTTTTTTTTTGTTAGCTTGGCCATTAGGGGTTCATGCCTTCCACGACCCTGTCTTACGGTCATATAATTTCTTGATTAGTTTAAAAAGTGGACTAAGGGCTGAATTTTTAATAGTCAGATAACTTTTATCTGAGGAATAAAAATAGCGGTTTGACATAAATATTTTCTATACATAAGCTGTCAAACCGCCATTTTTATTCCTCAGATAAAAGTTATCTGACTATTGAAAAATCAGCGCTTAATGTCTTAAATAAAGAATTTATTATTTTATTACTTTTAATTGTAGCTACAGCAAGTTGTCTCTCTAATCAATTAATTATGTTTACAAACAATGCGGAGCCGCACAACAGCACAGACTTTATGTTTTTCAGTAACTTGTATCTTTGTATTTTTGTATGTGGATATCTAAGTAGATCTTTGTGTATGGTATTCTTTAAGCCATCTAAGCATCCCAACTACTGGATTGATAACGCAGTCGGGGTTTTGTTTTTTTATAATGAACTAGCTTTTGTCCGCGACTTCGTTCGCGTGAATGTCGGTTATCGCGAATGTAGACAAAGTCGCGGATTAAAAAGTAGCCTATGTCCTTTCCCTGGGTTCAAGCTATTTTCATACCAAATTTCATCAAAATCGGTTTAGCCGTTTCATCGTGAAAGCGTAACAGACAGAGTTACTTTCGCATTTATTAAATAATTAAATAAATTAAATGTTAATTAATAAATATTTTTTTTTATTCTATATTTTTTAAGGGACTTTTATGCATAGCGTATGACAGTCCTATCTAAAATAAAAAAACGAATATAAAGTAAATAAAGTAATAAAGTATGGATTAATATTTAAGAGAACTAAAACTGATATCTCAAAATAGAACCTCCTTCTTTTTTTAATTCGGTTAAAAACTCAACTAGCACTGAGTCTGACAACCAAATTGTTTACGCCACCCTTTTCCCTTTTTCCAGTATTTTTCCTTCACCCAAAAAAAAGGTTAGTAGGCACATACATGTCGAAACACACCCGTGTGGCCCTTATTAGACGGACGGGTCTTATTAGAGTAAAGGGTCATTTATAAAACGTTTTACGTCATCGAGGCGGCAAGCTGTCGGTAAATGCATTAGTTGATTGGCGATTCCATCAGGTCATATTACTTTCTTACTTAGCCGTATTGCTTTTTAATTGTCCCGTTTTTCCATGGGTTGCAAAAAGGAATTGGTTTTTTATACATTTTGTGTCAATTATATATTCAATTCCTTTTAGTTTATCCTCACGTGGTTCTCTTCTCAAGTTTAGTGTGTTTACAGCGAATTTTTAGAGTGAGTTATTATTTGTTAGGAACACTACCTTTTACGTTGAAATGTCTCGATCATAATGTCTGTAATTAAACCGGAATTTTCAACCCAATATACAATGAAGCTGCTTTGCAGCAGAGAAATAGGTATGATGGTTATACTTTCCCGGACGATCTCCACATAAAAGGCTCTACTGCTACCAACAGACTTTATGGTTAAAAAAGCGTACTCTATTGGTGAACTTTTAACAGACAATTGAAATACATACCAATATTATGAAGCTGAAGAGTTTGTTTGTTTGTTTGTTTGGTTGAACGCATTAATCTCAGGGTCTACTAGTTCGAATTGAAAAAAAAAGAAAAGAAAAAGGGTAAACATAGCGATCCTGACATTAGAATTAGATTTTATCATCTCCTCAATAAATAATTTGAATTTGAACTACTTAAGTTCTAGTTCTTGAAAACTTCTCAACCCGATTTTTTTCACAATTCTCACAACGAGCAGGCCAATTTTAATATTACCTACATTATTATTATCTATGTAGATTCGAAACTTTTTATCACATGTATTCCTTGTAAGCTTTTATGTGTTAATGTGTGCAATGTTAGGCGCGCCCTCTCGGTCAATTGGAACATTACGCTGTAAAATTGCGTCCCTTATTAGATCCGACGTCATTGGTCCATATTACCCGACACTTAAAATAGTCGGGCTAACGTTTAATGGTCGCCAAAGATTAACGTATATTGAGTTTCGAAATTGGAACGCTTGCTGTTACAGAATTCCGTTTTGGGCATTAGAATTAAGATTAAGAATGGAAAGTTTAAAAAGGTGGGTCCTGTGGCTTGCGGTTTTGTACCCCTTTTTTAACACCACTTATAATAAATTGAGAATCAACAATTTTAATCAAAAAATCATATCAATAAAAAGTTAAATGTGCCGGGGACCGTATGTATGTTTGTGTGTGGGTGTAGCGGTGTGTTACTTCTCTCTCTTTTAATTAACACAAAATCACGAAAACTGCTTGACCTGTGAAGCTAGGTAGGTAGATTAGGCAGGCAAATAGTTTATAGGCAGAAGACGTCAGCTAGATCGGATTTTGGGACAGGGCGGAATTAAAGGAGTCTTTTACTTCTACGCGAATAAAATTGCGGCGTTTATTTACTATCTTAGGCTAATCATCCACATGCAGTTTGCACATAACTAACTAAGGCATAAAGTTAAATAAGCTTTTTTATATAAAAGTCAACCGCCTGTGTGTTCTGTGCTAAAGTTATTATTTATTTATTTATTTATACTTTATGCACAAAGTTATTTCTCATTTTTCTAAGGCGGTTGTCTTTTTTGTAAAAAAAAGCTTTTATTTTCCGCTTTTTAGTACCTCCTTCTCATCTAAATCTATTAAGGACAGATTGAAAGTTAACTACTCCAAAGATTGAAGAAACTAAAGCTTCGCGATGATTTCGAATGCATAATTATTAATTATTAACTCCCAAATAGAATAAAAATGCCAGCGTATTATTGTTTTAAAAAAAAAAAAAACAACAAAAACCCAAAAAAAATACATAGGTAGACGACGTTTACCAAAAGCGATTTTGTAAAATCGATTAAATCGTGTAACAAACATACAAAAAAAATACATACCTACAGTCGAATTGAAAACCTCCTTCTTTTTTAAAGTCGGTTGAAAACACTTAGCTGAAATTTGAACACTACATTTTGCTTGAATAAAGAAGTAGTGCTGTGTGCGGATGGTTCAAGCTTTTTAGATTGTTTAAAAAACCGCCAGCAGTTCTATTCTGTAAAAAAAAACCATTAATAAATTAAGGTGATGTCTGTTACCTCGAGATGAGCTGTCATACAATCACCATCACCTGATGCCTCCAAATTTACCGAGGATGATTTTTACAGAATAAAACAGGTGAGACAGAGCTCACTTCTAGCTCACTATTAGCTTACTTCTAGGTTACTTCTGGTTTACTTCTAACTCACTTCTAGCTTACTGCTATCTCACTTCTAGCTCACTTTTAACTCACTTCTAGCTTACTTCTAGCTCACTTCTAACTTTTAGCTCGTTTTAACTCACTTCTAGCTCACTTCTAGGTTACTTCTACCTCACTTCTAGCTCACTTCCAGCCTACTTTTAGCTCTCTTTTAGCTGTCTTCTAGCTCTCTTGTAGCTCTCTTCTAGCTCATTTCTAATGTCTAGCTAATTTTTACCTCACTAATAGCTCACTTCTAACTTCTAGCTTATTTTGAGCTTACTTTTAGCTCTTTGCAAGCTCACTTCTAGTTCTCTTCTAACTTACTTTTGGCCCACTATACCATAGTTAACCGATGGAGATTTTTACAGACCAAACGTTTCACACCTTTACGAGTCTCTGAGACGATCAATTCAGTCCACAATTATTGAATATGATTACAAAATACTCATGCCGCAAAAGTAAGTCATGTTCTAAACAACATAAAACCAGTCCTTGTCGATTTAATGACATTGCATCAAAGATAAACGGATATTAGAGGCGTGAAAGTTAAATATTAAATCTTTTGCAACGATGAAATATTAGTGACCATACCTACTATGTTCATTTTATGATGTTTTAATCATAATCATAATCATCATTTATTGCATTCATGTAGTTTAAAGGTTGTTACAAGTCAGGGGGGGGTGTAAAATCGAGTAAAAAGAAAATTGTAGTAAGATATCGAGAAAACTATAAATTGAATATTGGTAATCGAATTCAATTTATTAAGTGATAAATCTTTGATAGAGAAATGATTAACCGTACAATTAAATACGCGTTCAGACGTGAAGTTGCGGACACCTGCCATGTCATACCGTACAATTAATTTATTTTTAAAGACTACTTTTTGCTTTACCATTGTGTAGGTAGTACCTAACGGATTCCACGAATGAAACAAAAATATTGACAGTTTTTCGATAAAAAATATGTCGGACGTCAATTTTATTTCACGAATAAATAAAATTTGACGTTCGGAAAACCAGCTCTTAAAAAATATCAGAAAATACAGATAAAAATTCATACAACAACATAATAATCAAACATACAACATATGTAGGTACCTAATATTTTTTTTCATTTATTGATTTTCTCTGAAGGTGCTTATATAAACAAAATGTCATTCGTATCATCATAAAATGAACACCGTATATATTAGTAAGTAGCACAAACAGTAAGTATCTAGGTACCTATATTGATTGTATATGTTACGAGGCTATACAATTGTAGATTTTATCTCTATAGCATTAGGAAGACAAATGGTGTTTTGGAAATTGAACACCGGTACTTATGACATAGTGATTTTTATAGCGTCTTTTGGTAGGTATGGAAATGAAAGTATGTATGAACTGTTTAAAGGGAGTATGTACCAGACGAATGATATCATTTGAGATGTCGTTATAATATCATCATGACGGCTGGAATATTCAAAAGAATTCCCTTTCTCAAGAAAGAGCATAAATAGCTACATATTTAACTATACAAGCTAAACAAAATAAAACTATTACAAGGTCTCCGGATATCCATGAGCCAAAAAAACAGTTGGTCCCAATTAGATACATCCATTTCAACAGAAATTTCAAATTGAAAGACAACAGATAAACAGTTCGGCAGCCGCTTAGTAGCAAATACATATTATTTCAAAACCGGTTCTACTTAATAGTGCAATAGCATGTATCTAACAGCTAGCTATACGAATGTAATTTAAAATGACGTCGCGCAAGATAAGACAGACGACAGATGGGTATTTAGGCATTAAATGGTTTCAAGTGCCATGATGGACCAGTGCTTAAGGCAGCCACCTCTCATAGATGAGGCTGTGGATTCATTACCGGGTAAGTACCACTGTGACAGTTTCAACAATTATGTACTTTCTTAGCTCATCTTGGACATCACTGACATCGGTAAAGGAAAATATCGTGAGCAAACCTGGACTTAAAATTAATATGAGTATGATATCGCCCATCAAACAAAGACTGTCATCACTTGTGCAATTACGAATCCTCAGTTACTTTGGACACGTTACCCGCAACAATGACTCCTTAGAGCGTCTCGTGATTCTGGGAAGGGTAAAAGGCACAAAACCCCGTGGTCGATCGTCTATCCGATGGACAGACTCCATCAAATCTGCTACCAAGATCCCTGTGGCAGAATGTGCTCGCCATGCAGCCAACAGAGACCGGTGGAGAAGGATCGCGAAGGCTGCAACCGCAGTTGCGGGCGACGCCGCATGACCACGACCACTCTGCCAAGAGTAAACGACTGTCCAAACAACAGCTACATGTGGTCACAGCCGCCATAACTGGCCATGGGTCTTTCAATAAACATCTTTTTGTCATAGGAGTAACAGACAGCCCACTGTGCTAAGCCTGCATGGGGGCAGACGAGACAGCAGCCCACTGTGCTGAGCCTGCATGGGGGCAGACGAGACAGCAGCCCATGTGCTTCTGAACTGCCCTGAGGTCGCCCCATGCAGGGCAAAGTACTTCGATAACCCAGGTAACCTACGGGAGATTGCCAGCGATGTCAAGGCGCTGCTGGTCTTTCTTGAGGAGCTCGGGTGGATCGAATGATTTACTTCCCACCTGTACGCAAAATACGTGCTGAGACGTGGAGTTGCGGACAACACCTTGTCATACTACTATTACTACTATTGAGAGTGAACGACTGCAAAGAAGATGATATCGCCAATTCACCTTGAACAAGCTTGGTCGTCAAAGATCCCCCCAAAAGGGACAATAATAGACTGGTTCTGGAATGGCAACGCATCTGCGAGGTCACTGATATTGCAGATGATAGATATCTGCAATATCAGTGACCTTGCAGAGGCAGCGATGACCACTTAACCTCAGGTGTGGCTTGCGGCCTGCGTGCCATTCAATGATATTAAACAATGGCTTATGTTTAACGAACCTCCAGATATAGTAAATGACCTCCAAAAATAGTAAATGATGTAAAAAATCTACTTAATCCTATTAATTAAAAGGCTAAGTAGACTTGCACATGTAAAATTTTATAAATTAAAGAAAGAAGACATGGGTAAAAATACAGAATTATATTGGAGACTAACCTAAACGCACTGTGGTTAAGTAAATAGCGTAGGCGGCTCCAGTTCAGACGGCAATCAGGATCGGACCGAAGAAAGACTGGCGCGCAGTCAGCTCTAAGCTCGGGAACGGAGGTCCCAGGCGGACCTATCAGTAGAATCCGCTCTGGGAGCTGCAGGCACGCGTCAGCTCGACGGCTCTCACGAAGACTGTTCCCGATTCCCGTTGTGGATTGGCAGACTCCATATTAATAAGATGTTAGTTAGAATCCAAATCTCGACTGACTGATGATCTGTCTGCGCGCCTTATATAGTCCGCTCCTTCCGAATTTTCATATTTCTAAATATGATTTTTCTTCTGAAATTTATTTATTGTCATATAATCATTCCATCTGACTGACAAGTAAAACCAGCCAAGCTTAAATGTAGCCTGCCAGTTATTTCAGACCTTCATAAAATCACGAGTGCGTAAAGAATTTTTATAAATATAGTCTAATTATTTAATAACAGATGCAATTTCATACAATTACATATTAATGAAAATAATTTAAGTTATATAAGCCAAAAAGCCCAGAAACCGAGTCACATACACTAACAGTTGACAATGTTGACAACTGACATTAGAAGTCATAATAGTAAATATTGAATTTCAGTTAATTCTTTGAAAACGATTGATTCGAATTCGATAACATTTACACCAATGTCAATCATTGTAGCTAAGCGTAAGTTTGCAGAGACCTTCATAACTCGAAATCCGAAATTGAATCAAGACATAATTTGGATTCTTCTGTTTAGAAGGTCTAAGGAAGAGACATTTCTATTCTGGTAAAACACATTCTTATTCAAACCTATACGAACTCGACCCCTTTTTCACGTGGTAAAATCTATAGAACGGCTCAAAACTTATTCATAACAGTACTGAATAATAAAAAATCCAACCAACCGCGCTGGTATCTGGATTGACCAAAAAGTTAATACTAAAAGCGGAGAGAGTTTTTTGCGGGCGAGGAGAATGCCCTCTCTATAGTATGGGTTACCAGGCTCCAAAACGGGTTTCACTAGAGCTTCTAGGGATTGACTGATGTGTAAAGATGTTTCTAGACCCCACAATTATTCGACAAAGTCCATTGTATTTACGATAATATTATTGTTTTTCAAGTCAATTGTTAGAATTACCGAACCGTGCTGTTTTTCTTCCGCCGGCTGTTATTCACTGAAACACAATTTAGTACTTACCTAATTCAGAGATTTGCGGGAGCTACGTGATGTGAATTAAAGTAATTGACGGTTGTATTTTAAAGTGCTCTCCCGACTATATAGCTGTGGAAATTTTTGCTTAATTTTTCTTCATTGCGTTTAAAAAGGTGCTTTAAAACTTTAGTGTTTAACATTTTTATTTTTCGTTTTAACCGTGTTTACATGAAAAATTTTAACCTTTACAAACTGGCGTTGTCAGTCATTCTCGGAGCCTCGAAGCTTAAAATTATTTTTCGTTCAAAATGTTTATGATTATGATTATATGTAAAAATAAGACTTATTAACATGTATCTCTTAAAAGTTTCATTGCGGGCCCACCATACCACTGGCCGTACCCCTGGTGGTATGGTGGAACTAAAACTATACAACTCACCTAACCTAACCAAAATGATTCACCAACAATAGAAGGGATCTGGCGGTCGCTACCGCGGCACCGCTCGCTTCGCTCGCTCGCCTTCTTGCTTAAATAGGTCACAGTACTCACCTAACCTAACCCAAACGACTTTCTCAGTGGTATAGTTTTAGACCCATCCTACCACCAGGGGTTTGGCCAGTGGTATGGTGGTATGGTGGGTCCGCACACAAAAGTTTGATAGTAGCAGAATATTATGTGAGTGACGTGAATGTAAATGGATTGTTTTGTTCATTTGAACCAATAAGGAAAAGAGATATAAATTATTAAATAGAGTTCACGTCGTAGTATCTTCTGAAATGCACGAAGCAGTTAAGCATAAAACAGATAGAAAATTAATCAATTAAAACATCGATGTTACTCTTTGATCATTTGCGGCATGTGTCATTAAAGTTAGGTAAGTCAGTGCGCTGGCGCAGACGTTAGGTGTCGTATTCAATTAATAACGATCTACGGTTCGCCTTGGCGGCAGAATATTTATTTTCAGTTCAAACGGTAGTTAGATAGATTAAATTATTTAGAAAATGAGATGTTTGACATACTTGATTAATACTATTACTGTTTTATGGGTCATTGTTGTCGATTTAAAATATTAAAGCTACTTCATCTACCTAGAAATTTCGCGTCGACTTCCAGTTTACCTGGATTCAACTGCATAGGGGATGCAAGGGGGGGCATGAAAGAGCCAGTTTTAAAAAGTATTAATTAAAAAAAAATAGGCTGATTGTTTTTAAATAAAAATACTTTTTTTCAATATCAGTAATAGGTAGATAACTAAAATTAAAAAAAATTGGTACAATGTAAGAAATCTGAAATATAGCAAAAAAAAAAATGGGAAATTGGCTCTTTCAAAACAACCTGTCAATGAAAGAGCTACCATGTGCTATGAAAGAGCCAGATTCCATTTTATATCTAGACAAACTAGTTTTCCAACTATTTTAATATCTTTTAAAATACTCAAATATATAATCAAAATTAAACGTAACTAGAAATCACAACTTTTGATCAGTCTCAAATAATCACCTTAAATAATACTTTTATAAAACTCTGAAAAAACAATTAAAAACATTTTTAGCAAAAGAAATTAATTCGTTCTTGTCATCATAAGACTAAATGTGTCCACTCTTCACATATTTTGCACTGGTTCCATTCTTCTTTGCTCTGAGAGTAGTGTCCATTACGGCTCTTTCATAGACTCGACAATTGGCTCTTTCAAACCATTATGTATTATAAAACATAATCTTAAATTACAGCTTATTTACCATAACATCATTAAAATAATATTTGCGTAAAATAATGCCAACTGTATGCATAACAATACAACGTATTCATTTTGTCTTCTTGTCAAAAAAACTTAAAGTAAACCCAAAAATTCTTACATTTTGCCTTCAAAATTTTCAATTCAGTCCTACGAGGCCATTCGATTTTCTAGAACTGTCAAATGTCTGTGGGTGGCACCTGTCCAGTGTTGCCGTACAAAGAGTACAATTGAAATCATGGTAGGATTTTGTTAAGTGTTAAGGTGCGTACGGATAGCGCGTTCCTGTGTTACGCGTAGTTGGGAAACACTGTCTGTGGACAGTGTTTCCGTACATTGGATATGCGTACAGCTCCTGTACGGACCGCCGCGAACCTGTACGCGAGGTCAATCGATCCAGAGCGCTCCGCGAGCCCCAGTCCTTCGCCATGACTCCGACAAAATTAGCGGTTGCGTGCACCACCACTGCTGCAGCATTACTCATTATTCAACACATTTTAAATAAAAAAAGAGAAACAAACGGAAACCTAGATGGTGGATGAAAAATTCATAAAGTTGAATCAATCTGATAATATTTTCATTGTTGAAACTCGAAGAACACGCGTGTCTATTCATTTTGCCGTCCAAATATAGCGTACCCGGTCGTGTGCTTCCTCTTTGATGCGCGGCCAAAAACCGACAGACGGCGGCTCGCCTGCGAGCTAGCTCGCGCGGCACGCGTTCCCCAAGAGTGTACGCGTAGCTGCAGGTATGGACATGGCGTTCCAGGACACGCGTAACCGACTACGCGTACCAATGTACGCGCAATCCGTACGCACCTTTACGCACCTTTAAATAATCGCATCGGCTCTTTCAAAACTTGGCTCTTTCATACACACTTCCCCCTACCAGTCTTCATGGTCCAGTGTTCATCTCAGTCTACATGGATCGACTGCCTATCTCATCTCCACAACCCAGTTACTGGGCAACAGGATGGTAAGCCTGGTTGTCAGACTTTCAGGCTTCTGACTCTCTCAACTCAACTGTCGTACAAATGACAGCCGGGACCAATACTGCTTTACGTATTTACGGAGATATGGAGACACACAACACAACCGAAATAATTGTACCGAAATATTGCATAACATTATTTTTCATATTTTCCATATTCGGTAAAATATTATGATTATTTTAAGAACTAGGCAAGAGATTACTTAGATGTATAATTTTAATTTTTAGTTTAAGTCGTGTAATTTACATAAATATAGATTTTTTAATACGCATTGTTGTCAGCAGAAACAAAATTATGCTTAGTTGGTAAGTGCAATTATGTTTAGTTTTTAGAAATGCGAATGTCGGTTATCGCGGATGCAGAAAAAGTCGCGGATTAGAAAATAAGACTAATCCTTTATTTTATTCAAACTTAGTCTGCGCAAAATTTCATCAAAATCGGTTCAGTAGCTCAGCCGTAAAAGCGTAACAAAAAACATACTCACTTTCGCATTTGTTAGTAGGGTAACTCTTTTTGTCATTAATATTATATTTACAGGTGAATTTGCCTAACCTTGTAAATAAACTATATTATGTTAAATTCCAGCACAATATTAAAATTAAGTTCAAACATTAATCAAGGAAATTCGTCGAAGGTTGTGGTTAATTTATATTTACAGCATTTTGAAGAACACGCGTGTCTATTCATTTTGCCGTCCAAATATAGCGTACCCGGTCGTGTGCTTCCTCTTTGATGCGCGGCCAAAAACCGACAGACGGCGGCTCGCCTGCGAGCTAGCTCGCGCGGCACGCGTTCCCCAAGAGTGTACGCGTTGCTGCAGGTATGGACATGGCGTTCCAGGACACGCGTAACCGACTACGCGTACCAATGTACGCGCAATCCGTACGCACCTTTACGCACCTTTAAATAATCGCATCGGCTCTTTCAAAACTTGGCTCTTTCATACACACTTTCCCCTACCAGTCTTCATGGTCCAGTGTTCATCTCAGTCTACATGGAACGACTGCCTATCTCACCTCCACAACCCAGTTCTGGGCAACACGATGGTAAGACTGGTTGTCAGACTTTCGGGCTTCTGACTCTCTCAACTCAACTGTCGTACAAATGACAGCCGGGACCAATACTGCTTTACGTATTTACGGAGATATATATGGAGTCACACAACACCACCGAAATAATTGTACCGAAATATTGCATAACATTATTTTTCATATTTTCCATATTCGGTAAAATATTATGATTATTTTAAGAACTAGGCAAGAGATTACCTAGATGTATAATTTTAATTTTTAGTTTAAGTCGTGTAATTTACATAAATATAGATTTTTTAATACGCATTGTTGTCAGCAGAAACAAAATTATGCTTAGTTGGTAAGTGCAATTATGTTTAGTTTTTAGTAATGCGAATGTCGGTTATCGCGGATGCAGAAAAAGTCGCGGTTGTGGTTAATTTATATTTACATGCCACATAATTTTTCACGTTCCAGTTTTGCGCCTAAAATATGTGAAACGGGGTGAAATGGGAGTAAGCACGAAGGATCTCTGTCTTTATAAAAGACAAGTAACTTATGGCTAATTTCTCAATCGTCAGATAACTTATAACAGTAAAATAAAGCTGGCAATCTGCCGCGAATTGAAATTGACTCTTGTTTCACAGACTTAGGGCCGAATTTTTAACTGTTTGATAACTATTATTTGTCGGTTTAATTAAACTAAAAAATGCCAAATGACCGTATAAATTGGTCCTTATTTAGGTTTTAAAGAAACGTACTTTATATTATAAAGCACTTGACACTTGTGTGTCTTTATCCCAGTAGTCGCAAAAGAGATATAGGAGACAGCTGGCCACAAATCACAAAAAATCTGCCCCATCTACAGTAACATCCTAAAATCAAAGGTCTCATTTTTCAAGCCAATTTGAAACACCTGCCATGTCGAGAATTCCAAAAATGTCTGCACGGAACAAATTTTATTTTTGTTATGATTAAATTAGTATTTTTAACGTCAACCGTGTCAAACGGACGAAATTATGATAATTTTTAGGAGCTTACACCAAATGGACATTAGGAGGAGCGGGCCGTAAACGCAGTACCTTTTGCATTTTGTAGTAAAGGAAATTAAAATATAGGTGAATTATTTTCGAGTACAAGTAAGTGAAGGTTAGAATCTGTCATAATTATGGAAATCATACTCCGTATATTCTCATAACATGAAGTTTTTTAAAAAAACGTGTAAAAGTGATATTACTTTTTTTAAACTTGATGAAGTCTGTGTTTTCTAGGTATATAAACTCCGCTTCAAAGTCAAACAGTTTCCAATGTAGTGTTCAAGTCTTATGAGAACCATGTAGACTAATGCCCAAGGTTGTTTTTTGTAAAAAAAAAACCCCAAAGATTTTATTGGACCTATCCAGACAGGGATAGTATTCGGCCGTCCTCGTTCACAAAGTTGTTTCCGAGAAAATTGCAAAACGCAAATTAAGCATAAAAGTTCAAGAGACTAAGCGAATACCATACAATATTATACCTACGAACAATGTAGTAGAGGTAATTGAAAGGCCATAGATAATTTGATAAGATCATTTGAGCCACGAAATTATTGTGTTTGTACCTATAACTTCTTATGATTGTGATAATTATTGCACTATCTAAAAATGACAGAATTACAAATATATTTTCTCCTTTTTTAGGGTTCCGTAGCCAAATGGCAAAAAAACGGAACCCTTATGGAATAGTCATGTCTGTCTGTCTGTCTGTCCGTCCGTATGTCACAGCCACCTTTTTCCGAAACTATGAGAACTATACTGTTGAAACTTGGTAAGTAAATGTATTCTGTAAACTGCATTAAGATTTTCACACAAAAATAGAAAAAAAAAACAATAAATTTTGGGGGTTCCCCATACTTAGAACTGAAACTCAACAATTTTTGTTCATCAAACCTATACGTGTGGGGTATCTATGGATAGGTCTTCAAAAATGATATTGAGGCTTTTAATATCATTTTTTTCTAAACTGAATAGTTTGCGCGAGATACACTTCTAAAGTTGTAAAATGTGTGTCCCCCGACCCCCCTGTAACTTCTAAAATAAGAGAATGATAAAACTAAAAATACTTTATTACAAAAGCATAAGGATCATATTTAATTGGGAAAATTTGACAGTTAGGTATGACTTGATGTGCTGGCGTCTGTACATTACCATGTGAAATTCCACCGAAAATTGGTTTGAACGAGATCTAGTTAGTAGTTTTTTTTAATACGTCATAAATCGTAAACCGCAATTTACCTTTCATTCAATCAACTCAAATATAAAAATAAAATAAAAATTATATTATGTTACTTGCTGCTACTCGCACTTGGCCGCTTTTTTACTTGCTTGCACTAAAATATTTGAATACTAGCTTTTGCCCGCGACTTCGTCCGCGTGAATGCCAGTTATCGCGGATGCAGAGAAAGTCGCGGACTAAAAAGCCTTTGTCCTTTATGTTAAAGCTATATTCATTCTTAAGACGGCTTTTGGCACAATTATTTTTTTCTCTCAATGATAGTTAATCGATGTATCTCTCTTAACTAATTATAATAATATTAACTTGTACGTGTATTTATATATGTATACGTAGGTTCTTTCTTTTTATCGACTCTTTCTTTATCTATGCGTGGAGGCTTGTAATTAGCTATTTGTGAATATTATATTCTTTAATTTATTGGTCTGTTAGCTGAAAGCCTTCTTTAAAATAAAATAAATAAATAAATAAATTTCCCCTTTCGCCTTTCCGCCTTTGTACAATGTTTTTTTTACATTATGTGCATAAAGTTCAATAAATAAAATTGGTTCAGCCGATTTGTCGTGAAAACGTAACAGACAGAGTTACTTTCGCAAACAAATATTAGTATGGATTGGCTTGTCGAATTGTACCTAAGTAGTGTCAACATTCATAGAATAGAATACCCACAGATATAGATAGACCAAGTGCAATTTAAACCATTGTACGGATCCCTGTCAAAGAATATTTTAGGGAAAGAAAACGATCCTTGTTTGGTGTTCGTGGGTTGACCGAGAAATTCTGAGTTTACTATACAATTTCCTAATTAATCGATCTGTATGAAAACCAAGCGTGCCATTTTTTGACTACCTATTATGACGTCACAATGTTTTGTTTTTCTTAAATTTGGTATTACCAGGTATTACTGAGGGTATTAGATTAAAAATAATTGTTTTTTTAATTAATTACGCATAATATTAATGGAAGGAAACGTTTACTTTATTTTTTTAATTACGATTTTTGTACGTAAGCTAGGCACAAAACTAGGCACGCGAAGTAGTTGCTCTTGGCTTATCTAGGTCTATCTATATCTGTGAGAATACCTTTCAATAATTTACAAATACCCTTTCAAAATATTTTTTTCGGTCACGTAAATGTTTTCTTCTTTATTTCTATCAATTTGCAAAAATATCACAAATATAAACACCAATTCATTTTCATAGACAATCTTCTCAAAACATTTCAGATTTTTCAGAAAGTGTAAATAAATTGCTCTAGAGACAATTTAATTTGAAATTCAAATCACTCCTTTACGCGTTAGTCATTTTATTACGATACAGACAGAACTAATAGAACAAGCGAAAATGGAACAGAATTTTATAAAAAAATAAAACTGGGAGCGATATTCGTTTTCTGCTAAGCAATCACCCAAATTTTACCCAGTAGAGGGTGCGAATTGGGTTGCTGTTTGTGGATGTGAGTTAAATTGTTTGTAAACGTACAGTGTAGCGCAATGTTAAAAAATATGACATATACCTGTATATACATGTATATATATAATGTATATATATATATTTAATGTACACACACGTCGGTGTCTCAACGTGTCCAAGGGCTAATATGGCTACACTGAATTCATTCATATACAGATTAAATTCAGGGGACGAGCTCGCAGAGTAGTCTTAACATAAATTAGATTATTTTTTATTAAATTTACCCGCCACGCAGATTATATTTATTTATACTTCATGCACTAAGATATGTACAAACGTGAACTTAGTGCCTTAAAGCATTCTCTACCAGTCAACAAACGTAAAACCAAGGTAAGTATTGATTAAGTTTAAATGCTTTAGTCGTATTCATGGGTAATACGAATTGTGCTTGTCGTATAAAATTAAACCAAAATGTTACAAAACAGCCGTATTTCCAAAAAGAAAAAAAAATAACAAATATTTTTACATCATCGCGCTTAAGCTAGGACTGGCAGTCGCAAGAAAAAGACCAAAAAAAAATAGCCAGTATTTTGATAACCGTTTTTTTTTATATTTCCACATCAACCTTCAATACAAAAATAGCAAAAGAAAAACATTTCTCCTTATTTATCACTATGATAACAACTGGCAAGTAACGGTTCACACCTCATTAAATCACATACCTAGCTACTTTCAGAGTAAATAATCCGAACAAGACCGTTTTCGCGCTCAAACTTCGGAACGCTTCTCGAATCGCATCTAACTACGCTATATAAGGTAAATAATATATCTGATGGGTCGTACATCATTAGTGTGCTAAGATCTAGACACAGTATTAGCAGGGCGAAGAATCTAGGCTTTCTATGAATTAATCGGATTGGTATTTCGCAGGTGAACAGAGGTCGTTGGCCACTTAATCGGACTTTTCTATGGTGCCTTAATCAAATAAGGTTTTCAGCCAAGCCACTTATGAATTAATTAAGGCGCTAACAAGCGACTTTTGCAGATTTTAAACTGACAATCACGTCAAAATGTGTAGTGTTAATGATTTGAAAAAAATATATGTATGTTAAACTAGAACATTCTCTTAATCATTTAGTATGTGAATATTTTTGATTGAGTTCATATTAAATCGTTTAATTAAATCGTGTGTCTGACGCGGACAAAACATTGATAATCACAAAATCTACCAAGAATATTTAAACGAAAGTTTTGCTATCTTACAGAAAATTTTATTAGCTATCTTTTAGTATACGCCTAAAGAATACTATCTTTTATTTAATTTTTTCGACTTGGACGCAGCGCATACGATTCTCTGGTCGCTCAAGGTCGCCGGCGTATATCGTCGCCTTAAATGACCACTCGCTAATCCCCTTGGCCTCAGTGTAGGGCGTCGTTGGAAGGGAGAACAGTAAGGTGCAGCCCGAATTTAGAATGATTATCACTAGTATCTGTGGCTGTTACATGAAACAATTCAGAATTGACCTAAAACAGCAGAATTGCCTACCGCATCCAAAACTTCAAACTTCGAAATTATTAAAGTTCTGCGACAGCTGAGGATTATTGTGGAAAAAGTTGTAACAGCTTTTACGTCACTATTGCATGCGGAACTGCCAAATACACGAACTTATAAACCCAGTTGAAGTGTATTTAGGAACTGTAAGCTGTCAAATTATAAAAAGATTTAGGTTGTATATATTTCCGAGTTCGTTCTGCAGTAAAAGTAGTTGTTACACGGTGTACATGACAATAATACAATTTTCCCATTTCATGCAACGGTCAACACGTACAAGACAGCTGTTTTTTATTACCTACGATTAAATTAAGTTCTGAGTGGTCTAGTATCACCTAAATCTATAGCAAAAGTTTTCGTCCCACCCTTTTAAACCTGTAAAAGTTGGAGTAAGTAATTGTTTGTTTGAACCTCAAATAATTTCTCTAACCTAGCAAAGCATCCATCAAATCCAATCTAGAGTTTATCTTAAAATTTTCAATTATCAGCGGGGTTTTAATTATTTTTTTCCTGAAACCCTATTTTTTTTTTCATAAATAAAAGTAGCTTAAGTTACTCCTTATTACAGCTATCTGACAGTGAAAGTTTTATCAAAATAAGTTTAGCCGTTTCAGAAATAAACCAGAACGAACAGGCAGATAAACAAAAATTAAAAAAAAAATTATAAACTTTCATATTATGTGTTTGGTGAAAAGCTATTATTTTTATAATACAAAGAGACATTTAATTGTTCAATGTTATTTATTTGCATGTAGGTACCTATTATGCATAGAAGATGTATAGATGTTTAAAGATGTAATGGTGTATAGAGATATAGATAATGGGTTATTGCGGAGTAATACGAATATTTTATTTCTTCATGACACTGACTCCACGTGTCAAACGTTACAGAAAATGATGAACAAAAAACTTTTTTCAAAAAGAAACAACCGCCTTCAAAAACTAAAAAGTGATAAATAACTTTAGCACAGATCACACATTACTTTACTTTCGGAAGTCGGTGGCAATACAAAACAACACACAGAACAAAGCCATCGCCACCGACTTCCGAAACTAAAGTAATGTGTATTCTGTGCTAAAGTTATTTATCACTTTTTAGTTTTTGAAGGCGGTTGTTTTTTTTTTGAAAAAAGTTTTTATTTACCGCTTTTTAGTATCGCCTAAACATCCAAATCCATTAAAAAACGGTGACACAGTTAAAACAGAGGTACTCTAAAGATTGAAAAAACTAAAACGTCGTCTATGTAGATTTTTTGGGATTTTGTTGATTTATTCAAAAAGCGCTGAATCAATTTCGATAAAATTTATATGGGACCATTTCGAAATAAACCCCTTTCAAACAAAACAAGAATTTTGCAAATCCATCTATTTATGACATACTTAAAAAAAAAACAAGCATCCGAATTGATAACCTCCTCCTTTTTGAAGTCGGTTAAAAATAGCGATAGCAGCTACACAAATTCTTTATACTCTAAAGCTGGTACATCATCATAATATTCTTATAAAACCACAAGTCAACTATTCGATTTCCATTTACGGACACAGTGTCAGCTTTGGCAAGGAATTTGTATAGATGTTATCACACTGTGTCGATATGGGCTTCACGTGAAAAATCTCGCGTTAATTGACATGTATTTCCTTTTTCGAATGCAGGCTTATGTCTGCTGAGTTTTTTTTTTAGGTAGCTCCGATTAGTGATTTATTAAGCCGTTAGATATTATATGATACTCGGTAGTAGAATGTCACAAAATATTTGTGGTCTATCAATCTAGATTACATAGCTGCGTGTTATGGAGCGCATTCTAATGCGTTAATAAAAATAATCTTTAGTATCTAAAGATTATGAGGCTTGATAAAGTTACATTCTTGATTTTAAAAGGAGGTGCTTCGTCATAGTTGCACCTAGAGTGACTTCTAGTTTATAGGCAGTTGAGAAAAGATGTATTTGTTTTGTAACCATTGAATTGATTGCAGAGTTTTTACCTGACTACGGAGTGCTATGATTTTATTCTGTGTATGTATGTATATTTATTTTTCTTATAATGTCCTTCTGTGTAGGTATTATCTCCTATAATATTTGTCAACGTCATAGTCCCGCGTCATTTCATAGATTTACCGACCTACGAAATAATATTAATTAATGAAGTGTAACTGCGCCTTATAAAAAAAGCGGCCAAGTGCGAGTCGGATTCGCCCATGAAGGGTACCGTAGCAGCAAGTAAGGTAAATTGCGGTTTACGATTTATGACGTATTAAAAAAAAACTACTAACTAGATCTCGTTCAAACCAATTTTCGGTGGAAGTTTACATAGTAATATACAACATATATATTTTTTTGTTTTATCAATCTCTTATTTTAGAAGTTACAGGGGGGGACACACACACTTTTTACCACTTTGGAAGTGTCTCTCGCGCAAACTATTCAGTTTAGAAAAAAAAAATATATTAGAAACCTCAATATCATTTTTGAAGACCTATCCATAGATACCCACGTATGGGTCTGATGAAAAAAAAAAATTGAGTTTCAGTTCTAAGTATGGGGAACCCCCAAAATTTATTGTTTTTTATCTATTTTTGTGTGAAAATCTTAATGCGTATCACAGAATACACCTACTTACCAAGTTTCAACAGTATAGTTCTTATAGTTTCGGAAAAAAGTGGCTGCGACAGACAGACAGACATAATGAATCTATAAAGGTTCCGTTATTTACCGTTTGGCTACGGAACCCTAAAAACATGGTCTTATATATTATTTTTTTGATAGTGATTTACAAAATTATAACATAGGTTTAGGTAAATGTACCAACTTGAAGTCTTGTTTATAAATTTTCGGTGGACGTTTTTATTGTAGTCGGGTCTGCAAATTGCAAACAAAGATTCTTATCGCGTTGGACATAGTAGACCTCTCTTTAAAGCAGCATAGAAGCTATTTGGATAGGGAAGATTTAGGTTCTATAATTATATATAACTATACTCTGTCCATGCCTATATTAGATAGGGAGTGTAAGGCTTTATTGATAAAAACGTACTTAAAGAAAGAAAAGAAAAAGAAAGAATAAGAAAGAAAAAAGAATAAAGAAAAAAAAAAGAATATAAAGAAGAAAAAAGAAAAAAAAAGAAGAAAGAATAAAGAATAAAGAAAGAAGAAAAAGTATAAAGAATAATAGAATAGAATAGAATAGAAGAATTCTATTCTTCTTCTTCTTCTCACGACACAACACGGTTGGCGCAGTGGCTGAGCGATCGACTGCTGCGCAGCGTGTTGCGGGTTCGATTCCCGCCCAGGGTAAACGTTTGTGTGATGAGCACTTGTGTTTGCCTTGTGTCTGGGTGTTGTTTATCTATTAGCTGACCCGACAGACGTTGTCCTGTCCCGATCTATGGGGGATGAAAAAGGGGTGAAAAAAGGGGATGAAAAATAGATGTTGGCCTATTCTCAGACCTACCAAATATGCACAAAAAATTTCATCAGAATCGGTCAAGCCGTTTCGGAGGAGTACGGGAACGAAAACTGACACGAGAATTTTATATATTAGATGTATTTACAAAAAAAAAAGTATTTGTGTATGTATATCAGCTGTCTGACACCCATAGTACAGGGTCTCCCTAGTTTGGGGTCAGATGGCCGTGTGTGAAAATGTCCCCACATATTATTATTATTATTATTCTCATTTATTCATCTTATATACACATAATTTACATTTTTAAATATTAATAGAAATAAAAAAAACATTTAAAAATATAAAAATAGTAGCCCACCGGTATCGGGAACAGGGTCCAAGCTACCGGCGGTCGGGGCTCCAGAGAGAGGAACCTCCTGACAATGCGGGCCGTGTCAAGAAGTACTGCCTTCTGAATCAGCCCTTGATCCAACCGCCTAACGAGAGCCTCCTTAGATGTTGGTCGAGGCTCTTGGCAATTAAGCCATTGGCTGTGACAACTATCGGCACAATGATCGCTGAGTTCACATCCCACATGTCGACAACCTCGCGGGCCAAGTCCAGATACTTTATCTGCTTGTCTTTCTCGACCTTCACGAGGTTCACGTCATGCGGAACTGCCATGTATAATTATTATTATTATTATTATTTGTGTTTGTTTTCTTTGTTCTCAGCTCTTTGGCTGGTTTTAACTGCATTTACGGGCCGGAGCCAAGTAAATGTAGCGTGTGGTGTGTATTATGTTGAGGGTGTATTCTGTTAGGGGTCTGCTTCGTGTTCATCAATCTGCATGAACTTTCTCACGATTCGGCACGTATTTAATATGGCAGCTTTCTGTAGAGTGATATAAAGAGTTTCTTGTAGATCAAGTAGTTTTAAGCTATGGAGAAGATGGTTCGGGATAACGCCTGTTGTGGATATGACTATAGGGATTACGTACACTTTTTCTTGTCGCCATATTCGAGTTACTTCATCTCTGAGTTCTGTGTATTTACTAATTTTTTCAACTATTGTTTTTTGTAAGTTATGTGTGTTGGGGACTGCAATGTCTATTAGGTAAGTGATTCTTTTTGTTTTATCCTGTAGGATTATGTCTGGTCTGTTATAGTGGATGGTCCTATCTGTGAGTATAGCGCGGTCGTAATATAGTTTGTACGTGTCATTTTCTAGGATAGTTTGTGGTGTGTACTTGTAGTAAGGAGTGTTCGTATTTTGTATGAGAGTGTGCTTGAGTGCTAGTTTTTGATGAATGATGTTTGCTACTTGGTTGTGTTTGTGAGTGTAGTCTGTCTGTGTGAGAGTTGTGCATGCTCCAGTTATGTGTTGTATGGTTTCTGCCTGAATGTGGCACCGGCGGCATTTATCGTTTGTAATAGAAGGGTCTTTAATTATATAATTCCTGTAGTTTTTCGTGTTTATAATTTGATCTTGTATGGCTATGATGAAGCCTTCGGTTTCTGGGAACAGGTTTCCTATTTTAATCCACTTATTAGAGGCTACTGTATTGATGTGGGATTGTTCTAAATCATGAGGGTGTCTACCATGAAGGGTTTTCTTTTTCCAGCTTTCAATTTTCTGGCTTTGTGGGTCAGTGTTGCTTGTTTTTTGTGTATTTTGATCATTCAAATTGAGCGGGGTGTAATTGACATCATTGAAAGTAATAGCTTTGTGTATGTCACTAGTGCGAGATTTTATATGGAAAAATGTTTTGAGCCTAGTGATTTGTTTCTGCCAAAGGTGATGGATGTCGATTAGGCCTCTCCCTCCATTCTGTCTTTTGATGGTGAGTCTCTCGATCGCAGATTTAGGGTGTAGGTTATTGTGTTTTGTGAGTGTTGTGCGTGTAGTCCTTTATAACTGTTCAATGTCTGTTTTTGACCATTTTATTACTCCGAATGAGTAGGTCAGTATTATTATTATTTAGGTGTGTTGTTTGTTCTTCTCAGCTCGAGGCTGGTATTAGCTACATTTACGGGCCAAAGCCAAGAAAATGTAGCGTGTGGTGTGTAGATTGTGTGTTCATGATGGTGTATTGTGATGAGGATTTATTTCGTGTTCTTCTATCTGCATGAACTTTCTGACTATTCTGCAAGTGTTTAATATTGCAGCTTTTTGTAGGGTTACATAGAGGGTTTCTTTAAGATCTAATAATTTCAGGCTATGGAGAAGGTGATTTGGAATAACGCCTGTGGTGGAAAGGACTATTGGGACTACGTATACTTTTTCTTGCCGCCAGATTCTAGTAACTTCCTCCTTCAGCTCTGTGTATTTACTTATTTTTTCAGTGATTGTTTTCTGTATGTTGTGTGTGTTGGGGACTGCAATGTCTATCAGGTAAGTAACTTTATTTATTTTATCCTGTAGGGTTATATCCGGTCTATTATAATGGATGGTTCTGTCGGTTAGTATAGCGCGGTCGAAGTAGAGTTTATGTGTGGTATTTTCTAAGATTGTTTGTGGAGTATAATTGTAGTAAGGTGTGTTGGTGTTTTGTATGAGTGCGTGTTTGAGTGCCAGTTTTTGATGAACGATGTTGGCTACCTGATTGTGTCTGTGAGTGTAGTCTGTCTGTGTAAGTGTAGTGCATGCGCCTGTAATGTGTTGTATCGTTTCCGGTTGAATGTGACATTTCCGGCATTTATCATTGGTTACTGTAGGATCTTTGATTATATATTTATATATTATTATTATTATTATTATTATTATTCTTTATAGAATTCTATAAAGAATATTACAGTAATTCATCCCATCGCTTTCCCGATAAGCAACACCACTTATTTCCCTGATGTTTCAAGTTTTATCCTAAAATTAAATTCCAAAGATAGCTTCCATAAAATTATATTAAGATTAAATAAACAACGCTGAACCCACGCAGTCCTAAATTAATACCTATTTATAAGCAGATTTTCAATTAATTTGCAATATTTAAGCTGGAGAACGTACCTCTTTGTGGTATTAGGTTACAACTTTTATTCTGAAAATAAGTCGAAAACTTCATCTATTTATGGATTCTGATCATGACAAATGTACAGTCAAACAAGTTGAAACAAGCTATTTCGTATTCAGGCAAAAATATTCATCTTTCCACCATAGGTACTGCCTTTTTAAGCTTATGACATACTAAAAAAAGGAGAACAATCCTAACTAATATTGTAAATGCTACAGTAAATATGTTTGTTTGTTAACTATTCACACTGAGACCACTAAACCGATAATCCTAAAATTTTGCGTATACGTTGTCAGATGTACAAAAACGGACATATGGTACCATTCAACCCGAAATAAAAGTACTGTTCCCGAGGAAAACAACAATATTAGATATTAGATGGCGCCAAGTGTCTTTCGAATCATGATTTAATTATGTTTTGATTTAATTATTATTATACAAGCAGAGTACAACCCGTATGTATTGTTCAATTCTAAATCAACAAGAGCGAAGCCGCGGCCGCAATAATAATTGACTGACTTAATTGTTTGTTTCAATGTTGTGAGTGCTAACTCACATCACACTAGCACTTTGCCCACGACTACGTCATGTGAATTTTCTTACAGGCCAATTTTTTGATGGTAAGATGTAGCCAGCTTCTAACTTTTGCCCGCGATTTCGTCCGCGTGAATGTCGTCGTGGATGCAGACGAAATCGCGGATTAAAAAGTACCCTATGTCCTTCCTTAGGGTTCAAACTATCCTCATACTAAATTCCATCACCATCGGTTCTGGTTCTGGTTCTGGATTAGTATGGAAGTATGGATGGAGTATAGATAGTAGGTATGGATTAGCACTCATGGAAAATAATAATAATAAATTGCCCTTTATTTTGAATTGTTTATCTCTCCATATTATTTTGTCACAATGTGTCCCTCAATTCATTGTGCTTTTGGCAAAGCGTTCCTCTAACTCTTTCCACTGTTTTTTGTCACGACCCACTCTCCTCCAATTGGAGCCCGCTGTTTGTTTAAGCTCATCTTTCCATCTTCTTATCTGTTTCCCCTTGTTGCGTTTACTGTCTCTAGGACTCATGGATAACGTAGTTTCCTAATGTTGAAAGAATTTTTAAAAATCGGTTTAGTGTTTTTTGAGTTTATCCATTACAAACATACATACATAAAATCTATTTTTTTCTCTTTAACCGACTTCAAGAAGGAGGAGGTTCTCAATTCGATTGGTATTTTTTTAAATGTATGTACACCGATTACGCTGAGATTTATGATCCGATTTACGTGATTCTTCTTTAGTTTGATGCGGATTAGTTGCCATTTGGTCCCATAAAATTTTAACACAGTGTGGTCAAGTAGTTTTCATTTTATGAACATTTTTTATATATTTTTTTTAATGTTTACGCATAACTTTTTTCAGTGTGGTCCGATTTTGATGATTCTTTTTTTAATTGATAGTGCATACCTCACTTTGGTGTTGTGGAATAGTTGTCATTTGGTCTCATATAAATTTCAAGAAAATATTCCACCCTTACGGGTAGAAAATTAAGGGATGAGTGATTTTTTTTGGTGTCACCGTTTCGTAATTAATTTGTATGATAAGAAGTAGGCACTAAAAAGCGAAAAAACAAAGTCGGCAGCTATGGTTTTTCTTGTTGTTTTTTATTGCCACCGACTTGCGAATTGAAAGTTATTTTTTATTTTTTGAAGGCGTTGTCTTTTATTATTAAAAAGTTTTTTTTCAATATTAGTTTAGGCTAGCTCACAGAAATCAAATTTTTGTTTCTTATATCTATGGGCTACCTATTGCAAGTTAGCCTGTAGGAGATTGTTCGAATGCTCACAACCGTTACTTTTGGTTTTCTCAGAATTTATCTTAATGGAAAAGTTGTTCAAATACTCATGAACGCTTTCAGCCCCTGAAAAATCTATCAAGGCTAATTAATGGAAAAGTCAGCCACTTGGGTAGGGGTACTAAAGATCTCAATACTATTACCTACTTTTAGTATCAAACTTACTATAGTTTATTTTTTACATCTCTAAGACCCACGTGCACCTAAAACTTATTGCTAACATGATATTAAATTACAAAATGTCATACATAGTCAGCCCGTATATGCTTTACATACCTATCTCCTCTCAAAATTTTGGTCAGAACATATGCTCCAGAAACTTCTCGAAAACTGCCCTCATTTTGACTGAATTCATGTCAAGTTTGCATGGCATGCCCTTGAACTGTCAAGAACATAATACTTCAGTAGTTTACGTAACTTTGTTTGATATGAACTCTCTCACTGGAACAAAATGATGTAAGGGTTTGAGAGTTGATCAGACGACTTTGTGCTGAAGATTTTGCATTTTTTTTTGCAAGCGTGTTCCTGCCTGAAATACCACAATTAAATGCATCATGTGTTAATAATCATGAAACGAATTTCAACAGTAATTACATCAATATTTTCCAATTCACTTTTAAAGATGTCCAGTAGGTACGGTATTGACAAATTAAAACCCAGAAGTTTAGTTATAGAGGCAGGCATATATTCATTCCACTGGAAGATACTGTGCTGCTCCTGAGAAATAGTCGCCAATAGTAATTATAGCTGACGCTAGTCTCAAAACCTCTTTTAGATCGTAAGCTGTTAACATGTCGCCAAAATTCAAGTGGGTTGATTTTAATATTATTTTCTATGCGCCTTATATACAAACTGTAGACTTCTGCAGTACGATGCTTTAAAGAGTTTCTGAGGTCTGCAAAACTTTTGTAATCATCACTGCAATTGGTACGCTTCGAGTTTGTATAATATATAGTTTTAGTTTGATGCCATTAAATATTTCCGAGGTAAACCAAACATTATATCGTTTGCAGGTCGATTTGGTACGATGTTATTTAGGCATGCAGTCATCGAATATTTTGTAGATGTTACTATAAATTGTACTTACACCTACTCCAACGTCGCAAGTCAGTAAAACTGGTTCCCAAGAAATTTCAGATATGGATTGGTAAAGTTGTTCAAAATCACATTTATTAAAATTCCAGTCTTTAGCCGGATATTACTTGACTCGATAACATTCGATCCACGAGCTGATTAGACCTTTATATCTACGTTTAACGGCGGATAATACGCGTCGGGTGGCACAAGTCCATCCCCACTACTAACTTTCTCGTCTTGGATGCCATCCCGGACTAATATTACATCTAACATTCCTCCGCGGCTATTAAGAATTACATTTTTATTAACAAGAGCACAAAAAGATACAAAATAGCAATAATAATTTTAACACAAGTTGAAGCACTATTCAGATTAATGTCACCCATAATACTTATCGATCCTGTGTGCACAAAACTTTCAACCTTACAAAACCCACGCATATATTCTTCATCGTTGGTACTAGGCTTTATAAACATTATACATATGATAAATGGATGACCGCGCCAGGTAAAAGATGCCCATAGATCTTCCCCACTGTCAGTCTCGTACTCCTGTTTTCTGCGTAGAGCAATAGGTGGTCGCGCCGCGAGCAAGACGCTACCACACGGCGTATTTCTGTCACGGCGCAGAACGCTCCAGTCACCACTTTCCAGTTCAGGATCTTGAACGGATCTTCAAGAATGCTTGTAGTTTGAGAAGGCGAGGTTGTTACGCCACATTGAAAGTTTGGTTTTAAGACCTTGAATATTCTGGTAGAAAGCGTTAATACGGCTAACTTTGTTGTGTTAAGCCACCAAAGGACTTCAGTTGACTAGGTGCTACTATTGCACTATTAGTGCGTCTGGTGGGACGGACTGTTTTCCTGTAGTTTATACAGGGTTTAATTCTAGAATTGACTGCCCAGACATTAATAGAGAAACATTGGTCGTAATGAGGAGCTCGTGGCTAAGTTAAAGCCATACAGATCATTTGGTCAAAGGTTAAGCTACGCTAACCGCGGTCGGTCTGTGTATGGGTGACCATCCTTTTCATACCGAGTTCCGTCCGTGCCTCGGAAAGCGCGTAAAGCCGTTGGTCCCTGCTGTCATTTGTAGATCTTTGGCAGTCGTTATGGGTATAGTCAGAAGCCAGAAAGTCTGACAACCAGTCTTACCAAGGGGTATCATGTTACCCAGTAACTAGGTTGTGGAGGTCCGATAGGCAGTCGCTCCATGTAAAACACTGGTATTCAGCTGCATCCGGTTAGACTGGAAGCCGACCCCAATATACTTGGGAAAAGGCTAGGCAGACGATGACGACGATTTTAAAGGACTAATATAAATTTATAATCACCATCTCTTCTACCGTGGCCGTCGGACATAGTTGTTTAAGATATTGACGTACGTCCTCTACACCTGACGCCATGTTCCATGGATGGAAGTATTTACGGGCTTCCACAGCTTTCAAGCTAATGACGGTAGGATCAGCAGTTCCCACGTAAGGCGCCGCTGTATTCGTTTCTGCACCATAATTCACTCCTCATTATACACTTCAGTGCTGCCTGTCAATTCAATATTAACATTATTCTGATCTCTTCTTAAGATCACCGTTTTCTATTGTTTGACTTTGGTTATTCACTGTTTCATGTATCAGGATATTCAGATGTTTCACGTTAAAATGTATCAGGTTGGGTGTTCATTAGGTTGGATTGGAGACATGATAATTATGGTAGGTGGTTCCTTTCTTATTTCCTGAATTTCTATACCCTGAGCTTTTATTGTCTTTTTTTTGGTGGGAACAGTCAGTGGGCAACTTGTTGGCTGGGGTTGCATGTCACTTGCTCCGTTTGAATACATTCCTGAATACGTCACTTGTCAGGACAGGGACAAGTGACGTGTCTGTGAAATGTCAAAAATAACCAATCCGCCTTAAGCAAGCGTAAGGCATCGTCATAAGGCAGATTGGTTATTTCTGACTACAACTTTAAGTTCAGGTTTCGTTATGGTTTTTTCCTTCAATGTTGATATAACGATGTTCAAGATATAGAACAAACATAATAGATTAATAATTGATGAACTAAAAAGGTTAAGAACGAAAAAAAATGTAAATGTAAATGGCGCGCGTAGGTAATTGTATCTTGCACACCATTTGCAACTCTATGTAGTTCTATTTTAACTGACCCTTAGGGTTAATGACATTTACGTGTTATGTCATGTCAAGGTGTTGAAAAACACAATATACATATATATTCATTAATATCGCTATTTCGTCTGCATAAACTTCAAAATTATGCGATGGCTGTATATTAAAAACGGGATTCAATTGTCCTATGTGTTAACCTAGATCAATATCTTTAGGCATGTATTTAACGCGGCGACAAACTAATCTGTTTTAGGGTTTTAAAAAAAAAAAAAAATGAGTAGCAAAAATAATAGGTTGGTTGGTTAGCGAGCAGTGAAGTACCATTTTAAGTATAAAGTAGCAGCTTTATATTGAATCGTAAGCTTTGTAAGTTGTAACTCGGCGGCCGCTGCCGCGGCACGCTCGCTCCGCTCACTCGCTTCGTGCGTATGGGGTCACAGTTTAAACCTAACCTAACCATGTCGGATCCGCCTCAGGGGAGACTTAAGGGCCAAAAAGATTTGGTGAGCATTTATCCATTTTGACGTCAGTTTGACGGGGCGTCTACGGGGCTACTTTTTGTGTCTGCAGGATTTAAAAGAACCTAACTAAACCGAACCTAGGGGTGCTCGACGGTCTTCTTCTGGTTTTAGTCGCCAAGTCATGATTTATAGCTTCTCATGTTATTTTATTAGTTGCAAACCTTTAGTCGGAGAGAGATCAGACAATATAATAATAATTATAGTTAACTGCTTTTGCCCGCGACTTCGTCCGCGTGGATGTCGGCTGTCGCTAGGGTTGCCAACCCTACTATATAATAATATAGTATCCTACTATATTAGTGGCACGACTACTATATTTTTGAAAAAAATATAAATAGTATGCGAAACTACTATATTTTAAAGCCATCAAACTCTTAGCAATAATATTTGTTTCAAAATGTGTAAGCGTAAAACAAAACGTCAATACCTATTTTTAACGATTCTGGAATGTCAAGTTGACAGATGCGTTCAATAATTCACAAAATATTCTTCAAAAAAATAAAGTACCTACCTAATTTTTGGAACCTACTATTTTTTTTTCATCTTTTCGTTAACTACTATGTTTTTATGGGTAAACATTTTAAAACTACTATATTTGACCGTCAAAGAGTTGGCAACCCTAGCTGTCGCAGATGCAGACGAAGTCGCGAATTAATAAGTAGCCTATGTCCTTCCCCAGGGTTCAAGCTATTTTCGTACCAAATTTCATTAAAATCGGTTCAGCTGTTTCATCGTGACAGCGTAACAGACAGAGATATGTTCCTATTTGTAATATTATATTACTAGCTATTGCCCGCGATTTCGTCCGCGTGGATGTCGGTTATCGCGAATGCAGACGAAGTTGCATATTAAAAAGTAACCTATGTCCTTCCCCTGGGTTCATGCTATTTTTGTACCAAATTTCATCAAAATCGGTTTAGCCGTTTCATCATGAAAGCGTAACAGACAGAGTAACTTTCGCATTTATAATATTAGTATGGAAGTATGGATGGATTAGTATGGATAAGAAGGATCATTGAGAAATTCACATTTAAGTTGTCTTCCTCCAGACTCAAAGTAAAGCTTAAACTTAGGCATCGTTAAACAAAACCTGGGCTGTAAGTCATTAACAAGACATAAAGGCATACTCTAACGGTTCATGAAGGGTAGCCTTTCCATTGTTTAGTCATTTAATTAAGGATCAAAAGGTGGGCTACACTCTTGGGTAACCTTTAGAAACTGTGTTTCATCATCAATTAATTTACAAGGCGAATTTAGTCTTATGTAATGCTACTTTTGTTACTGTTATTTAAAGCAGTTCTTGTAGTATTTTAGGGTTACGTACCTACTTAGTTTTTCATGAACGGTATAAAACCCCTGCAAATGTGAGCACACACATCGAGTTCTTTAGATTCAAACCTTGACCGAATTGTTTGTCATTTAAAAATGACGCTTATGAGTTTTTCTTAATTAACCATAAAAAATATAGAGTGAAATCAATATTTTATAAAACACGTATAGCAAAGTGAGTGTGATGTTCGCTATTCGTTACCTCGATCTCGTGGTGGTGAACGACGTCTGATGTGTGTATGAAGAAAACACTTAGGTAGTCCACAAATATATATTGTTTATTGCACAAGCGTAAGCGGTAGCACAAGCACAGAGTAGAATATATTAGGTCCTTACATATGAAATTGCCGATACTTAATACTGGCAACTTTGAAATCAAATATTTTGTGTTTGATTAGGAATTCCAAATTCAAAATTATTTCAAAATAAAGACTAAAGAATATTGTTTTAAAATTCGTGTTTCATTTGTTTTATCGTCATTTGTTTGGGCTTGAAAATTGCTATTGCAACAACAATGGAGAAATTAAAAATTCGCGATATTTACGAATATGAGTTCTACCGTGGCACCAGTGCAGCAGAAACGGCTCGAAGGATTAACGACGTGTACGGGCCAAGCACCGCTAACGAACGAACGGTGCGTTTTTGGTTTCAACGTTTCCGTTCTGGAAATTTTGATTTACAAAATGAGCCTCGTGGACGACCGGATACTCAAGTGAATAATGAAGAATTAAAGGCGATAGTTGAAGCGGATCCATCTCAAACCACTTCTGAATTAGCAGCAGCCTTTGGAGTAAGTGACAAAACAATCACTATCCATTTGCGTCAAATTGGAAAAGTAAAAAAGCTCGAAAAGTGGGTACCGTACGAATTGACTGAAACACACCAACAAACACGCGTCGGTTGCTGCGCTTCCTTGCTCAATCGTCACAATAATCAGGGAATTTTAAATCGTATTGTCACTTGTGATGAGAAGTGGATCGTGTACGATAATCGCAAGCGATCATCACAATGGCTTAACCCTGGAAAACCGGCAAAACCTTGCCCCAAGCGAAAACTGACCAAAAAGAAGATTCTAGTTAGTGTTTGGTGGTCCTGTGCTGGTGTCATCCACTACAGCTTCATGAGATCAGGCCAAACGATTACTGCAGACATGTATTGTCAACAGTTGCAAACAATGATGGAAAAGCTCACCATTAAACAACCGAGATTGGTCAATTGCTCTAGCCCATTGCTCCTTCAGGATAACGCTCGACCACATACTGCACATCAGACGGTCGCCAAGTTAGAGTAGCTGCGACTGGAAACTCTGCGTCACCCACCATACTCTCCAGATCTTGCCCCAAACGATTACCATTTATTCCGAAATTTGGACAAGTTTTTACAAGGAAAAAAAATCAATTCTGATGAGGCAGTTTAAACAGCCTTCAAGCAGTTCATCGATTCTCGCTCCCAGGATTTTTTTACCAAAGGGATCAATGAGCTCCCGATAAAATGGCGAAAGTGTATCGATAACAATGGTACATACTTCGATTGACTAAATATATAATTTCTTTTAAAAATGTTATTTTTAATTTTTTGATACCGAGCGGCAATTTCATATGTAAAGACCTAATAGTTCACAGTTCAAGAGATAGTTCGAGGTAGAAAGAAGGAGTAAGAAAATAAGCGGATAGAACAAATATGAAGGTAAACAATTAGAGGTTAGCTAAGCGCGGCGCGGACACAATTAACACAGCGATAGCGTTCCGCGCAGGTAGCAGACTTCTAATTGTACACTGGTGACCCCGACGGTAGCTCCACGTCGATCCGGCTCCACCAGATCTCAGTCGAGCTACCGTCGGGGTCACCAGTATAACGAATAGCGAACATCACACTCACTTCGCTATACTCGTCTTATTTCTCTGGATCTCATCATCATTATGTCAACCTTTAGACGCCCACTGCTGGGCATAGGTCTGCCCAAGGGGGGGTTTAACCGTAATCGCCATGCTTGACCGATGCATGTTGGCGATCGCAGTAGGTGTAATTATACTCAGAAAGACGCTCCTGCCTATCTTCTGGTCAATATCCCTCTGTCGCTTTCTACGACACCCACGGGTAGAGATGAGGTGGTGGTATTCGAAGCCGGCACCAAAAGGCGAATCTCTGCATCTACTAATTTAATATTATTAACGTTACCGACGATCCAGAAAGTTTAAAGCATCTGCTCGAACCTTAACCATATGTATAAATAAATTAAAAAGTTTTGATTGTAACACTATTCTCGAAAGTTTTACTAATAATGCTAAGATCCTAAGTATACTGTCAGCACAAACTCCAAGGCACCATCTACATCGGCAAGAGAATCACAGCGGTAGTTTCAACGTATCGCCTAGATAGTCAATTAATCACCAAACGGCGATATCATCCTGGCGATAATTTGATAACATGTCGTGATTATCAGCGCGATTGTCTCACCCATTGAGATGACACCTAAGCCAGTAAAACTGACTCAACAGAAACTCGATAAAACAAACATTGACTCGATACACCGTTGATTGCAGCGCATCGAAACATAGTTCGGTTTTACTTCAACCCAGCGGTCCACAGCAACAGCCGTGCTCTGCGGTTTGACATTGTGTACATGTTCCTAAAGGTGTGTACACACATTTCAACGTATGAACAGAAGGCACGAACATTTTGAGAACAACATCGAAACTTGGGAAGTATTCGCATAGCTAAACATCGATTACGAATATTTAACTCATACGTGTGGACTTATTTAATAAGTTTCAGGAAGTATTGTCGAACACAATAATTCTTGAATGGAATCCTAATTTATAAAATGTTAGCAAAACAACACTCTTATACATAAATTAAATATGGAGTGTTTTAAAGCATATTTACCTAGTTAAATATGTATTTTAGATTCAAAAATATGCAAATAGACTTTTGACACTTAATGACCCGCTGCAAATACACACTTTTGCTGAGCAATTTGTTCGGTGATATTCAGCGAACAAAGTAACAAATTAGGTATATATTTTTTATTACACAAAAACACTTATTATATTACTAGCTTTTGCCCGCGACTTCGTCCTCGTGAATGTCGGTTAACGCGGATGTAGACGAAGTCGTGGATTAAAAAGTAGCCTATGCCTTCCCCAAGATTCAAGCTAAAATAAGTTAAGCTGTTTCATCGTGAAAGCGTAACAGGCAGAGTTACCTTCGCATTATTTTATAATATTAAAGTATGAATGGTTTTCTATGAACTCTGGTACCTAATGTAAAATTAATTTAACTCAGGTGATTAGGGTAGCAGCTTCTTCACGTATAGTTCCCAAAATAATATATCAGTAGGTACTTAGTTGTTGTAGTTGTTGTTGTTAGATGTGCATATGCGTAAGTGAGTACACACCCTAAGTTCCATGTTAGGCACGGTACAGTGAGCGAGTGCGGTGGCCGCGGTCAACCGGACAATATTGGATCTTTACCGTGTTGCAATGTTCAGTAAATTGTATATCAGCTGATTTGAGCTATAACTATAGGTATTTTGTGTGTCTTTCGTTAGGTTTGTTTTTTTTTTCGAAATGGCATTTCGCGAGTCAAACTTTGACGTTATCAGCTGCTTACTCTCTGCTGCTAAAGTTCGACTTTCCTGTGGTGCCTTTAAAGTGAATTGAAAACCTCCGGCCAGGGTCAAAAACCTTAAAACTATAGTAGTAGTAGTAGTAGTAGCAAATAGGTAGTCGCTCAATGTAAAACACTGGTATTTAGCTGCATCCGGTTAGACTGGAAGCCGACCCGAAAATACTTGGGAAAAGGTTAGGCAGATAATGACGTGAGGAACTTGAGGAGTACTGCCAATCCCAAGCATCCAAGTAGAATGACAAGATTACTTCATTAAATAGACCGGCAGAAACTGTGTGGCCTATTTTATGCTGGGATGTTTTTATAATCCATGCCATAAGTATTCAAATTAAACAGATTCACACTAATACTTGACTAAGCACGTACATAATATATCTAATGTAGGTACCTAGTTAATATTCAAGTGCCTCCATGATTTCAAATTAACTCATATACTGAATAATTATGAACGACATATCACTATTTAAGTCAAGTGTTACATACATAATCGTGTTGTAATTACATATTTAACAGTAATCCTTCGCCCTACACAGCTGGTACATAACGAATGTATAAATACAAATTAGTGCCTTAACGCTGCCTGAATTACGTTTCTTACATCTGAAGTAGATAAAGTTAAAACATGTTTTCGATGATGTTTCATTTTATTTCCAAAACTATCAGCATAACCAATTTATTTAATACCAATCCAGTAGTGCTATTCTGTACAAATCTGTTCTCAAAATCTCCCCCAAAAGTGAGTTTGACGTGAGTTGCATGGTAGGAGGACAACTCACCTCAAGCTACATCACATAATATATAAATTCACCGAAGATTATTTTAACAAAATAGACCGCTTGAACAAAATAGAAAACTTTATAACATTAAAAGCTGTTACAGCTGTATATCCCAGTTTCGTAGACAGAACTTGCTTCATCCAATCTTCAGGTTATTTGAATAAATAAATTAATGTAGACCGCAGTTGTTATTCAATAGTTTTATAGAAGTTTATTAAGTTCATGATAATTAGGCTACTTTGAGTACTAAAGATTCGTTGCCGAGGATCTCCACTTGGTTCGCTTGAAGAACATCCCTGAAAAGAGCAAACGAAAAACTGGGTTATTGAGATTAACACAAGGTA
Organism: Charanyca ferruginea; assembly: GCA_947361185.1. Classification (NCBI taxonomy): domain Eukaryota; kingdom Metazoa; phylum Arthropoda; class Insecta; order Lepidoptera; family Noctuidae; genus Charanyca; species Charanyca ferruginea. The sequence goes on from OX376057.1 coordinate 12,181,622, forward strand.
TAAACAAACCAATAAAGGAACTGAGTTGTTGCCCTTTTTATTTCTTCAATTTGTTAAAGTTGAAATCTAAATAGACGGTTGTGATAAAGAACGCAGTGTTGGTATTTATCTTTAACGTCAGCAACATAACCATAATTTTGAAGGGCAAGATATGTATTGTTAATTAAATTGACGGAGCATCAGAGTCAACTCGGATGACTAGTTTAATTAAATTAGGAGTTGGAAAGACAAGTGACACTTCCCAACTGTCTGGTACACCTAAGTTTGTGAATTCCTATGTACACTTAATTGCCGCTCCTTCGCGTTTACCTAACCCACCTTGGTACGCTTTAGCAATTTCCTTTATTTACAAATTGAGGATTATAACAGCCTGTTGGAATTTTTCTTGAAACAAGTTTTAAACGAACTTAATTTTGCTAAACTTTTCAAATAACTTTCTTCAAATATTGCGGTCTTGCCGTTTGGGATAAGACCGGTAAGTTCCAATTCCTCTTCTATTTTTGTACATTTTGGCCGTTCCAGAACCGGTTGTCACAATCTTAATCTTTTGAAGAGAAATTGATCATTTTATCTATTGTAATGCTATCGTGAAAGCATTATCACGAAATCATTCATTTAAAAATAAGAGTGTTTTGGTATTCGTTGAAGACACGCAACAGTTGTACTGAAGTGGAAATTAGGAATAAAAATATGATACTTATAATAACAACTACAGTAGTTTCGACTCTTAATAAGATAAACATCGTTCACGGTTTTGCTCCAGATTCTATGGTAATATTGAGTGTGTTGACCTAGCAAACTGGCATTATGCCCAAACTTCTAACTTCAGTAATATGAGAATACTCAACTGTCGTCTGAGGCATGGGGTAGGCTTTAATAATAACATTGTCTTATCTCGTTATATTGTTAAGGATCTATAGAATAGCGTTTGTTAGTTAGTTACCGTACTACTATAATATTATTAGTTCTCACCTCGAAGTTTTGGGTGACTGAATGCTGCTGATAACGACTTCAACTTTCTTGTTGACGCCTTCGAAGTAGGTGAGGTCGATAGTGTAAGCTTCCTGCCTGAAGTTGATGATGACGATGTAGGCCTTCTTGTTGTACCATCTGTAAATGTAAAACATGACGTCACGGTTCTACCCTATTAATATAAAAATGGCGTACGAGTGCTCGGTGTAGTACTTTGGTTGTTTGTGCAAGTTTGTGAAAATTCATTGTAAAAGTTGTTTTTTAAACACTGCTCCAGTCTAGGAATTTCTCCTGTATTGTGGGTGCATTTACAAACATATAAACTCACATACACAAATAATCAGACCCGGAACAACTATCTGTAGGCCACACGAATATTTAATCGTGCGTGAATCTGACCAGCGACACGCATGCAACAACCTACCACTCAGCCAATGCCACTGCGTCATCTGTGTCGTCTACAGTATAAAATTATTCAACATGGTCAGTTGGTAGCTTCACTGATAGTACATCGACTATTAGTGAAGTTTATGCTCCGATAACAAATTCTTTGGCTATTTGCAACCTCATGTCAATTGTTGTTGACAGTAACCTAATTTCGTTGTTGACCAGTATTGAACATTTAAGCGTTTCTAATAAAAACCTTATCATTACGCGATGTCGTTTGTTGACCAAAGCATCTATCGGTTTTACATAAGCCGTATTTTCTAGTTTTATACAACCTTAATTTTTGTTTACCAGAAAACTGAAAAGGGGCCGGCCTTTGTGCCTACTCTTCATTATTAACAACTTTTACTAACCCTGAAATCGTGTAAAACAAAATAGCTGATATCACTTATTTTGTGTTGGTGCCGTTGCGTATATTAAAGACCTATTTTACCACTTCAGATTCACATTTATTGCCCGTCTAGCCATTCCCTATGTTGGGGTCGACTTCTAGCTTAACCAGATGCAGCTGAATACCAGTGATTTACATGGAGCGACTGCCTATCTGACCTTCACTACCTAGTTGCTGGGTAGCACGATTGTTTTCCAGGAAAAGATATAATAAATTAATTGAAAACTGAATTCATATAAATGTTAACTATGAAAATGCATGAATGCAGTATTGAATAAGTTCCTCGAAATTGAAACAGCGTTCTCGGGAAGTAAGGGCGTATCCTTACTTCCCGAGAACGCTGTTTCAATTTCCGCATTAGGACAAATAGGTACGCACGCACACGTATGCCTGTACACAGCAGGTCTGCAAACATTCGTTCCAAGCCTGGATGTTTGTAAATATTAGGTGTGTAATGTGTATTTACTGGCATATATGACACAGAAAGCTTCGAATGTTTCCAAGTTCTTCTTTTCACATAGGTATAGATAATAATCATGTGATCAGAGTACGAAAATAGAAATGTCACCTCAAGTGTTGTTTATTTTGTTGGTTGTTTGTTCATCATTTCGATTGTCAAGATAAGTTCGATAAACATAATTATACCTAGTGACAATATCGACATAATATCTTCTAGAATATGCTTACTTCACCTGGTGTTTCTATTGAGGTATTGGTTTCCCCATCAAAAATATGAAATATCAGGAATTCGAAAGTCTCACCTTCTAAAAGCGAAGATTCCTTCATTGTACGCGACGGACTCATATCTGCCATATCTGAAGACCTTATCAGTACGAAGTGCCGATAAAGCCTTGTACACGTTCAAGTGAGAATTTTCTGTCACACTTTGGACTTCTACATTTAAGTTCTCATAACCAGCAGCTACTGGGAGCCAGGTCTTGTCACCGTTAGAGAAACCTGTGGAAATAATTATATGCTATTTTATATATTCACCGAATTTGAAACAGGTGGTCATTGTCCTTTTGATGTTGTGTAGGTATGACGAAATATAGATCACACATACCAGCATTCTTTTCAGCATTCCATTGGAATGGCGTGCGTTCAGGATCTCTAGATGAGATCCAGTAGTTGATAGGGTCATCAGTGTAGCAGCCACTGGGGTCCACGGTATCTTCCCAGCTTACATAACCATCGATCATGCCGATTTCTTCTCCCTAAAATATACGAAACATAACTTGTACTTAAGACTAATTCAGTTTAAAGTTTTCAAATGACAGGTATTTCCAGTGAACTTGTTGCTTACCATATATGTAACACCAATACCGGGCATCAATAATGTAATCATATTGATACCATCAACCAATCTTGGATTGAATCTTGAAGCAACGCGGCTATTATCGTGGTTTCCGGCCTAAAAAATGGTTTTTATTATAAAGTACCTATATTAAAAAATACATGAAAAGTCCAAAATGGATTAAAACCTTACCACCCAATTTGCATGTTCGTTAATAGGTTTGAATGTGAGGAACTTATCGAGAGCGTATTTAATCTCAGCGGCACTTGATTCTCCATTTACGTCAGAAATCAGCGCAAAGTTGAAAGGCATTTGGGCACCTTTGCGATCACCGTCACCGAAATATTTCATTGTTATTTGAGGATTAGTGTATGCCTCAGTCATCATGACTCTAGTCAGTCCATCTTTTTCTTTAAACTCTTCGAACAATTCCCTCCATTGATACGCCATTTCTACAGTTTCATCAAGGTCTTTAGTGTAAATGTGCGATGTGTAATCGTAGCTATCAGGGTCATCTGTACTGCGAGATAAAGGCTCATCAGGATACTTTCCACCGAAGTCTGCCTTGTCAACTTCGAACAAATGTGGAACAGCATCTACCCTGAAACCTGCAACGCCTTTCTCGAGCCAGAAGCGAATGACATTCTTCATTTCTTCAACGACATCTGGGTTACGGTAGTTCAAGTCTGGTTGTCCGACAACAAATTGGTGGAGGTAGTATTTGCCGACCTCTTCTCTGTACTCCCAGGCACTCTTACGGAAGACACTGACCTAGGGAATTAAATATAAATTGTTTGTAAAATTTCCAATGAATAATAGATTATTATTATTGTTTACATACGTATGTTACATAGGTACAAGGTCAATTAAAATGTCACCAATTTTATTTTGCAAATCTGTCGTGTTTTCGTTATTAATCCACTAATATTATATATGCGAAGATTAATCAGTCTGTGTGACGAGAGAACTATTGAACTGATCGTAATGAATAACAAATCTGGATAAGGAAATAGGCGACTTTTTAATCCATGATTTTATTTACGTTGGCGAAGTTGCAGGCATACTTTAGCTGGTATATTATTTTAATTTACACATTTAACAACATTTTTACTTACCCAATTATTAGGCGGATGCATAACCCCATTTTCGTCTACAACTCCATCCTCCCAGATAAAATAATCGTAATACTTCTCGTGACCTCGCAACGCCTCCTCAAACCACATACTTTCATTACTCGTGTGGTTTGGTACGAAATCCAGAACTATTTTAATATCTAGAACGATAAACGATACTGTTTGTATTTCTAGTTTGTTTGTCAGATAGTTAGCAAATACTGAGAGCAGAGTAATCAAAATCCCTGTTGTCTGTGGACTCTTTAAACGTCATTGAAGCTAACGTTTATATTTTATTTAAAGCAAATAGTATTGTTTTTGCTGTACTGTACTGCTGTACTGTGCTGTACTGTACTGTATTTTATTTAAAGCAAATAGTATTGTTTTTGCGGTTTCGATATTTTTTCGTTAGCGTTAGCGTTTTGGTAGCGTCGAATGCATTTTCAATTCCATTCTTGTGTTTTTCATGATTAAATAAATTGTGAAAATCTTTTTATAAATCGTTATATTTTAGCAACTAATTTAATTATTCTTTGCTTCCATGTTCTTTAAAAGTCCATGACAAAACTTACCTAATTCCTTAGCTTTGGACATAAGATTTTCAAAATCTTCCATTGTACCGTATTCTTCTTGAATAGCATAGAAATCAGCGATATCGTAGCCAAAATCATACATCGGTGACTTGAATATAGGTGAAAGCCAAGTAGCTCCAATACCCAGCTCTTTTAAATATTCTAGACTTGATGTGATTCCTTGAAAGAAAAACTCAATACATTTACATCATTATATTCGAACTTTAACTAGGGAGGTTCATGTCAAATTCAAAATGGTAGGGGTTTTTGATCCATACAGGAAATTTGCTCGAACTATTTTTATTTCTTTCATTATATTATCAGTCCCGTATTCTATCTTAAAGTTAAGTAATTCCACTATATTATATTTAACGTTATTCATTAGTAGTTTTTTAAGTTTATTGATATATGGGAATAAATGATGATCACCAAATCTTAGTCACCAAATGACCACCAAAAATAGTAAATGATCACCAAATCTTAGTCACCAAGTCACTTGGGGTAGATCCGACATGGTTAGGTTAGGTTAGAACTGTGACCCCCTTCGCACGAAGCAAGCGAGCGGACCGTGCGCGCCGAGAGAGCGGGCGACGAGTGCCAGAACCAAATCGCGTTTTACAATCAAACTCATACATTTCTACAATACTTTGGTTAAATGTTGGTGATCATTTACTATTTTTAGAGGTCATTTACTATATCTGGAGGTTTGTTAAACATAAGCCTTTATATGTTATATTTTATGTTTCTATGGTACCTCGTTTTCTGAAGCAAATAAATAAATACATAAAATGATGAGCTTTAAATAAATTACTTTACAATTTACTGTCTTACCGTTCAGGTCTCCAATACCATCCCCATTGCTGTCCTTGAATGATCTTGGGTAGATCTGATAGAAAATGGTTGTCTCCCACCAATCAAGTTCCTTGTCTTTAGACTTAGAGTTACCACTAAGTGCTAGTGCAAACAGCACCGGAAGAATGAGTATGCTCTTCATTCTGACCCTGAGATGAACGCAAAAATTATTGACGAAATAATAAAGTGATTATGATTAAGAGAATATTGATTAAAATTAAAAAGTTTTAGACATCGTCAATAATAAATACCAATTTACTTAGTATGGAACAAAATTAAAAGGTGCAGAAGCGTTCCCTATGTCTATGAGAAAAGTCGTGACTTTAAGCAACATGAATTTGCACAACCGATATTTCAGAAAGTGAATTCATGAATAGATCAACTTTTATTTTTTGAACTATTCAAAACAATAATGGACTGAGCTAAAAAAAGTATATAATAAAAGATAATTTTATTCATACATATTTCAGATTTGATCTCATAATGAAATCGGTTCAAATTGATGAGAACTTTGAACCCTTGAATCATCGCTAGTGAATATAAAAAAGACTGTATATTAAATGACGATGTTGTAATGTTACTTACCCCATAATATCTGCTACTGGGTGTCGTGTTGTGGCAGCATCAGACTTTATAGTACCTATAACATATCTCATAAACGAGATAAATGATACGCAATGCCGATAAACAGAAAACACTTGGGTTTTATCTGGACTTTCATTTATAAGACCACATAGTTTTGGGATTATGGTTCATATCTGATGATAATAGCCAGTATTCTCAATAGAATGGACTAGTGTTGATAAAGATAAGTCTGATAATTTTCCATTGATCAAGTTTAGAATTTTGTAATAGTTTCATTCTTAGTTTTTACTAGGGTTTCGTATTAAAAAAGTGCGAAAGGGTTTTGTTACTAAGCGTATGCTGCCTGTTTTTAATTCATCTATCTATAATCCCTTTAATCTTTTATTTCCTAAAAACCATTTATATTCTTATTTGGTAACAATGCGTTCAGGGTGCTGTTGCAACTGCCACGCTTCTGCAGTGCATCGGCAATTTCTGCCGATGCGCGGACTGACAGCTATGACACAGTATGTCACATGAAATCTGACTCGTTACTTCGCAGGTTGCGTGACAGCCCTAACATTTTTCTACACCCGATAGCCGCCTGGGCGGATAGCCCGTTTGTGGGTGCATTAGCTGATCAAATTAGATGTGTTTTAGTTATTTAGGCGCTACCCCGACCAAAATTACGTTTTTCTTCGTTATTCAGGGGCTATTAACTCATTAATTAAGAAAAACAAACTACATGTAAAATCATATTATTAATGTTCAATATCCTATCATCACATTCCACGTTCTTGTTTTTTTTTTATGTACCCTTTATACCACGAAGTAAGTATAACAGAGGAGATGGCGTTATCGAATTTTCTTATAGAAAGATGCGTGACACTTTTTCAAGCCCCGCCTTTTTTCCTAGCCGTGACTAGCAAAAGCTAAATGCTGTCATTTTCTACGTGGTTTAGCTATATTATGCTAGATGTCTCTATGACAATAATAATATGTATTCGCAACACAGGGACGAACTTATTACTTTTTGCAAGGATTTTTCTTATAAACATGGGTTGTGAAAATAAAAGGGATGGTGTGTTCCGAGTGTTACGCAATTATGGTGCTGTATGATACACAGCGAATCTAGTTAATCGTTGTCTCGACTTACTGGTTACATAAGTACATATAAATATTAAAATGAACTTGTTTTATTAATGAAAGACTCAATCAGTTCTTACTTTTTAATATAACTCAATCAACATTGTGCATAGGATCCACACGCACTGACGTGCCAGAACGCGGGCTGTCAAGCTTACATTTTGTTATTGTTAAACTATTGTTATTTCTGAACGCAGCTATCTGTCAGTCTAACTCTAATGTCAAGCTTGCCTCCATAATTTTTCTCTCTTCTCTGATTATTTATTTATTTATTTATACTTCATGCACAAACGTACAAAGGCGGACTTAATGCCTTAGGCATTCTCTACCAGTCAACCAAGGGTGGCGAAGAGATAACAAGGCAGGTGCATTACAAAAAGTAATATTTAAAAAGTGAAAAAAGATATATTTATATATATATAAAAACTACACATACATAATAATATTATGGAATATATATACCCCGAAATACATATATACATACTCATAATATATATATATATATATATTATATTAATAAAAGAAAAGAGGTTTATGAGACGACTCTGCTCATTTGTGCTGAAAATAAATTCGCAATTTCCGCTTAAATGCATACAGACTGGTGGCCGTCCTGATATCGAGAGGAAGCGCATTCCAGAGAAGAATGACCTGGATATGAAAAGAAGAATGAACAAAATCAGAAGTATGAGAAGGGCAAAGTAACAGAAGGTTATTAGAAGACCGCAGGTTCTTAGCATGTGAGGAACATAGATATTGAAAGTGTGAGACTAGATAAGAAGGAGGGGAGAGAGAGTTGAGAAGGGAGAACAATGTTGTCAATGCACGCATACTTCTTCTCTGTCGAATGGGCACCCATTTTAACTTAGACCTGTAGCTTGAGACATGGTCGTATTTCTTCAAGTTAAAGATAAACCTGATGCAGTTATTGAGAACCCTATCCAGCTTATCCAGCAAAACCGCGTTCAAGTCAAAGTAGCACACGTCACCATAGTCGATTATAGGGAAAATTAAAGTCTGCACAAGCATAGTCTTCGTCTTCGCAGGCAAAAAGTTCCTCAGACGATACAAGGTTCGCAAAGTTCCGTTTGCTCTTCGACTGACATTAGAAACCTGGCCCTGCCAACCAAGAGTCGAGTCAAGATGCAAACCGAGATCTCTGATTCTCTGTGAAAAATGGCGTGTGACTCGCTAATAAATAAATTGTGATTATAAAGTAGGTACTTCTAAAGTTTTATTTCATCGGACTCTGATCATAATAAATAACAGCAAAGCGTGGTTGATCATAAAGAAAATGACGTCGGGATCGGGAACATGTAATTTTCCGAAACTCAATGAAAACATATCATTCTCAAATTGGAAGTTTCGAGTAAAAGTTTTGCTAGAAGAAAGAAGTCTCGCTAGCATTTTGGATAAAAAATGTGACAAGGACATAAAGGAGGATGTCGACGCTGATGCGAAAGCCAGGTCCATCATTGTACAATGTTTGACGGACCGATACCTAAACATTATCAAAAAATGTAAAACAGCGGCCGAAATGTTAACCTCTCTGGAAGAAATGTTCGAGCGAAAAAGTGTATTCAATAAGCTTTTCTTACGAACGAAGCTAATCGCTATGAAATGTTCCAGTGGCCAAAGTCTACAAGACCGTTTTCTACAATTTGACAATCTCATAACACAATTGGAAACAGCCGGAACACAGATGGAAGACAGCGACAAATTGACACATTTATTCCTTACACTACCGGAGGAATACAAAACTGTGATAACTACTTTAGAAACCATGAGTATCGAAAAAGAACTTACTGTAGACTTTGTAAAATCTAGATTGTTAGATGCAGAGTTGAAATTTAAGGAAAAGAAAAGTGAAGTAGTAGAGAGCAGTTTTTATACATGCTATAAATGTGGAAAAGAAGGACACATGGCATACCAATGTGACAAAAAGACTGAAAACGAGAAGCAAAGACTGGGAGGTAGGGGAAAACTTAGAATGAGAAGTCGAGGTCATTCAGGTTTCAGAGGTACATCTAAAGGGCAAGAACATGTAGTACAGTCAAAGGAAAATTACAATGAGATGTTTATCGCTTCTAGTTCTAGCACAAGTTCATGCACAGAACATGCATCGGAGATTTCTCTTGTTATAGATTCAGGAGCAACGCATAACTTTATACAAGAGAAGTATGAAAAATATATGTATATTGTAACAGAACTACAAGTACGAATTCAAGAAAAAGAAAGGTTATTTGAAAACATTTTATGGAGAAGACACACCAATAGAAATTGAAGGCAAAGGGGAGTAAAGGGGATTGAACATAACCTATTATCAGTAAATGAGCTAATGAACAAAGGTAAAAGTGTAACATTTCAAAATGGAAAGGTGATAATAAAATCTGAAAAAGGTACCTACTATGGAGAAAAAAGGGGAAAGTTGTACATACTGAAACTACAAATACCTAAAGAAAAACATGAGTGTTACTACAATGATGAAAACTTGACTAATGGTGATTTATGGCATATTAAACGAGGCCACCTCAATCGTAAAGCATTAAATTATATGAACTTACCTTACAGTAAAAAGGTATGTGAAGTTTGTATGAGAAATAAGAGCACTAGGCTACCATTCAAGAGAATTACAAAACCTCAGTCAAAGAATGTAGGAGAATTGACACATTCAGATATTGCCGGACCGATGAAAGTACCAACAAAAGAGGGTTACAGGTATTACCAAACTATACTAGATGACTACTCACATTTCACTCAAACCTACCTGTTAGTAAACAAATCTGAAGCAGCAGACAACTTAGTTATGTGTGGGGGCGTGTGTCGGGAAACTCTCCAATGAATAAGTCCTTTTTAAGTTTAGAAATGTATTTTAGGTTTCACAATTTCACATTTAAAATTATAAAATAGATGACTTATTAGCTAAGTAGGTTTAATGTTTCAATGTGCGTTCCCACCGAAGTTAGGTAAAGAAAGGCGATGACAATAGTCAATGACGACGGACGAGCGGTGTCGTAATACGATCGGTCGCCTTGTCGGTATGATGTGCTGAGCTTGCAGGCTGGCCTCGTAACACCTCCCCTTCCAGTTGAGCAACTATTTGGTGACCTTGACGCCAAAAGTTGCGGCTCTTTTTTCATCTTCTGTTAACTCGGTATTAGCTGTCTGATTTGTTATATTTACTTTCGCAGCTCGACGGCGGCGACGAATGATATACCAGATGCTGAGTGCGCCTGCACCGCATAGTATCAGTGAATAAAATGGAATGGTGGTATGATACATTCCAATCGTGTCTGATGATTCAACTTGTATTTCTTCTTGCATGGTAATTTGGTTCTGAATTTCACGAAGACTGCTTAAATCTGTAGTCTGCAAATGGAAACTGCGTGTCTTCGCTAATATCTCATAATGCGGTAGAGCCATGAGCTCTAAGGGTTGTCCGAATAACTTGTTATCCAAATTAATTATACTGATTTCTGGGGTTTTTATCTTGCAACCTTGAGGAACGGTGACCAAAAAGCTTCCTCGTAACATCTGATATCGTTCTTTTCCACAGGATAGTTTCACTTTTATACTGTTGGGGAAAGTAATTATATAATGGCAGCTATCTAGCTCAATCAGAGCTTCCTTGGTCAGAGAGATAGGCGTGGTTTTGCACGTTACATCTATCTCCTGAGATTGTATGAGTTTTTGAATACAGTCGGTTTTTGACGTAATCTGGTGGACGATCTTCTGCTCGCATAGGTGCCAGGAGTTGACCTTTCATTTAGGGCATTCAGCCTCTATATACACAAATTCCTGAGAATTGGATGCTATATTTTATTATTTGGAACAGGGCACAATTCATATAACTGATACTCGGTAGCATATGTAATCGGAAACTTTATAACTACTACAACTGTGGCCTCAGTAAAAAATGAAGCTAAGTTAAGAATCTCGTAATAATTTCTAATATCTAAGTCAATTATTTCGTCGGATCTATAAATGCGTTTTAGTTGGGTTATCGTATTTTTAAGATCTTTGACGGAAAGTATGGAATGATGAACTGATTTATCTCGACTAAAGGCTAATATATTTTCTAATCTATTAATTTCACTCAGTAGTTCTTGTACATTTTCAGTCAAAATTGCGAATAGTTGCACAAGATGAGCGTAATGAATTATTCGCTCGTTATCATTATTAGTCATATTCATGACATAAGAAAGAGCTTTTTCTAATTTTCCCTGATTAATTGAAAGATTGCGGATTATCTGGTTTTGCTGAATTGTCATTTCTTTGTATAAAGTAATATGCTTGTTAAATGATTGTGACAGAGTTTGATCGTTTTTATTTAAGGTACGTAATGCATTTTCAAATTTCAGAGCGTCATTGTTGTCTAAATTTCCCGAAATACTTTTGATGATTGTGCCTATTGGATTAATCAGGCCTCTTTTAACTCTAGTTGGCCTAAATGTATATAACTGCACCGAAACTTTTTCTAACTTTGTGTATAAATGTTTAATGTGATAGTTGAAGAGAGCGCTGTCTCCATGTGATAATTTATGTGTAGCGATAGCGAGTTGAGATTTGATACTTTTTAAATGTGACTCGATTTCTTCAAGGTCAATGTCTTGCAAGAATATGTGGAAGTGAGATATAATTTTAGTAGCACCGAGATTAAACGGTAGTATACCCGGCCCATTGTTTAGGCTGTCAAAACGTATGTCTTGAGCGCCAACTAGGTAAACAGGCAGCAATAATAAGTACCTGTAACAATGATAAGAAGAATGTCATTCCATCGGTGGTGTTTTTAACCGTGATTTTGCGACCGGACCACGACTTTTTGCGGTATATATTTATATGTATCGGTAAGTTTTTAACTACTTTGTCCTGAATAAATCGGGGTGCCAATTTTTGTTTACTTGCCATGGGATTTCGTAAATGTATGACTTGATTTTGTTTACAATCTATAACCGGTTCCCTATCGGCGTTACGTCGCGTCATTATACCTATACGATCGGAAAGTGCAGAATCATGAATAATTTTATACACCGTTTCCATTCGACTACGATGATCTTGAATATAAGTTTGAAGACATCGGTCCGTCATATTTAAATCAATAGGATTACGAGGATCAAAATGTCCAGATATGACATCAAATGGTCTACACTTGGTTAAACTGTGAATAGAACTATTGTAGGCGATTAACGCGTACGGTACAAGACTTCTGGTGGACTCATTCTTATGCTGAATTTTAAATAATCGCAAGTGTTCTAATAGCGTACTGTGGAAACGTTCTATGATACCGTTTTCGTTTGGTGCATATGCGCTAGTCATAAGGTGTTCTATTTTATGCAAACGGAAAAATTCTGACAATACTTGATTACTGAATTCTGTACCTTGATCCGTAGTTAAGTTTAAAGGAAAACCATAATGGGTACTGTAAGTTAAAAGGGCTTTTAATATATTAGGTGCAGTGCAATCGGGTAAAAGATACGCCTGAGCGTATTTAGAAAAGGAGTCTATGATAGTTAAGTATTTGTCATGGTCAATAGTCAGAACGTCTGCATGTGCTAATTCGAATGGTTGAGTTGGTGGCGGTACAACTCTGAACTGCGGACGTATTGGATTTCGGTCGTATTTTGCACATCTGCATATGTTCCATTCGTTTATAAATTTAGTAATATCTATTTTAATTTTTGGCCAAAAGTAACGTTATGACAGCGAAAGGTAGGTTTCATTGATGCCGATGATTGGTCTTGCCTTCGTGGTATTGTTTTATTACTTCTAGTTGGTTCGACTCATCATTAACGTTAAGTACTTCAGATTTGATTAAAATTAAGTTCATGGGTGAATTTTCGAATGTTTGCTGTAAAATCGGTATGATACTCAACATTTTTTCGATAGGATTTACAAGAATCGCTGTCTGGAGTTTTGGATCGACGTGCGACTTTATAACGGTAATAAGACTTCCTTCAAGGCTATGTTCGTTAATGTCTACGGTAGTTTTCTGAAAGGATGGAAAAGGTTCAGTTATTGTTGGTCTACTTTTAGGCTTACCGTTTATTATATTAATGACTAACTGCCTCTTAAATTTATTTAATGGTTCGTCTGATATTGGTATTTCCAGAACAGGGTTTTCTACGCTTTTATGTATGGTTTCAATATGTGGGGAGGCTGTACCTTCTTGATGATGTGAGTCATTCGATCCTCTATCAATAACTGAATGAGCCGTGAGGGTTGATGGTGAATGTATCGGGCTAGCAGTCAGGGTGGATGATGAATGTATTGGGCTAGCAGTGAGTGTGGATGATAAATGTATTGGGCTGTTGCCTTCAGCAGTCAATGTAGAAGATGTATCAGAGTGTGCCGTTTCAGAATGATTAACGAACAAGGACATAGTTTCGTTTTGATTGATTTGAATACGTGACAGAGCATCCGCATTAGTATTGATTTTACCTTTTTTATGAACAATAGTATAATCATATTCTGCTAACTTTATTCTCTCTATCTCGTGAGACGTGAACCTGGTTCTTTAAGATTCATAAGCCAAATTAAGGGTTTGTGATCCATTATTATTCTAATTCTCTGCCGAAAAGGTAAGGCCTGAAATATTTTGTAGCCCAGACTATTGCGAGTAGCTCTTTCTCGATTGTGGAGTAATTAATTTCGCTATCATTCAAAGTTCTAGATGCGTAGGCTATGGGTTTGTCAGAACCGGCAGGTCCCTGAGAAAGTATTGCTCCCAAGGCCACGTTTGAGGCGTCTGTGGTTAAAATAAATTCTTTGTTAAAATCTGGATATGTGAGAACAGGGTCATTTGTAAGAAGAGTTTTGCAGTGTTCAAGCAGGTCAAGTACTCCGGGGTCAAATTAATTTTAGCGCCTTTTTTAAGACATGACGTAAAGGGTTTAGTGACTCGTGCGAAATTCAGTATAAAACGTCTGTAATAACCAAGCAAACCTAAGAATGCCTTAATCTGCTTCGGAGTTTTCGGAATTGGATAATTTACAATAGCTGATATTTTATCCGGGTTTGGTTTCACACCGTCTGTAGTAATTATATGACCAAGATAAGGAGTTTCGTATTTGAGAAATTCTGACTTATCCATCTGAATTTTTAAATTTGAATTTCTAAGGCGTTCAAATATGGCGCGTAAATTAACTATATGTTCTTGCAAGGACGTCGAAAATACCAAAATATCGTCCATGTACGTGGTACAATTTGGCAATCCGCGAAGGACATTGTCCATGACCCGTTGAAATGTAGCCGGAGAATTTTTTAATCCCATGGGCATTCTAACGTATTCAAAATGCCCTTGCTCTACACTAAATGCCGTTTTCGGAATATCGGATGGATTTAGTTGAATTTGTAAAAACCCGGAATTTGAATCTAATGTCGAAAAGTATAAACATCTGCCTAACTTGTCGCCGGAAGTCAATGACTAAGCGCCACTTACCCTTACCAGATGCGTCACTTTTTTTTGGTACTATCCATATTGGAGCGTTCCAAGGCGATAAAGATGGTTGAATAATACCTTGGTCTAACATCGATTCTATTTGATTTTGTACTTCTTTACTATGTACGTAAGGGTATCTGTAAGTTTTACTATATACTGGGCTATCGTCTACGGTTCTGATATGATGTTTGATTTCATTGGTAAAGGTTAATGGTTCATTTTCGAAATGAAATACGTCGGCATATTCTTTGCAAAGATTAATTAAATTGGCTGTCTCCTCTGCATTTAAGTGTTCTATGCGCAAGTGCGATAAGACTTGCTGAGTTCGCATGTCGGTATGAGTTCGCATATTTTAGCGTTCCATTTTTGTAACTGCTCGCAACCTATCAACCCATCGAAAAAGTCATGAAATTTGTACAAGTATAATTTTATCGGAATATAATCTAAAAATTCATCGAAACAGGGCACAGTTAACGAATAATAATTTTGGGTCATAGTCAAGTGGGATATGCGGGTAAAATTTTTCGTAAGCTTCTAGGCTTATAAAAGACTCATTAGCGCCTGTATCGATTAAAAGTTTTATTGGTGGATCATTTATTTGAACATAAGGTAAATGGCGTTTACTATGCAAATTTAATTCTATCCGGGGGCATTTTTCTCTATGGCTGGGCAAAAATTTTCACTCTGGCCATTTTTAAAAATTAGATTGTCAACGTCAAGGTCGGTCAAAAAATTGTTAGAGTAGTTTGTATCTGTATTGGTAACGTCAGTATTCTGGATATTGAAATCGTAGTAGCAATAATTATCGTTAAAAGATTCGTTAAGGTTCGTTTCATTAATCTGTGGAACATTATTCGGCACCAAATTTCGCCTGGCATTGTAGTTCGTGGGTGGCAATATACGCGCGATGGGGTAACTAATACCACTCATAGGTTTTGGATTATTATTCTGAGGTGCTTGGCGTAGTGGGATTCGAAATCCGGTAGATATGTTGGTAGGGGGTGCTCTAAACATTTGTTGAGTGTTTGTGGGTCTTGGGTTGGGTTGTCTGAATTGCTCTGGTCGTGCCGGTTGTGCGAGATATTGTGGTGGATATTGAAATCCCAAAGGCTGAATTTGAGGTCTCGGGTATGTTTGAAATGTGGAATTTTGATTTGATGGCCTAACCAAACGAAAATTAGGGTGTGACCAAGAATTAGAAGCATTAACTTGCGCAAAATTTTGGGGCTTTTCTTTTGCTGGTACAGATTTATTTCTTTTCTGTAGCTACAATAAATTTAATTCATCTTGAGCGTATTCAAGAGCGGTTTCAAGGGTTAAAGGTCTCATACATCTTATTCTAGACCCTAGTGATTCTTCTAGACCTTTCAAAAAGCTCTGCAAAGCTAGTTTTTTATAAAGAGTTCGTTTGGATTCTATGGTAGTTTTTAAAGATTCATGTAATTCAACGTACGTCATAATTGTGCATAATAAGTGTTGAACTTTTTCGTAAAAGACTTGTATCGTATCGGTTCCCTGAACTAAAAGAGATATATCGGTGTACAACGACGATTCATCTCTATGATCTGAAAATGTATTAATTAAAGTTGATCTCATACCATTCCAGTCACTTGGAATTCCGTTAGTTACCAAAGTGCGTGCAGCATTACCAGTAATTTTGTTTAAAATTCCATTGATCAGAGATAAGTTGGAAAGCTGACGTCCTGGTTCTGGACTAATAAAAGTGAGCACTAATTGATCGCACAAGTTCAAAAATCTAGTTAAAACATTAGGATTCCCGTCAAATTCCGGAACTAGTCTAAGTGATTTATAAATCTATCTGATTCATGTCGACTGTAGAATACTACTCGATTCAGTCATAGTTTCTAAATTTTCTGTAATATCTTCTTAATTACGAAAAGCGTCACTTCGCGCGATGCGGAGTTGGTTACGCCTACTAAAACTAAGGTCCCTATTACTATGTTGGTGAAAAATTTTGGAAAATTATAGTACCCTGCGTTAAAAATATAGCAACCAATAATAGGACTTACATCGGTAGCATTGCTTGCGAGTGTTGTTTCATAAATTTTTGGATGTCCCAATCTCCGTAGCAACAGCTTCCTCGACAGGCCTCCAATAGGTTCTTCGTCCAGACGGTTGATGCGGCGTTTTTCCTGATTTTTAGGTATTTCACAGCACCACACCTTAAGTCTGTAACGAGCTCCGACTGCGCCAGTTATGTGTGGGGGCGTGTGTCGGGAAACTCTCCAATGAATAAGTCCTTTTTAGGTTTAGAAATGTATTTTAAATTTCACAATTTCACATTTAAAATTATAAAATAGATGACTTATTAGCTAAGTAGGTTTAATGTTTCAATGTCCGTTCCCACCGAAATTAGGTAAAGAAAGGCGATGACAATAGTCGATGACGACGGACGAGCGGTGTCGTAATACGATCGCTCGCCTTGTCGGTATAATGTGCTGAGCTTGCAGGCTGGCCTCGTAACAACTTGATAAAGTATGTAAGGGAAATAGAAACAGAAAAAATAAAAAAAAATATAGAGAATCCGTTGTGATAATGGAGGGGAATATTCATCAAACTATTTTAGAAAATTTTGTGAAGAAAAAGGTATTAAATTAGAGTATACTGCAGTCCACAAATGAATGGAAAGAGCGAGAGGCTAAACAGAACCATATATGATAAAGCCCGGACTATACTGGATGAATCACTTTTACCAAGACATCTTTGGGGTCATGCTATCTTAACAGAAACATTCTTAATTAATAGAAGCCCATCAAGCGCAATAAATTATGAAATACCTGCAATTATATTTGAGAGAGAGATGGTACTCAATAAATTGAAGCCATTTGGATGCAAAGATTGGATGGTTATACTACCAAAAAGGGATAAATTAGATTCAAGAGCAAAAGAAGTAAGAATGATTGGCTATGCTAAGAATGGATATAAAGTGTGGGATCCTATAACAGATAATGTTATTGTGACTAGAGATGTAACATTTAATGAAAGAGACTATAAGTATCAGCAAATCCAGACTAATGAACAAGAAAATGATAATGTCTAAATTGAACAAAGAGACTATGAACAAAGAAATGAAGAAGAAAGGGCAAAGAAAGAAGAAGAAACAGCTAGGAAAGAAGCAAAAAAGAAAATTGAAGAAGAGAGAAAGAAGAATGAATAAGAAATAATTGAAGAAAATATTAGTAAAAATACAAGAAGTGGTAGACAAATTACTACACCAAAACACCTAAGTGAATATGAAATATATTATGAAGCATACTGCCTGCTAAATACTGAAGAAGATCCACAAGAATATAATGAAGCTATAGAAAAAGGATGGGAAGGAGCAATAAAAACTGAAATACAAGCCTAACAGAAAATGAATAGAGAGAACAAGAAAGCCATAGACACAAAATGGGTATTTAAAACTAAAGAAAATAATTTGAAAAAGGCTTGATTAGTAGTAAAGGGGTTACAAGTAAAAGAATACAATGATTTTGGAAAGAACTATGCTCCAGTAGCAAGAATATCCTCAGTTCGAACAATCCTGGCATACGCAATTCAGAAAGAATGGAATATAAGACAACTTGATGTACCAACAGCGTTTCTGAATGGAATTCTGGATACTGAAGTATACATCAAACTACCTGAAGGTGTAAAAGCTGCCAAGAACAAAGTTTTAAAATTGAATAGAGGACTGTATGGATTAAGAGAAAGTCCCAAATGTTGGAATCAAAGATTTAATAGTTTTGCAGAAGAAAAAGGTTTTAAAAGATCTCATTATGATGTTTGTCTGTACAAAGGAGAAACTATGAATGTGTGGATGTTAATCTATGTTGATGATATTATTCTAACTGGAATGGAAGAACATATAGAGAAGGTGGTAACATACCTGAAAGAAAAATTTCAAATAAAAGATTTTGGCTTTCCTAAGTCAGTTCTAGGAATGGAAATAGAAAAGAAAAAAGATGGTCTAAAGATAACACA
This sequence comes from Charanyca ferruginea, assembly GCA_947361185.1. Classification (NCBI taxonomy): domain Eukaryota; kingdom Metazoa; phylum Arthropoda; class Insecta; order Lepidoptera; family Noctuidae; genus Charanyca; species Charanyca ferruginea. Next base: position 12,200,391 of record OX376057.1, read on the forward strand.
AAGACAAATAGAAAATATGCTTATAAAATTTAACATGCAAGATTGCATGAGCTCAACCACACCATTAACAAAGGGATACCAAGTTGATGAAAAAGAGCCAACGGTATCTGATGTACCTTACCGTCAATTAATTGGTACTCTTATGTTTGTGTCAACAGCCTCACGACCTGATATAACATATGCAACCTCATACCTGAGTAAATATTTGGACAAGCCTACAAAAAGTCTTTGGATACAGGCCAAGAGGGTTCTGAGATACCTGAAAGGAACACAAGATAATGGGCTACACTACAAAAAATCTGAAGATAATGCTATAGAAACATACTCAGACGCAGACTGGGCAGGTTCACACATAGACCGAAAAAGTGTCTCTGGATCTGTAACACTGTACAATGGATGTCCAGTAGCATGGTTTTTAAGAAAACAAGCCTGCGTTTCATTATCAACAGTAGGAGCTGAATATATAGCAGCTGCAACAAGTGCATGTGACCTGTTATATATAAAAACACTATTCGGTGATTTAAATGGACTAGAAAGTGAAGTGTTTTGTGTGTTATATAATTATGGACAATAGAGGTGCAATCCAAATATCCAAACCATTTGAAAATAGCAAACGTGCCAAGCACATTGACATAAAACATCATTTTCTAAAAGATATTATAAATAGAAAATTAATTTCTGTTGAATATGTATCAACTCATAATAACATTGCAGATGTGTTCACAAAAACATTGTGTAGTAAAAAACTATGTACTATGAAAACTTTTTTAAATATTGTGTAATTTTGTAACGATTTCAATCAGTTTAAGATTTTCAATCGAGGGGCAGTGTTAAACTATTGTTATTTCTGAACACAGCTATCTGCCAGTCTAACTCTAATGTCAAGCTTGGCTCCATAATTTTTCCCTCTTCTCTGATTCTCTGTGAAAAATGGCGTGTGACTCGCTAATAAATAAATTGTGATTATATAGTACTTCTAAAGTTTTATTTCATCGGACTCTGATCATAATAGATAACAGTTATTACAAACTTGACACAATGGTTATTAGCCCGTACAACAGAACTTATGCAAAGAAGAAAGAATTAAATACAAGAAGTTTATAATATTAATTATATCTTTTTTTTATGTAATCAAACTATATTATATACATGTATATGTGCCACGTTAATAATCGCCGCCGCCGTTATTAAATTATTGAATTCTAAGTACGGCCCTGCCATTACTTTGCTTGTCAATGCAGCAATGATGCAATTTTAGGGATTTTCCCATTTTCAGGGGGGGGGAATAATATAGCACACACACTAGACAAGATAATTATGGTTTACGACGATTCTTATTTTTATTCGGAGATTAAGAATTAAAGGGGATAAGTATTAACATCTCATTTTGATATTACGATGGTATGTAATGTATGTAATGAAACTTAGAATTATGCTAGTTTTGTCACAAAAAAAAATTATCTTAACATGGCGAACTAAATTATAGGTAAGTAGGCAGTGCTATCGCCTATCGGCGGCGTTTCGGCGTTTCATTTTGATTTAATATTATAGGCTAGATATTCACCATGCTTTCACGTTATATGAGCGTGCAACTGGCGAGCGCCCTATTCAATTAATTTATTGTAATATAAAATTAATATGTAAAGCAAAACATCTTTTTCCTAAAACGAAATAGCGCCGGAAATAAAGCAATTAAAAAAAAAATTGGGAAAATAAAATTATAAAGTTATAACCCTGGTTTTTTTGTTTCACTACCTCACACTAGATGGCATATGGAACAAGAAATGGAAAATTTTAATTTAAAACATCAATACAATACTTTTAGTCGACATAAAGGATCAAGATAATCTAAAATATATTTATAAACATACTTATTAGTTTTAAACATATTAATAATTATATTTTCACATAGTTTTAATGCCGAAAAGGTGGCGCCCTCTTGTTTCGAGTAGTAGAATACCTATGATATAGACTGTTTTTTCTAGAACATTGCTGATGAATTACGCAAAAAAATGCCTACCGGTGAAATAAGAGGCATTATGTGGCATCAGAACGTTTATTGGTGTAGGTTTAGCAATTAAGCACATACCATTTCATGTTTTAATTTTTATAAATAGAGTAATTATTAAAAAAATGATAAAAACTGGAATGTCCGGAATGTCTGGTGCACAAGACTGCTATAGATCGAATGGCCGAAGCCACGCCCACTTTGATGACGTCATTGCACCAGTGCGTGTCACGGTGCACCGGTGCTATGGGCATCTCCTCTAATATACTTACTTCGTGCTTTATACCCTTTTTATATACTCTACACCTAAATCTCCCTGTAAATAAATTACTAAAACAATTGAAAACTCTTTTGCTAAAGTTGACGTGCTATTAATTTGAAGATTACACTAATAGATAGGTAACTTAAAAATCTTTATAATTCACGTTTTATTTTATTTCAAAAGACCGTTACTCTTTTTTTGTAACAAAAAAATACGAAAATTGTGCGAAGTTCGATTCTGCGGCAAAGAAGAAATGTATGGTCAGGGAAGCGCCTTAAGTGGGTACTGACATAGGCTAAGTAATATTGTTACTAACACATTGGACCTCATTTGTAGTCTGAACAAATAAATTTTCATTATTATTAAAAACTAGCACTTTAATGGTGACTTGGTCCTCGTGAATTTACCCAAAGATCTCTATTTTTTTTCCAATTGTTAAATATAGCCTGTGTTACTGAGGGATAATACCTATAGTATTCACATTGTGAAAGAATTTTTGAAATTGGGCCAATAATATAATAATAATAATAATATATGTTGGGACATTTTTCACACACGGTCATCTGACCCCAAACTAGGGAGACCCTGTACTATGGGTGTCAGACAGCTGATATACATACACAAATACATTTTTTTTTTGTAAATACATACATATATAGATAAACAACACCCAGACACAAGACAAACACACGTGCTCATCACACAAATGTTTACCCTGGGCGGTAATCGAACCCGCAACACGCTGCGCAGCACTCGATCGCTCAGCCACTGCGCCAACCGTGTCGTCAAATAGTTTTTGAGTTAATTCGTTACAAACATACAAAAATACAAATCTTTCCACTTTATAGATCGACGTGTTTGTAACTGGCTGGCCAGTCAGTTGACCAATGGTCGCTTTCAAATTCGAAAATAATAGGTGTTACCTATGGTTTGGTTTTACATCTTCTTCCTCTTTTAGTGCCTCTCTGAGCTACGAAGGTTGGCAGTCAGCTCTGCATAATGTTTCCTTTTCTTTCGCGAGATTGAATAGTTCCGCGACGCTCAAGATACCAGTCCACTCTCGTATGTTTCTTAGCCCAGAGTTTCGGCTGCGACCGACACCTCGCTTTACATACTTTGTCCATCATGATAAGTTGTAAAAGGGCGAATACTATGGAACTCTTTTTGCGTCGTGAGTTCGTTTCACACTTAGCCGATTTTTTCAGGGTTGATTATTTAAAACAGATAACTACATTACTATAAACAGGGGCAAGTAATGAATACACACGTTTTACGTCAAATAACTAAATTTCAAAATGATACGCGTTAACTCAAATACCTACTCGCATTTTCCATTACAAGTTTACCGGGACTGTCCTTAAAATGAACATCATATCTGTTTACCTACATTATGGCAAATAAATGATTTCTATTTCTATATTATAATTAGCCAAAATATTATATTTTTATCAGCTATAGGGAGAGGTGGAACACCACGGTTGTTTTAGCCGGTAAGAGTCCGGCGGTATGCCTATCCGTCGTCCCCACTATGGAGGAAGACTATTAAGAGGAAAAAGGCCCTACGGCGTCCGCCTCTCATTCACGAGTTTGTACTTTCTAAGTTTATCTAGGACATCGTGAGGAAACATGGATTTAATCCATACTTCCATACTAATCCATTTTAATATTATAAATGTGAAAGTAATTCTGCCTGTTACGCTTTCACGATGAAGCGGCAGAACCGATTTTGATGAAATTTGGCATGGAGATAGCTTAAACCCTGAGGAAGGACATACACTACTTTTTAATCGGCGACTTCGTCTGCATCCTCGATAACCCACACATTCACGCGGACGAAGTCACGAGCAAAAGCTTAGTTAAATATAAGTCTGAAATCGCCAACTCGCCTTGAGCAAGCGAAGTTATCAATATTCGTACCTTCTCTGTATGAGAAGAGGAATGCAGTGGGACATTAATAGGCTGATATTTTTATTATTTTATACATTAAGAGCGTTACTCCACAGCGGCGCGCCTCGATGGGGCCTACACGCTGCCGATTCTGAGCGGTGCAGCGGTGGTGCGATTCCGCGCCGATTATAGTAGTACTAAATAATTCAAAGTAAAATAAATGTAAGTGTTATTAAAAAAATATATATACCGATCATGTTTTAGAACGTAAATGTTTTCATTTACTGGGCCTAAAAAAACATAAAATATCACTGATTTCATTTCCAACTAACACGTTTAATAACTCGTAAAGTGGCTAACAATGGTACTTTTGAGTATACTTTTCTTGTAAGAAAACTTACAGTAATATTTACTTTTTCAGCCATGCACTAGTAAATGTTATTTACTTTTATTCTTTATAGCTTTTTTAACAGTAGTATTGTTATAAGTTTTTCGTATATGGTTGTACATCTAGCAGCTAGTATATCTAGCATCCGCGTACACCATCGAACGCTAGTTTAAAAAAAGGCTTAAATAAAAACTGTTCTTATGACAAAACTATACGAACATTGGAAAATATTTTTCAACCATGCACTAGATTATAAAATTCTCAATAATTTGACGTCAATATCTTATCTACGAATTAAAATACATTATCGATTTATTGTCCGTCGGTAATCATCAATTTTGACTCCAGCATGGTTCTAACGGATGAACGCTCTTAAAAAGCTTTTGACAAAAAGTCTATTGCCCTATACTTTAAAATTCGTTATAAAATAAATACCTATATAAATTGCTTTGCATTAATGGATTATCTTATTTCTTATTTATGACTCCTTACAGACATTATAATACAGTATACGTATCACTTTTTACAAAAAACATAAAAATTGTTATGCGCATAAAATATGGTTACAGTCTACAGTACTTAGTGATGGGATCGAATGTATTCGCTTCAATTGAATAAATCGAAAATAATAATTTTATATTTATGTAATCGTAAAAACCCATATATTGAAAATAATCCAATGGATTTATATTGCAGGTTTAAAACATCGAAAACGAAACAAGCCAATTAATATTTTAAAGTTAATTTTACATTGTTATTATAAATAAATTATTCGTAGTCTTCCGACATGGACTTTACGTCTGATGACGAGTCTTCACCCAAATTTATCACGATTGTTTCTTGCTTGCTTCAAATAATCGATAATCGATACTATATACAAATTAAAGGAATCAATACAGGTCTGTAATGTTACTGATCTACTTAAGGGCAAGACCTTGATAATCGTACAAAAAAGAAACTAGCATTGATTACTTTCCCCCTCAATAATAAATGTACACCAACGCAAAGATATGTAATTAATTACAAACGATTAAGGTCAAGGCACGTTTTAGAAGTACATACTTCCTTAGTTTATTACGAATATGTTACTAACCTATGTATTTTTTAACGGTTTGTGTAGACGCCAGCACATGAGGCATACCAAACTGTCAAATTTTCCAAATTAAATATGAACCTTATTATTTGGTACTAAAGTTAAAAATCTACCAAAACAAAATTACAGATTGTTGTAGCTTGCGAGAACTTAAAGTATAATTATGGAAAGAATAGAAATAGCATTGAAAGCAGAATAGGTATTTAAAAAATCCAAGCTGTGAATAATTATTTTTTAACAATAAACACAAAATAACGATGAAACAACAATCATTTCAAAATAAATACAATAATTTCTTAAATTTATTTAGTGTGCTTTTAGTGCAAGTCCTTCGAAGCCGGCGACTGGTACAGACGATGCCTTGAATACTCGGGCTCGTGGCTAAGTAAAAGCTATCCGGATCGATCGGTCAAGGTTAAGCTGACTTTGACTTTAATTTTTGACTTTCATACCGAGACCCCTCCGTGCTTCGAAAAGCACGTAAAGCCATTTGTCCCGACTGTCATTCGTAGATCTTTGACAGTCGTTATGGGTAACCACAACAAAGAAAGTCTAACAACCAGTTTTACCAAGGGGTATCGCGTTACCCAGTAACTGGGTTGTGAAGTGCAGATTCAGCTGCATCTGGTTAGACTGCATGGGAAAAGATTAGGCAGATAATGACGTGTAGCTTGAGGAGTACTGTCAATCCTAAGCATCCAAGTGGAATGACAGCTTACTTCATTAAATAGACCGGCAGAAACTGTGTGGCCTATTTTATGCTGGGATGTTTTTATAATCCATATCATAAGTATTCAAATTAAACAGACTCACACTAATACTTGACTAAGCACGTACATAATATATCTAATGTAGGTACCTAGTTAATATTCAACTGCCTCCATGATTTCAAATTAACTCATATACTGAATAATTATGAACGACATATCACTATTTAAGTCAAGTGTTACATACATAATCGTGTTGTAATTACATATTTAACAGTAATCCTTCGCCCTACACAGCTGGTACATAACGAATGTATAAATACAAATTAGTGCCTTAACGCTGCCTGAATTTCGTTTCTTACATCTAAAGTAGATAAATTTAAAACAAGTTTTCTATGATGTTTCACGACTCACTAAAGTCTCTGTACAGCAATTATATAATATCAGAAAATCAAATAAGGGAACTTATTCTAGCTGCAAGTGAGTTGGTGGATTTGTGTAACTTTAACGCAGACAGAGTAGACTCATTGACTCACAGCAACTCTCAGTGTACTTGTCAGAGGGAGTCCAACCTGCTGACCGTCCAGCCAGAGGCAAAGCAGGACACGTCCCAAGCTGTGAGTACTCAGGGCTGTACCCTCAACCAAGAAAACATTGATATTGTACAGGAAGTTCCACACTCAGTCTCTAGTACTTGTTCCTTTAATAGTAGTCAACCTAGTCTTTCAGTAATGTTCTCAGATAGTATAGGAAGAGGTATAGGGAAATTAATTAGTAATAACCTCAATTATCACACTTTAAACCATTATATGCCTGGGTCATCCTACAAACATAATGTCATCCATAACGAAGTATGAATAGTTTAAAGGTCAAAAAAAGTGATATTACTGACAGTATTACAGAGATTTTAAACATTAATTGTAACAAAATAATTTTGTGTGCTTTCCCATATTTTGAACATTTAAGTAACAGACAAAACAATTATATACACATGTTAAATAATCATGTGCATTTTCTAGTAAGTCACCATAGTGATAAGCTTTTGTTTTTTGACACCAACAGTTTTGTTGAAAAATTTAAATCGACTAGGGATACTGTGTATCTGCCCATTAGGTTTAGACATCAAATAGCGCGGTTATTAGCTTATCATATTAACTCAGACATAAGTAGTACCTATGTCGAAGTCTTGTGTAATGAACTCCACATCAATTAGTAATAATACTAATAATATGGTGGTGAACCTGAATGATTGTAGCTCTCATGCTATAAATAATTTTACAAATTGTACGAAGGAGGATCCTTGTGTCATTATGGACAAGTCATCTCTTGATGTTAGTTTATCAAATGGTAGGAACACACTACCTAATACTATTGAAGTCTGTGGTCAAACTCCGGATAATCATTTAAACTAGTTTGTAAGACAATAGAAGGTAACAATATAGCTATACCTACAAACAACAAGGTGCCTTCTTGCTCCCAAAAAGTTAAGATGCAAAAACAGCAGAATACCTTATCTATATTTCATCAAAATATACAAGGTATTTCTTCCAAATTACTAGAAATGGAATTGTTTTTAGAAAAAACCATGTTTGACATTGTTTGTTTTACTGAACATTGGTTAAAGGATTACCAAATGCTAATTAACTATGAAAACTATACTGTGGGCAGTTGTTTTAATTGTAAAGCTAAGTCACGTGGAGGCTCATTAATCTTAATAAAAAATTGTTTAAAATATAAACAAAGGAATGACATTGTTGGCCTATCGGTTGACCATTGCATTGAACTATCCTGTGTTGAGCTGGATAAGCATATTATAGTGTGCGTGTACAGACCCCCAAGTTACACAAAACTATTCCTTATTTGAGTCGGTAATGGAAGATGTCCTAGCGAAACTCGCACCGTGTAGCAAATCCATAATTATTTGTGGTGATTTTAATATTAATCATTTAGAAAATAATTTGAATAGTAGTCAATTATTAAGCCTTTTTAAGTCATTCAATTTGTCGAATGTTTTTATGGAACCTACTAGAGTAACTCCTACTACTGCGACCTGCATTGATAATACTTTTTTGCGATTGTGACTATTTGGATAAAGCTATTGTTAATTATCTGTCATCGGATCATAGCGGCCAAACTGTCACTTTTATATTTAGAATGCCTATGACAAAAGTGCAAATACAATTTAGACCATTAACAACTGGTAAATTAAATAGATTCAATAGTTCCCTAAATGATAAGTTAAGTATTCTGGACCATAATAATAACGAAGCAAATAAATTGTATGATGATTTCTTTTCTGTGGTGCAGACTGAATTCAATAATACTTTCGAAAAAAAGGTAAAAAATATTAGCCCTAAGTTTATATTTAGTGACTGGGCAACTAGGGGGATTAGAAAAAGTAGGGAAAGATGGTTTGAGCTGTATGGCCTTAAGCCTTATATTAACACAGATACTTTCAACAAGTATGTTACTACTTATTCTAAAACTTTTAGAAATACTTGCAAAGTAGCTAAAGCCCTATACATTAGCAATACGATCAAATCGGCAGACGATAAAATAAAAACAGTTTGGAAAGTTATAAATAACGAGACTAACAAGAAAAAAGTTCGTAACACTGAATATACATTGGAGATATCACATGGTCCCATAAGCTCTAACCTAGAAGTAGCTCATGAATTTGTAAATTTCTTTACTAGCATACCAACTAAAACCACGGAAGCTTTAAATTCCTCACCTGAAGTCTCAATTGCGTTATTAAAAGCGAACGTTCCAGGCTGCCCGGTAGAATTTCAATTTAAACTTATTAACCCCGTGACTGTCTTAAAAGCTTTTCGGCAAATCAAAATAAAATTAACTGAAGATTTGTGGGGCATGTCTATTAAAGTTTGCACATCTATAATTCAAACAATAGCGCCTTATTTGGCTTTAATATTTAATATGTGCGTAGACCAGGGAGTTTTCCCAGATCTAATTAGAAGAAATTTAGTAAGGTCATACCACTTTTCAAATCCGGGTACAGTAAAGATACCAATAATTATAGGCCCGTGTCCGTGTTGCCGGTTTTCAGCAAGGTATTTGAAAAGTTAATGCTAAATCAGATGCTTGTTCATTTTAACACAAATGACATTTTACACGAGCAACAGTATGGTTTCACCAAAGGACGTTGTACGACTGACGCCAGTGTCACTCTATTAAAACATATATTTACCGCGTGGGAAGAGGCACAAGGTGCCATAGGATTCTTTTGTGACCTCTCCAAGGCGTTTGATTGCGTAAATCACGACTTTTAAAACTTGAGCATTACGGACTGGGTAAACTTGCGCTTAGTTTAATAAAATCTTATCTTTATGACAGACAGCAGCAAGTTCAAATAAATGGAGTGAATTCATGTGGTTTAAAAGTAGAAATGGGAGTCCCACAAGGGTCAATATTAGGTCTTTTCCTCTTTTTAGTTTATATTAATGATCTTCCCCGTTTATGTAAAAAACCAACCACAAATGGTGTTATTTGCCGATGACACTTCTTTAATTTTTAAGATAAATAGACGGGCTAATAATCTCGACAATGTAAATAACGCCTTACTTCAGATCCAAAATTGGTTAACAGCTAATAACTTAGTATTTAATGGAAAAAAAACTAAATGCATCAGATTTGCTTTACTAAATGTCAAAAGTAGTAATTGCGTTATAGTATTGAATAAAGAGAAACTAGAATTCGTTGACGAAACTGTTTTTCTGGGAATCACGCTCGACTCAAGGCTACAATTGGGTCCTCATTTAACATCTCTCGTAGGACGGCTAAGTTCGGCGGCATATGCTGTCAGAAAGATGCGGCACTTTACTGATGTGGATACCGCGAGACTGGTCTATTTTAGTTATTTTCATAATATTATGTCTTACGGTATTTTACTTTGGGGGCGAGCTGCAAACATAGAGTCTATTTTTATTCTGCAGAAAAGAGCAATCAGAGCCATTTACAATCTACGTATGCGCGATTCTCTAAGGGAACTGTTTAAGGAAATTAACATAATGACGGTACCTTGTCAATACATATATGAAAACATTATGTACACAAGAAAAAATCTGCATCTTTTTGGTAAAAGAAGTGACAGACATAACTATAGTACTAGAAATAAGGACCAACTAGCTCAACCAGGATTCAGGCTGGCTAAAGTAGATTCGTCTTTCATGGGGTTCTGTCTAAAGTGTTACAATAAAATACCTCCCCACATTGTTCAACTTTATGAAACAAAATTTAAGTCCTTTATTAAACGCACACTATGCAGCCGAGCATTTTACAAATTAGATGATTACATCACTGATAAAAATGCTTGGCTGGATGCTGGTCTAGCTCCACAGCCATAAGGGTTCATAGATTAATTGATTAGCATTGGTGACTACTTGGAGCTGCTGAAGATCTAAAACTACATTATCTTTGCATTGTATAAACTCAAACTATTAGTATTATATAATTTTGCGTAGCACATACATGTGAGCACTATGTACTTTAAAGCTACCATTTACGAGATATGTCTTTCGTTGACTTGAATATGCCCTGGCGGTTGAGAGTTTGTCATGCTCACTTGAATGTCTTGCTGATGGTGGCGCATGTGTTGGATCATTTGGTTCCCTTCAAAATGGTTGAGCTAAATGGTGCCGATCCGTGCGTCATGTTCGTGAACGGCCGCCGTCAGTTGAAACTGGTCATCTCTTAGCTACCTCGGTTATTTTAAATTTATTTAGAATTGTCTAATTTCATTGTCACTAGACCTCTTGGGCACAACTTGATACATTGTTCTCAAATTGTACCCCTAGATTCAACATGAATGATGTAACCTAAATTTATAATATTCTATTGATTTTAAAAGAGTTTTCATGGAGTTTCTTGCTCGTTCTTCTCCATAGAAACCTACTGTTTGAAACGAGCAACTAGCTGCAACTTTTTGACTGACTGACTCCTTGACAATTCAAAAGTACCTGTAAATGGTTTATTTGAAATAAATGATTTGAGTTTGAGTTTGAGTTTGAGTTTCATTTTATTTCCAAAACTATCAGCATAATCAATTTATTTAATACCATTACAGTAGTGCTATTCTGTACAAATCTGTTCTCAAAATCTCCCTCAAAAGTGAGTTTGTTGTCCTCCTACCATGCAACTCACGTCAAGTGAGTTGCATGGTAGGAGGACAACTCACCTCAAGCTACATCACATATAAATTCACCGAGGATGTTTTTAACAAAATAGACCGCTTGAACAAAATAGAAAACTTGATAACATTAAAAGTTGTTACAGCTGTATAACCCAGTTTCGTAGACAGAACTTGCTTCATTCAATCTTCAGGTTATTTGAATAAATAAATTAAAGTAGACCGCAGTGGTTATTCAATACTTTTATGTAAGTTTATTAAGTTTATGATAGTTAGGCTACTTTGAGTACTAAAGATTCGTAGCCGAGGATCTCCACTTGGTTCGCTTGAAGAACATCTCTGAAAAGAGCAAACGAAAAGCTGGGTTAATGAGAATAACACAAGGTATAAACAAACAAATAAAGGAGCTGAGTTGTTGCCCTTTTTATTTCTTCAATTTGTTAAAGTTGAAATCAAAATAGACGGTGGTGATAAAGAACGCAGCATTGGTAGTTTATCTTTAACATCAGTAATATAACCATCATTTTGAAGGACAAGATATGTATTGTTAATTAAATTAACGGAGCATCAGAGTCAACTCGGATGACTAGTTTAATAAAATTAGGAGTTGGAGAGGCAAGTGACACTTCCCAACTGTCTGGTACACCTAAGTTTGTGAATTCCTATGTACACTTAATTGCCGCTCCTTCGCGTTTACCTAACACCTGGTATACAAACGCTTTAGTAATTTCCTTTATTAAAATTTTCAAATTGAGGATTATAACAGCCTGTTACAATTTTTCTTGAAACGAGTTTTAAACGAAAACAATGAAAAAACTTAATTTTGCTAAACTTTTCAAACCGATTATAACCGGTAAGTTCCAATTCCTCTTCTATTTTTGTACATTTTGGCCGTTTGAAGAGAAATTGAACATTTTATCTATTGTAATGCTATCGTGAAAGCATAATCAGGAAATCATTCATTTAAAAATAAGAGTGTTTTCGTATTCGTTGAAGACACGCAAAAGTTGTACTGAATTTAAGCCTGACTATCCACATGAGGAACAATGTCTTTTGGCTTATCACAGTCATTCAAGACTATTTTAAGTAAATAATGGACTACTGTAGGAGGTGTTCGATGGTGACGTCACACAGGCGAAGAGAAACACGAACGTTGACAACAATATGAGTTTATTGTTCAGTCAGCAGTTTGTTTACAGTAGACTTTGTTGGTTAGGATTTAAAAATAGGAGCAGTCCCAGTGCCAAGTCTTAGGACGAAGGCAGGGAACTTTGTCCTCTAACCAAAAACTAAGGGATGGTTCCCTATAAAAAGTTCACTAAGTCAGCCAAATAGCAGGGGTGTTCTACGTAACCCTTTCCCACGAGGACTAGAATTCGCGGATGCACCTCGCTGCTAAGAGGAGTCGATTAGAATGAATAAATTAAAATTTCTGACGAGGGTCATTAACTCTCAGAGGATCTTAACACCGCGATTCAGAAAAGTGACGTAAATGCACAGTGACATCTAGTAACATCCTTGCGAACTAATTACAATACAATCAATCAAAGTGCGTTTGCTACGTTTACTTGCTACGTACATTCTTCGATATCGTAATTAGTGACAGGTTTACATCTTTATACGCAGATGGCGCTAGTGGTAAGATACATAGAACATGAATAACAATGTTTATCGTAATTAGGTTTGTTACAATCTCCCCCTCAGTCCTCGAAGACGTCTCGGCGAGAGGGACTGGATTGAGAGAAGTTATTGTTTTCTAGGACGTCCACGTCCTCGTTTGGTTTCAGGTAAAGTCTTGCAAGCTACCTCTTTTCTAGGTCGTCCTCTTCTTTGAAGTGGTTGCACGGAATCAGGAACTAGTTCCTGGCTTCCATCTTGAGCTCCCTTGCTAATGCGATGAAGGTTGACAAGTACCAAGTCGCGTGGTTGATACTGTGGTTGTTCACGCCGTTGGTTATCAAGATATGCTTTACGTGACTCTTCCTTAATTTCTTGCACTGCTCGTTCCGTGGCAGAGTAGTTTCTCTCAGCTGACGTGAGCGATTTGCTTGCATACTCAACGGGATGCTTATCTTCGTTCTCCCCCTCGACCAGAACTGCTCCAAGCGCATGGCTACTGGCATCGGTCTTGAGAGGCTGTGCTATAGCGGAGAAATTTTCAATGAATCGGCAGTACCAAGAACACATTTGTAGATTCATGGGTTTATGCCTTTCTAGGATACCTTTTATCAAATCATCAAGGTAGGCCAGCATGTTAACGTGTGCCAGGCTAACACGGATTCTATCGACAATTTGCTGAAAAACTGTTGCTGCCGCCAAAAATGCTTCCATCACTTCGGAGATCTTGGTCCCGTCGAATTCAGACTTGCAGGCGGTGAAGGAGCCGTATCTCACCGACATCTCTGTTTTTTCTCTCTTTACCGTTGTCGTCGTGCTTCGTCCAGAACGTGTGACATACCTGGGTTTTACTTCGGCCCCACGTTGGGCGCCAGATTGTAGGAGGTGTTCGATGGTGACGTCACACAGGCGAAGAGAAACACGAACGTTGACAACAATATGAGTTTATTGTTCAGCAGTTTACAGTTGACTTAGTAGGTTATATTAAAAAAATAGGAGCAGTCCCAATGCCAAGTCCTAGGACGAAGGCAGGGAACTTTGTCCTCTAACCAAAAACTAAGGGATGGTTCCCTATAAAAAGTTCACTAAGTCAGCCAAATAGCAGGGGTGTTCTACGTAACCCTTTCCCACGAGGACTAGAATTCGCGGATGCACCTCGCTGCTAAGAGGAGTCGATTAGAATGAATAAATTACAATTTCTGACGAGGGTCATTAACTCTCAGAGGATCTTAACACCGCGATTCAGAAAAGTGACGTAAATGCACAGTGACATCTAGTAACATCCTTGCGAACTAATTACAATACAATCAATCAAAGTGCGTTTGCTACGTTTACTTGCTACGTACATTCTTCGATATCGTAATTAGTGACAGGTTTACATCTTTATACGCAGATGGCGCTAGTGGTAAGATACATAGAACATGAATAACAATGTTTATCGTAATTAGGTTTGTTACAATCTCCCCCTCAGTCCCCGAAGACGTCTCGGCGAGAGGGACTGGATTGAGAGAAGTTATTGTTTTCTAGGACGTCCACGTCCTCGTTTAGTTTCAGGTAAAGTCTTGCGAGCTACCTCTTTTCTAGGTCGTCCTCTTCTTCGAAGTGGTTGCACGGGATCAGGAACTGGTTCCTGGCTTCCACCTTGAGCTCCCATGCTAATGGGATGAAGGTTGACAAGGACTAAGTCGCCTGGTTGATACTGTGGCTGTTCACGCCGCTGCTTATCAAGATATGCTTTGCGTGACTCTTCCTTCATTTCTTGCACTGCTCGTTCCGTGGCAGAGTAGTTTCTCTCAGCTGACGTGAGCGATTTGCTTGCATACTCAACGGGATGCTTATCTTCGTTCTCCCCCTCGACCAGAACTGCTCCAAGCGCATGGCTACTGGCATCGGTCTTGAGAGGCTGTGCTATAGCGGAGAAATTTTCAATGAATCGGCAGTACCAAGAACACATTTGTAGATTCTTGGGTTTATGCCTTTCTAGGATACCTTTTATCAAATCATCAAGGTAGGCCAGCATGTTAACGTGTGCCAGGCTAACACGGATTCTATCGACAATTTGCTGAAAAACTGTTTCTGCCGCCAAAAATGCTTCCATCACTTCGGAGATCTTGGTCCCGTCGAATTCAGCCTTGCAGGTGGTGAACGAGCCATGTCTTCCTGGTGAAAGTTTGGACAGCAACGCCTCAAACTGAGCGTCAGACATGCTCACCGACATCTTTGCTTTTTCCCTCTTTACCGTTGTCGTCGTGCTTCGTCCAGAACGTGTGACGTACCTGGGTTTTACTTCGGCCTCACGGTTGGTCGCCAGTGTGTAGGAGGTGATTGATGGTGACGTCACACAGGTGAAGAGAAAGACGACGAACGTAGACAGTCAGGAGTTTATTGTTCAGCAGTTTACAGTTGACTTAGTAGGTTATATTAAAAATAGGAGCAGTCCCAGTCCCAAGTCCTAGAACGAAGGCAGGGAACTTTGTCCTCTAACCAAAAACTATGGGATGGTTCCCTATAAAAAGTTCACTAAGTCAGCCAAATAGCAGGGGTGTTCTACGTAACCCTTTCCCACGAGGACTAGAATTCGCGGATGCACCTCGCTGCTAAGAGGAGTCGATTAGAAAGAATAAATTAAAATTTCTGACGAGGGTCATTAACTCTCAGAGGATCTTAACACCGCGATTCAGAAAAGTGACGTAAATGCACAGTGACATCTAGTAACATCCTTGCGAACTAATTACAATACAATCAATCAAAGTGCGTTTGCTACGTTTACTTGCTACGTACATTCTTCGATATCGTAATTAGTGACAGGTTTACATCTTTATACGCAGATGGCGCTAGTGGTAAGATACATAGAACATGAATAACAATGTTTATCGTAATTAGGTTTGTTACACTACTGATTATTTTTCTTTACATTGGTTCAAATTGTTCAAAATAATTGTATCCGAATATATATTTAAAATAGGGAAGTGGAAATAAGGAATAAAAACATGATACTTATAATAACAACTACAGTAGTTTCGACTCATAATAAGATAATCATCGTTCACGGTTTTGCTCCAGATTCTATGGTAATATTGAGTGTGTTGACCTAGCAAACTTGCATTATGCCCAAACTTCTAACTTCAGTAATATGAGAATACTCAACTGTCGTCTGAGGCTTGGGGTAGGCTTTAATAATAACATTGTCCTATCTCGTTGTATTGTTAAGGATCTAAAGAATAGCGTTTGTTAGTTAGTTACCGTACTACTATAATATTATTAGTTCTCACCTCGAAGTTTTGGGTGACTGAATGCTGCTAATAACGACTTCAACTTTCTTGTTGACGCCTTCGAAGTAGGTGAGGTCGATGGTGTAAGCTTCCTGCTTGAAGTTGATGATGACGATGTAGGCCTTCTTGTTGTACCATCTGTAAATGTAAAACATGGCGTCACGGTTCTGCCCTATTGATATAATAATGGCGTACGAGTGCTCGGTGCAGTACTTTGGTTGTTTGTGCAAGTTTGTGAAAATTCATTGTAAAAGTTGTTTTTAAAACATTGCTCCAGTCTAGGAATTTCTCATGTATCGTGGGTGCATTTACAAACATATAAACCCACATACACAAACAATCAGACCCGGAACATCTATATGTAGGCCACACAAATATTTAATCGTGCGTGAATCGGACCAGCGACACGCAACGCAACAACCTACCATTCAGCCCATGCCACTGCGCCATCTGAGTCGTCAAGTATTTTTGTTGTTTGGATGGAGCAATACAACATTATTCAACATGGTCAGTAGCTTCACTGATAGTACATCGACTATCAGTGAAGTTTATGCTCCGATAACAAATTCTTTGGCTATTGGTAACCTCATTCTTCTTCTGTTATACACTTATAGCAGACTACGGTCCTGTTTTTTTAATAGTACTACTCGATTAACTAATATGATATACCCAACAAGTCTACCTACAAAAACAACACATACATCAATGTCGATTGTTGTTGACAGTAACCTAATTTCGTTGTTGACCAGTATTGAACATTTAAGCGTTTCCAATAAAAACCTTATCATTACGCGATGTTGTATGTTGACCAAGGCATCTATCGGTTTTAGATAATTCGTAATTTCTATTTTTATACAACCTCATTTTTTGTTTATCAGAAAACTGAAAGGGGCCGTTGTACTCTTCACTATTAACAACTTTTACTAACCCTAAAATCGCGTAAAACAAAATAGCTGATATCACTTATTTTGTATTGGTGACGTTGCGTATATATTACTAAAGACCTATATTACCACTATCTGACCTCCACTACCTATGTAGTTGCTGGGTAGCACGATAGATACCCCTTAGTACGGCTGTGTTTCCACCAGAAATGTGCAAGGTGCGTAGCGAGGAATGTGTGTGATAATGATACCGATTGGTCTTAGACTGGTTTTTAGATTTTCTAGCTTCTTACTACCTATAACGACTGTTAAAGATCTATGAACAACAGCCGGGTCCAAAGGTTTAACGTGCTTTCCGAGACAAAGAGGGGTCTCGGTATGAAATGGATGGTCACCTATCCATGGACCGACTGCGGCAAGCGAAACTTAACCATAATGACAGGTCGATCCGTACGGCTTTTACTAAGCCACGAGATCCAACACTTTAGATTCACATTCACATTAAATAATAGAACAGAATTAGGTAATATGATATTATGATCAGCTAAGTATCTAATTTAATCATAACTAATAAGAAGGTGGTGAAACAGGTTCTAATTGAAATAAAATTTGAATCTTTCATAACACACAGCTACTAAAGTTTTGATTTTGTATTTGAATAGTTGATCTAAAAATATATAAATTAATGACAATTCATTGCTTTCGAAAATATATAGCCAATGATAAACAAAATATTGATTCGTTATCTGCATGCAAATGCTTATTTCCTTGAATTCATATTGCACACTCAAAGTGAATGGTAATATATCCTACAAAAAAGACACTTTTGTGATTGCGACGTGGATTTTTTTCCAGGAAAAGATATAATAAATTAATTGAAAACTTAATTCATATAATTGTTAACTATGAAAATGCATGAATGCAGTATTGAATAAGTTCCTCGATGCGCCCTTACTTCCTGAGAACGCTGTTTCAATTTCCGCATTAGGACAAATAGGTACGCACGCACACGTATACCTGTACACAGCAGGTCTGCAAACATTCGTTCCAAGCCTGGACGTTTGTAAATATTAGGTGTGTAATGTGTATTTACTGGCATATATGACACAGAAAGCTTCGAATGTTTCCAAGTTCTTGTTTTCACATAGGTATAGATAATAATCATGTGATCAGAGTACGAAAATAGATATGTCACCTCAAGTGTTGTTTAGTTTTGTTGGTTGTTTGTTCATCATTTCGATTGTCAAGATAAGTTCGATAAACATAATTATTCCTAGTGACAATATCGACACAATATTTTCTAGAATATGCTTACTTCACCTGGTGTTTCTATTGAGGTATTTGTTTAACCATCAAAAATATGAATATCAGGAATTTGAAAACCTAGCTCTCACCTTCTAAACGCGAAGATTCCTTCATTGTACGCGACGGACTCATATCTGCCATATCTGAAGACCTTATCAGTTCGAAGTGCCGATAAAACCTTGTATACGTTCAAGTGAGAATTTTCTGTCACACTTTGGACTTCTACATTTAGGTTCTCATAACCAGCTGCTACTGGGAGCCAGGTCTTGTCACCGTCAGAGAAACCTGTGGAAATAATTATATGTTATTTTATATATTCACCGAATTTGAAACAGGTAGTCATTGTTGTCATTTGTCACCAATTGTCAACAATGGTGGACACCATTGTTGTCATGTCATTGTTTCGGCTCCCTCGATATTGCAGTGCATCCCGGCATGTTTGCTGACGCTAGCGTAGATGACTTCTACGCAATTATGCGTAAAAAAGTAGCGTCAGAGGTGAGACGAGTACGGGGAAGTCCAAATAGCGTCCTAAGGATGATTGGCGAGAGAACCGATACTGTTCCGCTCAGTAGGTTCACTGAACTCCATGTATTGCGAGACCAGTGAGCCTACTGAGCAGAGCTAGACGGTGTGTCTAGTTTCTTCTTTGTATTTTTATTACTAACATTAGGTATAAGCAAAATTCTTGTTACTAACAACTGTCATTGGTATATGGACTCTGTTGTCTGAAGTAAATGATTTTTTTTTTTTTTTTTTTTATTGTCCTTTTGATGTTGTGTAGGTATGACGAAATATGTATCACACTTACCAGCATTCTTCTCAGCATTCCATTGGAATGGCGTGCGTTCAGGATCTCTAGATGAGATCCAGTAGTTGATAGGGTCATCAGTGTTGCAGCCACTGGGGTCCACGGTATCTTCCCAGCTTACATAACCATCGATCATGCCGATTTCATCTCCCTAAAATATACGAAACATGACTTGTACTTAGGACTAATTCAGTTGAAAGTTTTTAAATGCCAGGTATTTCCAGTGAACTTAGATTGTGCTTACCATATATGTAACACCAATACCGGGCATCAATAATGTAATCATATTGATACCATCAACCAATTCTGGACTGAATCTTGAAGCAACGCGGCTATTATCGTGGTTTCCGGCCTAAAAAATGGTTTTTGTTATAAAGTATATTTAATAGACATGAAAAGTCCAAAATTGATTAAAGCCTTACCACCCAATTTGCATGTTCGTCAATAGGTTTGAATGTGAGGAACTTATCGAGAGCGTATTTAATCTCAGCGGCGCTGGATTCTCCATTTACGTCAGTAATCAGCACAAAGTTGAAAGGCATTTGGGCACCTTTGCGATCACCGTCACCGAAATATTTCATCGTCATTTGAGGATCAGAGTATGCCTCAGTCATCATAACTCTAGTCAGTCCATCTTTTTCTTTAAACTCTTCGAACACTTCCCTCCATTGGTACACCATTTCTACAGTTTCATCAAGGTCTTTGGTATAAATGTGCGATGTGTAATCGTAGCTATCAGGGTCATCTGTACTGCGAGATAAAGGTTCATCAGGATACTTTCCACCGAAGTCTGCCTTGTCAACTTCGAACAAATGTGCAATAGCATCCACCCTGAAACCTGCAACGCCTTTCTCGAGCCAGAAGCGAATGACATTCTTCATTTCTTCAACGACATCTGGGTTACGATAGTTCAAGTCTGGTTGTCCAATAACGAATTGGTGGAGGTAGTATTTTCCGACCTCTTCTCTGTACTCCCAGGCACTCTTACGGAAGACACTGACCTAGGGAATGAAATATATGTTTATAAAATTTTAATGAACAATAAAATAGTATTATTGTTTACATACGTATGCTACGTACCAGTCAATTAAAATGGCACCATTTTCTTTTTGCAAATCTGTCGTGTTATCGTTATGAATCCACTAACATTAATATTTATGCGAAAATTCATCAGTCTGTTTGTTACCTCTTTACGAGAAAACGATTGAACTGATCGTAATAAATGACAAATCTGGATAAGGAAATTGGTGACTTTTTAATCCACGATTTTATCTACGTCCATAATGTCGGTTACATTGTCACGGGCGAAGTTGCGGGCATGGTTTAGCTAGTATATTATTTTAATTTACATATTTAAGAACATTTTTACTTACCCAATTATTAGGCGGATGCGTAACCCCATTTTCGTCTACAACTCCATCCTCCCAGATAAAGTAATCGTAATACTTCTCGTGACCTCGCAACGCCTCCTCAAACCACACACTTTCATTACTCGTGTGGTTTGGTACGAAATCCAGAACTATTTTAATATCTAGAACGGTAAACGATAGTGTTTGTATTTCTAGTTTGTTTGTCAGATAATTCGCAAATACTGAGAGCAGAGTAATCAAAATCCCTGTTGTCTGTGGACTCTTTAAACGTCATTGATTACGTTTATGTTTTATTTAAAGCAAATAGTATTGTTTTTGATGTACGTATTTGTTTTGATATTTTTTCGTTATTGGTAGCGTCGAATGCATTTTCAATTCTATTCTTGTGTTTTTCATGAGTAAATAAATTGTGAAAATTATCTGTATTGTATATAATATTTTTATAAATCGTTATAGGTATTTTTAGCAGCTAATTTAATTATCCTTTGCTTCCATGTTTTTTAAAAGTTCATGACAAAACTTACCTAATTCTTTAGCTTTGGCCATAAGATTTTCAAAATCTTCCATTGTACCGTATTCTTCTTGAATAGCATAGAAATCGGCGATATCGTAGCCAAAATCATACATCGGTGACTTGAACATAGGTGAAAGCCAAGTAGCTCCAATACCCAGCTCTTTTAAATATTCTAGACTTGATGTGATTCCTTGAAAAAAAAAACTCAATACATTACATCATTATATTCGAACTTGAACTATGGAGGTTCATGTCAAATTCGAAATGGTAGGGCTTTTTGGTCCATTTAGGAAATTTGCTCGAACTATTTTTATTTCTTTCATTATTTATTATCAGTCCCGTATTCTATCATAAAGTTAAGTAATTCCACTATATTATATTTAACGTTATTCATTAGTAGTTTTTTAAGTTTATTTATATATATAAATAAATGATGATCACCAAATCTTAGTCACCTAATGACCACCAAAAACAGTAAATCCGACGTGGTCAGGTTAGGTAAGAACTGTGACTCCCTACGCACGAGGCAAGCGAGCGTGCCGCGAGAGCGAGCGACGAGTGCCAGAACCAAATCGCTTTTTACAGTCAATCTCATACATTACTACAATACTTTGGTTAAATATTGGTGATCATTTACTATTTTTGGAGGTAATTTACTATATCTGGAGGTTTGTTAAACATAAGCCTTTATATATTATACTAGCAACCCGACCCAGCTTCGCATGGGCCTATAGCCTTCCTCGACAAATGGACTATCCAACACAATAATATTTTTTTAATTCGAACCAGGAAATCCTGAGATTAACGCGTTCAACCAAACAAATAAACAAACAAACTCTTCAGCTTTACAATATTAGTATGGTTAGGTTAGTTACAATAATAGTATTAGTTATGTTTCTATGGTACCTCGTTTTCTGAAGCAAATAAATAAGTACATAAAATGATGAGCTTTTAATAAATTACTTTACAATTTACTGTCTTACCGTTCAGGTCGCCAATACCATCCCCATTGCTGTCCTTGAATGATCTTGGGTAGATCTGATAGAAAATGGTTGTCTCCCACCAATCAAGTTCCTTGTCTTTAGACTTAGAGTTACCACTAAGTGCTAGTGCAAACAGCACCGGAAGAATTAGTATGCTCTTCATTCTGACCCTGAGATGAACGCAAAAATTATTGACGAAATAATAAAGTGATTATGATTAAGGGAATATTGATTAATATTAAAAAGTTTTAGACATCGTCAATAATAAATACCAATTTGCTTAGTATGGAACAAAATTAAAAAGTGTAGAGAAAAATCGTGACTTTTAGCAACATGAATTTGCACAACCGATATTTCAGAAAGTGAAAGTATTCATGAATAGATCAACTTTTATTTTTTGAACTATTTCAAACAATAATGGATTGATCTACAAAAAAGTATATAATGAAAGATTTTTTTATTCATATTTCAGATTTGATCTCATAATGAAATCGGTTCAAATTGATGAGAACTTTAACCCCTACAATCATCCCTAGTTAATATAAAATAGCCTGTATGTTAAATGATGATGTTGTAATGTTACTTACCCCATAATATCTGCTACTGGGTGTCGTGTAGTAGCAGCATCAGACTTTATAGTACCTATAACATATCTTATAAACGAGATAAATGATACGCAATGCCGATAAACAGAAAACACTTGGGTTTTATCTGGACTTTCATATAAGACCACATAGTTTTAGGATTATGGTTCATATCTGATGATAATATCCAGTATTCTCGATAGAATGGACTAGTGTCGATAAAGATAGTCTGATAATTTTCCTTTGAAATAGTAGATAGCACGACGAGATCTTAGGATTTTATCTAGATAAATAGTTGTATGGGTCAAGTTTAGAATTTTGTGATAGTTTAATTCTTATATATTCTTATTTAGTTTTTACTAGGGTTTTCTATTAAAAAAGTGCGAAAGGGTTTTGTTACTAAGCGTATGCTGCCTGTTTTTAATCCATCTATATATCTATAATTTCTTAAAACCATTGTTTGTTTCCTAAAAACCATTTATATTCTTATTTGGTAACAATGCGATCAGGGTGCTGTTGCAACTGCCACGCTTCTGCAGTGCGTCGGCAAGTTCTGCCGATGCGCGCACTGACAGCTTTGACACAATATGTCGCATGAAATCTGACTCGTAACTTCGCAGGTTGCGTGACACCCCCAACATCATTCTACACTCGATAACCGCCTGGGCAGATAGCCCGTTTGTGAGTGCTAATGCACCAACTGGTGCTGATCGAATTAGATGTGTTTTAGTTATTAAGGCGCTACCCCGACCAAAAGTTCGTTTTTACTCGTTATTCAGGGGCTATTAAGTCATTAATTAAGAAAAACAAACTACATCTAAAAGCATATTATTAATGTTCAATATCCTATCATTACATTCCACGTTCTTATTTTTTTTTATGTACCTAAATCTCCCTGTAAAAAAATTACTAAAACAATTGAAAACTCTTTTGCTAAAGTTGATGTGCTATTAATTTGAAGATTACACTAATAGATAGGTAACTTAAAAATCTTTATAATTCACGTTTTATTTTATTTAAAAAGATCGTTACTCTTTTTTTTAAACAAAAACGAAAATTGTGCGAAGTTCGATTCTGCGGTAAAGAGGAAATGTATGGTCAGAGAAGCGCCTTAAGTGATAATTTTCTCAAAGATCTCTTTTTTTCAATTCTTAAATATAGCCTATGTTACTGAGGGATAATACCTATAGCGGGTGCGTCTCATATCATATAAAGTTATTTGGTATATTTTCAGTTTAATAACGTTCATAAGATATAATAAACGTGAGATATCCCAACTGTTGGTATAATTTCTCTTCATATAACATTTTAAATACTCGAAAACTTATTTCATATAAAGTTATTGGACATAACGTTTATTTGATCGAAAATCATTAGGTCTATCGTTTCAAATATATATTATGATTTGAAATTATGATTTACACCCTAATTCAGAGCAATCCAACTCGGATAGATTAGGTAAGAACGGGATCCCTTCTTTTCGCATAATCTTCTTTTTCTTAATATACTTTGGCAAAACCAGTTTGCCACAATTTGTTTTGTCATTATAATACTTTGCCATATATTTTGTTGTCATAATTATTTTGAAAGCTAACTTATTTTGTCATACATTTAATTCGCATAATGTTACTAGGCATGGTGTGCAAATCTACTGTGCCACGCTTAAGTATTGTCTTAAAAATTCTGTAATGTTGTGCTTTCTAAAGTTAGTGACAGAAACGAATCGCTGCAAAACCGACTCCACGTAGTCTTGTCTGCCCTACGCCTAGAGTGTAATCTAAGCCCGCGTAGGCGCGGAGGGGCGAGGCAGCCCGCGAGCGAAGGAGCAGGTGGTTTTAACGCTCGCCGCGGTGGTGAGCGTAAAACACATCTGCGACGATAAGGTCGCGTGGGACCGCCGGAGCCCCGCAGCGCCGGAGCCGTGACAGAAACCATGCCTGCTGCATGTTGCATGCATGATTGCATGCTTGCTTGCATGCTGCATGCGTGGTGTATGCTTGTTTACATGATTGCATGCTTGCTGCATGCATGGTAAAAATATGTTTTTACATCGGCCGCGGCAGCGGTCACCGAGCGCCAGATCCACTCTATTGTTGGTGAATCATTTGGTTTAGGTTTGAACTGTGACCAGCATAAGTAAATATTTTTAAAATCATATTTAGGTACCCAGCTACAACTTATCAGTAATTAGACTAAGTTATGATGTGTATTTGCTTTGTGTTTTTAACTAGGCATCTTTATCATATTAGACTAAATACGTTTTGAGTGATATATCAAACGATTTTATATTCAATGCATATTATGCTCATATAAAATTAGTTATTTTAAAATTATATCAATCGTTTATTATATAAACTGATCATTATATGAAACAAAATTATAGAATCAGTTGTTATATCTTGTAAATATTAGAGATTTTGTAATTATATCATATATTACTTACCCACCTATAGCATTCTCATTGTAAAAGAATTTTTGAAATCAGGCCAGTAGTTTTTGAGTTTATTCAATACAAACATACATAAATACAAATCTTTCCTCTTTATAATATTAGTGTAGATAGACGTGTTTGAAACTGGCTGGCCAGTCAGTTGACCAATGATCGCTTTTAAATTCGAAAATAATAGGTGTTACCTATGGTTTGGTTTTACATCTTCTTCCTCTTTTAGGGCCTCTCCGAGCTACGAAGGT
Source organism: Charanyca ferruginea (assembly GCA_947361185.1). NCBI lineage: Eukaryota > Metazoa > Arthropoda > Insecta > Lepidoptera > Noctuidae > Charanyca > Charanyca ferruginea. The sequence continues at coordinate 12,225,913 of OX376057.1, forward strand.
TGGCAGTCACCTCTGCATAATGTTTCCTTTTCTTTCGCGAGATGGAATAGTTCCGCGACGCTCAAGATACCAGTCCACTCTCGTATGTTTCTAAGCCTCCTTCCTCCTGCGACCGACACCTTGCTTTCCAGGTACATACTTTGTCCATCATGATAAGTTGTATAAGGGCGTATACTACGAAACTCTTATTGCGCCATGAGTCCAAATCGCACTTAGCCGATTTTTCAGTGTTGATTATTTAAAACAGATAACTACATTACGATAAACAGGTGCGAGAAATAAATACACACGATTTCCGTCAAAAAACGAAATTTCAACACTCAAATACTTAGTCGCATTTTCCATTACAAGTTTTTGAGTTACCTTACTGAAACGATAACTTTAGATGTTAATTACATTATTATTATAATTAACCAAAATATGATATTTTTTTAATCGGCCATAGGGAGAGGGGAACACCGCGGTGGTTTTAGCCGGTAAAAGTCGGCGGTATGCCCATTCGTCGTCCCACGATGGAGGAAGACTATTAAGAGGAAAAGGCCCTTCGGCATCCGCCTCTCATCCACGAGTTTGTACTTTCTAAGTTTATCTAGGACATCGTGACTATAAATTAAAGTGTAAATAATCGAAACTTTACGTAGCTGCAATCACTAGTTGTCAAAACCACCACCTGTCAAAAAACTAATAACCCAATGGACAGAGAGTAGTTGGAATCACAAGGGAATCACTTTTGGATTTTACGTAATCTTGTACCTAGCATTTCTAGCTATAACATTACGTAGAATTTGGCTTGACTGTACCTGACACTTTCAATACAGGTCTGTAATGTTACTGATCTACTTAAGGGCAAGAACTTTTTTATCGTACAAAAAAGAAACGAGCATTGATTACTTTCCCCCTTAATAATAAATGTACACCAACGCAAAGATATGTAATTAATTACAAACGATTAAGGTCAAGGCAAGTTTTAGAAGTACATACTTCCTTAGTTTATTACGAATACGCCAGCACATGAGGCCATACCAAACTGTCAAATTTTCCAAATTAAATATGAACCTTATTATTTGGTACTAAATTACAGATTGTTGTAGCTTGATGTGGCCTCTGTACCTACGGGAACTTAAAGCGTAATTATGGAAAGAATAGAAATACCATTGAAAGCAGAATAGGTATTTGAAAAATCCAAGCTGTGACTAATTATTTTTAATCAACAAACACAAAATAACAATGTAAAAACAATCATTTCTAAATAAATACAATAATTTCTTAAATTTATTTAGTGTGCTTTTAGTACAAGTCCTTCGAAGGCGGCGACTGGTACAGACGATGCCTTGAATACGTCACTGTAAAAGAAAATATAAAATTAAGTTATTTCATATAGGTAATAATTTACATTATAAATACTAAAGACACACACACTCACACAAACTCACACACGCAAATACAAAGTCACACACACACTTTTATAGTACCTACAACAATGTTTATATATTATGTGCGTCACTTTCTCATGAATACATAGTTTTTTTTTCTTTCTGATAAACTTTTATTTAATTTATTTATAATTCAAAATCATTAAGAAAATACTTCTTAAACGGTAATGGACTGACAAAGGATTACGTTAGGGTTGCTATAGACTTAAGGGTAGCTCGTATTCGGTGCGGCATTCTCAACACAGTCTTTGATATTGTTGTACAATTGAAAACTCCGATCCGTTTATGTGTAAAGCGACCCTTTTTCGATATGACAGGTGGAGTTACCCCCTTAACAATTTCATATGACTGCGACACGCTAGCCTGTAAAATATTCCTGTGAAACCAAAATAAAGTACTTGGTACCTACTTAATAGGTATTTAAACAAAAAAATATAAATTTCTCCTGAAAGACCTCAAAGCCATTATTATCACCACACGATCTAAACTTATCATCAGACTTCCATTACTGGGGCAGTAATTACATAGGTACCTACTTAATTTTTATAACAGTTGTCTTTAGTAGTTCCAAGATCTTTTGAAACTTACGGTTAGCTCAGAAATAGTAAGCAGATTACTTTTATTAATTAAAAAAATAACATTTTGATAAATTGATAAAGATTAAAAATAAAAGTCGAATAGAGTTGAAAATTGCGTAAGTAATTGCATAAACCTTGCACGCAATGATATACACAAAACCTAAAGATGTTACAGTTCCTTACAAATGCACAATAAAAAATGTCGTAAATGGTTTAATTACACATAATTATAGCTTATTTAAAACAAATTCGACATTGTGTCCTCCGTGTAAAGATGTTTTTAACGTTTTAAACTAAATAAAATGAGCGCACATTCTCAGATAGTGTGGTAATTTTTTGATGACGTTTCTGGATCGATGAGTGTGTCTTGGTCTTATTTGTAAATTAATGATCGTATGTACGTAATTTTGTGACTGCTCAAAAATTTGCTGCTCATTAATCCTTAGTTTGCTATCCTTACCCTTCGTTCTTAGGCGACTGAATGCTTCGTAGTACAACACTGACGTCACCAGTAACGTTTTCGAAGTACGTCAGATCAATGACGTAGTCAACATCACGCATGTTCACGATAACCAAGTAGGTCTCGCCGTTGTACCATCTGAAAATGTAATAATTAGTAAGGAAGAATTTATTATTAAAGGATATTTTAGAGTAGCCAGATCTACTTCATTTTAGCATGGTTAAATTTGTTTGCATGGATAGAGAAATATGTAGTTCAGTCAGACGCTAACTACATATTCTTATATTGCCAAATTTTTAGCTGTGCTAAAATAATGCAGGTCTTGGATCTCTGGAATCTCAGTCCGTTACCCCAGCAGATGTAGTAAAAATGACGAAAAGATAGAAAGCGGTAATTTTTTAAAGTCAAAGTCAAAGTCAAAGCATTTATTTCAATTAAACCATTTACAGGCACTTTTGAATTGTCAAGGAGTCGGTCAGTTAGACAGAAAGTTGAAGCTAGTTGCTCGTTCCAAAACGTAGGTAGGTCTCTATGGAGAAGAACGAGCAAGAAACTCCACGGACACTCTTTTAAAATCAGGTTTTTACAAAATACTGCTTACATTATTCTTGTTGCTTCTATATGTGAAAACAATGAAGGTAATCTAGAAATACAAAATATAAAAAATAATCAAGATAAAAACCATGGCAGTTAAGAGTTGACCAATCTCTACTGACAGCGCCCGTTCACGAACATGACGCGTGAATCAGCACCATTCAGCTCAACCATTTTAGAGGGAGCCGAATGACCCAACACACGCGCCACCACCAGCGAGACATTTGAGTGAGCATGACAATTCTCTCAACCGCCATGCTCATTTAAGTCAAACACATAATAATTTACTTAAAATATGGCTCCATGGTACTCACATTTACAAAATTGAAATAGTGCTGCTAAATTATACAAAACTAAGGTTTCCAATGTTTCTAAAATGTCGAAAAAGTAATTAAAATATATATTTGTGTATAATAATAACGATACTCGTTACTCATGTCAATAAAAAAAAGGGGTAGGAAACAACATTCCTCCAATTAGGAAATTCCCTAAACTGCCTGTGGAGCAGGACCAGCATTTAGCCAAGCATTTTTATCATTGATGTAGTCTTCTAATTTATAATATGCTTGTCTACACAGTGTGCGTTTAATACATGTTTTAAATTGTCTTTCATTTAGTTGAAGAATATCAAGAGGTATTTTATTATAAAATTTTACACAGTACCCCATAAAAGAAGTATGAACTTTTGACAATCTGAATCTTGGCTGATCTAATTTGTTCCTATTTCTAGTATAAACACAATGTCTGTCACTTATTTTATTAAAAAGATGAAGGTTTTTTCGAACATGCATAATGTTTTCATATATGTATTGACAAGGTACCGTCAAGATGTTAATCTGTTTAAACAATTCTCTTAGAGACTCGCGACTGCTGAGATTATAGATGGCTCTGACAGCCCGCTTTTGCAGAATAAAAATAGAATCAATATCTGCAGCCCGCCCCCAAAGCAAGATACCGTAGGACATGATGCTATGAAAATAACTAAAATATACTAGCCTAGCGGTATCCACGTCTGTCAAATGCCGGATTTTTCTGACAGCGTAAGCGGCCGAACTCAACCGCCCTGCAAGAGATGTTAAGTGAGGACCCCATTGCAGCTTTGAGTCAAGCGTAATCCCTAGGAAAACAGTCTTTTCGACGAATTCAAGTATATCCTTATTCAATACAACGTTACATTCACTACTTTTAACATTCGGTAAAGCGAATCTTATGCATTTAGTTTTCTTCTCATTTAATACTAAATTATTTACAGTAAACCAATTATGAACCTTAAGCATAGCGTCATTTACGTCGTCATGGTGCTGTGCCCGTCTATTAACTCTAAATATCAAGGAAGTATCATCAGCAAATAACACCATTTGTGGTTGATTTTTCAACAAATAAGGTAAATCGTTTATATAAACTAAAAAGAGGAACGGACCCAATATTGAGCCCAATATTAAGCAGTGATGGCTTAGTTACTGATATCAACATTCCTTCCAAATGTAGATAAATCAACTCTAAATGATAACCGTGTATTGGAGTCATATTAAAATTTGAGGAGCCTTCCATTCAATAGCTTGTCGTTTAGCCCCTTAATAATGTAGATATTTCTCCCGGCCGAATTTCGATCATGGTGGCTAGTCACAAAGAAGACTAGTATAGTACCCAACAGATATCCATCACTACGTCTACCTCAATCTCATAGTTCGACGGTACAGGAACCCCACACGACCGGTAGAGGTCGGGTACAAGACCAACGGCTTTACGTGCTTTCCGAGAGACGAGGGTGTTACACGGCACTCTTCCAAACTTTGAGCTGCTACTGAGAAATTGCTAATGGAAAAACCCAATAACACTTGGCCGACGTGGGAATCGAACCCAAACCTCACGCGCAGTCGCGCTTTTGACCACGAAACCAATGAGACAATCAATAATGACCCTTGCCCTCCTTTGCTAGCCCTTGGTTGACTGGTAGATAATCCCTAAGGCATTATGACCGCCTTTGTACTTTTGTGCATGAAGTGTTTAACAGATGTACTACTTTTTCTAATACTGATGTCCGCCAATAATTTTGCACAGTTATAGGCTAGCGCTTTTGTGTATTTTTGTTTGGTTTCTTAAATATTGAGCGAGTATTATGAAGAACACTTTTAACATGGATACAGCTCAAGATTCCAGGCCGCAGAGCTAAAAACATCGTCGGTTCTAAAAGAAAATCAGCTCATCCATAGAAAAGTTTAACACCAACACCTAACACACTTGTAAATTATTTTGATGCAGACTGTAAATAAAAATTTTACTTAGAAATTCATCAATAAAAACGAATAATAAAAAGGCCATACCTTCTAAACGCAAAGATGTCTTGGTTTATAGCCAACGAGTCATACCGGCCATATCTGAAGACCTTCTCTTGACGGAGATTAGCCAAAGCCTGGTAGACCTTCAAGTGTGACCTTTCCGAGGCTACCTGGACTTCGACGTTCAAGGTTCCATAACCCTCAGCTACTGGGAGCCATGTCTTGTCAGCGGTAGAGAATCCTTAGGCATGAGACGAAAAAATAATTTACATTTGAAACACAGAATCTATCTTGTGTAACCCACATTTATTTTAATAAAAACATTGAATTTTCAAAGGATGAACAAGTTCTTCCCCTAAACATAATAATATGGTTCAAATATCGATATCGTAATTATTAGGAAAACAGTCTCTTCAAAATTCAGTGTTAAATAACGTAGATGTATGTAGATGTAGATCACGTAGGATCGAATTTAATTTATTTAACGAACCATACAATATACCAAATGTAAATGGTAAACCTCAACTATATCTCAAACATACAAATAACAAATCCAATATTTATTCTCCGATCGTATTTACATCACGGTTCAATATCATCAAAAGCTATCCATCGTCTAAATTCCAACAATAACATTGATAGAACTCAGAACCAGTGCGGAATGACAAGTGAACTCAACATCTCCGTGTATTCCCAACCTATAGTAGAAACAAACGAAGCTCCTGTTGATTGCATTTAAATTCCAACTTAGTGTCAATATGCTGCAACAGTTTAATTTATATAATTTGACATAATGAACTAAAAAATTATGTAGAGCTGAAAATTGTATACATAATTTATCATCTCTAAGTTCATTCTCAATAAAAATCGTTTAAGCTAATTGCTGCCGTAAATTGGTATGTCCAGGTGTGTCGAGAGACAGTCGTCTAGAGAATCAATTTTCCCGCTTCTAAAAATACTCAAAGCTGTTTTGATATAATCTTCGTCAATTAACTGTTTATGAATTAATGTGTTCATTGAGATTAGAGCGGAACAAGTTTTTGGACGTTTTTTGGTAAAAAAAATAATATTGGTCTTAAGTGTAGTTGCTGTTTCAGAATGTAAAGGAAAATTGTACGGTGCTTTTTTTATCTCATTTCTTTTATTTTTCTCTGAAATTTTGTGAATATATAGAGGTATATGGAGTGAAAGGCATTCGCACTTGCTAGTTACAATAAAAAGGTACCTTAAGGTTATAAAAGGTACCTTAGTCACTAACGTTCACAGCTATTTTTATATATCTTTTGCAGTTTTCGCTTTTTGCTTTTCGTTATTACTAGACACTTTCCGTTTTGCCATAACTTCAGCTTTGCTAAAATGACATTGATCTAATGAGCCCGGACCTAAAAAAATAGTACTTAACGACAGTTTGGACAGTGTCTTACCAGCGTTTTTGTCCCCGTTCCATTGGAATGGCGTTCTCTCTGGATCGCGCGATGTTAAGTGATAGTTGCTTGGATTGTTATAATTACATCCACCTGGATCAACTGTATCTTCCCAACTGACATAGCCGTCCACCAAGCCGAGTTCCTCACCCTAGAGATTAGTGTTTATGAAAATAGGACAGGTTTGAATAAAACATACAATCAAGGAAGCAATTATAGAAGCTTTTCAGGAATGTTCGCATTCTAATCTGTCAAAAATACCTCTATTTTACATATATTTTTGTCAATATTTTGATAGTGATAGTCGCTGAGATAGGATTATAGATTTTGAACGTTTTTAATTACCAGAATTGGCCTTCAGGCGTTTCTGTAAAATATTTGATACAAATCGCAACTAACTTTGTAATAACGAATGAGTATAAGTAATATAACATTATTTATTATTTAACCAAATAATATTGGAAAAAAAAATATAATTACAAGGTCATTTTTGGGTGTGGTCTGGTTCTGGTTTGACATTTGAATTATTATTTCGTTAAGCAGCAAACATTGTCTCTAAATGTCAAACACCAAATCTTACCATATAAGTAACTCCTACTCCAGGGAGCAATAATACAATCATATTGATTCCGTCGACCAAAGGCGGTCCGTATCTGGTTGCCATTCGGCTGTTGTCATGGTTACCAACCTGCGAAATATTTCTTTCAATTTACTTTTATTCCTTCCTCCTTTAGTTAATACATTTGAATAAATCGTGTTTGATCACTTACCACCCAGTTTGCGCCCTGATCAACAGGTTTGTAAGTTAAGAATTTATCAACTGCGTATTTAATGTCAGCGGCTGATGATGAGGCATCAACGTCAGTGATTAAATCGAAGTTGAACGGCATTTGTGCTCCTAGCTTATCACCTTCGCCGAAGTACCTGACTACATCTTTAATGGACGCGTATACTTCAGTCATCATCACTCTTGTCAGGCCATCTTTTTCTTTGAACTCGTCGAAGACATCTCTCCATTCGTAAACCATGTAGTAAGTCTCGTCTTGGTCTTTGGTATAAATATGGCTGAGGTAGTCAAAGGATTCAGGATCAGCATTCACATTACCGGAGAAAGGTTCATCAGGGTATTTGCCTCCAAAAAGTTCTTTGTCAACTTCATATAGACAGTTGACAGCATCAACTCTGAATCCTGCTACACCTTTATCCAACCAGAAACGGATTATGCTCTGAAAGTAAAAACGGGCAATATTGTATGCAGTTTTTTACACTACTCATGATCCAAGGGTTGTCCTTTACCTTGACTAAGCATTGCCATCTACCATTGCAACATTTTCTTGGGCACAGTTTAAAGCTATGCGGAGGAATTTATATATATTGATACTTTATGTTAGTTTTAAGTTAGTTATAGGTCATAATTTTATTTTATTTTTTTATATTTTGCTTGACATTGGTCATAAGAGACTTCATACCTTCATTTCTTCAACGACATCAGGGTTACGGTAGTTCAGATCAGGCTGGCCAACGACGAACTGATGCAAATAATATTTGTCGACTTCTTCTCTGTATTCCCAGGCACTACCACGGAAATGGCTGCGCTGTAATCAGTGCCATGTAAAATTGATATTTTATAACATATATTTCTATAATATAAACTATTATAGATATTTAAAGACGGAATATATTATTAAACAATTAATGAGTATTTAGTACATTAAAGAGGAATCTTCAAAACGTTGACCATTCTTAAGATTTCACTCACATCCTTCCTCATTTTCGTCTAATTCCAAGTTCAAAGGATGATCTTTTCTATTCACAATAAAATGGCACTTAATAAACTTTCTTCATTAAAATCATTAAGTCTTCAGAGAGCAATCTTAGCGCGTCTTATTCTACTAAAAGTCTTACCCAATTATTTGGCGGCTGCCTATTACCGTCTTCGTCGATCACTCCGTCTTCCCAGACAAAATAATTGTAATACTTCTCATTACCATTGAGCGCCTCTTGGAACCAGACGCTCTCATTTGACGTGTGATTCGGCACCAGATCCAAAACTACTTTTATTCCTGTTGAAAGCAGACTTTGAATAATAGACTTTAACTTTCATTCATTCTTCACGACTCGTTAAAAAAGTTTTGATGAATGTTTTCAACGCCAGCATTCAAAGGTTTTATTTATAAGCCTTGAATAGAAGCACTTATAACTTCGTCACATTGCTATTCAGTCTCTTTTTAATGAAACTGAAGTACTTATCTGTTCTATTATTTAAATGATTATATCTTTGAAGATCTTTTCTTTTTTTAATTATTTATTTCGTTTATTTCTAAGAATTCAGTCGCTATTCAGTATTATCTAGATACTCACCGTATTCACTGGCCTTGTTAACCAAAGCTTCAAAATCTTCCATAGTTCCGTACTCATCATGGACAGCATAAAAATCAGAAATATCATATCCAAAATCATACATCGGCGACTGGAACATAGGAGACAACCAGATAGCGCCTACGCCTAGTTCTTTGATGTATTCCAGTTTTGATGTTATACCTGCCAACAATATGGTAATTCAAATTCTCAATGGTATATTGTTGCTCTCGTTAACATACTCGAATGTTCCCTAAGGGAACTGTTTGCTAAACCTCTAAATTCTAGAGTTCATTCGTGAAATGTTCCTCAAAGTGGGCCGAATTATCAACTAGGGAAATGGGACAAGCTCGTTATCCTTATTATTGCAGGCTTACGTAAATTCGAATGATTTAATGAAATTAGAGGCCTTGCGTGGCATACAATCAATTTATTTAATGGCAGTCCACAGCCTGACGACTTTAAAACACTGGATATATTGTTAAGTCTAGTTGCAGAATCAGAATGTTTACAGGGATAGTTTATATGTATAAACTACCATCACCAATATACTGGTTTATTTTCTTTAAGCATAGTTTAGTACGTAAAACTTATTTAATTTTAGACGTTTTATTTAAACTGAAACTTGAATTATTTGTTTCAAATATACCAATCATAAGCACTGGCAGTCAGAAACTTGAAGTCGTTCATTTCAAATAGTAAATAGGTTCCTATGGAGAAGAATGAGTAAGTAAAATAAGAACACCTACCATTTAGGTCTCCGATTCCATCTCCATTACTATCAGCGAAGGAGCGGGGATAAATCTGGTAGAAGATAGTCGTCTCCCACCAATCCAAATCCTTTTCCTCATTTTTTAAAACATTACCACTGCACAATACCAACAGAACCGGCAGTAAAGCTACTGCCCTCATCTCAGTGGTCTTTAAAACCTTGTTTTAAATCTTAACAACCTTAGTAACCCTTTAAAACATAGTCTGCTACTGATTTTAAAGAATACTTAGATTTATATAGAAGGTTCTGTATCTATTATCAAACTAAGATACTATCTGAGCGGTCTGATAAAAAGGGATTATGTGGACCGATCTTGAGATTATTCGAACAAACATATTGAGTAACGATGGCATCAGAGTATTTTATTACGCAACATTTTATTTCCATAACTGCTACTCAAAAACTAAAAATCTTTGCAGTTAAGATTTCTTAATTTCTTGTAGTCCAATATTCCAATCCAATAGTAATATTTGTATTACGCTAACAAAATCAAATCATTTATTTTGATCGAACCATGTAAAGGCACATTTGAACGTCAAAATTAAAAGAAAAGAATTAAATCTAGTTGCCCCTTTTAAATGGGGCTTTCAGCTGTAAATAGTACCTAATGTATAGCTTCTAATGGCGACGTGCTGACAAGTAACGTTGCTTTTACCAAAACAAAAGCATTCCATAATAAAAACTTAAGATTTAAACGTCGCGTCGTGTTAAAAATCATTAATGATACCTTTATGTTATTACAAAACTTAATTACCAAATATCAATGACATTCTATAAACCAAATATACACATTTTGAACCTGGTTCTCCTTATAATTCTAGTTCTACTAGAACTATAACCTTTCCTACTTATCAATGCGTTGAACAAATCCTATTAACCGAAAGTTCAGACTCATAACTATATACCTGGTAATGTATAATCCTCTCATAATTTAAAATGAGATAAATTTTCAAGAGCAGACACAGACAACAGAGGGGTTCATAAGTACCTATCACAATTTTTAGATAATATCACGCTAGACTCACGCAGTGCCAGGTTTCTCAGGTTTATCAACAAAAAATATGATAAATAAGGCAGTAGATTCTGAATAACATTAATCTTACAGTAAATCTAATGTCACTCATGAGTTTCTTGAAGGAGAAATATTAGATAACATACAATATTTGGATTGTTCCGGTGATAAAGCTCGTGTTTGAATCAAGATATTACTATTAGGTATATTTTTATAATATTATCTCATGGGGTCTCGGACCTGTGGGCTGCCACAGAGGCCAAAGGGAAAGAGAGAACAATTAATCTAACGACTTTTGCTCTCAATTGAAATGAGATTAGACACCAAGTTTTAAATGTGATAATGAAACTTTATTTGTTTATTTTTTAATATATCCACAAACCGTTCACTGTTGCATAAAGGCGTAAGCACAATGTTATGCGTGCGTTACATTGCGTTACCATAAACTGCCTTTTCTCTAACTAGCATTTTCCCAATTTTCCCAACTATGTTGGGGCCGGCTTCTTGTCTAACCAGATGCAGCTGAATATGTTTGGCTTATGTTTAACTAACCTCCAGATCTAGTAAATGATCACCAAAAATAGTAAATAAAATAAAACCAAAACTAGTAAATGATCAAAGTATTGTAGAAATAAAAGCGATTTGGTTCTGGCACTCGGCGGCCACTGCCGCGGCACGGTCGCTCCGCTCACTCGTGCGTAGGGGGGTGACAGTTCTAACCTAACCTAACCATCTCGGATCCACCCGCGGGGGTCTTAAGGGTCAAAAAGATTTTGGTTATTTTGCATACTAAGATTTGGTGATCATTTACTACTTTTGGTATTTAGTAAGTATTTTTTGGAGGTCATTATATTTATTCCCAATATGTTTTACATGGAGCGACTGCCAATCGGACCTCTACAACCCAGTAAACTGATTAAACTATTTTCAAAAAATAATTAAGTCGTTTCCCAGCTATAATTTTTGGTCAATGTTACTTAGTTTGATGGGTAGTTAACGAATATGTGATGTCTTTTTACATACCGTTATGGATGTACCATAATCTATCAATATCAAATAACTCTTAACGCAAATTACGCCAATAAGCTTTACCACCTGTAGAATACTTTTGAATTGATTGCCAATGAATTATGATTAGGTTTGACACGTTCGATCGATATTCTTTCCACACCGACGCTTTTGTCAATTCAAATTCTGATATTTCAACTGAATGCTTTGAAACATGAAGGTCGTCCCCAAAGTTTTATACCTGTGAGAATAGATATTCGAGAAATTTCTAAGCTGAGGAGCCAAGAATTTATTTGTTGAAAAAAAGACATTCCCTTGAGTTTCTTTATATGGGTCAATGGTCACAAGCTGGCTTATTGAATAAGTGTTGTTTCTATCAAATGTCTGAAGAAAAATATTCAATTTTATTTCATACGCTTTTAGGTATTTATTTCGATGAAGTAGTGCAAAGATCATGTATTATTATAAGTTGTTCTATAAATACTTGTATTTTTTTTGCTACCGGTTCTTCACAGAAAATTCTAGAATTTATATTGACAAGATAAGATTGAGATTGTAGTCAAAAATAAGTCTATTGTAAGATTGTGTCGAGATTACGATTAGGTATAGGTATTGCCACAGCAACAGCATCTTTTTGACTGTCGATAAACGAGCTATCTCACATCAAAGTGTTCAATAATCTCTTGTGATAAAAAACGGTAGAACACTTTTTAGAGAACATTAACGGGGAACGGGCGGGGTAGTCCGCGAAAATATTGTTTTCTTAAGTTTTATGCAATTTGCTGCTCAGTATCAGGTTGTAAGGAAATAAAAAAATATTATATGCATTAACAGAAATTATTATTTTTGAAGTAATTATTTTTGAAGATGGAGGGGGCGGTCCTTCTGTAATCTTTATATTTTGTGGTATCGTGTCATGATAGTACAGTTGTTAAAGCCTGTCATGCACGAGGTTCTAGCTTCGCAACCGGGCATTCATTCACTCTCTCGTGAATAAATAGTATTTCATTCTTTCTTTCAAGTACCAATGTAGCTTTTTCAATTTCAAAACGGTAGAACACTTTTTAGAGAACATTAACGGGGAACGGGCGGGGTAGTCCGCGAAAATATTGTTTTCTTAAGTTTTATGCAATTTGCTGCTCAGTATCAGGTTGTAAGGAAATAAAAAAATATTATATGCATTAACAGAAATTATTATTTTTGAAGTAATTATTTTTGAAGATGGAGGGGGCGGTCCTTCTGTAATCTTTATATTTTGTGGTATCGTGTCATGATAGTACAGTTGTTAAAGCCTGTCATGCACGAGGTTCTAGCTTCGCAACCGGGCATTCATTCACTCTCTCGTGAATAAATAGTCTTTCATTCTTTCTTTCAAGTACCAATGTAGCTTTTTCAATTTCATTTGAACAGCGGTGAAGGAAAACCTCGTGAGGAAACCTAGACTTATAAATTAATATAAGTCTGAAATCGCTAAACCGCCTAGAGCAGGCGTGGTGATCATGTTAGAACAATTGTATGTTTGTAAACGCAACCTGTAACGTCACCTATAGTGCAGTGACATCTGTCAATTTGATTTTGACAACCTCCCTTCCAACGACTAGCCATCTATGAGGTTGTGCGTTCCTTTTTGTTGTTCCAACTGTTTAACAATAAATCCTGTGTGATCTCGACTAATAGTTTTCTTTAACTGCCGAAATAAATACAACAGATCAGTGGTCTTCTTTTTTTTATGGTTTTGGTCTAGCCTTCTCTATATGAAAAAATGGCTTTTGCCCTCCATTTATAGGCTGGGCATATTATTAGGTATCGATTAACGCTTGAAACAAAAATGTTTTAACTCTCTACATTTTCAACCTCATTTCAAACAATAATGGAATTTCAAAACTATTTGATATTATTTTTATTTCTTACCTAATCAAGTTATAAGTGACGATGAATAAGGTATCAAATAAAATCCATAAATTATAAGCAAACTTAATAGAATTTATTAATATAAGCAAATAAATGTTTGTTATACGTATTCACATGTCGCCTCCTTCTTCAAACCTGCATTCGAAGTACTAGGGCTTCGTCTGCCGCCAAATCCATGAAGTTCGCTTGAACACTATCACTGTAATAAAAAATAACTATATTTTATTGCATCCGATTACAAAAATTAAAACTTAGGTATAATATCATAATGCAATTTTATATTATTTTAAGTGGCAAGAAAATTTATTAGGAAAATGAACTAACAGACTTACTACGAAGTACAGACGCCAGCACATCAAGCCATACCAATATGTCAAATTTTCCCAATTGAATGTGAACCTTATCCTTTTGTAATAAAGTTGAAAATCTATAAAATAAATTTAACAGATTGTTGCAGTTTGATGTGCTTGCCTCTGTACCATTACAAGTAAAATCATCGAATATATGAAATCCACTGTTCCTTACAAAAATGCACTACAACTTGTTTAAAATGTATGGAAAAGTCAGTTTTTTTTTATCATATTACAGGGTTAGTCAAGGCACCAGAGAACCTTTTAGCATTACTCTACGTATCTAGAAGTTATTAGTTATTTATGTCAGTGTGTATTTACCCCACAGTTTTGTATCTACAGTCAATGGACTGTCCTTGAGATACTATGTTTGAAAGTAATGCTGAGTTGCTTTATGTATAATTTAGAAGATATTCCCGTCTTCTGAATTTTGTATGAAGCAACTTGTGTTTCAAAGGAAATCGTATCGTACCTGTAAGTCCTGGAAGATAACACGCTGCTCACTTCGACTTCTAGCTGTCCGAAGATCAAATCGAAAGCAGTCAGGTTGACTACATGATAGACCCTGCCCACGTTCATAATTACGACATAAGTATCATCGTTATACCACCTGAAATAACAAAACACATATAAAATTAATACGTAAGAAATAAATCAGAATTGTGCATTGATATTGAAAGCCCCAAAAAATTAGTCCACAATCTGAACACATTTCATTAAGTTTTAAGTGTTTGCAGGCTTAAAAGCAAATCCACGATATTTTTTGTTGTGATATTTGTAAGGGACTGTGCATCAAGGTATTCTGGACAACTAAAGGGCATGGCGACAGAAAGATGATAACGATCTAAAAATGGTCCAAAAAGTTCAAAAGCAAGATAAATATTAAAGATTTTGAAAGTGGAATAACTTAGATTCATATAAAATATTTTACGTAGGTACACATAAATTAGATAACCAACAAAGATGGTCGTAACCAAAAAAAAATATGAGCCAAAAACAATACTTAAGGCTCTGAAACAAACTTCATGGAAAAAAATGAGTAACAAACCTCTTAAAGGCATAAACATCTTTGTTGAGTGCCATGGATTCGTATCGGCCGAATTTGAAAGCTGGTCGACTGCGCAGAGCCGCCAAGGCCCGGTAGACTTGGTAATGGGAACGGACTGCGGACCTCTGTGATGCTACGTTCAAGTTTTCGTAACCATCACCTACTGGCAGCCAGGTGTGGTCTGCATTTGAAAATCCTGAAAAAAGAAACATGGCATTAGTAACTGCTGAATTTAGCCGTTAATTCAACCATGGCCTTTCGTTGATCTATCTAGCGATGCTTGAGTACGATTGACCCCTTGAATTCCTGCGACCTTCATTCACTAGTTCACGATTTTGTCCTGGGTACGTCTAGTCACACTGCATAAAAATAGGTCAAATCTCTTACCATTTTGAAATCCCTCACTTTCATGTTCATTCAAAAGGGTTAAGTCATTTAAATTAAAAGTCGAATGACGCACATAAGTATGGAAGGCAAAGTATTTTTTTTTTCTTTTGAGTAACCTTTCAAGATCTCATGTTATGAAGGTTATACAAACATAAACCTTTTTAACTCGCAAAGATTTTGAAAAACTTAAGAAATTGTCTAGACAGTTTTACAATTTGATTTTATAATGAAATGTTGGGTGTAATGGTATGTTACGTTTTGTTCGTCCGTCACAGAGGGAATTTACACTAGATTCGTGCCAGTAGGAATTAAAAAGTTAATACTAAAAATAGGCGCTTATGAAGGCTTTTGACCCATGTATTATTATTTATCTTTAACAATAAATAAACGATAGTTAGCTAAATCATATAGTGCAGATATTTTAATACTTTATTACGCTATGTCATTTAGATGTATAATTTAGCTAGCGTAGTTTATTTCGCAAATCGTAATACAGTAATTACGGCAGATCTCAGTGTTGTTTTGTTCGTAACCCGAATTATGCTACCCCGATTCTTACACCCCGTATATATATACCCCGATTCCGATCTTGTCGATGTGTTAATGTTTCTATATGGCCAGTATTCAACTACGTCAACGACATTAACTGACGCAGTCATTAAGTCCTCACGTGTGCAGGTGTCAGGACATGCGGCGCATAAAAAAAGCTAGTCAAGAGTAAGTCGGACACGACTTACTCTTGACTAGCTTTTTGCCGTCAGTTGACCTCGGTATTATTCATGTGGAAATAAGAAATATTCTAAAGGTTGAATACCTGCGTGTTTTCCATTGCTCCACTGGAACGGGGTCCTGAAAGGGTCACGGGACACGTCGATGAAAT
The DNA here is from genome assembly GCA_947361185.1 of Charanyca ferruginea. Taxonomy (NCBI): domain Eukaryota; kingdom Metazoa; phylum Arthropoda; class Insecta; order Lepidoptera; family Noctuidae; genus Charanyca; species Charanyca ferruginea. The sequence continues at coordinate 12,242,407 of OX376057.1, forward strand.
TAACAGGATCATCCGTATTGCAAGCTAGAGGATCCCTCGTTTCGGTCCACGGCACGAATCCATTTGTCATTCCTATTTCTTCGCCCTTCAATATTTAGACACGTTTTGTTTGCGTTAGTATTTATGCAATGTACAATAATATTGTGTAAAAGAATTTTACCTTTACCGCTTACAGACTTTTTAAGTAGATACCATCAAGGGTTGATCCTATCTGATTTAAGGACGTATATTTAGGGTTTATTTATTTATTTATTTATTTATACTTCATGCACAAAGGTACAAAGGCGGACTTAATGCCTTAGGCATTCTCTACCAGTCAACCAAGGGTGGTGAAGAGATAACATGGCAGGTGCATATGAAAAAAAAAATATATTAAAAAAGTTAAAAAGATATAAACTTACGAATATATAAAGTATACATACATAATTTAATGTTTGGTATATAACATACCTATATAAAATATATATAAACATATAATAAATATATATATTATATATATAAATATAAATAAAGGAACAAAGTATTATGAGATGACTCTGCTTATTTGTGCTGAAAATAAGTTCGCAATTTCCGCTTAAATGCATACTGGCTGGTGGCCGTTCTGATATCGAGAGGAAGCGCATTCCAGAGAAGAATGACCTGGATATGAAAGGAAGAATGAACAAAATCAGAAGTATGAGAAGGGCAAAGTAAGAGAAGGTTGTTAGAAGATCGCAGATTTCTAGCGTGTGAAGAACATAGATATTGAAAGTGGGACATTAGATAAGAAGGGGGGGAGAGAGAGTTGAGTAGGGAGAAAAGCGTTGTCAGTGCACGCAAACTTCTTCTCTGGCGAATGGGCAACCATTTCAACTCAGACCTGTAGTTTGATACATGGTCATATTTCCTCAAGTTATAGATAAACCTGATACAGTTATTAAGGACCCTATCAAGCTTATCAAGCAAGACTGCGTTTAAGTCAAAGTAGCACACGTCACCATAGTCAATAATAGGGAAAATTAAAGTCTGCACAAGCATAGTCTTCGTCTTAGCAGGCAAAAAGTTCCTCAGACGATACAAGGATCGCAAAGTTCCGTTGGCTCTTTGACTGACACTAGAAACCTGACTTTGCCAACCAAGTGTCGAGTCAAGATGCAAACCGAGATCTTTCACGCTAGGGCTAATGGGAATGACAGTACCATTGAACATAATCGGAGGAAGAGAGCAAACCGCCACTCTAGCCATCATACGCGAGCTTCCAATTATAATGGCCTGACATTTTGAGGGGTTTACGGACACCCCAAATCTATCAGACCAGTCTTTGATAGCGTCCAAGTCTCGGTTCACATCCTCTATAGCGTCCGATAAACCTTCCACCCGCGTAGCTGAATACAATTGAAGATCATCGGCATAAAGATGATACGAACACCGAAGACAGTGAGTAATAAAATTAATGAAGATAGAGAATAGTAATGGAGAAAGAATACCGCCTTGTGGAACCCCAGCATCCAGACCATGCCAACTCGATGAACTCTCGTCAACGCGGACCGACTGCTGACGTCCCCGAAGATAAGAAGAGAACCATTCCAGCGCCTCACAGGAAACCATCAGATGTGAGAGGATGGATAAGAGAATATCGTGACTGACGGCATTAAAGGCATTGGAGAAATCAATTAAAACCAACACAGTAACCTTGGTATCACCCATTGCTTCTCTAATGTCACCAGTCACTTTAAGGAGAGCGGAGGTTGTGCTGTGTCCAGGCCTGAACCCCGACTGGAATGAGCTTACGAGGCTGTTCCGATGGACAAACTCTGAAAGCTGTTTGTGCACGCGGGCCTCGAGCACTTTAGACAGGAAAGGGAGAATGGAAATAGGTCGAAAATGGCTAGGAAGTGAGGGACTAGAAACTTTAGGAAGTGGACGGACATAAGCCATACGCCACTGGGAAGGGAATTGTACGGAATCAAGAGAAAAGTTGATGATGTGGGTAATTGGTGGAAGAAGAAAGTCAAGGATCAAGCTGACCATATGACGACTGATCCCGTCATGGCCCACCGCCTTAGATTTAATAGATAGAATGGTCTTTTTAACTTCATCCAAGGAGACTGGAGAAAAGCGAAATGGCTCTATAATGGGACCAGATAGTCCAGAAATGAAATCAACCGTCTGAGACATCATATTGGCATCCAAATGACTAGTGGTTGTAAAGTGACGGTTGATATCATCCAGGCCAATTGTTTTCGGGAAATCCACATGACGTGGCCTACCAATACCCAGAGTTCCGAGGAATTTCCAGATATCAGCAGGAGAAGAAGATGAAATGTTTTCGAGAATATGGCGGCGTTTGGCGTTACGTATCATCTGATTACACCGGTTTCTTGCAGCTTTATAGAGGCTCCTGTTTTCTACACTGCGATCCTTTTTTAATTTCCGAAAGGCCCGATCCCTGCGCCTCATCGCCATACGAACCCCTGGCGTCATCCAAGGAGCAGGTGGACGCCTAAGCTTAACTCTCTTCACAGGAGCGTGTCTGTCGTAAAGAGCAAGGACCGAACGATTGAAGATACGCAGCTTGTCGTCGATGGTTGTTGCAGCTACAAGGTGACCCCAATCAAGTTTCGACGCATCCTGACGTAGCTTTTCTACATCCATACGCGCAAAACAACGTGTGTACAGAACTTTAGGAACAGGTTTAGGAGATCTGAGAATATACGAGACGAAAATGAGGTCATGGTGGGAAAAGCCAGGTGCAGGGCACTGACCATGAGTGGACACAAGAGAGGGAGAGGTCGTTAGGACCAAGTCAAGCCATGTGTCATCCCCTGAGATATTAAAATGGGTGGGTTGCAAAGGAAGGACATGGAGACTAACAGACTCGATGATGTGAAGGAGTTTACGGGAACGAGGGGTTGGGTGCGCAAGGTCTGTGTTGAAATCGCCCATGATGACGCAATGTGCATAATCAGACCCTACAGAATCCAGCGCCAACTCAAGGTTGGAAAAGTAATCAACGGCGGGCGGGCAATAGACCACACCAAGTAGGGCTTTGACACCTTTGATATGTATCTCCAGAAAGAGGTACTCAGCGGAAGCACTGTATAGTGAAGGAGAAGAGGCAATGATTTTGAAAGGAAAATCACTACGAAGATAAATAGCAACACCACCTCCTCCCTTTCCAATTCTATCGTTACGGATAAGAACGAAACCGGGAAGAGGGTAGGTGGTAGAGAGAAGATGAGGTTTGAGCCAACTCTCGGAAATCAGAACGGCATGGACGTTAGCGTCAGAAAAGGTATCAAACAGATCAGTGTAATGACTTGGCACACTTTGAGCATTGATGTGGCAGACATTAAACAAAGGGCCTTTCTGTTGACTGAAGCTCCGACGCACAAATTCACCAAGTGAGTCAGTCAATGAAGTGAAACTTGCATTAGCGGAAGAATTAAAAGAAGCATTGGCAGAAAGATAAGAGTCATTATCAGATGACATACAATAAAAATAATAATATAAATATAATATAATATATAAATATCACGCAAATACGCGACTGAACTATTACTAAACTGTAACTCTTAGGTGCTACACCACTATCTGTGCACCACCCACCAGCAACACCAGTATAACAAAACATATCAACATGTAAGAAAAATCATAATTACAAACGTGAAACAGATAATATAGGAAAGACATACTACACAAAGTTACAAACGTGGAACAGGGGGACATGGGACGTCACATAGACAATAGTTTAACAGATGACAGTGACATTAACATAAATTTAACTGACAATTGACATTACAAATCATCATATTGACTCATGACAGTCATGACTGACATTAACAAAACAAGTAAAACAACTGCAGAAAAAACGAAATTGTTAAACATAAAAATATAAAATCAAAGAATCTAACATTAGTAACGAGCTAGAAAAAGAACATAGTTAGCGGGTAGACGTGCACGATAAAAAATACCTAATAATTACGAGAAATATGACGCCCCAAGCACAAATAGATACTATGTGGATAGTGTAGATAAGCATAACAATAAAATCTTGAAGAAATCAACTAATTCTTACGCTGTTCCCCGCCCGGCCTGCTACCTGCTGCAGATGATACTTCGGACTTTTTAGGGAACTCTGCCAACAGGGGATTGAGTTCCTCCAAGGAAGTAATTTTGTGCCGTTTTCCGTCAGGGGATCTGATGTTTATGACTCCATCTTGAGTCCAGCATGCCGGCATCCCAAAATGCAATCGCGCCATACCGAAGACAGTTTGCCTAGCCCTCGTCAGGAACTCTTTTACAGTGACAGTGGAGCCCTTCAGTGCTGCTTTTGCCGTCCAAACAGCAGACTTATGGTCAACACTGGAGAACCTTACCAGTATGGGTCGGCTGCGTGTGGTACCTTTCTTTGAGGTCCCCAGCCTGTGACAGACCTTGATTGAAGATGCCACAATGTCGGACAGGGCCAGTTTATTATGGAGTACGTCCAACACTAGAGCCGTGCAATCTTCCATGTCGGTTTCGGCAAAACCAGTGAAAATTAGTGCTTTCCGACGAGTTCGTGTCTCCAACCCGTCAGTCAATCTGGAGCACTCCGTGATCTGCTTACGAAGAAGTCCTAGCATACTAAACATAAGTTCTCTAAATGTCCGGAACTCTTCGGCAATTTTGGCGACAGTGTCTTTAGCTGGCCCCGCACTCTGGATCTGTGCCTCAAGCTCACCCATCTTCTTAAGGAAGCATTCTTCCAAGCTCTTCTGGGCCGATTGTATGTTATCAAGTTGAGACATTGCAGTTATTATTAATTTAGTTGATCAACTTTATGAAGTGACTGACAAGTAGTAGTGATCAGCTGGCAGGAGGTGTAGTTTGACTTTAAGTTACATTGACTATTTCACCAACGTAAGCACTTATTATTTAGAGGTAAATGCACCCAATATTAATATTAAAAACCTTTAAAATTTATTAATTATATTTTAAATTAAAATTGCATATGAAAATTGTGTGTTAGCTTATTTAGCTCCTACCCTCGAAAAAAAGGGTTGAAAGATCAAAAGCGTAATTTAATAGCCCGGTATAATCTTTTACATGAATATGTTGCGGCTTTTTACATTTAACGCGTAGTTGATTAGTAGTATATTCCGTTGTGTGTTGTTCCGTTAACTTAAGAGAAAAGAAAATATGGAGTTTCTTGCCCATTTTGCTCCATATGAAGAAGTTCAATTCAATTTTTATGTTATAAATGACGTCCAATAATGTGTTTAATGTTCTAATTGAAATAAATGCACAATTATTTTGATTTGAAACTGGCTCAATGAATCTCAATGTATATGAAAAATATAAAAACCGACATTAAGTTACAAGTTAGAATAACACGTGCTTACCATATAGGTGATTGCAATCCCGGGCAGCAAAAGCACAAGCATGTTGAAGGCGTCTACCAGTTCAGATCTGAATCTTGATGCAACTCTGCTCTTGTCATGATTGCCACTCTGGAATACAAAATTAATGCTACTACATACGATAATAATATTACGAATAGCAATAGTGTGACTTTCATTTGGTAAAAAATTTTTTTGTTAATGGAACGGTGGTACGGTATTTCCAGATATAAGTAATCTTTTACAAACAAAGAAACAAACAATTTAACCTATTTATAATATTAGTTTAGCTGATGCCGACAACTCATTAAAGATTTTTAAATTGTATCAATGTCTTTTTACCGAGACCTTGTAACATATTCACGTTATACTTGATTCCTATAGGTGCTCGTTTATCATTTTTAAACACATCACAATTCTACAATGTATCTGTATATCAACCAGCGACCTTCCCTTTATAGAAACACATTATCAGTTGACACACAACTCGATTCCCGAGGCGCTCAATTCGCAACAACATCGATCATAATAATTATCGTATTATGTTTCAACAGTAGAAAGGAAGGCCTTTCCAAAATCAAAATAGATACGCCCACAATGTTTGTTGAAGAAACGAAATCTGCACATTCCCTAAGGCTAATTGATATCAGTCAAATTGGGTATAACGAAATGGCTTATGATGTTGACCTTGTTACATTTTGTTGACATGAAGCAATTAGTGTTGGTTGTTGTAACACTTTTCCGCAATGGGTAAATGTATCTGTAAATTAGATAACATTGTTACAAGCCGGAGGCATTTTGGAAGTTTACAAAGTTTTAACAAGTGTCAATTTGTAAGTATATCCTTACAACACAACTCATTAGAGGTACTTATTAATGTCACGTTGGCATTTAATTTGATAAAAGTCATTGTTTTCATAAATTAGTCACCTTATTTTCAGTGATTAACGTGTCCGTTATTTAGATCAACATACAGATAAATTGGAAGTTCTGTTTGGTATTAGCTATGAAGACGTTAAACAATCATGAGTTTTCACAACTAGGGTAGGAGTGAAAAATCAATGTGTATAAAAAAAAATGTACTCACCACCCAGTTGGCTCTTTTCTTCAAAGGTTTGTACGTGAGCCATCTATCTACCGCGAACTTAATGTCCCTAGCGTCAGAATCCTTGTTTAGATCCGCGATGAGAGCGAAATTGAATGGGATATGAGCGCCAGTGTGAATGCCCTCACCGTAAAACCTCACTGCATTCTTAATAGACGTACTAGCCTCAGACAACAATACTCTGGAAGAGGTGAAAAAATTAGATTCATGAAGTAAACTTCCTCATAATTGTCTAAGTGTTAAAGTGATTTGGTCATCTGCAGAGGAGATGAAAGCCTTTGTACCTTTATTCCTTAGGTTTATAGTTTTAAATAAAAAATAATAAAAATTGCATAGGTACTAGAGCGAATTAGAATAAAGACAAAGTCAATGTTTAATTGCAATTAGACCATTCTGAACTTTCATATTTACAAGAAAAAAGAGTTGATTCTACTTGCCCTTTCCAAAAGGTGGTTGTGTATGGAGAACATAGTGATGGAGAAGAATGAAAGTGACATTCAAGCCGCGAAGTAGCAAAATCAAATCAAATGTTTTTGCTGTACAAATTCACACCAAATAGACGGAAGCGAACCTATACGTACTCTAGACGTAATTTGCGTTTATCAAATTAGTGATCGATTTGAGTTCAATACAATATAAATTTTATCATACAATTTCTAAGTTTACAAAGTTTATAGACAGAGAAATCTACATGGTATGTATGTACCAGACGTAATAAATTCTCATTTATCAAGAAAAAGATAATTTTACTCTATTACATGAAATAGAACCCCCTTCCTGTTTTAATGATATGAAAGAAAAGAGGGGAGAAAGAGAGGAGGCAGTTATATCATGATGGTTAACGGGCGAAATGGAAGAAGAATACATGTTGTGTCGTCCCCAAGTAATATGGGACTAAAGCAGGAAGATGATGACTCTATTACATAGTTAAAATTTAAAACATCTGAATGTCTCATCCTTAATTTAATGAAAATCTAAGAATAGTTTGGTTTTTGTTTTTAGTCACATTCATATAGATGCCGTGAGGACAAATTTCTCAAGGGAAAAGGGAAATAGGTATTTATTATCTTTTCTATTTTTTATGCGTATTACTTTTCGTGTTTGCTTCTGATATTCCGTTCGCAGTTGGTACAAGATTTCTATTAACTAGGCAGAAATGTACTGTCTGTTAATACTGTTGAATATAATAAATTTGTTATTATTTTTTAACTTACCTCGTTAAATTATCCCTGATACTGATACCATCAAATACATCTCGAAGTTGCGCTATCATGTCATAATTTTCTTCTTGGTCCTTCGTGTAAATATGGGCAAGATAATCGTAGTCTTCAGGTCCAAAAGCTGGCTTACCAGTTATTGGTTCGTTAGGGTATCTACCGCCATATGCATCTTTGTCAACTTCAAAAAGGTGATTGACAGAATTTACTTTCATACCAGCCACTCCCTTTTCTAGCCAGAATTTTATGACGTTCTGGAAGAAGACGCCGAAAGCAAAAATAATGTAGAAAGCTATATTAAAATTTAAAAAAATAGTTTTACCTAGGTTTTGTCCGCGACTTCGTCCGCGTGAATGTCGGTTAAAGTGAATGCAGACAAAGTCGCGGATTAAAAAGTAGCCTATGTTCTTTGCCAGGGTATAAGATATCTTCATACATCATTTCATCAAAATCCGTTCTGCCGTTTCATAGTGAAAGACAGACAGAAAGACAGACACCAGACAGTTACTTTCGCATTTGTTATTAAGTATGGAAAGTATGAAATTATGGATTAAACACCTTGGTAGCGTTGAAATAAGCTTTTATTTTAAACGGCGTAAGTGATCAAAGCTGCATTATGTAATTATGCCGTGCCGAGTGACCATAGAACTAATCTTTCAGGCAACTTGTTTATTTTATTCCATCAACTAGACATTTTTGATAATTATGGTTGGTGTGTTTTATAATAATATTTAAGTACCTAACATTTCAAAGAGCCGTGAACCACGAAAACATTAATCTTCATTACAAGTTGCCGAGTCATAAAATAATGGTATTTACAAATTTGAATCTTTATTTATGTAACGTCTGTAGTAACTGTCTGTTTATAATGTTGCCATGTGGATAAAACAAATGTAGACAGTAACCAAACTTTTTAGCTAAATGGTTCATGTGTGTAAATAGTTCTGAAGCCCGTTTTGTGAAGGTTATAATGATAGGAACTTTCCATAAAAAATTATAGAGATATTTTATAGAATACCATCAGTTTTCCTCTGCAAGCGAGAGATGAAGCTTTGCATGATCGATAGCCCTATCCCTTTTCATTACCATCGTAATGGAACAATGATAGCAAAAAAAATAAATTAAGCTACTATAGACATGCGACTTAACGAGAAAAGCATGTTAGTCAATATAATATGCTTCAATGTAAAAGGAAAAGTATGCAGAGCTTACTGCCAACCTTCGTAGTTCGGTGAGGCACTAGAAAAAGTAGAAGAAATGTAACTGATTGGGCCCTTCTACGTTCTCGCAATAGGTTTTATCAACTTTTCTTATTTAACGTCATTACAAATTATTAACATATTAAGATATTAATTAAGTTTCTTAAAATTAGTCTATTACGCGACTAGAAGCAAAATATTTTTTTTACCTAAGCGATTTTTTTTACTTTAAAACTTACCTTCATCTCATCAACGACCACAGGGTTCCTGAAATTAAAATCTGGCTGGCTTGTTCCGAACTGATGGAGGTAATACTGATCACGAGACGGCATGTAAGTCCAGGCACTTTTTTTGAATAAACTGATCTAAAACATGATAATAACAACAATATAGAGTTAAATTTCATTCGAAAACGAAACTAATTGAAGCAGACGGGATGGTCAATAAAATTACAATGAGAAAATGCTTATAAGAACTTGCTGACTAAGGTCAGTTTATATCAAACGAGCGAATGCTTTCTCTAGAATATTTGGTGGAACGGAGTCTACCAAATTTTCTAGAGATAGAACATTATTTCTGTGATACATCTAAACCCCATAGACTAAAAACCACTACTGGACCAGAAATAAACTTTTACTCTTGCACTGTGCACTGGTGCTATGTTCGTTTAGTTTATATAGTACTTTTATTTGCACATTTTCTTACCCAATTATTTGGCGGACTTTTCCGACCATGATCATCCATGTGTCCGTTTTCCCAAATATACCAGTCGCTATAGTATTCGTCTTTATTCGAAGATTTAATGAACCAATCACTCTCGTTACTCGAATGGTTCGGTACGAATTCTAGAATTATCTTTATATCTGGAACGAATATCAGATGGATCAATAAACACAGTTATGAGAAATTACTTGACAAGATTAATTAGTATCTATACGAGACGGCAATTACACCAGACAGTTATATCATACATCTGCTATTTGATAACTAAATACTTGATTAAATGTCAAATTATGTTTGTGTATTTACATAAATTACTAATTAATTTATTCAACGGTTTGGAAAACTGTTATGGGCCTTCAAAATATTTATTTATAAAGCTCCATTTGTTTGAAACCACTTGTGTAATATTTATCAGCTTGAAATATTAATTCTATTATACATTTAGGGATCTTGAGTTTCGGGAAAACATTTCAACTGAACAAATCTTTGCAAACCCATCTCAATTTCGACACAAAAGACAAAAATCAACAGAATACAACCGCTCGGCACTACAATTATTGAAACCACTCCTTTTCTCGAACCATCCAATCAGAAATAATTACAATCGGGGAAAAACAACACCAGAATAAATTGTTCAAATTATACAAACAGGCAGGCCCTTTCGAATATAAATTGTAAAAGGAAATCTTATTAAGAAAGTTCAAATAACCGATCCGCTGTGCTATCGAATTTCGGTGAAGAAAATTTCGATAATTTCGTTTGTGGGTTATGCATAGATTTACTCAATGAATAATAATAATTTTGAACTAACTAAAATCTCCAGCTTTTTTGAGAAGTTGTTCAAAGTCTTCCATGGTTCCGTAATCAGGATGAATGGAATAATAGTCGGAGATATCGTAACCGAAGTCGTTTAATGGTGATTTAAAAATCGGTGACAAACATGTAGCGTCCACTCCTAATTCTTTCAGATACTCTAGCCTTGACGTTATTCCTGAAAATAATAAAGATATATACCATTTTTATCACTCATTTTAAGATCCATTCCTAATTCTATTCCATTCAACACTTTACGGCCCGCAGATTTGGTTTAAAATCGCACTACTTTCCAAGTTCAAAAAAGGGTCTTTGCGTCAAACTCCCTTCACGAACGGCGGTTAAGGCGTTTACATATAAATTACATATTTATTCTTGCAAAGGTAAAGGTGTTCATTTACTTTTAAGCCTATTTTTAACGTCTGGTATGCGTGTTTCAAGACTCTGAGTAGATAACGAGCCAAGACTGAGTGTCAGGTAGATTAATGAACTCAGATCGACTAAACACGATAAACAAAACGGTGTCCTATTTTATTTTTTGTCTTTTATTTGTAAAAGGATTCGTGATAGAAAAGTGAAAGCGATTTGGCATATATACAGTTTCTTTAAGATATTTTGTTTCTTATACTAAAAAAGTTTTAAATTTAGCATTCACAGTTATATTAATAGTCTGTGAATGCTAAATTCAAAACTATTACTTTGAAATGAAAGTGCTGGTGAAATAAAACATTGTTTGAGAAGAACTAGAACTAAATAAACATCATAATTTATTTTACATGGAATAACAATCATCTAACTTCCACATTCTTTTAAGAATCATACCAACTATTAAGTAATACTTCACATAGAAAAGATGCTTACCATTTAGATCCCCAATACCATCCCCATCACTGTCCATGAAGGATCTTGGATAGATCTGGTAGAACACAGCCGTCTCCCACCAGTCTTGCCTAATGTTAACATTTTCATATTTTCCATGTGCTGCCGTTGCCACTACGGCACTAATAATTAAGAAGTACCACATCGCTGGAAATGATTACAAAAATATAAAAATTATTGAAGGTTCTTCACAGAATAGAATCAATATCAAATCTAAACAAAATAAGTCAATCACCAAAATAAATAAATAATATTTTAGAGACTACAACGTTTTCCTTTTGAAAAATCGAATATTTTTGGTTAAGAATAATCCTGGGAAAAGAATAAAGTGTAAGCGAATGACTATTCTGATTCACATTATACTGTGTAAGTTCATTAATAATAATGGAAAAATTAACAACATTTTATGCAAAGACTAGAATTTTATGCAAACCATAAAATACCTATTTCATAATAATACCTGGTAAAGTTTTGCAGCAATTAAATTAAAAATTCAGGACCAGATCCGAGCACTCACTGATAGAAACTGACAGTACCTTCGCCAGGTTAGCAGCTAATGAAATTAGATTGACAAGTCTAGAGAAAACTTGGCTTATTAAACAAAAAACATTGAACGAGTTTGTATCATAATATTTAGCTTTGTTCGATGTGAAGTCAAATACAAAATTGTAATAATATTTTGATTAAATTTGATCAGTTACACTGATCACATCGACAGTCATACATACTACGAAAATATGTATTATCTGACCGGCATATCAAATTAGCTGCTCCAATGTATACTGACCTCTCCTTCTACGATAAGCCTCTATACAATGAAGTTCAGCTTATTAAGTATGGATGAAAGCACGGCATAGAAGTTATGCTATCTATACAGATTGATTTTTAATTCGGTTTGAGAGGGTGTAAGTAATTACTCAAATGAACAACTTTTATTATAGGATCAACCCTGAATTGTGTAAGAAAAATCAATCCATCAATATTTTTATTGTGGATCATAGGTAGGTACATAACACAGATCTTATATAATTAGATTGTGATCAGCTATGTGCCGCCCATAGGGTATAGGTACAAGAAAATAAAATTAAATACATTATTGTTACAAATCATCAAAAATACAAAAAAGAGAAAAATAACCGAAGGATTTAGGTACACGTCAGTATGTTACTGAACACATCATAACAGAAGGAGCCTGTAATGCAGCAGCTGAAAAAAAATCAGCTGAGTTTGTGCTGTAGTAAAAGAATTTTGTAATCAAAAGTACTTTGATATCAACACCCCCTTAGTACTATTAAGTATTCTGTGCTTAAAGATGCGCAGTGAATTAAAAGAGAAACCCTAGAAGAAAACTAGTGGGAAGTTTAGTAAAAGATAAACACAGAATCACGCACATTTCCGTTCCACAGCTCGATAAACAATGTACAAAAGATAATAGTGAATGTATGCATTCTGCGAAGGGAATGCAGCAACGCTCGCGAATAATGGAATTAATTAATGGCTGGCAGGCGGAAAATGCCTCGGGTGTGGTTAGACATAGAGTAACACAGTAAAACTTAATAAACACTGCGGAATATTGTACGCTTGCTGAAAAGCTTAATACCCCAAATAAAATAGCTAAACTACTTTATGTTAATAATGCTATACTTTTACATCATCATCTGCTAAGTCTTTTCTCAAGAGAACCGATCACTTTTCCGAATTGTTTTTATCCGAATTTCATTTTACCGAAATCTATTGACCGACGTCTTTTTTGCTGTTTGGCGCAGCCGTGGGGCACACAAATAATGCTTTTTATTTATTTCTGTTATACATTGAAAACTTTATTATTATTATTTTTGTGTGCACATGGTCTGTGTCAAATAAACATTTTTTCTTTCTTTCTTTCTTTCTTTCTTTGCTATAATATGCATTATTTTACATATGCATACTTATCAGACATGATAGAAGTATCATGTGTCATAAATAAGATGATATAATCATCTTATTTATGACACATGATACTTCTATCATGTCTGATAAGTATTATTTTACCGAACTATATTTCGCCGATTTACAAAATAACTTTTTGCTAATGGCCGAAGCCTCTTTTGACCTTTTTTCATTTGCCAAATGATTTATTTGCCATATTTTCACCACGCCGAAAAAACATTTTACGGAATATTATTTGATCACAAATATATAATAGCCAGTTACTTGGTAGCATTTTAAATATTAAATTAAAATAGTGTCATAAAAAGTCAATACGTTGTGCTACAAAATTTAGTGGCAGAAACGAATCGCTGCAAAACCGACTTCACGCAGTCTTGTCTACCCTACACCTAGAGTGTAATTTAAGCCCGCGTAGGCGTGGAGGGGTGGGGCTGGCACGCGAGCTGAGGAGCAGGCGGTTTGAAGGCCCGCCGCCGCGGCTGAGGCCGGCAGCAAGCCGAAGCTGCGCTGGCTTCGTGGCTTGATAATACTGAATGAAATAATACTTGTCACTTTGATAAAGTAAAAAAATACAAAACGAGAATAGTTGAAAAGTTTTAAGTGAAATGAAATTCGGTCAAATATTTTTCGAACTTATGATAGGTAACCTTTTCTCAACTAAGTTGGGCTTCCATTCTAACCGGATGCAGCTGAATACCAGTGTTTTTCATGGAGTGACTGCCTGTCTGACTTTCACAGCCCTGCAGTTACGGGGTACGCGGTACCCCTTGGTAAGACTGGTTGTCGGACTTTCTGGTTTCTGACTACTGAACGACTGCTGCAGATCTACGAATGACAGCCGGCACAAACGACTTTAATTGCTTTCCGAGTCGAGAAGGGATCTCGGTATGAAAGAGATGGTCACTTATCCGCGGACCGATCGCGGGAAGCGTACCTGAACCATAACCATTCAATCTGTACAGCGATTACTTAGCTACAAGCCTATATTTGCATACAAAACATTATTCTTTAGAGACCTTCCTATACAAAAAATAGTACGTGTTAATAAATACATATCAGATATTTCAAAGTCGGATTTTATATTAGGTATTCTTAAATATTATTATTACCTGGATGCTTCGGGTTTCACGTTCTACTCGATCGAACCCAAAAACACTGATTTCACAACATGTATCGTTTTTTTCAAAATCACAACAACCATTGAAATTAATTTTCATAGAACTATAAAGGTTTTAATTAAAATAATTTCTTAGCATCCGTCACACACATCAAGTTTTATACGGAACTGAAATGAGTCGATCAAAGGAGGGTGACTTTTTATATTATAAGTGATGACAATTGCTGTTTGATAACACTCTGTTATTTTCATTTAATATCCATGATGAGAATCCATTGTTGCGCATGGAGTTTCTATAACAATGGCGATTTGTATTTTATTGTTATGATGTCAGTCAAATTGTGCCCTGAGATCATTTCTCGTAACAGTGGCATAGTCCTACAGGTATGTACCTACAGGGTTCAGTATGTGCTAGTAATATAGTATTAGTAGTATTATATATTGTTTAAACATACAGTGTGGTGTTTCTCTACCCTTTTCTGCTATTTTATCTATCCGAGATTTTTTACTGAACAGCTTGATAATGGATAATTCTAAATTATTTTATCAATTAAATTGTTAAAATCATTAACCATTATTCAAAAATAGTCATACTAAAGATAATAAATATATACAAATCTTATAAATAATAATACAATTAATACACTCGAGAGCAATGAATCAGGGTCACGTAAAGATACCTGAATAATACGAGTAATAGAGAAGCAATTAAGCTAACATTCCAACATATTTGAGTGACCCTAATGCATTGCTCTTGAGTGCATGTACAATTAATTAAAAAAGTCTTGATTTATTGTGTCGTAACGTTTGTATTTACACTAATAAGTTAACATTGTTTTTTTCTTTTGCAGGTAAGCAGCCAAATCTGATACCTATGGTTTCGTGAGTAAGATTCGCTTTTGTTTATTTTCTAGCAAAACTCGTAAGATAGGCACGTAAAACTTGAATCGGTCTATTTGTGTAACATTTGTGATAAACAATAGTTTGCTCTTATTCCTTTAAAAAAGGGTTTACTTTAGTGTTGTAGGGTTGAGCCGAAAATTTGCATTTTGATGAATTTCAACATTTAATTAATTCGGTAAATCTGAGAATTTTCCGTCATAGAATAATTGACCTAATTGTTACGATAAACTATAAAATATCTATAAAGCTACATAGTTTGTGGATTGAGTTAGTTAACTTTTTATTCTATTCGAATAGAATAGAGTACATTTTTATTTTCTTACTACTTACATGTTGGAGTTAAATTAGTCTACAGATACAATTTTGTACTCAATTTGTAGATGTGTCAGGCCCACATGCCCTCTTAACAATTTATATATTTCAAGTATTGTACTGGAGATGTGATGTTCAAAATCACAGTAGTATCAATTAACTCATTATTATTTCATTGATTGTCTAAGGGCGGGTTGCTTGGTTGCGGTGGTACTGACCAGTTATAGTGAAAAATGGCACAAACTATCGTCAAATAAAAAAAATGGGTTATTACACAAAATCGTACAAGCACGCGCGCGTGCGCTCGTAAAAAGTTACTATTACCATAACCGACCAGTCAACGTAATTTTGTGTTGTCAAACAGCTACTTCAAACATCAAAATCATAATATTTTGATGTTTGAAGTAGCTGTTCTCAGTTGTGAATCTCTTTTTGAATAACTTTAACTGACGGATTTTTATGTCATGAAACAACCCGTTACATTTAACGTACCTACGTTAAACATCTCACGTCATAGTAACTTTTTAACCGTTCGTATGTAACGTTAACCGTCTGTTTGAAACAACCCGCCCTAATTCTTTAATGCTAATATGGTAATATTTCCTACATATATCCGTGAATATTACAAAAAAGATTTTTAGATGTAATTAGAAACTAACTTTTGGCCCCAACCAAAATCTGGTTGGGTATTTGAATTATTGTTAATATATTGTATGTTATTTATCATTGTCTGATATCTTAAAGTAAATCAAATTGTCTTTTATCATCATGCTAACAGACTTCTATAAAAAAGTTGATCAATTTTCGTATTGAAATAAACAGTATACAGATTTATTAGAGCCTAAATTCAGTACAGGTCCATAAATCCTGCTACCTCGAGACACCATTAATATTGTATGAGGGATCCACTCTGATCTTCCTTTTCAGATTAAGTTTACGCTTGACCCACAGTTTTAATATTTCATAGGGGCCTTTGAAATCATTTTCTATTGAATATTTTTTTTTTTATTCAACTAACGCTAAGTGTAAAAGTTGTACTCTTGTCATCTCGTATTAACTACTACTATTACTTACTGTTCATTCATATATTACACGTAATCATAGTCCTGCCTTGATCAAAACAAAAAACAAAATACACGTTCAGGATAAGTCTTTATTTGCTCAGAACGTAGGGACATAAAAATATGTTGTTACAATCCATAAAAATCCTTGAACATTCTGCCTTAAGGGCGCGTATTCGATTTAGCGCAACTCAAAATCTAAACTATTGCTAGAACGGCACAGTAGCATTGACACACAATAGTCAACAATGGTCTGTTTGTGTGCATTAGCAAAAAAAAAACGCACGAAATAAGCACGAATCATTGAAATTGACGAAAAACGACAGCGCGCGAGGTTTTACAGTGCTTTTTAAAATAATTGTCTGAAATAAATGAGTTTGTACAAGGAACTGACAAAAATTGTGTATATTGAGCATAACCTTTTTTTTCATAAAATCAATAGTTACAGATATAAGTTATGTTTTTATTCGAAAAAAAATTGTTGAAGTGAATCGATTTTGTACTTTCAATATCTAATAGTAATATTTTCGTAATCTTGGCTCTGTAATGTACTTTGCGACTGTATATCCAATTTATTGTAAAAACGCATAGGTAAAACATAATATTTTAGCATACTGTAACGGTTGTATTCATCCTGATAGTTAACTCTGACGTCTATTTTCTTAAAACGCTATGAAAGGATTGTCTTCGCTTTAAAAATTGGTAATTAAAAATTATACTTTTACTCTGTAGTTCCCTAAATCAAGACTTAATTTTTCTTAACTGTAATCTGCTCACATCATTACGATATTGCTCTGGTTAAAACGCGAAAACATGAAGTTTTTGTCACGAATCGAATACACCTCTTAACATGACATCTTTATACATTTAGGTGATAAGAAATAATTTATAAACGTTTGCCGGGTCAGCTAGTTCTTAGTCATCTTTATAAAACAAAGGTAACCAACATTCAGATTTCTTCGCAATTGAAGGTCATTGTTGCAAAAACCATTTCCAAGCACAATTTTTTTTTGTGTTAAAATAACTTAATATCTGGTAAGTACCTATAATTATTGTACAGAAAAAAAAATTAAGTATTACACGATATTAGATAGTTATGTTATAATTTAGAGAGCTAGCTACCATTGTAAAAGAACATTACATCATTATGATCATCATCATCAGCCGGAATACGTTCACTGTAACAGTGAACGTATTATTATATGACGTATTTTGTTCAACAGTTGAACAAAAGCCTCCCTCATAGAAAGCCACAACGGGCGGCAACCTGCCGATTACCGACGACCTTGACGAGCAATATAGCAAAACCAAAAAACAAACTGACCTACTACTACACCTGAAGTCTTAATCAAAGTTTAATATCACGTAACATTTCATCACAGTAGGTAGGTACGTCTAGTTGATATAACGAAATACCAGTGCAGTCACATTTTACGACGGGCGGGAAAGTTTATCGCGTCACAATATAAAAGCTCCACGATATTGCAACTTTGAAATTCTTTAAGAATTTTGGTTTGCGTCAAGACATTGTATTTCTACGAAATTAATAAGAGCAGGATATATAACATTTTTTTGTCAAATAAACAAATCTTTTAAATACACTTTCTTGAATGTAACTTTTATCCAAAATCCGGATTAACAAAATTCAAATTCATAAATCCCACTGACATTCACATATTAGGTATTTAGATGCCACAGAAAGCGCGTAAAAACCTTCGTCCCCATATCGTAGGTCTTTGACAGTCGTTATGGGTAGTCAGAAGCCGGAAAGGGTGACAACTCCATGTTAAACACTGGTATTCAGCTGCATCCAACATAATATTAACTAGTGACCGGACTCGGCTTCGCATCGCGGTCTATAGCCTTCCTCGATAAATGGACTATCTAACACTAAAATAATTTTTCAATTCAAACCAGCAGATCCTGAGATTAGCGCGTTCAACCAAACAAACAAACAAACTCTTCAGCTTTATAATATTACTAGCGATCCGACCCGGCTTCGCACGGGCCTATAGCCTTCCTCGATAAATGGACTATCCAACAGAAAAAGAATTTTTCAATTCGAACCAGTAGATCCTGAGATTAGCGCGTTCAACCAAACAAACAAACAAACAAACTCTTCAGCTTTATAATATTAGTATAGATATAGTACTAGCGACCCGACCCGGCTTCGCATGGGCCTATAACCTTCCTCGATAAATGGAATATCCAACACAAAAAGATTTTTCAATTCGAACCAGTAGATCCAGAGATTAGCGCGTTCAACCAAACAAACAAACAAACAAACTCTTCAGCTTTATAATATTAGTATAGATATAGTACTAGCGACCCGACCCGGCTTCGCATGGGCCTATAACCTTCCTCGATAAATGGAATATCCAACACAAAAAGATTTTTCAATTCGAACCAGTAGATCCTGAGATTAGCGCGTTCAACCAAACAAACAAACTCTTCAGCTTTATAATATTAGTATAGATATAGTACTAGCGACCCGACCCGGCTTCGCATGGGCCTATAACCTTCCTCGATAAATGGAATATCCAACACAAAAAGATTTTTCAATTCGAACCAGTAGATCCTGAGATTAGCGCGTTCAACCAAACAAACAAACTCTTCAGCTTTATAATATTAGTATAGATATAGTACTAGCGACCCGACCCGGCTTCGCATGGGCCTATAACCTTCCTCGATAAATGGAATATCCAACACAAAAAGATTTTTCAATTCGAACCAGTAGATCCTGAGATTAGCGCGTTCAAACAAACTCTTCAGCTTTATAATATTAAGTATAGATATTATAGTATAGATTACGTCCAGTTTATGCAATTCTATAGCAAAGATTTACCATTAAGAGTTGAACAGAAGTTTTGTTAGCTACACGATGTATTTAAGATAATTATTTATCGATCGTGTTCCGATTTCAAATAATCCTATTACTACTTCTACTATTTATAAACGGGAAAGTTTGTGATGATGATTTTTTATATTTTTGGGGCTTTTATTCTCGTAATAACATGTCAGCCCCGTTAAGTCACATTTCAGTTACACAACATTATATAACAATCAGAGATATAAGTAACAGGACCTCACTGATGCGTGAACATCTTAAATAAAGTGGCAGCTGCAAATGCTATGGAATTTGCTATAACTGATGTAAATATACCAACATGCATCATATTAAATCTAAATTCACGCACCAGAAATTCCCTGCTGACTGCATATTTTTGACAATCAAAAAATTATTATAAATTTACTTTGATAGATTTTTAACTTGATTACAAAAGGATAAGGTTTGAAGTGCTGGCGTCTGTACATCATCCAACACCCCACATACTTCTGAACTTGTAGACGAGCACTGTCAAATAGTGATTGGTCAACTCTTAACTGTCGTGTTGCTAGATTACCTTCATTGTTTTCCCATATAGATGCAACAAGAATAATGTAACAGTATTATGAAAAACTTGATTTAAAAGTGTCCGTGGAGTTTCTTACTCGTTCCTCTCCATATAGACCTACCTACGTTTCAGAATGAGCAGCTAGCTTCAACTTTCAAATTAACTCACCCACTCCTTGACAATTCAAAAGTGCCTATAAATGGTATAATTGAAATAAAGCTTTGACTTTGACAATATTGATGAATAACAAAAACATCCTAAGATCCAATAACCCTGTACAGGAAAAACACGCTCATTTCACACGATGCTCATTTCCTTCCAGTTAACCCCTCATCTCGGTAAGATTCCTTCCGACACACTTGAGAGCACGGAAGGGTTAACAAGTGGGAAATAATTACTTAGCCCATGTGACCTTGGGATGTATTAAGTTACCATGCTTGTTCCACATAGATGTTTGTTAAGAAATGGAGGAGGTAATACTATTTACTTATTGTAATAGGAGTCTTATCTCATATAACTTGTACCTACATGGTGAAAGGAATATCGTGTTCTGTCTTTTATTTTTCTTTTTTTTTCCCTCTTAAACAAGTTCTAATGGAATATTGTGTAAAATGGCCAATTTTCTATATGCACATCACTTTGAAGGGTCACTTCTAAGATACAGGTCCTTGTACCTAGTTTATAAGACAGGGTATTTTTCACTCTGGAACACTAGCTTAAGCCATTTTTAGATAATATTGTAATTGTAAATGCATTTATGGAGAAAAAAAGAAGATATATCGCGGTTCAAACTTTTACCTTTAGTTGAATTTAGTACATGATTCTATACTCCCAAACCGCGAAAAGTGGCTCGTGGCTAAGTAAAAGTCGTTTGGCTCAATGGGTTAAGGTTAAACTACGCTTGCTGCGGTCGGTCCGCCGATGGGTGATCATCCATTTTACACCGAGACCCTACGTGCTTCGGTAAGCACGTAAAGTCGTTGATCCCGGCTGTCATTCGTCGATCTTTGACAGTCGTTATAGGATGCTCATCTTCTTTTTAAGGAATTATCAGAACGGTTGGTGACACTTCCCGTGATCCAATACTAGTTTTTACTTTGGTCAGAGGTTAAGCAGCTATACAACGTGGCAATACCGTCAGTCTATTAGGCACATTTCCGAATGACGGCAATGTGGAGGAATTTATTGATGTCTTATTGTAGGTATAAATGTTGTAGGTTAATAGTTATCTGGGGGCACGGTAGTGCCCCCGCCAAGACGAGCAAAGCGAAGCACAAGGGCACTACCTACCTTTTCTCGAAGCATTTCGTCATTTTTTTGCACCCTCATAACTTGGGTTTGGAATATACCAGATCAACAAAATTCTCGAGATATGATGTCAACAGTGGACTTATTAATCATAATTATAAAGTTTCAATTGAATAGTTTTCTTTAGATTTTATTGATATCTAAAAATACCCGATTTTGTCACTGACTTACTCACTGATGATCATCAAAGTTCTAAGGCACTTCCTGAATTCCTAGAAAGCTGAAATTTAGTATGTAAGCTAGTATTGGTACACAAACAACATAAAAATTATAAAACAAGAAAAATTGAGCAAAAAAAATGGTCATAAGCAACTACAAAACGAAGTGAAATCCCACTAAAAACATTTTCATGTAAAGTGTTGCCAAGACGAGACCTTTTCTGTTATACAATAGTTCTTAGATCTCATGTAGAGCCAAGCTTCTAACTCTACACGCCAAACTATACAAGCCCTAACTTCGCAAATTCTACATTTTAGTCAAAATACGAACAAATAAGAACTATTGTATAACAGAAAAGGTCTCGTCTTGGCAACACTTTACATGAAAATGTTTTTAGTGGGATAGGTTTTTCTTTTTTATTATTCATGAATGTTGTCGATACTCATAAATGAATTATTCAATAAAACATACTATGAACACTATTCATGTTATAAAGCAGAAGAGTTTGTTTGTCCTTCTGTTTAAACGCCTACTACTGATTCGATTCAGAAAATTCTTTCGCTAACTGGAACCAACGTTATCCCTGGGTGATATAAGTTTTATTAAAATAAAAACACAGTTTTCGTAAGAACATTCGCGTAGTCAATGTCGCGAGTAAAAGCGTGTGTCTAATATAATTATGTTTATTCTCTCACTGCTGAGCTAAAGACTGTCCTTTTTCCACACCTATTAACCTTTGAATGCAGACCAGTCCTTTCAGTAGAAATCAAGCTCGTTCACGTCGTGGCATTATTAAAATACGGTCAGCTTACATTTGAGCTACTAATGCCCGTCTTCACTAAACATAAATATCAACTAAGTTAGTGCCAAACTCTCTAGAACGCACTTAGCATTAAAATGTGTTGCACCAAACTTAAGCGGCTGCCTCATTGCTATCAGATTGATTTATTATTGACTTGGTTTAAGAGTTCATTGAATGTATGGCAGATGGGTATTGTCTTTAATTTATCAACCAATGAAGCAGGTTTGAAACGGAATAAAATATTTTCATCAAGATTGAAAATTTACAGACCGGGCCATACATTTCTGCATTTTTGTACTAAGTATGAAAAACAACTAGGTATAGATACACTAAACTGTACTCAAATAAATGTTTCTTTGAAATATTATAGAGTATTGTTCTTGGTTTATTCACGTAGAGTCTACGTGAACAAACCAAGAACAATAGCCCAGTTAAAGGATATTATTCGTCAAGAAATGGGTAACATACCCAGCGCTCTGTGTCGAAAATTTTACAGCCAGGTTCCAGGGATGCGAGATATCGGCCACGTGGACGATATTATTTCATGTAAAAAATACTTTCTTTAGTATTCTTTATTATGGTACAAAAAGCTTGGAAACGCAATAACATAATTTATATTTTCAGACACGTGTGACTCCAATTTCCCAAAAGAAAAATGTATGTGATGACAGTGCATCACATACATTTTTCTTAGCTTCTGTGATTGGTTGTTGATAATCACAGTCAACCAATGACAACAGGTTACGCGCTAATGATTCTCCACATTTATTATTTGCTACTGGAACCGAGGGTAAGACTACACTCAGGCGCAAAATTGACAGCAGCGGCTTCTACACAATTACGACCCTAAGTACCTCGTGAATTAAGCCTGCAATATCAAGTTCATTCTCTATCTTTTTAATTTTTCCAATTGAACATGAATCTTATTCTTTAGTAATAAAGTTGTAAAACTATCAAAGAAATTTGACAGAGCCTCTGTACATTCTCTAATATAGTGGGTTATATGCAATGTACATGGTAGTCAACTTTTCTTTTTACTTTGACTTTGACTTTAGTATGGAGTTTCTTGCCCATTATTTTCCATTCGAAAATACCATTTGAGAGGGCCACCAGATATTTTTATGTGACATCCAAAAGTGGCTTTTCTAATTGAAATGATTTGACTTTGACTTTAAACAAATAGAAGGACCCAGGTTTAAATTCTTTCGGTCTAACTCAGTTTACAGTTAGTTAACTACCTATACGTTGTTCTCAAGGTTCATTTCCTTAACCTATGTACTAAATCTTGATGGTAGAGGAAATTAATGGGCCGTTTAAATGTAATGATGTTTGTCCACGTCACGTTTCAGCATTAGATCTTATGATTATTTGTCTATTGTTATGACTTTGTTTACAAAGAGGATGGCACAAGATCTCAGCGTCACCAGACCTTAGTCTATGATTTTTTTAGGAAAGATAAAGGAATATGTCGGTGAAAAGATATAGCTATGCAGGTCATCGAAATAGGTTGAAGTTTACTCAAAAATCGATGGATGTTTTCGAATGAAATTTAATTAAATCATTGAAATGTTTATTCTCTATTAATTTTATTTTATTTTATTCAAAAACATCCATCGGTTTGTATGTAAACTTTAACTATATCTGACGACCCTGCATACCTATCTCCTTTGCTGACTGTACCTGCTGGCTTTTTTCTTTTTTTCTAAAGTATCTTTCAAATGAGACCGCCGATTTTCTGTTTTCTGTGTGTTTTCTGAAGATACTGCGATCACAGTTTAGAAGTGAGTTTCTGCGATCACAGTTTATGAGCGAATTAAATTCAGTTAGATCGACTGCCACGTTTACACACATTATAATGAAAATGTAAAACAATTTACGATACTTAAAAGAGTATGAACATTTTCACATACCTATGTAATATTTTATCACATGGGTACATACGAAAACTTTAATACGAGTATTCTTTGTAATTATTTCGAAAGGTAGAGGTCGCTCATGAATGTAACAATTTCAAACTTTTTTTTTAAATACACAACATTATTATAAAATAAGTATTTAATTCTGCACATTTATTTACTCCCATTAATTTTTTTGAAGAATTTCGTTTTTAACCAGATCGTTAATTCCATATAAACGTAATCTGAGGGGCACGATAAATCCTCTCTGCCAAACGAAGATTTTTTTCGGAAATTCTGCGTATAAAAATTTAATTTATCGTACCCTTTTATACGGTACGAAAAAAATCCATTTCTCCCCCTTGGGGCAAATTTGCGGGCGATTTCACAAAGAAAGTTCTACCATCGATAATATTGCGATAAAATAATAAATTGTCTAATGTCTTTTCGACCCTTTTGTATTTTTAGGCCTTCATCTTCACAGGTCTTCGAACAAATTGGATTAGCTATGTAATGTGCTTTGTGACTCCTAAAAAAACCCTTTCAAGTTTTTCGAAAAGTTGATATAATTTGGGTTTGGTAAAGCGGTTTAGGACGTTAAAGATGACTTGTACGAGTACTTTGTTAAAATGCTTAGTTAGAGTGAAAGTCTTTTGAACGGATTTATCTAAAACAAATATTTTTATTAAATAAAAGACATGAAATATTTTCTTGTGGTCTCATTCACTTCAACGTCGGCTTTTCTTACAGACGAACGTCCCAAAGTATTGAAGTTTATATAAAAATGTATAGTGCCGTAAGAATATCCCGTCAACGCTTCGCCGAAGGGATGTTTACCTACGGATTTTCAAGCCCTCATTAAGAAGACGATTTCTGACTCTTTTGTCTCATGGTGACATTAGTAAAGAGATTTGCATCGAAACTGGAGATACAACACTTGGAGAAAGCCTTGATGTATTTTTAATTCTTTCTGAAAAATTATGTACAAGAATAAAATACTACTAGTTATTTTGCTGATTTTAATAATACTTATAATAAGATCAAAACAAAAAGCTCGCTAATGCTCATCTAATTTAAAATCACTTTGTAGAAAGAAAAACTATTTTCCAAAACTATTTTTGTTTGCCTGAAGTGTATCAACAACCTCTTCTCGAACATTTTGCCCTGTAGGCATCTAGGTAAGAGTGTTATTTTCCAGAAAAGTAAAGTCAAACGAGACTGAAATATTTATATAGTATACTTACAACATCACCTCTTAATTTGTCTAAGCCTTCAAAGTAAAACGCAGCAACTTTCTCGCAAGAAATAGCCGAAACAAGAACAACAGACCGAATTTCCTATGCGAAATTTGAAGCAAATGGTCACGTAATCAGAAAAGCTCGGCAAGCCTCTGAAGCTATTAAGAGAAACAAGATATCACGTCGCTAAGTGCACTCCTGACGCAGACGTTTACGTCGACGCCGACGTCAGCCTTACATACCTAAAGCTTTCAAGAGCGGGTGCCCAAATAAAAATGAAGAAGATTTAAAGGCATATTGTTAGGCAAAATTGGGTTATATTTGCAAATATAACCCAATTTTGACACAATATTTTTCTAGCTTGTCGTTGACACAGAATTTTGGCTTTGACCTTAAATAACCGGTCGTAGCAAAATTATTTTCATGTTTTCTAATAGGTTTGCAAAACATATCTAGGTGTCAATTTACGTCATCGATGGTTTTTTTTTACTTATAGTGCTCGGACCCAGTTAGTAGGCCTCGTTGAATTACGTGGATACAGTCGAAACTCATCTAGACTAATTCTGGACTTGAAATAAAGTCCTCAACCGGCGGAAAATATTATTTGCTTCCAGCACAATAAGCCTAAATATGTAAAATTTACATAGGATTTGGCCGGTAACAGATATAATACATAGGAAAATACTAACTTCTATACTTTATTATTTACTAATAATAATAACATGTTAACATAAGTTTTAAGTTATAAAACATGTATGTTTAGGTTTAGGTTAAGGTATTTATCGATGGAATAATGGAATTATTATTACTATAAGAAAAAATATCGTTCTAACAAACGTTATTTTAATGCTAGCAATAATAGTTAAATAATAATAGTTATATACACTAAACATTAAAAAAGAATCATCGAAATAGAACTACACTGTAAAAAGTTATACGTGGAAACATTGAAAAAAAGTATAACCTCCTTTTTATGAAGTTGGTTAAAAATGCATGTATTTCATAACTTAAAAACTATAGTTATTTGACTGCTTTTAGTTTAATCCTATAATAAATGGAGCAACACAATCACGAACAGCAGAAACTAGTTGATAACAATGGACGCTTTTCAATGAAAAGTTCTTGACAGCGGAGTCGATCCTGACTGTAGACCGAGAAACTTTGCATTGTTTGAGGATCAGTTTACGTCATTGTAGAAGAAAACGGCTTTAATTTCAGTAAGTTGAATACCTACAATTGGATTTGCAATTATTTTTGCCACGTTCCATCCAATGAATAAGTTAAACTTTTGATTAGAGCTTAAAGGTGGGAATGGAGTAGGTGGACCTTTAAAATAATGCTGTAACATTGCCGTCATGCTCAACTACATTCTAAAAAGTTAAATTATTGCCGCTGATAATTGTTTTTTGAAACAGAGATAGCCGACTTGCTTTTAGTAATACCATAGACAGCAAAGTCATTTCTCAGCGGTAATAATTTAACTCAAAGTCAAAGTCAAATCATTTATTTCAATTAGACCATTAAAAAGGCACTTTTGAACGTCATAATAAAAAATATAAAGTTGATTCTAGTGAACTTTTAAGAAAGTAGGCAGTGTTGAGCATTACGGCAATGTTACAGCATTTTACCGGTATACATTTTCATTTCGTTTTGTCCTAAATACCTAAATAGTTTTCTTTCTATGTAGATATCTGGTGTGAATGAAACTTATGAATCTGCACAACTTGCACCGGGTCACTAATTAAATCATGCGTGAAAACAAAGCTTAATTGGAATCCCCCAACCATAGCACAGTAAGATAATATATATCTTTACTGTGACCATAGGCTCCCAAACAGTTGGATACTCCCCACTTTCAGTGAGTGAGAGGGGGTGAGGGGGCTTTAAAAATAAATTGTATGTTGAATAAAATTAACGTCCTTGATTTTGGAAAGAAAAACATTTTGATGCCAGTGACAACTCTGAAGTTGCCATATTGGGTACGTTGTTTACTTGCGCCCAATTCAGCGTACGCTGCATACGTCATCGGTTTCTTGTAGTTACCTTTCCAGCTTTACAGGAGTGGTAGTCATTTTAGTAGAAAGTTGGGGGAGGAGCATAAGGAATAAACTTGGGAACCCTTGCCCCAGACCCTACGATTCCCTGCATACTACATTTATTTCCTTTTAATTTAGCTGAATATTTTAAAGTAAGAGTTACGCTACGTCACTTGTGACTTTGTGCTTTTAATGTACAATCCACAACGTTTCCATAGATTACTCTTGTACATTATTAATAAGGTATAACTACAATTACACTTAAATAATATGTTAAATAATTAGCTTACGTACTAATCAAATGTATTATCTATGTACTCTTTATGTGTATTATCTCTATATGTAGGAGCTCGTGGCTAAGTTAAAGCCGGACAGATCGATCGGACAAAGGTTAAGCTACGCTAGCCGCGGTCAGTCTGAGGATGGGTGACCCTTTCATACGAGTTCCCTCCGTGCCTCGGAAATCACGTAAAGCCGTTGGTCGTCAGAAGCCAGAAAGTCTGACAACCAGTCTTACCAAGGGGTATCGTGTTACCCAGTAACTGGGTTGTGGAGGTCCGATAGGCAGTCGCTCCATGTAAAACACTGGTATTCAGCTGCATCCGGTTAGACTGGAAGCCGACCCCAACATAGTTGGGAAAATGTTAAGCAGATGATGATGACTCTCTATGTGTATTCGTAAAATTCCGTACTAGCTTTTGCTTTCACCTGATGTCCTTATCTAGATACCAAGACAGTTGCCAATTTGAATACAATCGGATCAAACATTTTAAAGTCATGAGGTAACAAATAAAAAGCGTTACTTTCACATTGGGGACGACGATACATCAAAAATTAAATTACAGTTCATAAGAATTTATTATATACAAAGCTTAGAAATAAATATAAACACATAATATGTACAATGCTCACAGGGCATCAAAAAACTCGTCCGCATCGCTCTCAATGGGACAAGTGCCCAAAAGGCTAGCAGCATTACCACGTTGAATGGCAATGCTGCTAGCCTTTCACATTTATAATGATAGTGTGAATAATTACTATTCAGTAACTCATCAAGCAACCGTTGAACGGGCGTCAGACTTCTGTTCAGGCTAACTTTTCAATTATTTTAATTGGAAATTAGAAGCCCTTGAAGACGAAAACATCAATCTATAAATTCATGAAGTTTGTAATTAGATATTACGGACAAATTACGTAATGCTTAGTAGGTATTTCAAGTGTTAATTAACGTAACGTTTTGCATATATAGTATGGTAAACTATTCAAATGTGTCCATAGAAAACTGAGCTAAATGCTATGAAAATGTCTTTTTGCAACTAAAAACAATCAAAGTATTGCCCGCGACTTCGTCCGCGTTTCTTACGAAGCATACGTACTTCCTATTAGCGAAACATTTTTTTAAATCAGATCAGAATGTGAATAAATTCCCGTTCAAACAAAAATGCCGGTCAAGTGAGAGTCAGACTCGTGCACCGAGGGGTCCGTTCAAATTTGTAGTTATGTAAATAGTTCGTTTATCACGGGAGACATGACATTGCAGCTTGCCTTCATGAATCTAGGTCAACGGGAAGAACTCTGAAGGTTTTCCCTTACAAGTATCAAAACATGTGGCGTAATCGACCATATCTTTTGATTGCGTTGACTTTTAAGTTGTTTTTTTTCATGACTCCAAGGGGTTGCAGACTTTAGTTTTTGATATTAATTACGGCTTGATAACCCTATTTAAGACACTTTTTCTCAGAAAGGGTCTTGACAGACGGACAGATAGATGGACAACGAAGTGACCCTAATAAGGTTCCGTTTTTACTTTTAAGGTTAAAATAATCGAAATCCATATAAAAGTCACATAGGCACTAAAATTCAAACTCTCTAAAGACAAAAACTAAACTATATTCTCCAAAGCAACCACGCGATTCCTTCACGATTGCCTTAAATAACGTCTAATGACTCCCCCGCACACGAAGGAAGGGTACTAACGCAGTCAAACCGATATTTGCATGTCGGCAAACTTCCATAGGAGTCGCAATGCGGGAATTACTGGGCAACCAGTATTTGCTGGTTGTGGAATAATATACTAGGACTACATGAAGCGCCGCTCACACTGAACTGCAATGAAGGGTTGTTTCAGCTTAGATACTAGGGAAATTATAAAACACTTTCTTAGGATTTTAAGACACGTCAAAATTTCTCTCATTTTAGATATTTGATGCTGATAACAACGGATTGTTTTTTCTGGATAATACGGTAAACATTGCATTTGTTTGATGGAATTAATTGAACTGTTAAGAGATTATGGATATGGGCTCATTTTGGCAAAACTAATTCAAAATAAATGTATTCTAGTTGCTTTTATTTCGCTCCCATCAAGAATATTGGAATGTCTCCTACAAATATGCTTATCTGAACATCAGTATCCCAAAATGATATTTTTAATTAAATTTAACTTCAACTTGTATATTCTGAGCGCTAGTACTTAGTTCTGGATTTTAATGCGTAAAGAAACTCCGAGCATAGCTCTCTCCATCAGCTCACTCCATGGCCTAGCCATAGAGAGCTTATCATTAAAAAAATTGAGCTTCTTTAACGGAGCAGATTTTTACTGACCGGCTGATATATTTTTAGCGTAATAAAAAGCTCTTTATGTCCAAACGCTTTTTCACAGTGGCACCTCCATTGCGAATAAGCATTTGGACATAACATATGCGCAAAAGTAAAAAAAAAATCACTATTGTAATAAAATTTAAATGTTTCGTGGATTCATTTAGTTATTCGTCGAGTCCAAATTCTTCACGTTAGTTTAAATAGTAGCAATTATAATATTTCCGTGTAGCAGGAACCTATAATTAGTTTTGCACATTGGAATTGTTTTTAGTTTTCTTCAAAAAAATTAAAAGGAGGAAAGAAATATTGCATTCAGACATGAACCACTGCGGCATTTAGAGCAGGTTGGATTTCCTCGTAAGTAACATTAAAAGCTTTGAATTTGATTTGTAATTCATATTCATGTAAAACGTACCTACTACTTACATGTGTAGGGTTGCCATACTTGGCAAGCCTCGTGTCGGGACGCAAAAAGAAAAATATGTACAGGGTGTTGCAAAGCCGTAAAGCGGAGCTAGTATAGACTATTTATAACCATTTGAACCGAACTTGTCTCAGACGAACGTGTGTCAATTTTTTTTTTCTAGCAAAATTTTAATGATTTTTGATAACAAGACCCAAAATATTGCAGTTAAGTAGTTGCCACATCCACGTTTTCTAAATTTTTGTGAAACAAATTCAGATTTGATTGCAGAAATAGGAAATAAACCCTGATCGGGCTTATAAAAAAATATTTGTAGTCTCTCTTCAGCGTTAAAATAGATCGGCCGAGTAGAATCTGGCGCGCGTATTTGAATTGCTGTGACCGTGCGAAAGATCGGGACGTAATAGTGCTTTGTCGGGACGTCGGGACCTAGGCCCCAATGACGGTGACAGTCCCGATATATCGGGACTAATGGCAACCCAATACATGTGTATAGTTTAGGAGCTCGTGGCTAAGTAAATTGGTTCATGGATATGAGACCATCCATTTCATACCGACACCCCTCCGTGCCCATTCCGTTCAATCAGTTAAGAAGTTGGTTAAAAGACTACACACAAACAGCGGAGAAATGATGGACCTCGACACCAGGGTGCAGGCAATCCAAGGAGGCTATGCCATCCCTGGATACAAAGGTGACCAAGCGCCTTCTGCACCTGGACAGAGATAGTTTGCGACTGGTGATGGCGGGGACAATCACCGGACACTGCTCACTGAACAAACACTTTCACACCTTAGGTATCATTGATAGTTCTCTGTGCAGAGCCTACATGGAGGCGGAAAAATCGGTGGCGCATGTACTCCTTGAGTGCACTGGCGTCACCCAGATCCGTAGGGAAACCAAACTCCCTTGCGGACGCCCTGAGAAGACTGATCTACTTCTGGAGGGAGGTGGGCTGGTTGGAGTAATCTGCCACCATGGCTCACGTACAATAGTCCATTTTTTTAAGGACTAAGTGTGGAAATCAAACCCCCCTAACATAGAACAAAGACCCCTCCGTTTCGGCAAGCACGTAAAGAAACAGCTTTACGTGCTTGCCGAGGCAAGGCGAAGTCTAGCTGTATATCTTTTTTCAGCCGTGACCAACGTGTCGGGGTTGTGATTCACATACCTTACCTGGTATGAGTACTTAGTCAGAGGCCAGAAAGTTTCATGTTAAACACTGGTATTTAGCTGCATCCGGTTAGACTGAAAGCCGACCTCAACATACTTGGGAGAAAGACTAGGCAGATGATGAGTTATAAAAATTTAAACTTGTTTTCGTAAACAACAGTTGGAACTTTGAACTTCAATACATATCTACTATACATATAAAATGCTTTGTCCTGAATGACTGACTGATGAATCAACCCACAGCCTAAACCGCTGATCGTAGAGACCTAAAACTCTTTGTATGGCGTAGGCATACAAAGAAATCTACCCCTAAGGGGGTGAAAAACGGGGGCAAAGTTTGTATAGAACAACGTGATTCCTTGGTCCAATCTACTTCAAATTTTGCATAAAAATTCTTTAACAAAATTGATGGAAGACGTGTTTCGTATTTAATTAAACGAAACGTGAGTATTGTTACACATTATAGATTGAGAACAACGGATTAACCGCGCGGGCGGTGCGGTGTCCGCAGGAACGCGACGGGCGGTGTGTCATCCTGTGGAACTCCTTGAAAAAGGTGGCCGTATGCCATCGAAACTAGTCGGACGAACCCGACAACACAGTGAGTTAATCCGTTGTTCTCAATCTATAATGTGTTTCGTATTTTATAAAAACTCATCGCCTTACAGGGTTAAAAAGGGGTACAAAGTTATTTTGTTGGTGATTTGCATCAAAGTTGATATCAATACAGTCTAAGGACTGTATTTATATCAACATTGTACTTTTGATTTAAATTATATTTTATTTTGACACAATCATGTCATGTTCGAAAACTCAACTCAAAAAGAAACATTATTAAATTAGCTGTACATGTAATTTTAAAAACATTAAATTAAAGGATTATAAATTATTTCGTTAAAATAGTGTGACGGTTTAATAGATATAAATAGTTACACCTACCCCCCAAAGTTTCTTGCTACTACACCAAGCTGTACACTGTCTGTCAGTGACATTTATAATCGCTATTGAGTACTCAAGTAGTAATTGTTTACGACTTCTACGCAAACGAAGTCGCGGGCATAAGCTAGTATATTATATCATAAGCGAAACGTTCACAGGTATGGTCTAAATTCTAGAACACGTAACTTTTGGTTTCGTTAAATGACTTTTTACACCTACTATAACATTTGTACCTAAGTATTTGTACCATTCCGTAAAAAAATTTGCATCACCCTATTTGTCACCATGTCATTTTTACCTCACTCACAGGCTCATATTTTATGAGAAAAACATTTCAACTCTCATTCGAACATGACACGTACCTAAATCCAGTAGATTAACTTAACACCTATCAAAAAGCCTTCACAGAAAATATTTAGCCCCTTTTTGTGTCGTTGACAGGTTATCTCGTCGAGTGCGAAATCCGAACATTGATCCGCGTAGAGTAAAAAGTCGCTTAGGTACAATTTTATTAAGTCACGTGATACAGATGTTTTGAGATCGAAAAGATTAAAAACAAACAAAAATTTCCTTAAGTATTGCAGTTGCAGTCACTCGTACCGGCTGGTTAATCTTTTCAAAAGAAGAAGTACCTGTATATTATTTCATATGCCGACATAAACTCATTTGATTCTGGCCTGGTGACGTCACTGGCGGGGGCAGCGTTATCGTTGAACAAAAAATTACAGATCGTATCAATTTCCATAGTAATATTAATAATCATATTCTTTATTGTTCAGAAAAAGAAGTTTTTCGTCTTGGACCCTTTTACCGCCGCCGGTCGGTTCTAGCTTTTTTGACCGCGATCTAGAACGGAACCCTGCCACCGTCGACGACGCGACGGTTTGAATAAAACATGGCGGCGCGGTGGTACTTGTCCGCAAAATAGTCATTGATGGAATATGGAGTGGGTGTGCACATGATAGATGTAAAATTGATGCGATTTATGTACGCTCCCGTATTGTGTTGTAAACAAGCATGTTGTATTGTAGGACATAGGTAGAACAGTGTTAAACTATGTTTACTTTTAGGTGTAATACAAAAAAGATGTCCAGGGAAGCGCCTGACATAAATCACCATCATCTGCCTAGTATTTTCCCAACTATGTTGGGGTCGGTTTTCAATCTAACCGTTTTACAAGGGGTTACTGCCTATCTTACCTCTATAACCCAATAGCTGAGTAACACGATACTCCTTGATAAAACTGGTTGTCACATTTTCTGGGATTTGACTTTACCTACAGCGACGTTCGAGCAGAGATACGGCGAAGCGTCACCGCTATAGATATGGTTGAAGTTCCACGGTCTCGAACCAAGCGATTTGGTTCCACATTTATTGTGCGAACTGCCAGACTGTGGAATTCACTCCTCTCTGTTCCCTGATAAGTATAATCTGGGTATCTTCAAGACACGAGTGTTGTTGAACCAGTTCATCCTAGGCAAGCGCGTTCCACTTTAGGCCGCATCATCACATAAGATCAGGTGAATTGCGGTCAAACGTAAGCCTATTTGAATATAAAAAAGCGACCGCTTTCATTCAAGCTATCTTCATACCAAATTTCATCAAAATCGGTTCAGCCGTTTCATCGTGAAAGCGTAACAGAAAGAGTTACTTTCGTATTTATAATATTAGTATGGATATACTAATATAGTATATAGTATGAATATGAATTAGTATATTAGTATAGTATGGATATGGATTAACCTAGATACGTAGGCTGTACTGGTGGTAAATGTAAAAAAGCATTATAAACTTGTGACATTAACAATGAAAAACCCGCAAAGTGTGAGTCGAACTCGCGCACCGAGAGTTCCGTATGTATAATTATTTTTTCCATTTCCAAAGTTCCATTTTGTTTTTTGGGCGCATAACTAGGTTTGTTTGTATGTCCTAGATAACTGTGCTAGTTAGAAACATCATTTTATTTTTAGTGTAGTTTTTAATTACATAAATCTTCGCAAATTATTTCTCTTCGCTAACTCCGAAGTTCTGGGAATGTTATTTTTACTCGTAAATTTAAAACAAGTTCATAATTATGTGGTATAAAAATATAAATATGTTTTAAAATGTGAAAATAAAGTCCTTTCATAATATTATAATTCAACATCCTATGTCGGCTTCTGTTCTAATAAAAAATAACAATATTATTTTAATTATTTTACCTGAAATTGATGTTGAACTCTATTACAAATTATACTAAACCAGTCAAGTGTCTAAGGAGAATCCTTAAAAGCATTTAGTCCTATTCTTTAAATCGGAAGCTTCAGAAGCTGCTGTAAAAAGCAGCTGTGACAGATAGACAGACAGACGAAGTCGCATAATAAAGGTTCCTTTTTTCAATTTTGGTACGGTACCCTAAAAAGCTGAAATAAGCCAAAATTCGCAGAATATCATACATTTAAATTTAATTTATTTCAACACTAAGCTGATTGTTCAAATTGGCAGCCTAGAACTTTCCATAGCTCTCAGGAAAATTCCAATAATTATTTTCTATTTTCAGCTACACAATTCGAGCGCCCAATCCAGTTGCCATAATTACTTAACGTCGTTGATAGCTCCAGGCAGAATTTAAATTAAATAAACATTACTTCTTACATTTCTGTACTTTCTGAGATCGTAACAATTACTAACTTTTCACTACAATAGAAGTTATTTAATCTGTGACAATGGGTTTTAGAAAACTTGATGAGTACCTACTTATAATGTAATACATAATAACACGAGCCTATTATTGTCCCAAAACAGCACAATGGCCTCTTGTCATAGCTACTTGTAGCTGCCCTGAAGTAAAATAATGGCACAGGAGATCCATTCCCTTCTCCTTTTATTTATATTGCTGTGCTGGCTGGTGGCAACAGCTGCACTGGACGCCCACAGACTTGTAATACGATCCCTAACTATATGTAGTTCTTTATTAAAACCGAGATAGACAAAGCGGCGCTCAAAACTTATTTAGAACTATAAGACTTTATTGTGTGAGGTGAACGATCTGGAAAAACGTACTAAGCAAGTTATTTTTATTTAATTTATCATGGTACGCAAATCTTAGTATTTTGTAGAAACAAAATCATTTTTTATTTTATTATCTGCAAAAGATGATCTAATAATTTATTCAGGTCTATTAAATATATTAATTTATAAATATCTTTTTAAATTATTTTGTTTATTTGATCTACTATATAATAAATGCATGTGTAATACATGTGTTTTTAACTTTTTAATTATTCCTTTTTTGATATGCACCTGCTATGTTGTCTCTTCACCACCCTTGGTTGACTGGTAGAGTAGTCTTAGTCCGCCCTTTGTACCTTTGCACATGAAGGGTAAATAAATAAATCTCTTTTTATCTATGGAGACTAATAAAAGGATTCATTGATAACCATACTTACCGAGTGTTCGGAACAATACTTGCAACGGAACAGCACAGCACTTCTGTCTTAACGCAATTAAATAAATGCATCGACCCAAAGTGCTACGCGTTAGTACGTATTCAGCGATCGCGTAACTCAAACCAAATCAAATGTAACCAAATCTTTGTAGTTCTAAATTAAGTACTGACCATTTGTAGCTGTAGTGTTCACTAAAGCTTACTAAACCACATAATTTCGTATCATTGAACCAATAACCATTATATTTCGATATCAAGTCGAGCTAACCATATACAACCAACCCAGAAAGTAGCGTCGTAGCACCGGCTAACGCTAACTTTTTACACCGAGTGACCATTTCAAACCATTTTTTCTTATACTCGTAAGTACTTTTATCCATAGCACTTACGTCAGTATATAGTTATACTTATTAGGACAGAGTTTTAATTAATTGTGTATCTTACAGGGGTATGTTGGTTTTTCATTCTTAGGGTTGATCCCATAATAAATGTTGTTTAGTATTCATGTGTACTATTACTCCCTAAAACATGCACAGTTAATTAAAAGTCAGCCTGTATAATTCTCGATTAAAAAAGTTTAATTAAAAAGTAAGCAAAAAAATAAACTTCTACAGATACTTCTTACATATTCCATACAATATATTATTTTGTTTTAAATTAACTGTGGATTTTAGCTGTCATCAACAATGTTGTTACCGCAGTCAAGGGTGAAGCAAGGCTTAACTTTCGGAGCGTACATTTTGGATTATACGACTGAAGTCCATCCGACACGGGTTATTTAATATTTATAAAATACTTTGTTGCTTAAAATGACGTACTTATCAAAAAAGTTCGTTTGCCAAGTGAAATTCTTTTTCTGGAATCATCATCGTCCACATCCCGACTGTTTCCCACTGCTAGATATAGGTTTCTGTTTATTTGCACCAAACACCGCGCTCCTGCGTCAGTCTCATCCAGGTTCTGACTGCGATGCAGACCTGGCGTCCGGCTTACAAACATTTTTTGTGATACCATCCTCAAAAGTGCTTAGTCAATCGGTTTCGTCTCATCTCGGCACCGCTTCCTATCTCGGCACCCATGAATGAGAAGGTGCCGAGATGGGACTAAACCAGTCAATCTGTATCTCATTTTGAACGAGCATTTTCTTATTTGCGTATTTCGCAAGTCATTCAACTTTTTCTTGTTTTTGTTTTCATTAGGTTCTTCGTTAAGTAAAGGCGCTTACCCGCGATTTTTTGCAACGAGTTCGCGTGGTTTTTACTACAAATCCCCAATTTTAGTTAAATATAATATAGCCTATATCACTCAGTGATAACGTACCTAGCTTCCAGTTGGCGAAAGAACTTTCAAAATCGGATCAGAAGATGGCGTTCAAATCAACAAACTCTTCAGCTTTATTATATTAGTCTATATAATACAAAATACAAACTTAGTCTAGTTATATTTTTATCAATAAGTAAGCACTGTATAATATCTGTAGTACAGTCAACAGCAAAAGTAGATGATGAAAATTAAAAATTCAATACTAATGAACGGAGTTCGCGTCAGAACTGTGTGGCGTCGAAGTGATTCAGAAGTATGTGTGTGACAATCACATACTTTTAATAAATAAACTAGTAATAAAGTATATAAATTAGTGTTAGTAAATTATTATTGAATTTCTGATTTTGATCGTCTACTTTTGCTGTTGACTGTACCTCTATGAAATAACAATAACTTTTCTAAAACTTTTCAAGTTAAACGAATACACAAAGCCATATAAGGATAATTCTTTATGTTCAAAAACTTAAAATAAATTGTATATGTCCATAAATAAGAGCGATGGATTTTTCCCAATAGATTTCCATAAATTGAAGGACAGCATTCCAATATCTACCGTTACTTTCAGATTTCCATGAAAACGATACAGAATTTTAAACGAGTCGCTGTTTTATACGATGCCCTGTCTCTGGGGATATCCTTCGTCCTAAAGCTTAGAGGGCTACAACTTTAAATCGTTTGTAAAAGTGTGGTGTGGCGGTTCATATTCTGAAGTACGGTCAAATCCTAACTTTTCTTAATTACAGCTTGTAACACAAGATATGATTTGAAATATGATAACGAAATAAATGTTGTACAATACACAAATTTATTATTAGGTTTAATCTTTGAAATATCCTGGACTAATCGCGAATAAGGTGAATAGGACTAACAGCGAATGGGTCCAATCACGCCTAAAAGATTCTAAAGAATCATTTTTCTGGCTAACCCTCTCGCGGTGAAGCTCAACAAGCTACCCAAAAATGTAAACACTAAACCAATATATGTGATTCCAAGACACAAGCACTTTATTTTGGCCTTAAAACACGATTTTCAGTCGACTATATTTTTTTATTGGCATAGAATCTATAAATAGTAAGTCAATTCAGTTGGCACATTCATAAGTGACGTCCCTGCAGCATATTGCCATATAAAATCTATAAAAGAATCGCATTTTGGCAGTTCATAAAAGTATGTTAAGAGCGCGTATTCGATTCGTGACGAAAACTTCATGTTTTTGCGTTTTGCCCAGAGCAATATTGTAATTATGTGAGCAAATTATTTAAAGAAAATTTACAGTTTTAGAAAGATTAAGTCTTGATTCAGACAGCTACAGAGTAAAAGTACAATTTTTAATTATGGTTTTTTAAAGCGAAGACAATTCTTTCATATCGTTTTACGAAAATAGACGTCAGAGTTAACTTTCAGGATGAATACAACCATTACAATATGCCAAAATATTTTGTTTTTGGCGTTTTTCCAACAGTATATACAGTCATAAAGACAGCTACAGAGACAGAGATGTATTAAAAAACAATGTTGAAAATCGGTTCACTTTGTCAATTTTTTTTACCAGTATTTGAATAAAAACGTAACTGATATATTTATTTTATGAAAATAAAGGTTATGCTTAATATACAAAATATTTTTTAGTCCGTTATACGAACTCATTTATTTTAGACAATTATTTTAAGAAGCCCTGTAATACATCGCGCGCTGTCGTTTGCCGATCAATTTCAATGATTCGTGCTTATTTCGTGCGTATTTCTTTTTCTGATGCACACAAACCGACCATTGTGTTGTACTAGTGTGTATCAATGCTGCTACGCCATTCTAGCAATCATTTAGATTTTGAGTTGCGCTAAATCGAATACGCGCCCTTAATTAATAGGTGATGTATAAATCGGTATTACCACAAATGCGTCAGTAGACTCACTAGGCACGTTTTCTTACACCCGTGTACCCGGTTTAACCTTCCCCAAAAACCATTTCATAACGACCACAATTTCATTCAAATAAGAAAACCTGTGAAATAATAGTGTTCACGTGAAACATTATACCTATATCCAATTAATTTGAGATAATTGATTGCTTTTATCGTAGTAATAACGTTTATTGTGTGCTGACGGGTTCCTTTTAATAATTTCATAATCAATAATATAAATTAACGTTCAAATTGATTAATTTTTGTTGAAAAGCTTAGGCTGTCGCCAGTTGCTTTGGCCTGTACTGACCCACAGCAGGGCAAATGCCTTTATTTCTTCCATCGGTCTCGATTTTGCCCTACGTCTTGCCAATTCTTAAGGAAGGTAAACAAAAAAAAAACACTAAATAAAAACTAAATATAAACTAAATAGTTTTAGCCCATACATGTCAGAATCGTTTCTATTGTTAAACTAAAACCTGCTGCCGTGACACCGGCAAATGTGTAGGAAACTTTAGATAGCTTTATCTAAAGATTTCTACACATTTGCCGGCCGGTTTCCACAATATAAAAAATCAACCTAGGCTTCTAGGTCGATTTTTTATATTGTGAAGACTTCTGCATGCATATATAGCTTGAGCTTCTGATATTCATTGAAAATGTAAAAGTAAACTTACAATGTGTATTTAAAATGACTCTTCACGTGACCATAGACTTGGCCTATTCTTGGGTTACAATCAGTACAATACTATACAACGGGGTAATTCTAAGTCTTTTGGGCACTTGTCTCGTTGAAAACGAGGGGGCATGTTTTATTGTTCCCTTCATTTTATTTTGTATAAATATTCACATTTTTATATTTATAAGTTTTGTTTATAATATATTTAAATACTAGCTGACCCGACAGTCGTTGTCCTATCTTTATTAACTTACTTTCTTACCCTTTTTTGTGAC
Source organism: Charanyca ferruginea (assembly GCA_947361185.1). NCBI lineage: Eukaryota > Metazoa > Arthropoda > Insecta > Lepidoptera > Noctuidae > Charanyca > Charanyca ferruginea. The sequence goes on from OX376057.1 coordinate 12,282,600, forward strand.
TTTATACGACTTTCTCACCGTTTAAACCTTCCCTGGACTTCCACAAATATTTTAAGTCCATAATTAGCCAAATCGGTTCAACCTACCTACTAGCCAACCTACCCTACCAACCTACCCTACCAACCTACCCTACCAACCTACCCTACCAATCTACCCTACCAATCTACCCTACCAACCTACCTTACCAACCTACCCTACCAACCTACCCTACCGACCTACCCTACCAACCTACACCACCAACCAACCCTATCAACTTACCCTACCAACCTACCCTACCAACCTACCCTACCAACCTACCCTACCAACCTACCCTACCAACCTACCCTACCAACCTACCCTACCAACCTACCCTACCAACCTACCCTACCAACCTAACCTACCAACCTACCCTACCAACCTACCCTACCAACCTACCCTACCAACCTACCCTACCAACCTACCCTACCAACCTACCCTACCAACCTACCCTACCAACCTACCCTACCAACCTACCCTACCAACCTACCCTACCAACCTACCCTACCAACCTACCATACCAACCTACCCTACCAACCTACCCTACCAACCTACCCTACCAACCTACCCTACCAACCTACACCACCAACCAACCCTATCAACTTACCCTACCAACCTACCCTACCAACCTACCTTACCAGCCTACCCTTTTTTTTTTTTTTTTTTTTTTTTATCGTGGGGAAATCCTCATGGACTATCCCCCGTCCGGGGAAGACGGGGGGGTGTGCCGGACTCGTACCGGCTAAAACCACCACGGTGTTCCTCGACTGACCTATGGGCGGGGGTACGGGATTCGCTCGCGCATGCACCGCGCCCCCACCAGGCTATGACCCGCCAATAACGTAGGCGGGTCCCGTCGACCTCGGCGGTCTAATTGCCGCCGAATCCTCTAGTGTGGCGCGCGCGGAACACGGCGCGCCGCCTACACGGGCCTGCTTCTCGGTCGGGTGGTGGATTGCCCCTAAGTCGACCACCCGCAGGCCGGCAACTCATGGAGGCCGGAGGTCATTAAGCGCCCTCCGGCGCCCGGTGCGTCTTCTCCTAGAGGGAAGCGAGGCAGTTTCTTCCCTCACCCTCTCTGCCGCCTCTTTTGCGTGCATGACATGCTCGCAAAAAGAGGCAACAGCCTCCCACGCACTCTCGCTCTGGACCATCGAAAGGACGATGTTCGGGAGCGAGAGGTCACCTACTGCTGCGGAGAGTTCACGGCGCTGCCCTGCCCAAGCTGGGCACTCTGCCAGCGTGTGCTGCGCCGTGTCCTCCAGGCAATCTCCGCAGTGGTGACACCCGGGCGATTGTTCGCGGCCTATGCGACACAGATACTTCCCGAAACAGCCATGTCCGGTCAGTATTTGCGTCAGCCGGAACGTGAGGGCGCCGTGTCGGCGCCCTAACCAATCCTCCATGACGGGTCTTACCGCCGAAATTATGGCGTGCCCTGCGCTGGGGTTGAGAAGTCGTCCCTCCCATTCCGCCGTTAGGATCACGCGGAGCTCGGAGCGGCGCCGCGCGTACTCCCGCGGCACCGGTCGTATACCCCGCTCCCGCGCCTCCCCGCTCCATTCATAAAGCCTACCCTACTAACCTTCCTACACTTTTTTGTGTTTTTTTACGATTTTATCACCGTTTAAACCTTCCCTGGGATTCCACAAATAGTTCAAGATCATAATTAGCCAAATCGGTCAAGCCGTTCTCGAGTTTTAACGAGACTAATGAACAGCAATTCATTTTTAATATGTAGAATAAGATATGAAGAGAAGATAGAATAAAATATTTATAGTTGTATTTAGAAAGTAGTAATAAAATGTATTTATTATTAAAAGGTGAAATAAAACAATAAATAAGATCATTGTTACTTTTATTACATTTCTTGTCTAACGTCGTTCATTGGTCGTCTGTAAAAAAACATTAAAATAGTTATTTTAATGATATTGAGTACAATCCTTAAATGATAGCAAAAATTATAACAGTTTCAGTCATATTTCACCATAGGCATGCAAAACATTTAGATAATTTGAAAAAGGTAGTTTTTTATGTAGGGATATGAGTCTATGAGCTTTTTTCCCAACATTGTGTTTGCATACAAACTTCCAAGAAAACCTGATTGAATTTAACTTACGATTGAATGCTTTGACTTGTTGAAGAATCTTTTCAAAGCGTTTGAGTTCATTTTTCTCTGTAATATTCAAATTATCAAATTAGTCATAAGGAGAAAATTAATGATGTTTAAAAAATATTATTTTCGTTTTTAACCATACCTTCTTCACTAATTTGATAACCTAAAAATTTATGACATAATTAATTAAACCGAAAACTGTATATAAAAAAAACATCTTATAAATATACTATAATTAAGTATGTGTTTGTATTGTTTTTTGTGTTTTCACTCTGACGATTTCTTTTTCTTTCAAATAGACAGTAATAAGCTGCGTCCGCGGCTTTTCTTTATAAAATATTAATTTGTAGGGTTACAATCTGAAACGTAGATTTTTTTAACCGACTTCTAAGAAATGAGGTTACGAATTCGACACGTATGTACCTATATAATATTATTGGTACTGCTATATTATTAGATTCACATATTATTATGAGTACCTACCTGGGCGACTGGTATATATTTAGTAGTATATACTTTTAATGAGGGTTTCATTAAGCTAGATCGATTTATCGCCCCCGAAACCCCCAGCATACTAAATTTCATGAAAATCGTTGGAGCCGTTTCCGAGATTCAGATTATATTTATGTATATATCCCACCTTAAACATTTTCATGTAAAATGTTGCCAAGACGAGAGCAAATGGCTCGCACTGTCAAAAAGTTATCAGATCTCTACGTATAATCTCTACTTTTCTAGCCTTACTTCACAAACTCTCCCCCTGGAACCCCGAAGACAGACCTATTTATTAGACTTTAGTTTCGGATGTCGGTGGCAAAAAACAAAACTTTCAAAAATAAAGTCAATGTGTCTCGTGCTCAAGTTATTTATCGGTTTTTTTTTTGTTTTTGAAGGTGGTTGTCTTTTTTGCTATCTTTATCAAATTAAAAGTGTACCTATGAAGTAAGAGCATACAACCCCTGACACAGAATTTAAAAAACTTACTCATAGCCTCTTTGTATTTCTTTTCTTCCTTTTTCGCTTAAATAAAGAGTTAACAAATTAATTGATTAACTGCTTTAAAAAATAAACTGGTGTTATCCAATAAATAAATAAAATATTTTGATAAGGTATGCATACTCGCTAGTTTTAATGCTGAGCCCTTCTTCTAACATGTATGCATACCTTCCAAAAACCGATTTGATTCCGATCCTCAAAATTTCAGCCATGCTAAAAATGGACTAAAATGAAAGGTCCTGGAGACTCTAGAATCTCGAACCATATCGGTAATGCAAACAAAATTATAGAAAGTGATGATGTCATGCCTTGAAAGTGATAATGTAATGTATACCTTACCCATTTGATTAAAATATTTTTTTAATTCTGTAAAAAGAAGATTTTATTTTATTATCAAATGGCGAAACACAGACGTGGTGTTAAATGTTTAAAAACTACCTTTTGCCACTATTTTTTCACTCAGGAATAACGTAGCTTTTTATTAGCGACATAATTTACAGAATCGGACCAGGAGTTCTGGAGATTAGCCCGAACAAACACAGGCTCAACTTTAGTTTATAAAAATGTAGTTTAGATGATTCAACTGGCAACAATTCCTTATTAAAATATAAATTTTATAATATACTCTGTGGAAAGGATATTGTGATGCAAACTTTTTCTAAACGTTCAGTTTACGATTCTTCTTCTTTTTCCTGGCCTTATCCCATGTTACTTGGGGTCGGCGCAACATGTTTTCTTCTTCCATTCCGTCCTATCCAACGTCATGCTTTCACTGACTCCCTTTTCATTCATATCAATCTTCACACAATCCACCCATCTTTTCTTTGGCCTTCCTCTCCCTCTCCATCCATCCAAATTAATATTCATAGCTCTTTTGGTCACATGAGTTTCGTCTCTAATTCTCTTCACATGCCCATCCATACCAAGACAAAAGATTCCCTTTCAACTTTTCTGTCATTGCCGCCACTTTCAAACTTCCTCTAATATATTGATTTCTCACCTGATCTATTCTGGTAACTCCACACATCCATCTCAACATTGTCATCTCTGCTACGTGCAATCTTTTTTCATCCATCTTCTTCACGGCCCAACATTCCGATCCATACAGTACGACAGGTCTTATCACAGTTATCACGGACTTGTAGATTTTTACGATTATGATAAAAAAAAAAATGTGCGTCTTACAGCCTACTAAGTATTGTACTGCTGTAGGTTTAGATGATTCTAGAGTCTAGAATCATGTACGGTCACCAAAGGAGATAAGTATCCATGTCGCCGGAAACAGTTGAAGTTTACTTAGAAACCGATAGGTGTTTATGAATAAAATAAAATACAATTAATAGAGAATAAACAGTCCAATGATTTAATAAAATTTCATTTGAAAGCCCCCATTGGTTTCTAAGAAATCTTCAACTATTCCCGACGACATGGATACTTATCTCCTTTGTACATACTTAATGCATTTTTTTCAGTTTGAATTACAATGTCTTCCACTGTGCGTAATGCCCATATAAATGCAACAATATTTTCTCCCTAACGTTTTCAATTAATAGCAACAATCTCTTGAAATTTATCTGTTTCAAAAGCGTTGTACTTGTAAATATAGAATTTTGCTCTAAATCTACGCAATATTTTAATCATACATTGTTGATAAGTATCCTTCATGTATCTTACCTTAAAACTGGTAAGTATGGTTTAATACTACATCAAATCAAATTTTACTGTAATCTTACCTCGACTGTCCATTGTACTGTCATCAGATTCGGATGATGATGAACTTGATTTTCCTTCACCGACCAAACCACTCAAGCTTGACACTAAAATAGGTATACTTTCAATAAAATAAGCCAGTTTTTAACAAGAGCGAATGTAATCGTTGAATTTAGGATCAACAAGAAATTAGTATGATTGAAATAATTTAGCAATGGGAAATTGTGAAATATTTTATGACATAATATCTTAAACATCCATTCATTCATTCATTTTAGAATACTACATAGAAATTATAGGTAGGTACATATAAATAAAATAAAATAAGAAAAAAAAACAGTAAAAATGAAAGTAAACATAAAATCGTAACCCTCGGTTTTGGGTTGCCGTAGTTGAATTAAAAAAACTTCAAATGAATCATAAACAGCTGGTCGATTCTACAAAAATCTCTCTCGGCGAATTAAGGTGAAGTTAGGTTGAGGTGAGCTGTCATATCAACTTATGCTAGAGACTGGCAGCTCAATACGTTCACCGAGTGAGGTTTTCACAGAATAGTACTGCCGTAAAATAATTAGTACCTACTTACACAGGGTCATATAATTAGATGAGTCACTATTTTTACCACTTACATAGCATGTAAGTGAAATGAACTGTAAACAAAAGGATACCAAGAGTGAGTAAGACACATTACATATTATTATTATGTATTATAAACTTTAAAACCTAAAATCGATTAATTAATCAGTAAAAAAAACATACTAAAAAATAGTTTTTTGTACTAATTAATTATGATAACTAGATGTTGGCACTAGCAATTAAATAAAAGTATGTGACAGAGAGCCGAAAAGAGATATTCAATATTAATACAACCTTACAACCAAGATTTCAATTACCAATAGATTGAGAAATAGCCATTGTAGTCAACAAACAACCTTAATCTTTTGACCGCCACGTCAAAAAAGCATAAAGCTCTATTAACACATCAGGGCCGTGCCCGGAACGTGACACGGCCATGCCCGGAACGTGGTAGGGTCTTGGCCGTGCTAAGACCGTGCATCTGGGTCCCGTCAGGGATGCATCAAGGACTTTTTGTTCACACACGTCAGGGATGTGGCCGCACCGTGGACAGGCCGCGACCTTCCGTCTATACCCCTCAGTCACCATTTTGTTACATACATATCTTATATATAAAAATTTTCTGTGCGTGTGTATGAAAGTGAACTCCTCCTAAACGGCTGGACCGATTTGGATGAATTTTTTCGTGTGTGTTCCAGTTGTTTCGAGAATGGTTTACATTCACAATTGGACCCGGCAGGTGGCGCTACAGTCGAGTTATAGAACTTATACGCTAACTCGAGAACGGCAAGGTGGCTCTTCGCAGTGAAGAGGTATTTCAATTAATTGGTAGGTTGATAGGGAAGGTAGGTAGGTAGGGTAGGTATGTAGGTAGAGTAGTTATGTAGGTAGGTAGGTACATAGGGTAGGTAGGTGGGGTAGGGTAGGCTAGACCTAGATTTTTGTAATGATTTTCAGGGCAGGACAACGTCTGCCGGGCCCGCTAGTAACATATATATTCATGCGCCGCTTCTATTAAAAACACGTCATTCATTTTTTTTATATGCGCAACGTGCTTGGAAAATATCGTCAGGGCTCGGGCCGACGTCGTTATGTGCACGGGTACGTCACGGCACTGAAGCTCCGTCACTGGCACGTGGGTGAACGAGTTCATCTAAAATGTTCACAACTATATTTTTTCACGGACACGGACCGAGCTTAAACGTCGTGCTCTAGGCGCCAAGCTTTGAATTATTACTTTATGGAATTACGTTTCTGAACGTAATTCTAAACTGTCATGTCTGTCATCTAGTATAGACCGTGGCGTGCTAGGCACATTTTGGTTTGTCATCTAAAATATGACTGTGGTGGTCAAAAATTATATGACAAACAAAGAACATTTTGTCGAGTTATGCGAACATAAATTATCCTACACGTTTGGAATCATTCTTTAGTATTGTAATTTTTGCCACTAAATAAAAATTTTTCATTGTTACTGTACGTCAATCAATTATGTTTTTATTATGTTAATTTATATATTTATCATGTTAGTGAATTATAATTGTTCTAAGAAATAAAGATATCTCAATTTCTGAATGGTTTTTCACGATTTCTGTTTCCGTAGTAAAATTTGTTCATAATGAACAAAAATTAAGTCGAGTAAACAGTATATAGACTTAATTTTCTTATATAAACAATTTAGGTTATATTTCTAGTGGTTTTTTGGACACTAGTATACACAGGCATAAATAAACTGACGCAATAAAGGAAATGTTTTTCTTCTCCTTTAATTGTGGCCCAACAGTGTACCTTAAGAACAAAGGTACGAAAATACAGGAAAAATATCGCAGATTCTGAAAAAAAAATTGGATTTATCTAAGCATTTGTACCACCTGAAATTGTCGATCAAAGATGCTAAAACTTGCAACCCAAGAATTTCAATCTGGCAATCTCGTGATACACTTCTCCGATAATGCGTTTCGTTACTTAATTTTAAAAACGTAAGAAAACATCAAAATATACTGATTAACATTTTTGTTTATGTGATAGGAATAAGTTTTTTTTCAAGCAAACATTTTTCGCGAAACATTATGGGCACAAGAATTAAAAAAAAAACACATTTATTTCACATTTCAGATTATTTTTTGCGTTTGGTTAGCTACTGGCCAAAAGACAGTGCTCCAGGGTCAATTTTTTTTCTGTGGTTGTTGATAGCATTATTGTCAATATTAGATCCCCTTGTCAGACGACCGATCTCAAAAGGGTGGGTTTATTGAACATCGATGTAATATTGACTGATGGAATAGTTTGACAGCCGTCAACGCTGTCATTAACGTTTCTTTGAACGCAGTTACGTTGCGAGGTAGTGTTTTTTCATATTCTTTTATTTTTTAATCTATTGAATATTGAAGGATTTTAAATACTGCTAAAAATACAATTTATTGTAAGGAATTTTAATAGCAACTAATTTGTACCTCGGTACATGTATGGTCCGAAAAAAAACACCTTTAAAAATAAATGTTTTAGGAACTTAAAAATATTTTTTTATCTACGGAATTATACAATCATTGGCACTTGAGCATAGTGAATGGCACTATACATTAAGTATAATCATCGGCACTATTGGCAGTCAGTGGTAATGTTGAATGTGCCGTGGAATGTTAAACTTAAAAGCTCAGACCAATACTTTTTTATTGGTCTGAGCTTAAAAGTACGCGCGGCAGTATTTTTCCCCGTATCACTTTATTTATCTTAGCTGTTTTCAGATCTGCCTCTGAATATCTTTTTGACAAATTTTTCCTGCTCTGAAACTTCGGCATTTTTTATCTAAAAATGAACAGTCTGGAATTGAAATTTGAACAACAAATAGGTTATTACAACGAATCAATTTATTGTTTACCTAAGAATTTGACAAGTAACACCAAGTTAAAAAGTATAAAAGTAGTGGTACGTGTGCCAATGTTGTCAAGCAAATTAAAGAATATTCATTGGCACCGATAAAAAAAACCGGTGTATTTATTTTACAATTCTAAAATAATGTTTAACACGATTTAAATAGGTAAATGGATTGAATAGATAGAAACTTGCATGCAAACCTTCCTAAAAAACAACTTTTTTGCTTCGAAATCTAGCCACCAAAATTACACTTTTCATTCAATTTGAACAGACTCGTGTTCGTACATTTTTAAAATAGCACCAAAATAAGATGGTTGGCGTTTGACACAAAATAACTGTTGGCAGCATACGAGGTTGTATATTGTACTGATTATTTGACTTGCTTAAAAAACGAAAATATTCTTAATAAACATAATAAATTAGCGAAGTGTCAATCATTGGGGGGATACCAACATTAGTATTGTTTATCCTATGTATATTAAGTCGGGATTCATTTTTTGTTTATTTGTTAGCAAATAAAGCAACTTTCTTACCGCATTTTTTAGCTGATATAGATAATGTTCATAATCAAACTTACTGTAATAAAGAAATAAAGGTGAAAATACATGACAACGTTCACGAAGGTTTACCTGTTGAGAATGATTAGCCGGAGTATTACACGCGCTCAATTAATTAGAGCAAGTTATATAGCCGGCTTTATTAAGAATCGTAAAACTGCTTTCCGACACGTTAACGTGGTTTTAATTAAATTGGAACCCTAATTGAATACCTACTGTGGAATTGTAGAATGTTTCTGTAAAATCTTTCCTGGTGAAGTGAGTTTGAGTTAAGCTGTCAAGACAGATCTGATTGATTCAGTATAGTAATATACTGAATCATTTAGATCTCTTTAAAAATGGTTGAGCTAAATGGTCATTCGATCCGTGCGTCATGTTCGTAAAAGAGCGCCGTCGTCGTTTGGAACTGTTATACCTTAGCTCCCTCGGTTGTTTGGAAGTTGGAGAGAGCCCAGAGAGCTGTCCTCAAGGTTATATACTCTAAACCTTATCGCCATCCAACTGAACCACTTTACGCAGAAACCTCAGTAATAACAATCAGTTACTCTTTGCCCTGCATTGTGTTTTGCGAAAACACCATCCAAGTAACATTTGGTTCTATGAAAGTTCTGAAAACATTTTAGAGTGTGCTAATTAATATTCATAATTATACTATAATGGTGTTGTAAATATTTACAGTGGCCCTAGGCCCTAGTTTTATCGCTGATTTATTTTATAAACATTACGTTAAGGTTCTCACGGTGATAAATCCAGTTTCATAGTTGAAATGTAAAACATGTTTATAGTGTTATTTTGCACCGTAAACGATTTCAGAAATCTTTTTCATTACGGTTGTTCGTTCATGGTCGTGTGCAATACTTTATGTCATTTGACATCGTTGCTTTTAACGTAACATAACACAAAACAACAAAACGAACGACATAATACAAAACTTTCATGGACCGTAATTCTGCCATAACTTCCACTTGCGAAAATAATTGTATCGATAAAAGTATTATGCTGATTTCAAATTTGACAATGCGCCCTTATAAAATTCGTGTTTTAATTAAATTTATGCTATAGTACAAATTGGCTCCAGTCGTGTTGCTAATGTGCTATCATGGCAGAAAACAGCGCCATTATTTTCACCGAAAACTATTTAAGTTACTTAGCAACTACACCAGGAGTTGCTATACTATACTATTTAATACCATAGAAGAGTTTTCATGACTTTTACAAAACTAGCCCCATAGCAATGCTGAAGGAACTTTTAAGAAGCTAAAAGGTTACATTATGGCTGTGCAAGGTACTTTTATAGTGCAGATTGATCCTATAAATAGTGATTTTGATACTGCTACAATACTATACTGTAATAGTTAGTTCGCAGCTTTATTAGTGCAAAATAGGTACATTTAAGTGTCAGTAAGGTTGCCTTTAGTACTAAATGGTACCATAATCAATATTTTCATATATTATCTATTACGACGCAACACTTTAAATATTCTTTTGTGTGGTCCTCTAAGCGTTCTAAGAGCAAAACAATAGAACTTAAATGCTCTTTAATGTTATAGGACCAAAACAATCTGTTAAAAACCTTTATAGTACAAAAAGACACAATGGTTACCATTATAGGCCTACTATAATGGTAACTGGTGGCTGTTTGGTGATAAAACGCCTTGGTTATAGAAGTTTATGTTACTTGGGTAATTAGCACGCTCTAAAATGTTCTCAGAACTTTTATAGAACCAAATTTTGTTACTTGGGCTGTTTATCTTATTAAATAAATCTTTCTTTTTGTTGTTTTAATACTTTGTATTTCCTTCACGAGTCCATGCAACTTCATTAAGATAATAAAAGCTGTAAACCGAAGACACAATTTTGGTCTACATGTTAATAAGAAAATCAGAGTGCGCGCCTCTACATATAAACCGCCCTGACCAAAGGCCTCCCCCACAGAACGCCACAACGAGCGGCAACCTGCCGCTTGCATCCACAACATGTTAAAATAATTAAATTATCTTTAATTTCTTCACAAAAACTTTTATTTAATTATCAAAACTTTACGAATATTACTCGAGTAATATTTTGGTTCATAATTGCTCTAATAGACTGACGCAGACTGTTTTGTAGTCGTAATCTTAAGATGTAATTAGGCTTTTTATTATTTTTAATATATTTTAGTGTTTCATGAACAGCCGCCAATTTAAAAGATTTCTTTAAAAAATATATTAATTAGACGTATTATTCCATAAAATTCTTTCTCAGTGGTATTATGTGAAATGAGCTTCGGCAAACTATCTTACTACTTGGTGATTGACAGTTCGCCTTTTCCAACAAAAAGCAAGGCGACCCTAACATACAACTATGTTAGGGTCAGCTTCCTTTTTGTTCCGGGGTGAAAAATCCTCATGGATGTCCTCCTGTCAGACTCTTACTGACTAAAAATCACCCCGGTGTTCCATCTCACACCTACGTCGGGAGTTGTGGGAACTGGAGATACTTTCGCAACCTCCGACAGGGCCACCTCGGGTCAGGGGGTGGTGAGCCGCATCCGGCGCCTCGGCCTGGAGGTGGCCCTTAACAAGTCGGAGGCCGTGATCTTTGCTGTCGAGTCTACCATGAAGTACCTGGGATTGGTGCTCGACAGCCGATGGGATTTTGGCCCTCACTTCCAGCGGCTGGGTTGGGCGCGGCCGGGGCGCTTTCAACGCTGCTTCCCAATCTGGGGGGCCCGAGCGCCGTCTGTAGGCGGCTCTACGTGGGGATCGTGCGATCGATGGCCCTTTATGGGGCCCCGATCTGGGCGGCAGACCTGACGGCCGGAAGCATCGCCGTGCTGCGAAAGCCGCAGCGAGCGATGGCCGTCAGAGTCATCAGGGGATATCGCACGATCTCCTACGAGGCGGTTTGTGCACTGGCCGGATCCCCGCCCTGGGACCTGGAGGCAAAAGTACTCGCGTCACTGTTCCGGTGGCGCGAGAAAGCGCGGGCGCGGGGCGAGCGACCGATGCAGCGACACATGGAGCTGCGTCGGACTCAGCTTCGCGAGGTCCTGGTGGCGGAATGGCGGGACAGGCTTTCGCGCCCTACCGCCGGGCCTCGCCTTCATCGAGGCGGTCCAGCCAGTGCTCGAGCGCTGGCTCGGGAGAAGGCACGGCTCCCTGTCGTTTCGGGTGACGCAGGTGCTCTCGGGGCATGGTTGCTTCGGGAAGTACCTGTGTCGCATAAATAGGGAGCCGGACGCCCGGTGTCACCACTGCGTCGACTGCCAGTAGGACTTGGCGCGTCATACGCTGGCAGAATGTGCCGCTTGGGAGGAGCCGCGCCGTGCTCTCGTCTCAGAAGTAGGCAGTGTCCTGTCGCTGTCGGCCGTGGTCGAGTCGATGGTTGACAGCGCAGAGTCCTGGGAGCCTGCACATCGGGCGTCGGTGGAGGGCCGATAACACCCTCTTCCGGCCCCCCTAAATGGGTCCAGGGGCGGCAGACTCGGGGACGTCTGTCGCCCCCCACATACATCAGGACCCGAGGTGGCGGCGCGTAGTGTTCCACGCGCGCCCCTCTATGACGTCCGGGGGGGAGTCTAACACCTCACTCCCCCCCCTGACCAGAGAAGTGGCCCGCCGTAGCGGGCCGGCACCAGTCAGGGGTTGCGGAAGTATCTCCAGTTCCCGCGACCCCCGAAGTAGGTGTGAGATGGAACACCGGGGTGGTTTTTAGTCAGTAAGAGTCTGACAGACCCCTCCGCCCGCCCCAGGGCGGAGGCCATCCATGAGGATTTTCCACCCCGTACCAAAAAAAAAAAAAAAGGAAGGAGAGTGAGGTGTTAGGCATCCGTTAGGCGCGCGTGGAACTCTACGCGCCGCCACCTGGGGTCCTGATATGTGAGGGGCGACAGACGTCCCTGAGTCTGTGGTCCCTGGACCCATTTAAGGCGGCTGAAAGAGGGCATTGTTTGCCCTCCACCGACGCCCGATGTGCAGGCTGCAGGCCGGGAGGGAGGTTGTAATCTCCCTCTTCCTTTCCGCAGCCTCCTTCTGCGACATGACAGTTTAACAGAAGGAAACCACCGCGTCCCATGACTCTGCGCTGCAGACCATTGACTCGACCACGGCCGGCAGCGACAGGTCACTTCCTACTTTTGAGACTCGAGGGTGCGGCTCCTTCCAAGCGACACAGTCTGCCAGCGTATGCCGCGCCGTGTCCTCCCGGCAGAGGGTCGGCTTCCAGTCTAACCGAATGCAGCTGACTGATGATGATTGATTGATGATTTAACATAGGTCGAATGCCTATCTGACCTCCACAACCCAGTTGTTTTACACGATACTCCTTGGTAAGCCTAGTTGTCAGACTTTCTGCCTTCTGACAACCCATAACGACTATCAAAGATCTACAGATGACAGCCGGGACGAACGGCATTTCGAGGCACGAGGCACATTGCAGGAGCAGTCGATAATAACATTCTCCCTACCGAATTTCCGTCACAGTGGCCTATCTGAATGGAGACTACCCAAGTACCTACGCAGGAAATATAATAATAGTACCTACTTACACTAACACGTGTGTCTGCACAAACACAGGTGAACTTCCTCTTCCCTCACTCTCATCACAAAATATAAAGGGCACAGAAGGACCGCTCCCGCTATCTTCAAAGATAGCGGCCCTAAAGAATCATGGCAGGATTTGTACAAAAAAATTAAGATGTTTAGAGAAGTTGAAATTCTAATTCTTAATATATTCTTGGGTACCTACCTAAAGAGTATCTTCAGGCATTTACAATATTTTTAAAACCCCGCAAAAAAAAGTGAATAGTTTAACGAAAAGCTCATTATTTCAGAACGAAACGGCGACTGACAGTAACAGTGACACTGACAGTCGCCGTTTCGCAGTTCTTATATTGAAATTGCATCGTTTTATGGGAAATACGAGTAATATCACAAATAATGATATTTTTTTTTCCACACACTTGTCACGTCACTTGTTTGCCAATTTTATAGATCCGTTAATATCGCTTGTCACTTTCTTTTTTTTATAAACACAAAATGGGCATCGAGATGAAACAAAAAAGTGTTATTTTCACTTCGTAATATTTTAAATAATTATGCGGGGGTTTCAAAATATGCTAAGTAAACTAATCTACTCCTGGTAATGTATTGTTCACATTGGAAAATATTTTAAACTCTCTAAATTACTTTTTTTTATACAAACGAATGTATCAATCGTGCCATGATTCTTTGCCAGACTCACTAGGGCTGCTACTGTACTGACTCTGTAGGTTTTAATGACACTTTATTAACACTGATTGGAACTCTTTGCATTTTTTTTATAGCAAAAATTTCTTGTTCGTCGTGAAATGTTAATTACATCATTAATTATTCATTTTGACAACACGTGACAGTCGAGACTGAAGTCTGCTTGAAACTGCTTAAGAATGCCTATAAACGTAATGTCAATATGTGCGTGCTAAAAATGCTCGGGCGCGACGCCGCAGCCTTACGTACTTTGTGCTCTCATAGTCTGATGGAACGGCAATAATAGCGGTAACAAAATAATACTCCCTTAAATTAAGAACATCAATATGAGGTCGTTTTAATAAATCCTCAGTTTGTACTTTCTCATATAAAAATAAACCGTTCTATTCATCTAACGTTAATTAAAATCCTATTCATAAATTGACTAACAAAAGAGCTTCCTCATTATTTTTCATCGCGGTTCTTTATGCACTGGACTAAGTCTTATCTTTCTTTTTATTATCTCATATTATTATGATGTGCGTCTGAGAATTTTAATACGTTATAATGAAGCATGCATTCGTAGACTTAATATTGAAAGTCTAGGTGGTGGCATGAAGGCCGATCGATCAACGACTTTGAGACTTGCTTTTGAAAGTCAAAAGTAACTGAACTATAACAAGTAAATCATCAAATTTTCTAGGTAGGATAAGGTTTCTATTATCTAAGAGTGTGTTTTTTCAAGGAGCTCGTGGCTAAGTTAAAGCCGTACAGATCGATCGGTCAAAGATTAAGCTACACTAGCTGCGGTCGGTCTGTGGATGGGTCTCCATCCCTTTCATACCGTGTTCCCTCCGTGCCTCGTCGAGCACGTAAAGCTGTTGGTCCCGGCTGTCATTTCTAGATTTTTGGCTTTCCAAGGGGCCATCAGTGTTACCCAGTAACTGGGTTGTGGAGGATAGGCAGTCGCTCCATGTAAAACACTGGTATTCAGCTGCTTCCGGTTAGACTGGAACCCGACCCCAATGTAGTTGAGAGAGGCTAGGCTGATGAGATATCTAAGTTTGTGTTTTGTCTGTTTCAATGATAATGATTTTTAAATCTTGTACGAATTTTAAATAATGTCTCATCTTCTTCTTCTTGTAGTTCCCCTTCAATTACTGAAGGTCGGACATTAGCCTTGAAAACTTCTGGTCCCTGGCCAGGTGGAACAACTCCACGTCGCTTGTGTCCGGTCCACTCCCAAATATTTTGTATGTGAAACTGATTAACCTTCTGGTTACAGTGACAACAGTTACACTAGAGTGTAACAGTTGGGAATCCCAACAGTTACACTAGATGGTACTAAATAATACGGACATCAGTAGCGTGCGGTCTCGGTAGCCATCTTTACTAGAATGTCTCGTTCTTTTTCCTGACGGGTCAGGTCGCGGCAGGTCGACAACATGCTCCTGCCTATTGACTGATGATGATTGGTGAAAATATACCGCCTTATTTAAAAAAATCCTTATTGGGGAAGACAGCGTGATAACGTTTATACAAATCTCACACATAACACGAACTACATAAGGCAAAGTTGAATAACAAAGACGAGTAACGCATACATTGTACAACTTCACCCGTGTTTATTCATCCCATTATTTATTCAGCTCATTCAATACTCGAACTTTATTCGCGTCAAATGTGAGAGAAGTGCTGTCGAAATATTCCCCGTTGTTTTGTAAGGCTGGGGTCCAATTTTGCTTGCTCTTGCAAGACAAATTTAGGTAAACATTGTCTGAAGGCATAAAGCTGTGAAAATGTAGAGAGGGGTAGTTAGGTTAAACGTTGGGAGTTGTTGGCAGTAGTTTGTGCTGATGTTTAATAAAGTTTGTGTATTGCAATTGGCGTAATTAGCCGCGATGAAGAGATACCAGCGTCTACGCGTGTAAACTTTCGTTACGCCAATCTGAGCCGATCTTAGCAAATATACTTAGACACTGAAAAATTTCAATTGATTCGTCATAGCGTAAGCGTAGAAAATAAGGAGAATGCATTCATTTGATATTTCTTATCAGTAGGTTTGTACCTATCTTCTGTCTATCTATTCTATATAATAAGAATTAATCGTTGTTCGTTAGTCTCGCTAAAACTCGAGAACGGCTGGACCGATTTAGCTGATTTAGGTCTTGAAATATTTGTGGAAGTTGTAACAAAGTCTAACCTAAAACGCACTATGTAAAGGATACGCAAGGGCAGGAAGGTAGGTAGCGCAGGCGGCTCCAGCCAGGACGGCAATCGGGACTGCTGTGCCCGACAGGGTCCAAAAGACCACAATGTTCATTTTTATACCTACCATCTAAGTTCACATGTGGATGCAATAAATGTATTGAGTAGGATTGAGTAGAAACCTACTGTTTGGAACGAGCAACTAGCCTCAACTTTCTGACTGACTGACTCATTGACAGTTAAAAAGTGCCTGTAATTATATATTTTTTTAATAAATTATTTGAGTTTGAATCTGACATAATTTCAAAAGGGTAAAATGCAAAAGAAAAAGACCAATGGCTCTTTAGTCAACTGATCCCACTCGAAGTGATCCCGTAGGTTCAGTTGACCTAAAGCATTTTAAAGTCGGAAAGCATACAAATGATTTCTATACTTAAGTATGGTTATTTCGAATGCCTTTAAATAACAAGAAAATCAGCTAAACTTGCCTTCAATTTTCTGTAACTATTTGTCAACAATCTCGAGAGAGTTTCGCAGTGACCCGACGTGGTGGCGTCGTTCAGTAATCGCGTAAACCGATTTAGGGTCAATTGCGGGCTGAGCTTTGACCTGGACTCAAATTTTGTAGGACTCAATACACGATAACAACTTGAATAATGATATTGGGATACCTATGAGGTTCTGGTTAACATTCCAAACTTGGACGTAAAGTGATTATCATCCGATTTTTTTTTATACAAAGGAGCAAACTCGAAACGCGGCGTGCTGCGCTTAAAATCTGGTTTTAACTTTGGGCAGAGCATTGCTATCCAACGTGGCAAGGCAGCCAGTCTCTTGAGCACATTCCCAGATGAAGGCGATGTGGAGGAATTTTATGATGGTTTATTATATTTGTTTTTTTTTTTTGTTTAATAGTTATATGTTTTTCTTTTTTATTGTAGGTACGTGTAAATATTGTATATAAAATGCAAAATATTTAAAACCCAATTAAACATATTAAGTAATGATATTTAATTTCTTTAATTGCTACTTAGGTGAAGGGTTCCTCTCTCCTAATTTAGCAGTGCCCGTCAGGGTCCACATTGATCACTTTCTTGTTATACCACCTCATATGGAATGCAATAAAGAAAAGAATCCGAATTTAAAAAAATTGCCAATCGTAATATTGCCCACCGTTCTAAACGTAAACATAGAATTAAAAGGATATTAGCTTTGGCTGGGGTATACGCCTACTACTCGAGAAGATTATTGGTGCACCCGCTTCTGTGTCAACACTTATCAATCGATTGAGGTCTTTGCACTCTGAAGGATGTTTTAGTTGAAGTGTTTGTTGTAGGATGAAGTGCGTAATGTCGTATGTCATATTTCGTATGTGATAAAGTATCTAATTTGTTCTGTTGAAACAATGTTTTTACTGAATAGATACAAAGCAAGTGGAGTAGAAGAAGTAGAATTAATTATTAGAAGTATATAAGTACCTATAGTAGCACAGCATAAGTATTAGTACTACCGTACAGTAGCGACACGCTCCGCCTCCCTCTGAAACCGTTCCTCACCTCTCCCCGCGTCTACGACTCGTTCTGAAAATTGCGTTTTTGTTCCCGCGTCGCGTAGACACGCACACTCACGCACGTATCTGTATAGTCTATTATTTTAGTATTCGTGTAGGCAATTATATCGTTTCGTTTCTATGGAGTGTCGCGGGTGTGATAGTAGTATGCAGTATGTTAATTAACGAAAGGCGATCCCTTTAACAGGTTATTATACTACATCGTCAATAGATATAAAAAAAATATCCCTTCCAAAATAAAATAGTTTTTATTTTTGAAATTTCTACAAAATCGGAAACGTAAAAAAAAACATTGAAACATCAAACATGTTTTTTTATACATATTATTTATGCTGATATAATTTTTAATTCTATTAATGATGTAGATTCATGAATATAATTTTACTTACTGTATAAAGTAAAGCAGGTCTTAGATTTTGACAAAGTCTGTTTAAGCTTACACTAGTAAGGACCATTATGTTCAATGTATTTTAGTTAAAAACGGTAGGTGAAATCACAATAGCATAAATTGTGGTATGTCATTAATTTGGTAAAGTCTAGAATCTTCGAAACCAAACACATTGCGTACCTTAATTTTTTTTCAAAAATGTTCACAAATCTTACCTCCAACACTAAGAAACCAACAATTAAAATGCACAGATCATTATCAGTTGCGTCGGCGTCAGACGGGAAACATTTTCAACGAAGAGCTACCTGAAAATGCAAAGGAAAATGTACTTTATAGGTACATTTTCTGTTTTGTATTCATTCGTGTTGGATACCTCCGCTTGAGTGTTCCCACTTCAGTCCGTTTAGTTACAGCTTTGAGTTTTTCAACGGAAATATTTACACAGAGAATAATTTCCATTGTGCTGGCTGGAATTCATTTTAAATTTGATAAATTTTGTTTAAACATTACTCGAGTAAAAGTTATTTTGAATGTTTTTGTAGAATAACAGTAAGGGCTGATTCTTCTGGAAGCCTGTAAGTACTCGTATATCATGTGATATAAAACGAGTGCTTTAAACTCGAAAAGTCGTTGATGCGATTTTTGTCCACTGATCTTATGTACTCTGGTTAGGTTTAAGGTAGGTATTTTCTCTGGTAAGGTAAACTGTTAATAATAATAAATAGCACAGCCGGTTTTCTGTAATTGGCGGTCATAATGCCCACCCCCAATCATTGCAAAGGAAAATTAGACTCATTTTAAAGTTAAGCGGATATTTCCGACGGCACGATCCATACAAAATTAGTCATATTTTGGTAAATAAGTAGGTAATATAGCTCGATAAAATTTAGTAGATTGGATAATACATAATAAACTTTGACGTGGAATGTGCTTTCAGGACAGTACCTTTAGATACCTTCGTTGATAATATAATTCCGCGTAACTAACATTGTTTAATACCACGTACTTCGACCTTATTTAAAATCACGGAGAGTGTATATTCGCGGTATTAAAAAACGACGATATAAAATTCCCATTTCCTAAAAAGAACACGAGACCAATCCACCATGTTTAAATTACACCATCTAAAAGAGCTATTTCCTTACAAAAATCAAATAGATTGACGTAATCATAACATTAATTTCCCAGAGCATTGATACGTGCCTCAATATAGAAGTTTAAATTGCCTCAAGCAAACTTGCAGTCCAATTTATGTTTTGAAATTAATTTAGTAAATACGTCAATACCTAACCTAATAATTGATCTGACCATGTTCTGTCTTTTATTTATTTATCTATGCATGGAAGACTTACAGCTACAAAAACTTAACAACAAAAAAGGAAACAATAGTCGACAGAAAGCCAATTACAAGTCTTCGCGTTTAGAAACGTTATAGAATTTGGAATGTGAGCAAACCAGCAAAACTATTTTGTTTGTAATTAATGACCGAAAAACAAAAAAAAAAAAATCATTAGAAAGAAGAACATAAAGCAATATATAGTTATCTACTTAAAAAATATAAGGCTTAAGCACCTTCTGGCTGCAGGCACACTAGTCGTAAATAGATCCAAATCATGTTGCTTACATATTTTATTGCAATTCTTGCTTGCACGCACATTATAGCTGCTCTGCCTATAATTCGTAGATGTATGAGATACACGTAAGGGTGGATTAAATCGAAATGTCTTGCTTGGAACGTTAAAATAAAATTTTGATAATAGCTCGGGACTGTCAATATTATTGCTGAAGATTTTTAGTAGGAACAAAAAGTCAGCAATCTCACGTCGATCTTCGAGTGGCAATAAATGATACTTCTTACAGAGTCGAATATAATCGATTGAATGGTATGGAATCTTTTGATGGAAACAAAGATATTTTATGAAACGTTTTTGTATGTTTTCAATGCGGTCAATGTACTTACGATAACGTGGGTTCCAAATCTGGGATGCATACTCTAGTTGGCTTCTGACAAAAGTGCAATACAAAATTTTGAGTGTTTTGGCATCTGTAAAGCACTTAGAGAGACGTATAATAAACCCGAGCAATTTAGAGGCTTTTTTGACAATGCCGTCAATATGAGTGTCAAAAACCAACTTATCGTCTAGGTGGACACCCAGGTCACGAATAGTGTTGCACCTAGGCAAAGTTTGGCCCGCTAAAGTATACTTTGTGGCTAGGACTGAACGCTTCCTGGTATAAGTGATCACTGAACACTTTGAAGGATTGAGATTATGAAGGTTTCACTTCATCCAGATGCTCTGGGTCGGAACTAAAGCATCTGTCTGCAGTTATAATATGGCCTACGACTGACGACGATGCCTCTGACTGGTAGTCAGATTTTCTAGATTCTGACTACCCATAACGACTGCCAAAGATCTACAAATGACAGCCGGGACCAACGGCTTTGCGTACTTTCCGAGGCATGGAGGGAACTCGGTATGAAATGGATAGTCACCCATCCACAGACCGACCGCGTTAAGCGTAGCTTAACCTTTGACCGATCGATCTGTCCGGCTTTTACTTAGCCTCGAGCTCGTCATTTTATTATTTATTCCTTTAACTATTATCAAAATTACAGCTAAAATAAAATGACGTTGGTCTGACAACTCTATGATCCATTGCAACCCTAACAGTAATATAGGTATAATATCAAGCCACATAGTAAACTATCATTTTTATCGAGCAAACATCAAGGTACCTACTGACGTCTACCATCCCTTTAATTCAGCACACCGACCCTTATTAACCCACAGAGTCCCTAAAGAGCACTTTATGTGGGAAACGTGCCCAAACTCCACGAAACCAAGTACGTACTACAAAAGGTAGGTACTCGTACCATTATAATAATAGATACTTGAATCTATCTAGCCAGTGAATCTTTCAGTGGTTATTATCAATTTGTTTCTATTGCATAAAACCTTATTTGAGAAATCATAGATAATAAGGTTCCATTTTAAAATATTTTTAAGCAAATGAAAAAGGTTTAAAACAAACGATGATTGATGACACTTATACAAGAACTAAAGAACTAAGAAAAGTATATTATACATAAACAGGACATTATTGGATAGTGGTAGCGTACTATATTATTAAGAGGTAAAGTTTGATTCTAAGAGGAAATGTCTGTAAGCAGTATAATATAAAAAAAAAACAATCAATAGAAAACTTCTTTATTGATGAGTACCATAGGCTATCTCGCATAGAAAGAAAGAAAAGCCATTTATTCACACGAAAAGCGACGCACATATTCTATAACAATAACTTCTAACTAAATGAGTAAATTTTAAGTAAAAATAAAAAATAGGTATGTCCGAGTCGGAAACATGCGTCATCCCCGCGCGAAACGGCCAACTCAGCATAAATGGCAGGCCCTGGCCTGCAGTGCGATTCTGTAAGAATTCACTCGCGAATTCGAATCCTATCTCATTTCCGATTTCACTTACCTGAAGTGAAAAGTATTTGGTATTCGCTAAAATAGTAACGTAATAATAGTTCGCTTCACCTAAGTTGGTACACAGTGGCGCTAGCGTAGGTTTTTCTCGAATTACAGTATACCTAAAACAGTTTTCACCGCGGAATCAGACGTGAGAAAGCGTCGGCCGGCATGCCGCTGTCTCGGAATCATAAATCAACATCATTTACTTATAGTTCCGAGGCACACAATAAGACGCTGATCGGCACGGCGCGCACAACGTGCAACGAATCAATCCCGCCATTATCGAGAACACGTGATTCACCACTACTTTTGGCGCGTTTCTACAGAGTCGTGATGTTTTGAGCCCACAGCGAGGAAGACATTCAGAATCCAGTGTTTGATCGCATCGGAGCTAATAGGTCCTGAAACTGTACTCGATTCGTTGTGTTTAAGTGTTACTATGTCTATTTTAATTTGAGTTTGAGTTTATTTTAAATTGAGTTTTTGTTAAATTGTGGTTTCAATAAACGCCGTGTATTGTATCCTATAACCTGTGTGTTTGCATTGCACGAAACCCAACTTTTGCCCACATGATGACCGAATCTAACAGAGTAAATCCTGACGATCCGACATATATATTACACATAGATAAAAAAATAGTATAATTTAAAAACAAGCGTACCTATCTAAAAAAACAGAAAACAAAAATATTACACATACTTAGAGACAAAGACAATTACAGACATAACATAGTAAGTAGTTACACTTGTCTTGTCTTCCAGGCAGCTGAAGCTGCGGGCAGAAGCTGTTTGTATGAAGGAGGTAAGGGTTGTATTAGGAATCCTTTAGAAAATATCACTTGAACAAAGTCGCGGGCAATATGCTAGTAACTTATAATATTAAAGAACTCAGGAGTTCATGAAAAGTTAATAATGCTTTATAATTCGAAGTTTTGTCGTCACCACAATGTTTTCGGGCCATCACGTCTATTAACGGAATTGTTCAAAATCTTAAAAGACTCCGCTTGTTCGGTTACGAGAGTCGAATAATAAAAAGGTAAGATATTTTCTCTTTAAAAATTGTGAGAATTGTGTAAAAGGTTTGGCAAAATAACATTACGTGAACTGTTATAAGGTTATATAGAGTAGGTACCATAATAAATGAGTTATGTAAAGACTTCGACTTGCCTGTGGAAGTTATCTTTGTGAATAAACTTAAGATGTTTTATTTCTTTTCAGCCTAACGACATACCTACTCTTAAAATTATAAAAAAAGACTTAATTTTGTTTCCGGGTTGCTAGCCAAATTCAGAGCATTTTATTTATTTTGTCAGAAAGACGTAAATAAGTTATAAAACTTAAAAGTGAAAAATATACTTTAGCATAGAACACACATGACTTTAGCCTTTAGGTGGCTTTGTTTCGTTTGTTGTTTTGTATTGCCACCGACTTCCGAAACGAAAATCATGACATGTGTGTTCTGTGCTAAAGTTAGTTTTCACTTTTAAGTTTTTGAAGGCGGTTGTCTTTTTTGTAGAAAAGCTTTTTATTTTCCAGTTTTTAGTACCTCCTTCTTATCCAAATCCTTTAAGACACGGCAACACAGTTAAAACAGAGATTGAAAGTACTCCAAAGATTTAAGAAATCAGAAGGCATTAAGTCCGCCTTTGTACCTTTGTGCATGAAGTGTAAATAAATAAATAAAATAAAAACGTAGTCTTTGTATTTTTTTTGGGTTTAGGTTAAGTTTTTCAAAAACTGCCGTATCAATTTCGATGAAACTGAATTTGGTCCCATTTCAGTTTCATCGAAATTAATATGGCCCCTTACCTTTTTTTTGACTTCAAATTTTTGAAAAAAATTTGAAGTTTTTGAAAATCGATTTACGTTTGCCGGAAAAATCGCGTAACAAACATACCTATAAAAAAAGAACAAAAAACACACAGTCGAATTGAGAAACCGAGTGTAAATCTTAATTGCGAAGTTCATTGCCGCGAAAGTTTACCATAGCGACGTTCGTTTGTTGCGAAAGTTAATTTCGCCGAAAGTTTATCATTGCGACGTATGTTGTCGCGAAAGTTGAACCATGTCGGATCCGCCCCAGAGGGGTTTTAAGGGAAAAAACAAGGAAGGACACACACACACACTACACAGTCATCGCAGTACAGAACTTTCGAGACAATTTACGTTGCATTTTTAAACATTCGCAATTAACCCTACAACGCAGAAAAGAATTTTCGCAACGACATACGAAGGTAAACTTTCGCGGTAACGGACATAGCGGTAATAAACTTTACAACTATGATTTCATATTACTTTAAAGCATTTCCAAAATTGTCCTTACTAGTACGTAGATGTTATCGTAATAATAATATAATAACAGTCTCTGTTCGCCAGTACACTTACACAACACTTAAGTACCTTCAACGTACACACACCAGGGTTTGCAAGGATACCATTAAATTGACATGCATGAAAGGATCCGTTATTATGCACAAAAATTACACACTAACGCTGACACCAACCTTACTTGAAGTGTCATATTATCTTGTCATGGCTGCTTATTATGATATAAACAGATACAGCATGATACGATTTAGAAGTTGCAATGGCAAAATTCAAAACATAACTTCTCATCTTGTGCGATATGAGAACAAACGAACCTCAGCAGTATTTGACAGTACCAAAACATAAAATGCGGGTATCATTTCATCAGGCACATCTATGTAATATAGGTAGTACAACGGACTACTGTCCGCAACTCCACGTCTGAAATACGCGTTGAGACATGGAGTTGCGGACCTCCACGTATCAATTCGTATTTTCGTACACATACACACGCTCACACTCAAAACATATACACACACACTCACAATCAGACACTTCCACCACCATGTGCACCCACACAAGCTTTTAGTTTTATCTTTTTCTACTTGGAATTTGTTTCAGTTTTTCAGAAAACATAATTAATATATAATTAATAAATTACTAAATAACTAGAGACCAGTGAAGAATATGATACACGACTGCACGGATAAAGAATTGCGCTTGAGTTGTCAGCGTATCTACGCATCTGCTTCTAGGTCTCTAGAGACAAGTGCGGAACGTGATGCGCGACTGTCCGCTGATCGTGAGCGACATGCTTTTACCGATACAGAATCACGCTTGAGTTCTCAGCGTATTCACACATCTACTAACAGGTCTTTTGAAACGAGTGATGAACGTGATGCGCGACTAACTGCTGATCGAAATTATCATACATTGTCCCGAACACGCACACAACAAAATATTCATAATCAGTTAGAAAGTGAAAGAGAAAGAATTGCTGGAGTACGGCATGAAGAGACAGAAGAAGAGCGCAACGAACGTTTGAATTCTGATCGACTTCGACATTCTCTGAACAGAATGTCGATGTCATCTGAAGAATCGGATGTGTCTCAAGATATATCTTGAGACACATCCGATTCTTGCATGGCGACCTTTCTTGGGTTGATAAGGAACGGAGTGCATCTACGTATACTATTATGATTGACTACGCCACATATTCCGCCATCGGAGGTATGATTCAAAATTGTACTTTTTGAACGTCTCGAATCGTCTTCCGCATCCCGTTGTTTTCCCGTCCCCGGGCTCTTAGAATTCGACATCAGACGTTTCAGATCTTCGATTTTGCCGACCCCGTTGTCGCTGGCATAAGCAACAGGATCCGCGTACGAAGTCGCGGGCAGAAGCTAGTTACTAAATAAAAATGTAGACTAAATCTTGAAACTAATGACACAAGTTTTTCACACTCTAAGATATCATCATCATTCCATCATTCCAGCCGAAAGACGTCCACTGCTGAACATAGGCCTCCCCAAGGAGGGGGGGGGCTTGCCATAATCGCCACGCTTGGCAGGCGGATTGGCGATCGCAGTGTGGTTGTTACAAAGGCACAGAGAACGCTCTAAGATATAGGAAGAGTGAAACTCCTAACACAGGCTTTATTTGCTTAAAGGGAGGCTCCATCACTAATTTGTAAGTAAGACCTTGTAGAAATAATTTTTTTTTTCTTATGGGTATGGAGTAGATCATTCGATCCACTCCAGCTCTACAAGAAAGGCCAGCGCCAATTTAACGTTACGGACTGGAAACCTCGATGTAACCTCTAACTTACATCGTGCTATAAGCACCTACATAGGATAATTTTCCTTTACATTGATAATAATGATTGCTTATAGCCAGTAATAGCCAGTTAGCCTTTGTTTACTGTCTGATGTTGTTGAATGTATTATGATAAAATCGTTTACCTACTCTTTTAGAAAATTATTGAGGTTAATGCAAATTAATAAATAAGTGGCTAAGCGATACTGGTAGAGGTATAATGTTTGTGATTAAATAAATGCATTTTAAGGAAAAATCTACAGCAATGTTCCGAAAACCGGAAAAAAATGGCGATCCTTATATCTCGAGTCATTACCTGCCTAGCCTTTTCCCAATCATATTAGGGTCGGCTTTCAGTCTTACCGGATGCAACTGAATACCAGTATTTTACATAGACTGACTGCGTGCCTGACCCAGCTACTGAGTAACAGGATACCCCTAGGTAAGACTGGTTGTGACTGGTGGGTGGTTCTTGCATCTGACTAAGCTTTATCTGCTTTCCAAGTCACGAGTTAATTATTCAAAAGGACCCAAAACACTCTTCTTATTCTTCGGCTAAGTAGTCTTTGGGCTAAGCTTAGCTTAGCTTAGCTTTTAAAACTACACCTTCAAGAAGGCGGGTTTAATTGAGTCTTAGTCAACTTACGTCTTTATTTAAAGCAATATTTTATACGGGGGATTTAATATCGAAAATTCCGTAGCAGAGTCCTACAGATTCTATACAACCAAACACCATGTACCAGGGTATCAGAACATACACGAGTCTTCTTTTATCATAGAGACAGAATGCTAAGCCGCAACATAATCCATTTAATACCGCAACGAGTTAACAATAGTACTGTGTTCTTTGAGCCGTATCTACGCGTTCAGTTCAGGCTTCATAATAGTGGCCCTTTGTTACTTGATCTGCCTCTATTGTTGGGCACAGACGTTCTAGATTAGATAGATAAGATTACATGGTACCTATGTATTCGTTTAATTTATATTTAAAAAGCTTAAGATTATTATTCCATGAACTAAAAGCAGACTCAAAAGTTGTTTTGTTATTTTTTAACAACAGCTAAAGTCCCACGTAAAGATCCACGGTAAGGGCCTGGTAATAATATAATTATATTGGTTATTAAAAAGCATAATATAAAAAACAACTGTCACACTCGAAGCCAAAGTAAGGTACTTGTTAGGGTTCTTTACAAAAAAAAAAGAAACCCTTATAGGATCACTCGTGCGTCTGTCTGTCCGTCCGTCTGTCACAGCCAATTTGTTCCGAGTCTACTAGACCAAATCAGATGAAATTTGGTAGGATGGTGTAATCCTATGACCCAAACAAATAGATATGCAAAGCAAATAAATATTTTTTTAAAAATAAGGGTCGTATTCGGGGGACAAATTAGGAAATTGAAAAATAAAGTTTTGCAAACCTTATTGTGTCATATATCAAATAAAAAAACTCGTTATGAGAATCTCAAATATATTTTTATTATTATTGTTTTGATTTTATTCATGAAAGAAGACGAAAATTGACCATTCCCCCCCTGATCTCCAAAACTGCTGAGTCTGAAATTTGGAATTTTGAAAAAATACAAAATATAGTTCATTGCTTGTAGATTACAGAAAAACCTATAACAATTCTATCAATTGGCATTGTACGGAACCCTCTCCACGCGAGTTCAACTCGCACTTCGCCGGTTTTTATTGTACCTGACACCTGAAAAAGTGATGACTAGTGTGAGTAAGTATGTCGTAATGGCCCAGTCGTTTGAACGCCCGCCTCTCATGTGAGTTCACAACCGGACACGAGCAAGTACCAATGCGATTTTTGTAATATTATAATTATTATGTCCTTTCTATGTTTATCTTGGAGATCACTGACATCGGTGAAGGAAAAGCATCGTGAGGAGACCTTGACTTATAAATGAATATAAGTCTGAAATCGCCATTCCATTTTTTAAGGGGCTTCAAGAGCCAACTAGCGCTACCCATTATTTTATTTCTAAAACTCCTAAATCAGATCAAAATTAAAAAATCTAAAACTGTACTTAATTAGTAAATTACCTGAAGTATTTCTCGAGTGACTTTCCATTGTTTTGCATTTCATAAATTAAAAGAAATAAATGAATTTGAATTTCTAGAAATAAAATGATTGGTGGCGCTAGTTGGGTCTTGTCTGCCCCTTAAGCAAGTGCGGTGATCTATGCTTGTGTCTTCTCTGTATGAGAAGAGGCCATGCCCTGCAGTGGGACAATATATTTTTGGAACAAAGTTCCTTAACGCGGCTTACGGGTAGTGCGAATTAGTAGAAACCGTCACGTAACGAAATACGTGTGTGTATGTGTGCGTGTATTGAGCCTACTACAAACAAATTAACACACGAGCTGCTCTTGTAATATATATTTTGTAATTTTTATAAATATTTTTTTTTTTGTATACCTACCTATTTTTTTTTTTGTAATAAAATAATGCCCGGTTTTGAAAACATTTCTTCTTAACTAAATATTCCTGTATATATTCTTAAAATTTCAGCCATGCTTCTGACTTCTGTTGTATAAACTGACGAGCTAATATAGTCTAGTCATATTTTGATATTAAGTACCTGTTTAAACTTTATAATTTTAAATATTTTTTAAAATAATTAGTATATAATTAATTTAACTGACAATTTGGTGATGGATATACAACGTATGTAAACAAACTTTGGTTTACTTAGGTTATAATATTTTCGGTCTTGTTATGTAAAAAATTGTACGCCTTGCCAGATAAAACATGTAGGTACGGACTTCATTTACCTTTCTAAGATCTCGCATGCTTTAATTTGTGTGTAAACGCATGTTATGACAAATAAATTATTTTTATCTTTAAAATAGGATAAGAGTACTTATCAATAGTAATTTAGCGTTAAATCACTTAATTTATAAATATTCATGTGTAAATCTTGTACGATATTTTGAATATCATTTAGAAATCTACTTAACACTCATTTGCATAGCCTTATTTAATGTATTCCACATAAAAAAATAACCAAGTTTCCATACAAATACTGTTACAATATAACAGAAACCGTTGAATCCCAATGTACGTACTTTCATTGAACTAGGAACAATACATTTAAATATTGTATGAAACATTCAGGTTTCGAAAATCATTGCTGGTTTTAACTTAATTGTGTGCCTATTAATTAACAGTACAAAGTACCCAACGGTCCATTGTTAAGTGGCAAGCCGCCAATTGTTGACAATGCACTCCAGTTTGTTTCGGCGCAAATGTTGCTAGATTGCAAAATATTTTATAAACACTTTTAACTCAGTTTCATTCGTTATGGGTAACTTACCCATCGGAAGAAAATTTACCCGTCAAAAGCCAGAAAAGTCTGACAAACAGTCTTACCAAGAGGTACCATGTTATCTTAACTGAGTTGTGAAGGTCAGATAGGTAGTCAGTGCATTTAAGGGGCTATTTAACGACTTTTACAGATTTTAAACTGACAATCACGTCAAAATGTGCAGTGTCAATGATTTGAAGAAAATATAATTATGATAAACTAGAACATTCTCGTAATCATTTAGTATGTGAATATTTTTAATTATATTCATATGAAATAGTTTAATTAACTCGTGAAGTTGTGTCTGACGCGGACAATACATTGAGAATCACACAAAATCTACCAGGTATAATTAAACGAAACTTACACCATCTTACAGACAATTTTAGTATCTTTCTTTTAGTATACGCCTTTTTATTTTAAGTTAAAGAAAACTACTTTTATTTAATTTTTTCAACTAAATTTTGAGAGTTTTGGACGCAGAACTGATTTGGACTCAAAATTTAGTCGAAAAAATTAAATAAAAGTAGTATTCTTTAACTTAAAATAAAAAAAGGCGTATACTAAAAGATAGATAAAAACTTGAGAGGTGTCAAGGGACACCCGGATGGAACGAAGTTCCTTTCGATTAATTAGTGAAGGAATTTTATTACAATTTTATTACAATTCCTTCACTAATTAATGTGATGCGTTAAAGTGAATTTAAGTGGCTTTAAGCCAGGGCAAAAAAAAAGCGAGGAATGAAAAGTTATTATGGCTGCTTACATTGTAAGTAAGTAATTTTAAAGATTAACATTTTCTAACATGTTAGTACAATGCGTAGTTATTTAGATAGAAAGACCAATAAATTATTTCTGCGCCATCTATTGGCCGTTCGTAATTCGATCTCGAAGAGCACAGTTGCGCCAATAACGTTAATAGATGGCTCTTAAATCAAATGAATGACGAAATGTCAAATGTCGTGACAACTTTTCGTAAGAATTTTTTCCGTCTAGCCCCCTTTCACAACGCGCGATAAGGAACTTCGTTCCAATAAAATTGATTATTTCATATGAATATAATTAAAAATATTCACATACTAAATGAGTAAGAGAATGATCTAGTTTAACATATATTTTTTTCAAATCATTTACACTGCACATTTTGACGTGATTGTCAGTTTAAAATCTATAAAAGTCGTTTTATAGCCCCTTAAGACGCTGGTATTCAGATCATCTGGTGAAACGACGACCCCAACATTGGTGGAAAAAGAACAGGCAGATATTTGCTCATATGCATTAAAAAAGGCACATAACATCCAGTAGAATAACAATGATTACTTTTAGAATGACCCAACAAAGAAATCGTTCTCTCATCTACCAGTTCAGTCACTAAAAACAGAATAAAATTCTTACAAAGAAAAACCCTACAACCTTTCAGCTTCAGGTATGACAATAAAAATGTATTGAAAATACGGGAAGCAATCAACCGTGCCTGTCGTTTGATGTTCGATACGCGACGCGTCGAGCCGTGCGGAACCCTGCCAGTTGACACCCCCAAACAACGCTACCGGCAATTAATTATGTTTGATGACTAGTCAACTGTGTAATAATAACAACGGCATAGTTATGAAACTATTTTATGCTGGTAGTGTCTATTATTTAGTTTATTCTTGACGCCAGTGAACTTAAGATGATGTTGTTATATGTTGTTGTTGGTGTAATGTAGTGTTATGTGGTTTTAGTTGTTGTGTTGTGTTGTTGTTGTTTTTGACCGTGTGGTGCCGGTAAGCCGTGTGATGCCGGTCGCGAATAGCACCACCCCATTTCCACCCGTGGGTGTCGTAGAAGGCGACAGAGGGATATTGACCAGATGATGGGCAGCAGCGTCCTTCTGAGTACCGTAACACCAACTGCGATCGCCAACATGCATCGGCCAAGCATGGCGATTACAGCTGAACTCTCACTTAGGGGATACCGATGTTCAGCAGTGGATGTGTAAAGGTTGGTCTAAAAGCTGGACCTAATAGTTAGTCAGTTCCGTCAAATAACTTTATTTCATCATTCGTAAACAAAAATTAAAAAAATATATTATCATTTTGAAATTAACTGCCAAAGCAATCTCTTGATGATCTTGATTCTTTTGTATTGCTCTTTACATGCATTTCTTTCACATATAGAAGCAACAAGGATATTGTAACCAGTATTTTGTAAACACTTGATATAAAATAGTGTCCGTGGAGTTTCTTGCTCGTTCTTCTCCATAGAGACCTACGTTTTGGAACGACCAACTAGCTTCAACTTTCTGACTAAACGGACTCCTTGACAATTCAAAAGTGTATGTAAATGGTTTAATTGAAATAAACGCTTTGACTTTCACTTGGATTAAAATATACACGCTGAAATTTAAATGGTAGTTTTCCCGCGGCAGAATGATGAATGCCCTCAGTAGTACTATCGATTCATAGTGTTATACTTAAAAACCAAAAATGTTTTTTATTTTTCAAATAATTCAAAAAATATGCATCAACTCCTCTTATAACGGTCCTAAACCCGTAAAAGTGTGAACGGAATTTTGGAATAACTTTTAGGTAAGTATTGTGTTTCGTTAACACCAGGACCTCGCGCAGTCAGCCGTTCGCGCTGTATCACTAATGGTTCGGGGTCGCTAGTTTTCCACAATTCTATATCTGCCGTTTTTCATTAATTTATTTTAATTTTTTGATGGTACGTCTTATAAATCGAAGAACACCGGCTGCATGCACGAAAAAGTGTCACGTTCCGCCTGAGCCTGAGTGTGCAAGCGAGAGCGCGGAACAAGCGAGAACGCGGAACAAGCGATAGAGAGTCACGATCGGCCCAAGCAATAAACTCCGCTCACCTCGACGGAGGCCATTATTTGCTTATGTTAGCCATTATGTTTCTTCTTCTCCGTAAACGGACTTTACAGACAACCAATTTTTTATTAATAGATTGTACTACCAAGACAAAATCATTTCGCTTCGGGAAAATAACCACTAAAATTTCAGCGTGTATATTAATGGCTTTATCCTATTTACATAACAAATCCTTCGAACTGAATTACTATAAAAACAATTATTATAGTGCAAAAGCGTGTGTGCAAACACAGCACTCCTTCTTTGGCTAATCTCCGGAACTAAGTACCGGTAGGATTCCGTAAATTTGTTCGCTAAAATGAAGCTACATAAGTTAATAGTAATCCCTGAGTGCTAGAGGCTATACTTTACTATCAAAAACCGGACAAGTGCAAGTGCCTCGCCCACCGAGGGTTCCGTACAAATTTATAAGTACATATCCATACTTTAATATTATTAATATTATAAATGCGAAAGTAACTCTGTCTGTTACGCTTTAACGATGAAACAGCTGAACCGATTTTGATGAAATTTGGCATGAAGAAGATAGATTTAACCCCGGGGAAGGACATAGGCAATTTTTTTTCGCGACGTTGTCTGCATCCACTATGACCGACATTCACGCAGACGAAGTCGCGGGCAAAAGCTCGTTATAAAATAAAGCATATATTTTTTATTATTTAATTACAAATGTATAGTTTTAAGACGTTTCCCTGTACGTACAGTATTATATAAGACGATATTACTTGTTAAATTTCATAGTTCTAGGTCAACGGAAAGTAACCTATAAATTTTGATTCCCTTGAGTGTCGAAATATACGTTTTTGCGGCGTAAACGGCCGTTGAACGGCGGTTGATTTTTGATTGAAAGTTTGATTTTTTTCAGAGCTTCAAGGAACTGTAGACCTAAGTATAATTTCGGTTTAAAGAATTTTATTTCTCAAAAGAACAACATAGTTCACTTAAATATGAGAAACTTAAATAACATAAAAGTTTTCTTAGGTTAGTTATTGTCGTTCGATCTATCGAATTATACAAAGTTAAAATGTCTTATTGTTGTTTAGCCAAATGCAACTTCAACTTATTTTTAAAAGTGTTTACAGAACATGAATCTCTAATGTCTTTTGGCAACTTATTGTAAATCTGAGCTCCCTCAAACTGTATAGTTTTTCTTCCATACAAAGTTCTAACAGAAGGTAGTTCTATAGAATCTTTATTTCTAGTGTGGTACTGATGAGTTTTGTGTTTGAAAGTGATTTGCGAGTGTATTTTGTTTGTTAATATTTTCTTTATTAAGATGCATGTGTGGTAAATGTATAACTTCTGGAGGTTAAATAATTTAGTTTTAGCGTAAATGTCTTTCGTAGGTGTTAAGTAATCGTAGCCAAATAGAACTTTCATTGCTTTGTTTTGCGTTACTTGTAGGTCTTGGAGATGTGTAATAGCGGCCTGCCCCCATATTTGGATTAAATATTCTAGATGCGGTTTAATAAGTGTATTATAGATTGTGTAGCGTAATTGAAATGGTACACATTTAGAAATATTTCGCAAGGCTCCAGTTAATGGAACTAATCTGTTTCTTACATATTCAATGTGTGATCTGAATGTCAGTCTACTATCCAATATCAAACCAAGGTATTTCTCCTGGTTTGATTTCTGCAGCTGCTGGCCATCCACCGTGAGAGGGGGGAAATTAGGTATTTTCTTGTTTTTAGCGGCAAAAATAATGTATGCAGTTTTGTTAACATTATATGTTAATAAATTTTGCTTAAGCCACGTGTTTAAAATATTGAGGTCTTGCTGAGCTTTCTCAATAACGCCAAGAATTGAACTACCAAAATAAAAAAGACAAGTATCATCCGCATACAAGGAAATATGTCCGGTTAGCCCAACATTACAAATATTGTTAATGTAAATTAAGAAAAGTAGTGGTCCTAAAACTGATCCCTGCGGAACTCCGCATACTATTTTTTCTGGTTTACTGTCAAAATTATTAATTTTTACTATCTGTTGTCTGTTTGTAAGGTAAGATTCAAATATTTTATAGGCTTGGCCAGTGATACCAATGCTTTTTAGCTTTTCTAATAGTATAGAATGACTTATTGTATCAAATGCCTTTTTAAGATCAATAAAAACTCCTAGAACCAGCTGTTTTTTGTCTATATTACTTTTTATTTTAGTTACTAAATCTATAGTCTCTGAAAGCGTATTGGAATGTGGTCGAAATCCGTATTGATGTTCATATAAAAATTCTATTTTAGTTAGGTAGTCAAATAGTCGGTTATATAATACCTTTTCAAATATTTTTGATATCACAGGCAGTACTGAAATAGGCCGGTAGTTACCGGGATCAGTTTTAGCTCCAGCTTTATAAATAGGGCTCACCTTGGCAATCTTAAGGCTGTCTGGAAAAGCACCATTGTCTAGGCATTCATTATTGCAATTTGCAAGACTATTTGCAATTTGGTCCCCGATACATTTTATAGCCTTAGTTGTTATCCCGTCTATACCACAACTGGTATTGTTATCTAGGTTGTCTATAATTCTTTTAATCTCATCCCTTGAACACGGATGTAATTCCGGTAAATTAGGGCCTTTGCTATTCCAAGATATTTGTGTAGTCTGTGGGTTAGGTTGGTTAGATTGTATTTTTTGAGCTAATATAGAACCAATTGTTGCAAAGTATTTATTAAAACTGTTACAAATTTCTGTACCATTTGTTATTACCTTATTATCAACAATTAACTTTGGGGGAGCACAGTCACAATGAATTTTATTTTTGGCAAGGGTATTTATTAATTTCCACATCTTCTTGGGGTTCTTTTTACATTTTTCAAAAGCATCATAATAGTATTTTTTCTTTTCTTTGTTTATTGACTTATTTACACTCTGCTTTGCAGCCGTTAACTTAGATTTTATTTGCTCACACTTAGGATATTTTAGATAATCATGCCATAGTTGATTTCTTTCAGTAATGTTGTTGATTATTGTTTTATTAATCCAGTCCTTCTGGGGTAAATTAAGGATTTTAAATTTTGGTCTTTTAGCATCCTCAATTTGCTTGTTTATGTATATTTCAAGTACGTTGTAGCTTTTGTTTTCCAGCGGTAGCTTCTCATTTTGTGTATTCTTAAATAATTCTTTATAGTCTATTGCTTGATATTGTGTTTTATGTATTAGTGAATGCTGGTACTTCTGTATTCCTACATATATTTGCTTGTGGTCTGATAAAGTTGACTCAATTAGAGCCATATGCATATTGGAATCACATATATTTGTACACACATGGTCGATAATGCTTTTTGTGTTTACTGTTTGGCGAGTGGCGTACTGTTCATGAGTATAGTTAACTATAAAGTAGCCTGATTCTTGTATCAAGTTCGTATAGTTTTTAGTTTTGCAGTCAGTTTGCAGTAAGTCGATGTTAAAATCACCGAATATAATTGTTTTTTGTTTCATTCTTTCTAACAGATTTGAGTATGTTTGATGGAACTGTTTCACGTTCGTGTTAGGTGGTTTGTAAATAATCCCAATGGTTAGTGATAGTTTAACTAGTTGTATAAATAGAAAGTTATTTCCATGTACGTAGCGGTCCTCCTTAATGTTGAATTTAATATTTTTATGTACATACATAGAAACACCACCTCCAATGCCATCTGTACGAATGTTGTAAATATGTATATAATTAGGTATTTCGAGTAGCTCTGCTTCTGTTTTACTTTTTATCCACGTCTCGGTAAGTAAAATAATGTGTATTAATTGGTTGAAAGATTTAAGTATGCATTTTAACTCATCCAGTTTCCCCGTTTTAACTAAACTTCGAACATTGGCATAAAATAGTCTCAAAGACGAGGCAGGTGTATGTATAGTTTGATACGTATGTACGTGTTGATAGGTGATGTTTTCTGTTGTTGAGCCGCTATAGGTATTAATAGTATGTGTTGCTGTTAGTTTTTTGGTGACATTGTAGTAATTTTAGGTATTCCTTTAACATACTTAATCAACAAGTCTAGCTCACCATTTTCCTTACGTCGCGATAATTCATCACGGAGATCCTTGAGCAGCTTCATTTGCATAGGTGTTTGGTCCGAATATATACGTACACTATCATTCGTGAATTTTGTTTTGTTCCGTAGAATACGCATAACAGTGTCCTTCCGCTCGAAACATACCTTAAGATGCCTGTTTTTATCCGGACTATACTTGCCAAGGCGCATACATTTTATTGGGGT
The DNA here is from genome assembly GCA_947361185.1 of Charanyca ferruginea. Taxonomy (NCBI): domain Eukaryota; kingdom Metazoa; phylum Arthropoda; class Insecta; order Lepidoptera; family Noctuidae; genus Charanyca; species Charanyca ferruginea. The sequence continues at coordinate 12,318,815 of OX376057.1, forward strand.
TGGGCAATCTTCATAGAACGTTTTTAACAAAGTAAGTATTTGCTTATTGTCATGTTCACGCCTTAATTCAGAGTTTTTATTGTTAAGTTCGGGTATTCCGATAATTATAATGTTCTGTTGGCGCTGTGTTCGCTCTTGGAATTCATAGGCCATGGACTCATAATCGCGATGTAGCGGATTTTCTATCACGGGATTTTCTTGTGACTTAAGATTGGCCAAGTCACTTTCGAGACACTTAATTTTTTCCTGGAACGTGGAGTTCTGGGATTTCAGATTATCTAATTCAAGTTTTATTTTATTTTGTTCCAAATTTAAGTTTTCTGTTGTGCATTTTATATTTTTTAGCTCATTTTTGACCTCGGTTATTTCTTGGCTTAACTTGTTTGAATTTTCAGTCTGTTTTTCGCTGAGGTCCTTCAGGAATTTCATGATTTCAGTTCGAAATTCCGAGATTTCTTCTCTGATGCCTAACTCCGATTCAGGTTGCTTCCTTTTAGATCTGTGAGTGATAAAAAGTTCCTCTGTTTGTAGCGCACGTAAATCTGGCGAAGAATTGCTTCCGCTACCGCTTGTAATGTTACCGCTAGGCGGTGTTCTATGTAAACTCATCCTTAATCGTTATCAGTGCGATGACGTATTACGTGGTCGCCGCAGTACGCTGGTGTTCCGCGTAAGCAGGTAAACAATTATCGGATCTCCCGTTTACCCGAGGAGGTGAAGAGGGCTGACAATATTATACTTCGCGTATTAGGTGCCGAAGTACACCACTGAGTTTTAAATTATATCACTATGACTAGAAGTAACACTTTTGCTTGGTGATTATTACTTAAAGTCATTTAAATTAGCAAGAAATAGTGGTACACGTCTATTCACTACGACAGCCGAACGCGCAATTTCAACTCGATATCGCCACACGTTCCCGAGATAAAGGGGATAGACAGACAGACGGACAACAATCTATACATATAATAAAACAGTAACAAAACTGTATCTGTACATTGAATATATTTAAAAAAAAATAATTGAGGGGGGTTTAGGAACAGTAATAGAGCACGAATCCAAAAAAAAAATTCTGTCTGTTTGTCTGTTTGTTTGTACACGCTAATCTTCGGAACTACTGGGCGGATTTGAATGATTTTTCTTTTGTTATATAGGTATTAAGTTTGGGCAACATATAGGCTAATTTATCTTGGAAATTTGAACACCTGATGCAGAACCGCAACAGACCAGCTAAACTATAAGAGATACAAAAATGGTACCATAGCAAAATTGTTCCACGTGATGAGCATTTTCTGCTGAGAGAATAATTTGAAAGATCTGGAACACCTGATGTGGAACTCCAAGAGCCCAGCTACACCATGACACATATAGGAATGACGTCTTAGCAAAAGTTGTTCGGTCTGATGGGCATTTCCTGTTGGCTTATAAAAATCGAAGATCAGAAACATCTGATGTGAAAATCAAAGCTATCACTAATTTCACTGTATCTTATAAAATAACATAAGCTGGGAGTATCTCCATGCGGTGAAGGCGGTAACAGTTTAGGACTGATTTTTGATGACGATGGTATATCATTGAAAATTTGACTCTACTGGCCAAAATTCCCATTATTTTTTTTATTTTATCGAATAAATATGCCTTCGGGCTTATGTTATTTGGGTGTTTAATTTCCTTTTCCATTTATCTTCGTGACACGGTAGCCTACCCGGTAACGCAGGGGAGCAGTCACTTAGATTTTAATTGATCTTTACAATAAAACTATAACCAAGCCTAGAAAGAGGTCAAATCTTTCCCAATGTTTTAAAGGAGCTAAAAGATTGAGGATCATAAGATCCCAAGAATCTACCGAAGAGCGTCAGGAGAGACTTGATGCTGTTCGAGACTATCAGGCTGCAACTCGCTCCGTGAAAACCTCTTCAGAACGCGAAGCACGCCTGCGTTCTCAGCGTATTTACGCATCTACATCCAGGTCTCTAGAGACCAGTGAAGAATATGATGCGCGACTGACTGCTGATCGTGAACGTCATACATTGTCTCGCGAGTCGGAGACGTTCACGGATAGAGAATTGCGCTTGAGTTCTCAGCGTATCTACGCATCTGCTGCGGAACGTGATGCGCGACTGTCCGCTGATCGTGAGCGACATGCATTGTCTCGCGAATCGGAATCGTTTACCGATACAGAATCACGCTTGAGTTTTCAGCGTATTCGCACATCTACTAACAGGTCTTTTCAACCGAATGATGAACGTAATGCACGACTAACTGCTGATCGAGATTATCATACACTAGCGACCCGACCCAGCTTCGCATTGGCCTATAGCCTTCCTCGGTAAATGGACTATCCAACACAAAAAGATTTTTTTAATTCGAACCAGTAGATCCTGAGATTAGCGCGTTCAACCAAACAAACAAACAAACTTCAGCTTTATAATATTATAGTATAGATTATCCCGAACACGCACACAACAAAATATTCATAATCAGTTAGAAAGTGAGAGAAAAAGAATTGCTGGAGTACGGCATGAAGCGATAGAAGAAGAGCGCAACGAACGTTTGAATTCTGATCGACTTCGACATTCTCTGAACAGAATGTCGATATCATCTGAAGAATCGGATGTGTCTCAAGATATAGCCGTAGGTCATGGCGACCTTTCTTGGGTTGATAAGGAACGGAGTTCATTTACGTATACTCCTATGATTGACTACGCCACATATTCCGCCATCGGAGGTATGATTCAAAATTGTACTTTTTGAACGTCTCGAATCATCTCGCGCATCCCGTGGTTTTCCCGTCCCCGGGCTCTTAGAATTCGCCATCAGACGTTTCAGATCTTCGATTTTGCCGAACCCGTTGTCGCTGGCATAAGCAACAGGATCCGCGTACGAAGTCGCGGGCAGAAGCTAGTATGATACTATAAGGGTTCAATTTTTTCCTTTTGAGGCACGGAACCCTAAAAATTAGGGATTCGTAAATAAATACGACGAAAGCTAGTAGAATCATGAAATATTTATCCATGTTATTAGATATTGTCCATGTTATCAAAGAGTTCCCTTGTCATAGTAATATCTCGCTCAAAGTTATCTCGACTTCATTTCAGTGCTTCTGACAGTTTACTTCAAGACGGCTTTACTAGTCTTGTAATATTACAATTAGTTCTCTTAAAGGACGCTGAGTTCGTTGAACTCATCCGAACTTTGCTTTTGACTGCTTATTATAAGCGTGGCTTTGAGTTCTGTTACTGTTTCATGCTGTCTTAGTAGTTGTAGTAAGTAATCTAAAGTCTCCACGTTTCTATTCTACTCGTTGAGTTTATTGTTGACACCCAAGGGGTGGCAGAACACATTTAAACTTTTGAAAAAGCAAAAAACTGTGCTCTCGGTGCCAAGCTTTAATACTTATTCCTATAATTCTATATTTATTGATTTACACTTCATGCACAAAGGTACAAAGGTGGACTTAATGCCTTAGGCATTCTCTACCAGGTATTCCTGGTATTCCTTTTTGTCATCTTATCCTAATCCTAACTAATATTATAAATGCGAAAGTAACTCTGTCTGTCTGTCTGTCTGTCATTTCTTCACGCCTAAACTACTGAACCGATTTGTGTGAAATTTGGTACAGGGTAAGTGTGAACCCCAACAAAGGACATAGGCTACTTTTTATTCGACTTAGACTTCGTCTGCGTCCGCGATAACCGACATAAACGCGGACGAAGTCGCGGGCAAAAGCTAGTGATAATATACGTGAAATTTAAAGAAAAAAGTTTAAGTAAAGTAATAATAATAATAATAATTTATTTATTTCACAAAAAGTGGAACAGTCTGTTACAAGGTAGGATGACACTTAAGAATAAATTAGAGCTAAGATGAGTAAGTTTAAGTAAAGTAAATGAAAATGAGTCGAGGAACATAATGTATATAAGCAAAAGAAATAAAAAAATGTTGATGAATGTTGTTTCATGTGCTATATTTACGTACTTTTCCTGCGACTTCCTCCACGAAAATTTTCTTAAGGATCCCTTTTTTTTTGAAAATGCAATATAGCCTATAGCACTCAGGAATAACATAGCTTCCTATAGGTGAAATTATTTTTGAAATCGGATGAGTGGTTTCGGTCAGCAAGTAACATAATATAAAAGATTTTTTCTTTTTTATATTTGAGTTGATTGAATGAAAGGTAAATTGCGGTTTACGATTTATGACGTATTAAAAAAAAACTACATAAGTACTAGATCTCGTTCAAACCAATTTTCGATGGTAGTTCACATGGTAATGTACATCATATATACTTTTTAGTTTTATCATTCTCTTATTTTAGAAGTTACAGGGGGGGGGGGGGGGGGTGGACATTTTACCACTTTGGGAGTGTCTCGCGGGCAAACTATTCTGTTTAGAAGAAAATAATATTACAAACCTCAATATCATTTTTGAAGACTTATCCATAGATACTCCACACGTATGAGTTAGATGAAATAAAATTTTGAGTTTTAATTCTAAGTATTTATTACCCCCAAAATTTATTGTTTTTTTTTCTATTTTTGTTACTTACCAAGTGCTACTTTTTTTTTTTTTTTTTTTTTTTTTTTATCTATCGATAGGCATACGTTTGACCACTATCTCACCTGATGGGAAGCGATGATGCGGTCTAAGATGGAGCACGCTTGCCTAGAAGTAACCTATTCACTCTTGCCTTAAAGACTCCCAGGTTGTAGCTATCAGGAAACACAGACTCAGGCAGGGAATTCCACTCCTTAGCAGTACGCACAATGAATGTATTCCCAAAACGTTTCGTGCGTGTGGGTGGGATTTCCACCGTGTGCCGGTGGCGCATCGCCGTACGTCTTGTGGTCCGATGATGGAACGGGCTCGGCGGAATTAAATTATGCAATTCCGTCGCACACTCCCCAAAATGCAACCGATAGAAAACCGACAGGCCAGCAACTCGGCGTCGATGCTCAAGACTTTGGAGCTTTGACTCGACGAGCCTATCATTGCCAATGATCCTCTTGGCTCGTTTCTCAATTGACTCTAGGGCATCAAGCTGGTATCTGGCAGATCCGTCCCAAAGATGAGAGCAGTACTCCATACACGATCGAACTTGCGCTTGATAAAGTTTAAGCAGCTGTTCCGGCGTGAAGTACCGTCTCACCTTTGCTAGGATCCCCAGCTTTTTGGCAGCCACTTGAGCCTTTGCCTCTATGAAAGGGCCAAAATTGAGGGTTGATGTTAACGTAACACCAAGAAGCTCAAGTCGGTCGGTTATCGGCACGGTTACACCTCGGAAAGATGGATCTGGGTGGAATTGGCTCCTTTTAGCGGAAAAGAGACACGCTTGGGTCTTAGCAGCATTGAACTTGACCAGATTGGCGTCGCCCCATTCAGAGACAGCCTGTAAGGACAAGTTCAAGCGCTCAACCATCGCCTCCCGGAGAGACCGGATCTGCGACCCACCAGCTCGTGCGTCGGAAACGTATCTCTCAGCGACAGTGCTGTCGTCTGCATACCCAAAGGTACCGGGTTTTAGCAGATCATTAATATGCAGCAGGAACAATGTTGCTGAGAGCACCGACCCCTGAGGAACCCCGGCATTAATATCCAGCAGTCCGGACGAGCAGCCATCTATGACCACTCGAATAGACCGATCCCTCAGGAAATCTGCAATCCAATCACACAATCCAGCGGGCAGACCGAAGGAAGGAAGCTTATTAATAAGGCTATCGTGCCAGACCCTGTCGAAGGCCTTTGAGATGTCAAGGGAGACTGCTAGTGCCTCTCCATGCTTCTCGATGGCCTCACTCCAGATGTGAATGGCATACGCTAGTAGATCCCCAGTTGATCGATTTCGGCGGAAGCCGTATTGTCGGTCACTGAGGATATCATTCGCTTCTAGGTATGCCAGGAGCTTACGGTTCAGCACCCGTTCCATACTCTTACAGAGTATGGACGTCACCGAAATGGGTCTATAATTCGACGGGTCAGCCCGACTACCCTTCTTGGGCACGGGCTGCACGTTAGCTTGCTTCCAAGCCATCGGCACTTTCCCAGTCTCAAACGACAGGCGATATAAGCGCGTCAAGATCGGAGACAACTCAGGCGCACAAGTCTTCAGTACAATTGCTGGAATCCCGTCAGGGCCACTAGCCTTGTTCACGTCTAGGTTACGCAGTACCCTAAGAACGTCCTTCTGATGAATGCTTATGTTCAACATACTCGACTCGCATCCAACAGAAGAAACAGGGGGCCTCGCGCCACCCGGATCCAGACGTGACGATTCCGCAAACATAGAGGCGAACAAGTTAGCTTTCTCCTCAGCGGAGTGGGCCAGCGACCCGTCGGGTCTCAGCAGTGGTGGTAGTGAGGGGCGGCAGAAGTTCGATTCGACCGACTTAGCCAGGGACCAAAAAGCCTTACTACCTGCTGGGTATGAAGCAAGTTTGTTCCCTATTCGGCTAATGTGGTCAAACCGAGCTCTCTGCAACACCTTCTTGCAGGACTTGGCAGCCCTGTTAAAGGCTCTCTTCTTCCGGCTCACGTCACTTGCTTTGCGAATGCGGGCGTCAACCCATGCTAGGTACGCTGAATGTTTTAGCGCATTAGCACGAATGCACTCAGCACCAAACCATGGGCGAGCTTCGCCAGACATTGTTACGTCTGAGAACGGAATATAGTACTCCATCCCCCTCCGCAACACATCCGTCACGGCGTCCGCGCACAACGAAGCATCAGTCGAAGAAAAGCAAGTAGGCTGCCAAGGATAACGTGCGAAGAAAGATCGCATGCCATCCCAATCTGCTGACCTGTATCGCCATACCCGCCGGGTGCCTCTAGGGCAAGGATCGGGCGGGGAGTAGACGGACACAGACTTCACCAGACAGTGGTCGGAGCTACCCAGTGGAGAAGAAATCGACACTGAGTAGCGGTCTGGATCTGTTGTCAGCAGAAGGTCCAAGCAATTGGCTGTGTGCGAATCAACATCTGGCACCCTTGTTGCCCCCTGGACCAGCTGGGTGAGATTTAGCGCTAGCGCCAGGTTTCGCGCCTCTCGTCCAGCATGGTCTGTGTGCTGGTATGGGAAGAGCCACTCTTGGTGGTGGGCGTTGAAGTCCCCCAGCAACACCAATTGGGCAGAAGGGTACCGCTGCTGAGCCGCATCCGCCGCCTCACTGAGATTTTGTATGAGCCCAGTTGTCTCCAGATCGCCGCTATGCGACCGGTAGACACAGGCGTAGATAATTTTGTCCAGGCCTGTGTCCACTAGAACCCACAGCGTTGAGAACCTGGAGTCCTCAAGGTTGCGGAGACGCCGATAACAGATGTCGTCCCGGGCGTACATACATACACCCGCGCGTGGTCTGAAGTGGTGCTCCAGGGTAAACCCTGGGTAGGTCAGGTACGACACGTCTGACGGACATCCGATCTGCGTCTCCGACAGGAACAAGAGCGCTGGTTTCTCAGTCTCTAGGTGGTGATGGACTGCGGCGAGATTTGAGTGCAGACCTCGTATGTTACCGAGGTGCACTTTGAGTGAGAGGGAGTGCAGCCGCTGTACAGCTTTTCTTAATTTGTTCCTGTTGGTCATGGATTTGAGAGTGAAGAAGGGAGAGGAGAAGGAAGTGAAATGAGGTTCCATGCTGCTATCCCTCAGGCACGCTCTGACAGGACGGCATCATTGGGGGACTAGTCTGGAGACTGCGGGGACGCCCGAGCCCCCCCGGGAATGTCCATCGGGCCCTCTCGTCTGGTCGCCAACCAGCACGATGGTGCACTCCGGGATTTTTCGACAGTTGGCGGGGCAGCCTTTCATGTGTGGCTAGCACACTACTTGGGCCCCCAACTACCTGCGGTCGGCCAGCGGCGCACCGTGCCTCGGATCCCGCTACCCTCCGCGACTAGTCTCCCGATACGCCCATATCAACGCGAGCCTGGTCGGTCTGCCTGCATTGGAACAACTATTTCGACCCAACTCCTCTGAATTGGCTACACTGAGCATCGTACCGGAACGCGGCTAAGCCACTTGGCGGTACGTCTTTGCCCAGTGGGTGGTCGCAAGCCAACGGCCGAAACCTACCACCAGTTAGTGTCACCTGATTAGCACCACCCAGGGACCACGTGTAGGGACTAGTTATTATTAGGGGTATTTTCCTACGGACGCGGGTGACTCGGCCCCCAAAAGTACTTACCAAGTACTTACCAAGTTTCAACAGTTTAGTTCTTATAGTCTCGGAATAAAGTGGCTGTGTCACACGGACGGACAGACAGACAGACAGACATGACGAATCCATAAGGGTTCCGTTTTTTGCCATTTGGCTACGGACCCCTAAAAACACTACTTACTCGCTCGATATACGCTCGTGGCTAAGTTAAAGCCGTACAGATCGATCGGTCAAAGGTTAAGCTACGCTAGCCGCGGTCGGTCTGTGGATGGGTGACCATCCCTTTCATACCGAGTTCTCTCCGTGCCTCGGAAAGCACGTAAAGCCGTTGGTCCCGGCTGTCATTTATAGATCTTTGGCAGTCGTTAAAGGTAGTCAGAAGCCAGAAAGTCTGACAACCAGTCTTACCAAGGGGTATCCTGTTACCCAGTAACTGGGTGGTGGAGGTCCGATAGGCAGTCGCTCCATGTAAAACACTGGTATTCAGCTGCATCCGGTTAGACTGGAAACCGAACCCAATGTAATTGGGAAAAGGTTAGGCAGATGATGATGACTTACCAAAAAAAAAATACCGGTCGCCCAGGTACTACTATTAGTAACTATAGATACAATCTGTCACATAGTCGTGACAGTCGCGTGTTGGGACCATTTTGTTTTTACCCGACTACGGCAAAGCCAAAGGAGGGTTATGAGTTTGACAGGCTATGTATGTATGTATGTATGTATGTATGTATGTATGTATGTATGTATGTATGTATGTATGTTCATCTGTACGCGCATAGCTCCTAAACTACTTATCAGAACTGAACAAATGAGGTATCGTTAGAAGCGTCTTGATCGTCCGCTGGTTATAGGCTATATGACGTGTCACCGAATCCAATGTGGCGCCCTCTGGCGGACAACAAAACCAAGATTTAAAAAAAAAATGAAGACAAGCATACCGTGTTTGGTATCATTTTAAAGGGGTTCACTAGTACCATTCAAATATATAATATTTAGTTGTGTTTTGTCACAAATTATTTAAAAAAAGAAAAGATTACCAAATAAATTAAGATACGCATACCGTGTTTAGTATCATTAGAAAGGGGTTCACTAGACCCTTTTAAATATATAATGCTTAGCTGTGACTCCAAAATGGTTTAAATAAAAAAAAATAGTTTAAAAACTAAAACCCGACTACAACAAAAAGTGATCTAAAAAGTACGAAACAAGAAAATATTTCACACAGAAATCAAGACATAGGTACAAAATAGTCAAGGTAAGCCGTGGTTGCATGCCATTATAATTCATGTTCATCGCACTCATATGGGATACAGGCATGCAACCATGGCTTACCTTGACCATTTTGTACCTATGTCTTGATTTCTGTGTGAAATATTTTCTTGTTTCGTACTTTTTAGATCACTTTTTGTTGTAGTCGGGTTTTAGTTTTTAAACTATTTTTTTTTATGTCCTCTATACATGACTGGGGCGGTCAAAAGTTTAAGGGCCTTAGTCTCGTTTAGTAAACTGTGAAACGGTTACTTTCTAAAGCCTATACCTCAAAAACGGCTTACCTAAAAATTTGAAAATTATATATGTTTAATATCGATATATTATTATGTACCTACCTATATCATGTCCAAGTTATGACGTTTTCGGATTTACTGTATCTAAGGAATTTCTCAGTAGCAGCCCGAAGTTTGGAAGGTGGCGGTGTAACACCCCCGTGCCTCGGAAAGCACGTACAGCCGTTGGTCTGGCGTCTGATATCTCTCCGGTCGTCGACCGGAGAGATATCTTTTTTTTTTGTAAATACATACATATATAGATATGTGTATGTATATCAGCTGTCTGACACCCATACTACAGGGTCTCTCTAGTTTGGGGTCAGATGGCCGTGTGTGAGAATGTCCCCACATATTATTATTATTATTATATACATTTAGTCAACTCTTAACTGCCATGGCTTCTTATCTTGATTCTTTTTTTTAATGGATCGTATTAGTTTTTACCTGCATTGTTTTCACATATAGAAGCAACGTGAATAATGTAATTAGTATTTTGTAAAAACTTGATTTAAAAGAGTGTACGTGGAGTTTCTTGCTCGTTCTTCTCCATAGAGACCTACCTTACGTTTTGAAGCTAGATGCTTCATTTATCTGACTAACTGGCTCTTTGACAATTCAAAAGTGCCTGTAAATGGTTTAATTGAAATAAATGCTTTGACTTTGACTAACGCGAAATGCGAAGGCGTCGAAAGGCTTGTTCTGATCCAAAAACATCACAGAATCTAAGACATTTGCGTAAGAGTTTTCTTTTTCACCTTTACCTTGTTTTCCATAATTATTATAACAGCGGCAGAACAAATCCAATTGGTACCTAAATTACAACGCTTAATCCCTCAGGCGATAATAAAAGTTGGTCTATTCGCATTGTTGCCCAGAGCTATCTACCGAATTAAACTTTTGTGTAATTTTTCCGTTTATCATTTTTTGTTCCGCTCTAAGTAATTGCTTTCTTATATTTTTTGCTTTGATTGTATTTAGAAATCTTAAATAACGTAATTATTTTTTGTTGTGCTGAATGAAGGCTGATGGCGAGATGGGGAAGCGGGAGACTATGAAGGCGATGGCGGGGACGACTTGTACGGCTTTTGTAAGGATTGGCAAGATGTAGCGCAAAGTCGAAACCTGTAGAAGGAATTGAGGGAGGCCTTTGCCTTGTAGTGGGGCAGTACGGGCTAAATATAATAATAATCAAAGTCAAAGTCAAAGTCAAAGCATTTATTTCAATTAAACCATTTACAGGCACTTTTGATTTGTCAAGGAGTCGGTCAGTTAGTCAGAGAGTTGAAGCTAGTTGCTCGTTCCAAAACGTAGGTAGGTCTCTATGGAGAAGAACGAGCAAGAAACTCCACGGACACTCTTTTAAATCAAGTTTTTTACAAAGTATGGTTACATGATTCTTGTTGCTTCTATATGTGAAAACTATGAAGGCAATCCAACAATACAAAACCATGGCAGATAAGAGCTGACCAATCTCTACTGACAGCGCCCGTTCACGAACATGACGCGTGAATCAGCACCATCAATACTTCCATACTTATACTTAATTACTAATATTACAAATGCGAAAGTAGGTCTGTCTGTTACGCTTCCACGATAAAACAGCTGAACCGATTTTGATGAAATTTGATATGAAGATAGATTAAACCCTGGGAAAGGTCATAGGCTTCTTTTTCATCAGCGACTTTGTCTGCATCCGCGATAAACGACATTTACGCGGACGAAGTCGCGGGCAAAAGCTAGTAACAAATAAAGACAGGTAGCTTGAAATAAATATTGTTCAACATAAGCATGTTGCTACCACAATAGGTACCTAATTTACCATCTTCTTTTTATGGAAATGTCGAAACGGTTGACCGTTCGGTTTCCGTAATCCAAGTCTACCTAAGCCAGAGGTTAGGCATTGCCTTCTAACGTGTCAATGCCGCCAGTCCTTTGAATACATTAGCAATCGACAGCGATGCGAATGAATTTTTTTTATTTAACCAAAATTTTGATTGTATTTTTATTATAAAGGTGACTTTTTATCAAATAAACAATTTATTATTATTATTCAAAACGTTTTTACATAATTCGAGACAACAAGGTCCCGGACCTTTGGGAGGCATAGGTACGGGGAGCTGAAGCCAACTCGTAAACCCTGTTTGATACTTTCTCCTAAATAAAATGTGATGAAACACCAACCAAAAAATTATCCCTGTGTGCTCTTTATTATTATTTTACCACCCCCAACATTTCTTCGAACACCAACCCCACAGCGACCCACTACCAAGACGCACACACACACACATCGTTCGTACTCACATCACGTAGGACAAGCGTCGTACGTGATGTACCCTCTGTACATATTAGATTTGCGTCCATTATGTAGACGTATTATGTCCTGGTTGTTATGGACTGTTCGTAGAATTAAATCATGCGGCCTGTTTTTTGTCCATTTAATTTCTGGTGACGTATGACGGGATACAGGGTACGGGGTAGACGATTGTCGAACAATTTTGTGTGAAACGGAAATTAAAAGGTATGGAACCCTAAAAATGGGTTGTTTCACAAAATGGTGGCCTTAACGTACGTTAAAAAGTTGCCGATGCTTCATCCACCTGTTAACGTAATTTTGTGTTGTCAAACAGCTAAGTCAAACATCAAAATATTATGTCTTTACTGTCTTTTTGAATAAACTTCACTGACAGATTTTTACGTCTTAAAAAACCCGTTACATTTATTGAACTTTATACATCTCACGTCATAGTAATTTTTAAACGTTCGTTGTAACGATAACCAACTGTTTGAAACAACCCGCCCTAAACTGTGCCAATACATACCATCTTTTTTCGTACCCATAACAACAAAACACAGGCATTTAAAGTACACATTACTTTCTGGCGAAGCCATTAAAAATTACCGAGGAAAAGGGTACTACAGAACAGTACAAATAGGTAAGTAGAAAGGAAACATACGTGCCTAACATTATGTATTAAAACCTGCTTTGATGAAAGATTTAATCAAAATCTTTTGGGACTATTCCAGCCTAGAAAGAAAGGAAGGTAACGAACGAACTTATAACCAACTCAATTAAATTAAAAAATGTGAAAATTGGAACTGTGTTAAGATTTTCGGTGAATCATAATCGTTGAGAGGATCTGTACATTTATTCACAAAGCAATGACGAAATAAATGGGTATAATAATAATAAATAAAAATAAAAATGTTTATTTCATCAACTTATGTATACATTTTACATAAAAAGGATGCTTGTGTTAGGTGGTTCCGCTCTTCCAGTTTGCAATAACTAAGTATAAATGCTGTGAGATAAACAAAGGTAATCTAAAATAAGCATGCAGTGGATAATGGGTGATAAAATAACAACGCGCGCGGTGTAATAAGTGTGAGGTGTGTCAGCGTGTGTGTGTGTGAGTGTGTATATGTGTGTGAGTGTGACATACCAACTCACACAGAGTTGGTATGTGAGGATGTCAGGGGTGTGTGTGGGTCATTTGTGCTTTGTCTGGTATACTGTAAGGACGAGCGTAATTTTGAATCTAGTTGTGTAATTGGCGTCGCATTCCTTTTTCTTCAAAAGTTCTGTTGGTGTAACACGTTATGGGGTCGCAAAATGAGTTATCAGTTAGAGAAACGCCGTTAAAAAACTCACATCTCACCGTTTCGCCTCACCCTAAAAATACTATAAAGGCTGCAAGCTGGTGGAAAATATTTGACTAAATGTTTCGTCTAAATGCTCTGGATTAGTTTTAGCAAGTTTTTGAATTCAGAAGCGTTAGAGTGCTAACGTTGACTGATCAATATAGTAAATTAATTTGGTTTCCCTCTTCGATTTATAAGAACCTCCGACTCCCAATACACCAGAACATATTTCGATCCGGTACCATAAGGCTCCGCACGGTCTGAAGTATTACAGTACTATGGGCGTAGAGAAAAGTCAGTACCTAAGGAATAGAATTTGACTTGACGTAAACGTAAGATCACGGGACTGCCGACTGCCTCATAGGTATACGTGGCCTCGTACATTTGTACGTACAACTTGTACATTTTGTACAAGTGCTTGTCGTAAACGCTAACAGAAAAGTTATTTAAAGTTTTAAAGTATCACCGATCTTGCTTCACCAGTAATTATTTACATTTATACTTTGACTACTTGTAAAGTTCATCTTCGTAGTATTTAAGTACCTTTGCCAAAAAATATAGCCTAATAGCGATCCGCCCTGCTTTTGGGTAGCACTAATAAACTATAGCTTAGTTAATCCCTCTTTCTATCGGTGAAAACCATAATTATGACACATTCGTACAGTTTCGGAAAATAGCCCAAACGATCATTAACTTAACTCGGCGGGGGAGTTTTTATAGTAATTATGTAGTAATGACCGATGGGGCACAAGGGTCTGGAGTGGCAGTCGCGTACCGCCAGCCGCAGCACGCAGAGTCGGGAGGCCCCAACAAGATGGACCCACGACCGACACAGGTGGAGGTCTTTGGGGGAGACCTATGCCCAGCAGTAGGCGTCTAAAAGTTGGCATGATGATGATGTAGCATTCTATCAGTGAAAGAATTTTGGTAATCGGACCAGTAGGTACTTCCAGAGATAATCTCTTACAAACAAACCTTTAAAAGTATTCATCATCATCATGACAACCTTTAAATGCCCACTGCTGGGCATAGGTCTCCCACAAAGGGGTTGGTTCAGCCGTAATTACAATGCATGTTGGCGATCGCAGTAGGTGCTATGGTATTCAGAAAGACGCTGCTGCCCATCTAAAGTATTAGTAACCCTTTATAGTATATAATAGATAGGTATTAATAAATGTCTAAACATTTCATATTGTCTTCCTAATAAACAAACCTTGTCCTTGCGTCATTTCCCCAATGCTGGCGGTCGTAACCCATAAGGGAACCAACTTTCCACGGACGATACTGCGCCATCTGCTCCGGTTTTCAGCAACGTGAACCGTTTCGGCAATATTTATGTTGAGTGTGGTGTAAATCTGGTCGCCTGCCTTCCATTTTCCCGGTAACTACCGGCCTTTTGGCTAGTTTGAGCACCACCAGCCAGTGTCCATGTCTCTGCCCCTAAAAATGGAGAAGACTAGAGTGTTGACGAGTGTTACTGGTGTTACCTTTCTCCCATACCCTACAGAGCTGAGACATTGCAGTTTTGGCCATTCCCATTCTCCTGCTAACTTCAGTTTCACACGATCCTCAGTTGCTAAATATAAGGTGACACACCCGTCAATTTCAATTTAATATACCGTCTTTTGTTCTGTCTCAGTAATTAAAAGTTTCTCCCGGGAGATAGCGGTATCTCAACAATCTGACGTCACTCACCCCTTTATACTTTGTATGCAAGATAAATGAAGAGCGCTGGAAAGCGATTCAGCGCTATGGAGTGTAGACATATGTTTTTTCTTATGACTTAGCGTTTTCTTTGACGCGCTTTATGGAATTCTATTCATGTCACTTCATGTAGTAGGTACCTATACCTCTTGCTTTACTCGTAGTTCTATTGACAGCCTGCTGAGTTAAGCTTTGACGTCCAATGTAGTAAAGCCGCTAGTTGGGTACATTTTCAGATGACGGCGTTGCGAAGGAATTTTTTGATGCCTTTTTGTTTTACGTTTTTAGTTTAAAAGCTATAGATTTTTTTTTGCGTGTTACTTACATTTTTATGCGTGTCCATATTTTTACTGACAATTACATAAATAGCACTTTCATAAACAAACTATATATTTTTGTATAAAAAATGGGTTGTCTGTAAAGTCGGTTTACTGACGATAGTTGAACGTGACAACGCGAAAGAATCATTACCTTGCTATAAACAATTGACACCACATTCTCTTTTCACTTGGTAACGCCGCATGACGTCATGTAACGCCGTAACGCCGTAACGCCGCATGACGTCATGTTTTTTCGTTCGTGCAGCCGGCTATCGAATTATAAGACGTTGTCACGTCAATAAGTTAAAATTAAACGGTTAATCTTTTGACGTCCGTTATACCATAGTACATCACAACAACCAGACAAAAGGCAAACACAAGTGCTCGTCTCACAAGTATTTGCCCTGAGTGGGCTTCGAACCCGCGACCCTGTGCGTCGGAGGCTGATAAACTACCACCTAGGCCACGCTTATATATATAGCTTGAGGTAAGCTGTCAATCCTTAGCATCAGCCGGGATGAGATTTTAAAGCATCAGCGGCACCTTGGCTCTTTGGGCTTATTACAGCATCATATTCTACATAATTCCAGAACTGCTCTTAAACCTGTATTTTGATTAATCAAGTAACCCCTCACCCTCTCATCCTCATCAGCCTGAAGACATCCACTGTTGAACAAATGCCTCCCCTATAAGGGGCGGGAGGGGGGGGGGGGGGGGGGTGTGCCATAATACACACGCTTGGCAGGCGTCTTGGGGATCGCAGAGAAATTGTTAAGCACACGGAAGCCGCTGCTGCCCGACTTCTGGATTTTCCGTTAGTCGCCTTCGACGACACCCTCGGGATGAAAATGGGGGGTGCTATTCTTGCCCGGACACCCCACGGGGATCAAGTAACAATTATTCGCAATGATAGTAACAATGATAATGATAGTAACAATATTTCCTTAACGACTGTTGTATGTGATGTTAATACCCTTTATCTGAATACTTTTTGTTATTACCTTTATTTAATTAATGGCGCATTTGTCTTCATAAACATGAGAGTGAGAGTTAAATAATAATAATATAGCTTTCATTCCCAGCGTTACCTAAACTTTAATTAAATACCTATCCTTAAAGCTATAAAAATCAACTAATTGTTTTAGAAAAAGATAAAAGTCATAAACGAAAACCATTTTCCACAAAAAAAAATTGTTGCGTCATAAATAAACACTTAACCTAAACATAATTAAATACTTAACTACTTACTTACTTGCCCAGTGAATAATAATCGATGTCTATGAACACACATTAAAAATAAATTACTTGAACGATCCATTGTTCAGAAATATACACCGATGGTTTATTAACTTTATAATTGAGAAACAGTACCTAAGCAAGAAGTACTTACAAAATAATGATTATTGTCATTTGTTCGCTGATTAATTGAACGTACAATGGGATACTGATAATTAATTTCCATAATACAGATACATAATGCTACATAATTACTCATCGACTGAATATTAATCGACCTTCCTTTAAACATGCTTTTGTAAATAAATACCTTTTCCTTGGACCCTACCTATGTAATAAAAATAATAACCTTATAGAAATATACCTGCTTAATAAAAATTAATGTAAAAATAAAGTATTTAAAGACTGAAAATTTATTAAAAATAATTAAATAGTAATCTCCTATAGTCACCCTCTTACGCACTCTCACACACCCTCCTCAATCTACTCACCGAGAGGCTTACACTTTCTACTTTGTGTATTTTAAGAGCGCCCTTCCCCATCAAACGAACTCCAACGCGAGCGTGATTTAGAATTTTTTTGTTTCAACCAACGCAAAGCTCGAAAACAAACGAGTGAGTGAGAACGCGATAACATCACAGGAAAATTGGCGCACGGAAATTTCACAAAACTTGTTTCAGGACATACGTGTTTTTAAAAAACCTTTACAAGTTTTTGGTTAAAATGTTTGTAAATTAGAATCTCAATTACATGTGCAAGGTTTCTATGAAGCTGTTTTTTTCAATGTATGAGTGCATTATGAACGGCCAAAGTTCTGACAAAATTGTGCAATATAACTAATTTTCGGGCGTGTTTACTGTATTTGTTTCTCAAAAAAGTATACTTTTGGCTTCATACAAACCTAGATTTAAACCACAAGATGTGATGTGTTAAAAGTATTTGGAAAATAATTTGTTATAACGCCGTAATCGCGTACGAGCGTTTGTATGGGATATACGACGGGATGGGCGCTCTTAATCGTAGATACCGCTAGGGATATGAGTAATTTTCTGCCCGACTTAGCTTGTAGTAAAATGATCATTATAAAAAGAAGCTGATGTTTGAAATACAGATATATTATTACATATTATAATTTTTATTTAGTTCAAACTCAGATGTAATTCTATTTGTATTCTATATTCTATGTATTCTAATTTTAAGAAAAGCTCCTAAAAGCGCCCTGTATTTCTGATTTTAATGTAACATGTATTTTTGAGAAATAAATTATTATTATTATACAATACTTAACTGTCATCAAAATCAATTTAGTCGTTTTGTTGTGAAAACGTAACAGACAGAGTTACTTTCGCTTTAATAATATTAATATAATAATAATAAATAATAATAATATGTGGGGACATTTTCACACACGGCCATCTGACCCCAAACTAGGGAGACCCTGTACTATGGGTGTCAGACAGCTGATATACATACACAAATACATTTTTTTTTTTTTTGTAAATACATACATATTTAGATAAACAACACCCAGACACAAGGCAAACACAAGTGCTCATCACACAAATGTTTACCCTGGGCGGGAATCGAACCCGCAACACGCTGCGCAGCAGTCGATCGCTCAGCCACTGCGCCAACCGTCTCGTGAAATATGAATTTGATCATTGAAACGTGAGTATTGTTACACAATATTATAGACTGAGAAAAACGGATTAACTCACTATAAATGTAGTCGGGTTCGTCCGACTAGTTTCAATTACATATGTATTGTAGTGTATAAGTAGATCATGTTATAAATAAGTGTGAGATACTGAATAAAGTGAAATCCGATCCAGCCTGTCCCTTTGCTGTCCTCTCCCAGCGACGCCCTAAGCCGAGGCTCGTACCCCACAGGGGGTGCCCTTAGCGTGTAGTCGCTTAGTTTGTAAGCTCTTTTGCCCTGGCTGGAGGCCCTAAAAATAATAATTTTTAAGGCACCACAGGAAAGTCCGGTTAAGCAGCTGACAACCTCCTAGGTTGACCTGCGAGATGCCAATCCGAAAAAAAAAAAAAAAAAAAAAACTGAATAAAGTCAGTCCTTAGTAAGCAACCTGTCGTTTCACTTGTTCCGCCTTTACAGTATGGCCACGACGGTGGCCGAGTGTGGCTACCTTTTAAACCTGTGACTACTTCGGCATCCGCAATAACCGATATTCACGCGAGTGAAGTCGGGGCCAAAAGCTAGTATGTTATCATATATACTATTCTCATACTTATGACTAACAAACTTTTGCCTACAACTTTGTCCGCTTTATTTTTTTACGGATCCCTTATTTTTAATAATAAAATACAGCCTACTAACTTTTGCCCGCGACTTCGTCCGCGTGAATGTCGGTTATCGCGATTGCAGACGAAGTCGGGAATTAAAAAGTAGCCTATCTAGCCCCAGGGTTAAAACTATCTTCATACCAAATTTCATTAAAATCGGTTCAGCCGGTTCACCATAAAAGCGTACCTAACAGACAGAGTTACTTTCGCATTTATAATATTAGTATGAATAGCACTCAGGAATTACGTAGCTTCGTATTATCAAAAGAATTTACATAATCGGACCAGGGCCTGTAGACAAAATCCCTTTTCTGTTAGCGTTAACGCCAACGGAAAAATCAAATTGTATGCAGTTGACGTTTGCTTACGCGATGTCACGTGATGCTAATATGTCAACTGCATACAATTTGTTTTTTCCGTTGGCGTTAACGCTAACCGATAAGGGATTTTGTCTCAGGCCCAGTAGTTCTGGAGATAGTAATAATAATAATAAGTTTTTTATTTGTCATCGTATAGTAGGTACATACATGAGTAATATAAACACAGACATAGCACTTTTAAAAACAAAGGTCAAGCAGATAGATTAATGTCCCCCATGATGCTAGGAAAATCCTGTGTAATGGGGGGCATTCAACCGTCCAATTGATGTGTTATACAATGATGTTTTTAAAAGTGGAGTCAGGAGATAAACCCGAAGGAACTCAATCTCCACTTTAACTTCTTAGGTGGATTATTGATGTTCCTGATCTGCATAATCAAATCTACAATCTGTGTGTCCCAGACATTTTCTGTCGTAAACACAGCTACCGCTTAGTACTTATATTTAAAAACGATGTAGGTGAAAAGCAATTCAAAACATTAAACTTCACCCTTAGAAATATTATTGATTGGCTTGACAAAAACAACCTGGTAATAAACTTACTAAAGACTAATGTTATGCATTTTCACCAACGTTCAATTCCACCGAACGTCAATGTACAGTACAATGGACAAGTGATTAATCAAACAAAGGTCGTGAAATTTTTAGGGATTCATATCGATGATCATTTAACATGGAAACCGCAAGCAGAAGAGGTGTGCAAAAAGTTAAGCACTGCAGCATATGTTCTTTTTAACCTGACAAAAAAAGTTGACATAAAGACTGCTTTAGTAGCATACCATGGTTTAGTCGCATCGGTCTTGAGGTTTGGAATAATTTTCTGGGGTAATTGTAGCCTAAGAGATACCATATTTAAAGCCCAGAAGCGTTGTGTTAGAGCTATGTGTAGACTTAAACCTAGAGATAGCTGTGAACCTCTGTTTAAGTCGTTGAAAATTCTTACTTTTCCGTCGCTGTATATTTTAGAAATGGCAATTTTTGTAAAAAGAAATATAACATTGTTTGCTAAGGTCTCTGACGCCAAGAAAGGTCCCGTGAGAAGTCAATACAAAAATGTATTAATTATCGGTGGTTATAAAACAGCACTACTGAGGAAGAGTGTTTTTTGCATGGCTCCCATAATATTTAATAAACTACCTGACAGCATAAAAGAAAACACTCTTCAACAATTTAAAAAGTAAACTTAAGGATTTTTTGATACAGAAATGTTATTATTCTGTAAGTGACTTTTTGAATGACCCTATGTGTGACATTTCAACAGCGTTGTAGTATTGACATTAGGTATGTAATATCTACTCTAGACGTGTTTAAATAATTTATTTGTACCTGACGTAATCATTAGATATCTTTATTGTTTCATAATTTTGCCCAGAATTTTTATTTATACTTTATCGATACAGAAATGTTATTATTCGTGGTGTGACTCGTTTTTTTGACATTCCAGCAATTTAATACACATTATTGACATTATTTGATATTTACTTTCGTGCTTCTTCAAGACTTGTTAAAAATTTTTAGTAAGGTAATTTTATTTTCTTTATTATTTCATAATTTTACTTAAAATATTATTGATTAAACTGACATTATTTATTAAATTTTGCATGCCAAAACTCAGGCAGAATGTACCTGGCTCTCTATAATTTAATAACAGCTTGATGTTCAATACCTACATTCTATGCAAATAAATGATTTGATTTGATTTGATTTGATAAAAAAAAAGATAAAAGTCATGGCAGTTAAGAGATGACCAATCTTAACTGACTTACACTGCTAAACAATATTCATATATAATATTCCATTTGTTTTCAATTACTTTCTGCCGAATCACTTAAGCCCAGACAGCACTTTAATGGGAATTTCACTCATGCAAAAGAAAAAAATATTCCCGTTGTATGGGAATTGAATCTCCAGGGTCAAGTGTCAATGTCAGGGGTCTCTAGAGGTTAAATTCCTTACAGATGGTTAAATCCGATACTTGATGGACTTCCTCCTTTAAATTATAATAGCCTTTGGGACAAGTCGCTTTATACTTGTCACTGATCGTTTTGTTAACTTCTTAAATAGGAAGTATAATCGTTTTTAATGAACCTAAACTTGTACGTACTTAACCACCTTCCCTGAGTAAGCTCCACTTCTAACTTCGCTGAGTTGGCAATCTAATTCCCACGGCATTACATAAGCTTTCATGTTACCGCCCTGTGCATAGAGTCCAGAATTGCACAGGGCGGTATTTTACGCGCGGTTAACACGCAGTTGAAACACGGTTGAAATGCAGTTGACACGTGGTTTACGCGCGTATACGTGCTGCATTCGCAACGAATATTGATTTTTCAAGGTAAGTATTCAGAAAGACTTGACGTTTCGTTAAACGTAGCACGCGTCGAAGGCGCATAAAAAAACGTTGTGCGTATGCCTTTAGGTTCGGTAGACACGAAAAAAAAACAAATGAATGACCTACCATGATATAGTCTTTACTAGTACGGAGGTTTAGGGATTAAATCTCGTGTACCATCACATGTATATGTATACGCTTTCATGGTTATGAGATTCTTTGTATTATTTTTATCTTTTTCAACGTTCACGACTTCTTATGCCATTTTCGTTTTTATAATAATTATGATAGATACAACTTTTTATAAAACTTTCCATTCGTACCATCTGCTATAACGAGACACCTACAAACGAAGGTAAGAGTCCCGTAATGAGTTTAGACGAAGCAATTAAACCTGGCAAAGTGGGTCGACGGGTCCAATTTGTACTACTAAGTTATAGCCAACTGAATTAGATTAGAAACATGAGGAATTACTAACAATGTTAACTGTGAGTACAGTTTTGGAGAATGTGTTTGTTGCTGTTGGAAGGGCCAGTATTAATCTAGGCAAATTATAGGCCTTCTGGTTTATTAAGCAACCAATTATACCTTACTAACTAGAAATTCATAGCTAACAGGAACGGTGATTCATAACCTAATTCTGATAGGTAGCCACCTAAAATTTTCATAGACTGTATTCAACTATCTTCTTTTTCTTCTAATGTCTCTCCGAGCTACGAAGGTTGGCAGTCAGCTCTGCATACTTTTCCTATTCTTTTCGCGAGGTGCCCCACAGATTTCCGCGTCAATCATAGTCAATAACTTTTCAAAACGTAGGTAAATTAAAGGTATTTTTGACAGGCTGATACTAAGATTAGAATGCTCGGCTCGTAGCTTTAGGGCTCTTACACACGAGCGGCATGTTGCCAACGGCATAGGCAACTGCAGCCGCCATCGTCGCCATCGTTTGAAGTTGGCATATCGACGGCTGCTGTCGGCTGCCACTGCCGCGTGTCGACGGCTGCAGTTACCTCTGCCGTTAGCAACGTGCCGCTCGTGTGTAAAAGCCCTAAGTAAAAGTCGTACAGATCGGTTAAACTACACTTCTTGCCGCGGTCGGTCTGTGAATCGGTGACCATCTATTTCACACCTAGATTCCTCCGTGTAAAGTACATAAAGCCGTTGGTCCCGGAGGTCATAATAACATGTAGATCTTTGACAGTCGTTATGGGTACTCAAAAGCCAGAAAGTCTGTCATTCAGTCTTGAAAGAAAGAAAGAAAGAAAGAAAAAGCATTTATTGGCCCGCACAGGACGAAACACACAAATAACAACAAGGTTTAAGAATTACCTACCTATTACAAAATAAAAAATATAAAAAGTAATAAAAAAATAAGAAACGAAATCGGTCCTGTACGATGCCAAAAGGCCCCTATCTCGTCTTACCAAGGGGTATCGTGTTACCCAGTTACTGGATTGTGGAAGTCAGACAAACAGTGCTCCATGTAAAACACTGATATCCTCTGAATCTGGTTAAACTAGAAACCGACCCAATAAAGGTAGGAAAGGCCTAGGCAAATGATGAGACTGAAATTACAATGAACGAACGTTATAAAAATACGAGAAATCCCCATCTGTTCATCTTCATAGACTTACAAACCTAGTCACTTTTTCACAAATCTTGTAAAGTTACAAGTCCAACTGAGTTTTAAACAGTTGAAAGTGCACGAATGGTTTATAATTTATTAAGGAGAATTTTCTAGTGAAATGAGCATCTATACATACCTACCTGACTGCTGGACTAGTTCGTATTTTTTCAATGAATTTGACTAGAGACCGCTTCATAATGCTTAAGTAGGTACTATCAGACTATTAACTTAAACTAAAACGATAATACTTCATCCTTTTAACACAATATAAAAGAGCCAAGTGTCGCCATTTTCATAAACACAGCGATTACAACCACAATGTCAGCTTAGCAGGGTACAGTCGTGTAGAAAAACGAATGGCCTGTAACGCTGTAATATCGCAGACAC
This sequence comes from Charanyca ferruginea, assembly GCA_947361185.1. Taxonomy (NCBI): domain Eukaryota; kingdom Metazoa; phylum Arthropoda; class Insecta; order Lepidoptera; family Noctuidae; genus Charanyca; species Charanyca ferruginea. The sequence goes on from OX376057.1 coordinate 12,342,446, forward strand.
TCCCTATAATATCGTCACATCACTTACGAGAAGGCGCGCCGCGTACTGTCGCGTAGAAAACTGAGTATGTTCATAACTTGTGGGGATTATTATTAAAAATGTCGACCTATACTTATTCATTTCCTATTCATAGGTAGTATAGAGAGGTAAAGTTTTTTTTGTGGTTTGTAAGAGGCAACCTCTGAAAGAATTGGTTCCATTCCAAAAAAAAATACTATTGATAGAAAGCTATATATTTATATTATATTATTAGGTAGCTTTATGGCTGAGTACCATAAGCTATGGACTATGGTACACCTGTCTTTCATGTGCACGAAGTCGCGGGTAGAAGCTATTTTGGGATAATAAATGCAAATTAATAATGAATAAATAATATAATATTCCGAGAATTAATGCAACTTGGACGTCGAATATCACGTAAGAAGTGGCGTAATAAACACTCCCAGAATCGGTTGATAAATAAATAATGTTTTTGTCATTACATGCGATTTTATCTCTGTCTTGAGAAAGTAAAGAAATACAAAAATCTAAGGCACGGGAAGTCAAATATTTCAATGTCGGTTTTAAAAGTTTTCAAGCGGGCGCATCCGCGGGCGCGTCTAGTATTTAGTTGAAACTCAATTTGATTTATAAGTCACTTGTAAGTCTTCCAAGTTTAATTTATTTTCTGTAAAGTTAATTGAAAGTGCCTTAGCCTTGGGTCTTTGTGATATTCTATACAATTCATTTCTGTATTTTCATTGTAACAAAGTGGAATTTCTTAGCATAGCGACGGTGATGTCACCAATAGGCATTGCTTTTTTTTAAAGCTCTATGGCGATGCTGTTATTGACACATACAACTTAGAAACCTAACAAGATGACAAACAAGTAAATAGTTACCCTTTTAAGTTGATAAAACAGTTTTGTTTACATCTGTCTTGGGTGCTATTAGCTAAAGCAACAATGCGACGCTTTTCATCTAATTGATTAAACGTTGTGAAAGCGACTGTACATCTGGACATCAACATGTGGGCTCGCTTCTATCTTGACATATTCATTAATAGTACACTATGATATTAGTGCGGTAAGTTGAAAATTACAGCCGAGGCGATATACAAGAAAGCAGAGGCTGTAATTATCAAAGCGCACGTATGTCATACGAAGTTTTATAACATATTTGCGAGGAAATAAATAAAACTCGTACTTTCTTAAACGAATAAAAATCTTTAATCACATGTTAAAGCAAATAGAAAAATTTGAACAATTTGTAAAATTGATTAAATTTTTGGCATATTTAAATATGTTGTCAAGTTATTTTTATTAGTCACGATTTCACCAGTCTCTCTCTCACTCTCTTGAGTGAAAGTAGGAGAAACGAGACCACAGAATTCTGCGGTCAGAGGCGGCGATGCAGGCGGCTGCGGCGGCGGCGACGATGGTGGAATGTACGCGTCTGTGCTCGTAGATGATCGAGAGTCAACACTTGACTCCAAATTTATATTCCTTGTAATGCGGGAGCTAATTTCTTCTTTATTTCTCATCGAGTCATCTATTTAGTCCTCGGCTACACTGTTCGACCGCCACCCTCCATGGCGTTTTAGTGTCAATAAGTTCGCATCTGAATCGGCGAGCGATGTAGCCGAGGACCTTCTGAAACTGTGTCCTGTGTATTCATCATCATCCAAATTTAAGAAAGTGGCAATTTGTTTCGCCATTGCTCCAAATTTATTTATGCCAATGGGTTGGCTAGTGCATTTTCTATTCTGGTAATTTTGAAAAAATCTGTTAGACATCTCTTTTGTTGAACGAAGCGCTTCGTATTTCTTCATTATGTCGTGAAAAGGCCTGTGAACAATCTTGGAATTTTATTTTTGTGTTTTTGACGTAGACAAGAAGAACCCGCGTATTGCTCTCGACATCATTAGTTGTGATGTTTGCCTTGATTTGATGTCTTGACGTCTACATGCACCATTTATGCCGAATATTAATACAACCTGAAAAGAGATAAAAACCCTACAAAACACCTATATTGTAAAAAATACGAAAGCGAAAGAAGTTAATAACAATAATTTAGTTTCAACTGACCTTTGTTGCCAAATATCGGCAATCCGGAGCTTCTTTTAGGAACTTCTTGACATTGTCAGCCGAAAATACTTTCGACTTTTTACTCACATGGCTGCTTGAGCGTCTTTTTAGAAATGCCAGCAAGTAGGAGTATGACTTGATATCAATACTATGTTTTGTTTTCACAGTGCTTTTTAGCATTGAATAGTAGCACCACAATGAGCTTGACTTATATTTTGAGAAAGTTCCATGAAATAGGCTAAAAACACTCTTTCTGAAAATGAATTTGCATTTGCTTGTTTTCCATAAAATGAAATTTTGATACGCTTGTAAGCGGCGCTATCGGTCGATTTTTCGGGCAAGAAGCCTTTTTCGCTGCCTCTGAAACTTCTGGCGGTGTCGAATTAAGAAATTCATCATTACTTGACGACATTTTCAAATAAAAACAATACAGCGAAAAGAAAAAGCGCGCACAATAATTTTTACTTGTTCACAAATCAGCGATGCGCGCTTTTTTTTTTAAGGCAAGGCACAAAAACAGCCAGTATTACAAATAAAATAAATTATTAGTTTTGTTACAAATAAATGGTTGTAATTTATTGTCAAAATAATTAAATTAATGAATTAAATGTTTATTTTTTTACATTTTATCTCTTAAAGTTATTTTTTTCATAAAATGTTGACCTTTCTGACCTAAAAACTCTTTGCTAAGATTTAAAAAAGTACCGTTCGTTTTAGACGGAGCATCTTGATAAACTGTACGTTTTACGAAACTCGTGCGTTTTGCATTACAATAACGCACTAGTACGTAATGACATATATTACGATATTGAAATTGGTGTAATAAGAGACACTTTACGAGCAAATGTGTTATAAAAACATTTACTTGCTATTCTTACTATTTTAATGTATAGTAATATTATAATAGAGGTTTTTTTTTGATACCTAATCTCCTAAACTACTCGTCCAGTTTCAAAAAATATTTCACCAATAGGAAGTTACGTTATACTTGAGTGATTAAGGCTAACTAGGTTAAAGAGTAACAAAACTTTTATCCATCCTCACAAACTCACGTTTAAAGAGAAGTGAGGTTTATAATTGGAATTAGTTCTGCTATTGTCCAACAGTGGACGACTTCCAGCATGAATGTATCAGTAGTGGAGTATATTGAATTGATTTCACGTAATTAATTGAGAGATTGTAGGTTGTTTTTTTTACTATTACCTGCTATTAAAATACGATAACATCTTTCACAATCAAGTCAGGTTATTTTCGAATCATGCATTATTTACGAGCGTAAATTAATTTTAATGTGGCTTGTTCATGTTACCACTAGAAATAAACGTTAAACAAATATAAGCAAAATGAAATCTTTCTGGTAGAAAAATGTACACAGTGATGAGAACTTTTACCATAAAAACCGTACACAGCACTGCACGGTTTTTGAAGTTCTCATCACATTTCTTCCACTGTGTACATTTGAAAAGCCTTTGGTTTGCGCCTAATCTCTCTCCGGTCGTGACAGATTGCCGTCCCACCGGACTATGAGAGTGAGGGAAGAGGGAGTGCACCTGTGTTAGCGCACACACATGTGCACTATAATATTTGACGACACGGTTGGCGCAGTGGCTGAGCGATCGACTGCTGCGCAGCGTGTTGCGGGTTCGATTCCCGCCCAGGGTAAATATTTGTGTGAAGAGCACTTGTGTTTGCCTTGTGTCTGGGTGTTATTTATTTATCTATATATGTATGTATTTAAAATATATTTGTGTATGTATATCAGCTGTCTGACACCCATAGTACAGGGTCTCCCTAGTTTGGGGTCAGATGGCCGTGTGTGAAAATGTCCCCACATATTATTATTATTATTATTATCCCCTGCGTCATTATCATCATCACCCGAAAGACGTCCACTGTTGAACATAGGCCTCCCCCATGGAACGCAACAACGAGCGGCAACCTGCCGCTTGTATCCACCGGTTACCCGCGACCTTTACAATGTCTTCGGTCCATCTGGTGGGAGGCCTACCAACGCTGCATTTTCCCGTTCGTGGTCGCCACTCGAAAGGTTCTCTTTCCCATCGGTTACCGGTTCTTTGAGCGATGTGGCCTGCCCATTGCCACTTCAACAGCTATGCCGGTGACCTTAGTTCTTTGGCGAATCTCCCCGTTCCGGATTCTATCGCGCAAAGAAACTCCGAGCATAGCTTTGTCCATGGCTCGCTGCGTGACTCTGAGCTTCTCTAGGAGGCCAGCAGTTAAGCACCACGTTTCTGTACCATATGTCATCATCATCATATCGACTTTAAATTTATACAGATACTGTGCAAACATTTTGTACGAAATAATAACTAGCTATGGCAACGCTGTCCTATTGGGTTGCAGTTTCGATATAAAAATAATCACAATCCAATAAACACGATAGTATTTTGGATACCTACTATTCTACTATACTTTGTACATAGCAATATTTTGTAAGGGTTGGCTAAATTCACTTACCGATGACTGTCCAGAATATCCAGTAATACTTTTATTGCGTTCCGCTGAGGTTACATGCGATCTTTTAAAACAAAAAAGTCGTGAAACTAATTTGATATTACATGCTTTACAAAAAGTAGCATTGCAGTCATCCTCGGCTCTCGATTACCAGGACGAACACCATGGATCCACCTCCTACTCAGTACGATATTTCTGATCATATTTTCTTTTCATTTTTACTGCACTTGTACACACACACACAACGAGTACGAAAAAAGTACACTCTACATACAGCTCGAGAAAAATACATAAGGCCGGGGAGTTCCCCTAAAATAGAGTAAGTACTGAAGGCTTGCCAGTACAAGAAGAAAAAATAGACAAATTGAATTCTTTAAAATGTATGTTAAGGTTTCATTAGATTCTGCTAAAAACTGCCGATTTTTTCTAATCTGCGACATAATTATGCTAAGCCCTAAATTGGGGGTCAAATTCTGCTAAAATCGCAGAAGTCTGCTAAATCTGGTCACACTGCCAAACTCTTCTCCTGTCTATTAGTCTATTTTGTTTTTGGCTCAAGACACGTTGAAATGTTGCCACAATTTAATTAAATTGTTGTGTATTATTGTCTATTGTCTTTTTATTTTGTTTGTTTTTGTTGTTTTATTTAAATACTATTAAAATATTATTAGTGGGCGCCGTGGCGAAATAGCGTCTTTTCGTGTCCACAGACTGCGTAAATGTTTATTGTTTTGAGCCTCGGAACAATAAGTAAATAATGTTTTATTTATTTTTCTGAGACAGCGACACGTCGCCTTACAAAAAGTGTAAGCTTTTTACAAAAAAGAAAACCGCCTTCAAAAACTAAAAAGTGAAAAATAACTTTAGCACAGAACACACATTGACTTTAGTTTCGAAATTCAGTGGCTTTGTTCTGGTTGTTGTTTTGTATTGCCACCGACTTTCGAAACTAAAGTCAATGTGTGTTCTGTGCTAAAGTTATTTTTCACTTTTTAGTTTTTGAAGGCGGTTGTCTTTTTTGTAAAAAGCTTTTTATTTTCCGCTTTTTAGTACCTCCTTCTCATCCAAATCTATTAAGAAGAGATTGAAAGTTAACTACTACAAAGATTGATGAAACTAAAACGTCGTCTATGTAAAATTTTTGGGTATTTTTTGATTTTTCAAAAAGTGCTGAATCAATTTCGATAAAAGAAGCATACCCTATCTATAAAATAAAGAATTTTTAAAATCGGTTTACGTTTGCCGGAGAAATCGCGTAACAAATCGCGCACATACTTAATGCAAATTTAAGACTTATACGGTTTTCTCATGGATGCCATTTTCAGAACTGGACCAAATTAAAATGGGACCACACGGGAAGCACTAGCTTTCAGTTAAAATATAATCATCAAAATCGGTTCACAAAGTCCAAAGAAATCAGGTAACAAACATAAAAAATAAAAAAAAAATGCAGGCGAATTGATAACCTCCTCCTTTTTTTAAGACGGTTGACAACCAGCGCTGTGACTTTGCACCTTCGTGCGCGACATTTATGCTGAGCGTCAGCCGTTTCGCGTGGCAGTAACACATATTTCTGTCTCGGACGTTATTATAGTTTTTGTTTTCTACAACTTGTATTCACTTGTTTTAGTTTTAGGTCTTGTTATACAAAATATTTTGTAATGTGCGTCACTCTCTCGTGAAAAAATGGTTTTTCTTTCTTTCTTTCTTTCTATCACTGGCCACACACACTGGTTATAAATCCTCGTCTTTAGGCACTGTGGAATTTTGGATGAAAAGATATCTCGTAGCGCCCATCCGAGTTGGATTCTTCGGGCAGCCGCTTTATCGAAGTTTAACCAACCTAGTTGGACAGTTTGTCGAAGGTGAACATAGTGTTCCACAACTTCGAGAGTATCGTTCCCAACGATTACCGGTACAGGTGGAACATGAACATTCGACATAATTTTCGTCTTGTCCATATTCATTTGAAGACCTGACCTGTTGAGAAACGTTACTGAGGTCGCTAAGCATAGTGTTAATGTCGTCCATCGACTTAGCCATGATAACTATATCATCCGCGAAACGAAGATGAGTGATGTATTCGCCTTTGATGTTGATGCCACATCCATCACAGTCCAAGAGCTTGAAAACGTCCTCCAATCCGTTTGTGAACATCTCCTGAGTACTTGGCTGGTATATTCATTGAGATTAGCCACTATGATCAAAATAGCGGTGCGGAGAAAATAATAATAACTATTATTATAACCTTGCTAATTTCTGCGACATCATGCGTGCGATTTTGAGTTACCTGCGAGATTTTAGACTTTTCCGTAAGGCTTAAATTATTTTTGAAAAGCCGTCGAACTATAGACCCATCTCGCTGCTCTCTTGTTTGTCGAAAGTTCTTGAAAAATTGGTGACCAAGAAACTCGTCAACTATCTGGAGAAGAACAAGTTATTAACTGAGTGCCAATTTGGTTTTCGAAGAGGAATATCGACTCAGGACGCCCTGTTAAAGTTAACTTCGACAATTACCAAGCACGTTGACGCAGGAGAGAAAGTAATCAGTGTCTTCCTCGACCTAAAAAAAGCATTCGATATTGTATCAATTCCTATACTTTTATCGAAGCTTTACGGCCTTGGTGTCAGAGGACATGTTCTTCAATGGTTCCAGGACTATCTGGCAGGCAGGGCGCAGCGAGTGAGGGTAGAAAATTACCTAAGTGACGCTATGACTTGCTCGTTCGGTATTCCGCAAGGAAGTACGACTGGTCCGGCTCTCTTTTTGACCTTTATAAATAGTCTTGCAGAGCTTCCTATCAACAATGCCGAAATGATCATGTTCGCGGATGACACTGTCATCTTATTCCAAGGCCGTACATGGGAGCAAGTACGCTCACTAGCTGAAAACGGTCTTGCAATAGTTGCGCGATGGTTTGAGGACAACCTGCTAACGTTAAACACATCCAAGACAAAATACTTATGCTTCACAAAAACTAGTACTTCTCGTCCTGAAGATAATGAGCTCAGTATTAAAATACATACATTTCCATGTAACCTACAACCAGAAAGATGTTCTCAATGAACTTGTGATGTTCTTACTAGGTCAAAATGTATAAAATACTTGGGCATTATAGTTGATGAGAATTTAAATTGGAACCAGCATGTCTCAAGTCTTAGTTTTCGACTTCGTAAGTTGATATACATTTTTAAGCAACTAAGAACCATCGCTCCTACTCAACTTTTAATAGCAACGTACAAGTCACTATGCAAATGTATACTCAACTATGGCATCTGTTCCTGGGGTGCTGCAGCGAAAACAACAATGATTCAACTGGAACGTGCACAGCGCTCAATTATTAAAGTTCTCTTGTTTCTACCATACCGTCACCCCACAACAGACATATATAATCGCAGTGGTGTTCTGTCTGTTCGGAAACTTTACGTAAGTCAGGTACTTAGTAGATATCACCGCCTTTCAATTCCGCAATTATTGCCGACCAACAAAAGGCGCTTCATTTGCCCTACCCCGCGTGTAAAATCTACTTTTGCAAAACGACACTATAACTCCACTGCACCTCGTATTTACAACAAACTCAAAATAAAAGACGCTCAACACCTAAATAATCGCGACTTTAGGAAAAGTATTCACGACTGGCTAGCCAAGCTAGATTATGAACAAGTAGAGAGCCTTTTATTCAAGTAACAATTAAATTGACTGTATAATTAGTAATGAAACATACCTGCGCTTTTACATACATATATACCTGTCTACATAATAACATAACCACAGACAACATCACCCTAACACACGCCACAGCTAATACACACACATACACAAACACACACACACCCCACATCACTGGCGCACTAAATTAAACTAAATTAAATTAATATTTTTTACTCTTGCTTTAATTTAAATGTAACTATTATTAATATAGTAGTAATTAGTACTTTTTTTCTGTTTTGTTAGATATCTGAAAACTCTGTAAACATCTCGTAAAATGTAAACTGGAAGGGAACTGTCTCCTGAGATACAGGCTAAAAACCTTTTATGTAAATGTGCTCTTACGTTGTTTTCAATAAAGTATTATTATTATTATTATTTTTCTAAAATTAAAGTAACCTGTATTACTTCTTATACAATATGACAGTGAAAGTCCCATCAGAATCTGACCAGCCGTTTCGATGATTAGCTGGAACAGACAGATAGAAAGACGAACTGACAGGCAAAATTTAAAAATAAATTAGTTGAGTTTAATATCCCGCCCCCGCATTGAAATTAGCAGTTGGTGACGCTGTCTGTACCAGTAACATTCATAAGTATCGAGTCAACAGACATTTAAAATTTAGAAATGTATGTATGTAGGTAGGTATTGTATTGTATGTAAGTATACGTATGTATATATGTAGATGAACTGGTTTAATATGTGTGTATTGAGTACACAGCCATATTAATCCAGTTCCACGTAGTAGCCCATTTGAAACACAATTAAAAGCATAACATAACAATTGATACGATTCAATCTCAATACAGGGACCAGCTTTGTGTCACCATCTCATTCTCCTAACTAAAGCTTAGCTTGTACCATTGTACCTAGGTACCGTACAAGTATAATGGAAATGGCACAAACGGATATTATCTTATATTGTTCCAAGAGTACGTAGGAAGCATCCAATGTATTGTGGTTTAGTTGCAATAAACGTACATAAGTACTGTTGTTGAGTCGCGCGATATTCAACTTTAATGTAGGGTGATAAAGTGTTCTTCGTGCTGACACTGCCAAGCTAAGAATAATAGGCCACAGTGCTTCCGTAGGTGTGGCAGACGTGCTATGGATATTGTGACAAATGAATAAACAGTGTTATTCAACTGCGACAATCTTCAAATACTGAAATAGATTAAAATTATGAAATGGTGTGAAGCCATGTCATGAAAAATTGAGTTTTAACAAAGAAGAACAAGAGTGCATTTTACAAAAAACTTGTTTACAAAAAAGTCAACCGCCTTCAAAACACAAAAAAAAAAACTGCGCGAATCGAGCCAAGCAAAGCACAAGGGCACTACCTACCTTTTCTCGGAACGCTTCGTTGTTTTTTTTTACCTTCATAACATCGTCCACATGTCGAACATATCATGGGCTAAAGCAACCACAATGTGGGTCCGGGAAAACATCCAACGACATCGAGGTAGACCTACGCGAAGATGGCGAGATGAGCTTGACGCTTACAGGAGGGATTGGTCCACACTAGCTCTGGACAGAGAGGATTGGAAAGAAGAAAGGGAGGCCTTTGCCCTGCAGTGGGACAATACAGGCTGAAAATAATAAATAATAATAATAACAACTTTGGTTTGGATTATACCAGATATTAATGATTACCAGATTATAATTCTCGTCAATTGTAAACTTATTAAACATAGAAATGTAAAGTGTCAATTGCATAGCTCTTATATAATAGCGACTACAAAAAGAAGTGAAATCCCAAAAAAATATTTTCATGTCAAAAATTGCCAAGACTAGACCACATGGCTCCCACAGTTTAAAGTTACCAGATCTCATGTAGAGTCAAGATTTTAACTCTACTCGCCATAACTCTGCAAGACTTAACTTCACAAACTCTACACTTTAGTCAAAATATGTGGCTTGGCCGTTTCGCTACGTCACATAAAGAAAAAGGGAAAAATTTATTCACTGTTCATTACTTTTCTGTTAAACAATAGTTCTTGAACGACCATGCCACATTTTTTGACTAAGGTGTAGAGTTTGTGATGTTACGGCTGGTAGAGTTTATGAAATTTATTTGAGACCAACGTTGAGGTTTACACTATCCTAAAAAAAAAGGATCATCAAAAGCTAGACGTGATCGAACATAAAAAATATATGTGTATCGAATTAAAAACCTCCTTCATTTTTTGAAGTCTCTTAAAAATAAACTTTCATTTACACAATAACTATTAAGTTTGTCATCTGGTTACAAACAGTAATCCCCGTTTAATCAACCGAGCTTGAACTCTCAGGGATATCATTTTTTAATTTGATACTCCGTTGTCCGAAACCCGCCCGATGGTAGTTTTTAACCGACTTCAAAAAGGAGGAGGTTATCAATTCGGATGTTTTTTTTTTATGTATGTTCGGGCCATCTACTATATATAGACGGATTTGCAAAATTCTTTTTTTTGTTCAAGAAGGGTTCATTCCGAAATGGTCCCATATAAATTTTACCAAAATTGATCCAGCCCTTTTTGAGAAAAGGGCTGGAGTTACAATCTCTGTTTTAAGTCTGTCACCGTTTCATAATGGATTTGGATGTGAAGTCAATACTAAAAAGCGAAAAATAAAAAGTATTTTCAAAAAAAAAGAAACTCGCCGTCGAAATGTATAAATTAAAGAACACAGCTTCCTATTTGTGGCCCCCCCCCGACCCTTGCTAGCGCCAGCCCGCGTCGCTGAGCCCTTAGCTTTAAAATAGCCCCTAATTAATGGAGACCCGATCCAGCCTGTCCCTTTGCTGCCCTCTCTCAGTGGCGACCTAAGCCGAGGCTCGTACCCCACAGGGGGTGCCCTTAGCGTAGTCACTTAGTTTATAAGTTTTTGCCCTGGCTGGAGGTCCTAAAAGTCACTTTTAAGGCACCACAGGATTGTCCGGTTAAGCAGTAACCAACCCTCAGGTTGAACTGCGAGATGCCATACAGAAAAAAAAAAAAAAAAAAAAAAAAACAAAACCTATTTGTGAAACGGTTTCAGAATCTGACCAGGTATTCCGGAGATTAGTACGTTCAAACATAATTAGTGTCCATTAAAAAAATATTAAACACACGTGTTTAATATTTTTTTAATTAATAAATTTAATCCGGAGATTAGTACGTTCAAACATAATTAGTGTCCATTAAAAAAATATTAAACACGTGTCCAATATTTATATAATAAAAAATATTGGACACGTGTTTTTTATTTTTTCACGTAAACAAAAAATGAAGACAGTGCGTCGAAAACTCCATCACTATGTCAGTACAGTTTTACTGGTGAAGTGACGTCACAAACCCCCACTCATGATCTTTGAAGCATTTTATCTTCATCAGTTTTTATTGATTTAATAAAACAAAAAATACGTATATTCGATAATCTAACTGACGGACTAATTAGATTTTTTTGGTAAAATATTCCTTTGTTTGCATATAACCGACACTGATTGTAATTTCATCTTTTTTGGCGTTAATACATACATGTTATACAGTGCACTCTCCTTTCATTTGCTCCATCACGAACTATTGTCGCGAACAGCTTTATAATCATAGTCAGTCCATGTTTCCTCACGATGTATTCCTTCACCGATATCAGGCATGTCCCAGATAAACTAAGAAAGTACATAATACAAATTCTACTACGAGCTCAAGAGCCTAAATCACCCGAGTCATGTCAACAGTCAAGCGGGAAGTTGTCTTCGTATCTTATGAAAACACATAATATTATTCTTCAATGCATCATAATATGAGTTGAAGAAAATCATATTGGTACATGCCTGGTATCGAACCCGTAACCATATTTAAAATGACAGGCCACTAGACTTTCACCACTGAGCCATCATGACTATCAATCTAATTTCTGCATAAGTACTTGCTTCTATAGCCTTCACCCACATGACTATATCACAAACATAATAAACGACTATATCAATAGGCTTTCCGTTAACAGCTTAGGAGCCATTACCGGCTAATCACCTTTGATGTGCAATGTGTCATTGATTACCCTGATAGTGGACGTCAATTACTAAGGAAATGGATCGTCTATGATGTGTTGTGGAACTTAGGTGAGTTTCGGCACCTAAAGTGTTTGTTTGGTGTTAGTAGCTTTAATATGTACAATTTTAATTTGATTTGTGTGACAAGTTGGATTTTATTATTGAGCAATTAAATGTTACTTTTCTATTTTTTTTGTTTAAGGAAAAACAACTAGGTAGTAGCACAATAAGAAATAGTCATAATATCTTTAATATTATATTTAAAATAATTATGCTACCCACTACGTTCTCCACAGATTACGAGTACAGTTTAAAGTATTTAAAACTAGTTAGCTACACAGATACAATACCTATACAACTGTCATTGTACTAGAACTCATATCTGGATTTTTAAATTATAAATAATCATATTTCTCTTGGCGCTTGTTCCTACTGGCGATTTTTTGTGCGTAGATGTTTTTTTCGCGCGTGGGTTTTTAACGTCGAGCGCTTAAAATCCAGTGCGCTTTAAAAAGTCTCCGCGCTAATGAATCACACGTACAGACAGCGTCATCAATTGCTAACCCCCCGCGCGTTGAAATTTCTTCGCCTAAGGAGTAAGCAGTTGATGAAGCTGTCTGTACAAAAAACAAAATCAGGCTTACGGCCAGCCATACGCGTTGGTGTCCCCTTGTTTCGCAGACAGAAATTTCATAGAATTTCGTTTCTCAGAAAATGTTTAACATAATATTTGGTTCTCGTATTTTTATTTCGACTATTATTGTTTCAAAGACTATTTACTTCAATGAAAAATATTTCACAGAAACACAATTCAATGAATTTTTAATCACATTTTTTTGTTTCACAAACTTATCAAAAAGTGGAATTCCTTTTTAACGAATATTGTTTGTTTGTTGTATTTTTCCATGGAATTTATTTCAACGAAAATGTATAGATGTAGATAGACAAAAACAAAAATGTTGTCTTGAAAAGTAAATATGTTGTGCTACCACAGTTAATGACACTAACGAATCGCTGCGAAACCGACTCCACGTAGTCTTGTCTGCCCTACTCCTAGAGTGTAATTTAAATCTGCGTAGGCTTGGAGGGGCGAGTCGGCCCGCGAGCTGAGGAGCAAGTGGTTTGAACGCCCACCGCCGCGGCTGAGGCTGGCCGGCGTAGCCGGCCAATAAACCGAAGCTGCGGTGGTGAGCGTGAGTACCATCTGCGACGATAAGCTCGCGTGGGACCGCCGGAGCCCCGTAACGCCGGAGCCGTGACAGAAACTATGCCTGCTGCTTGTTGCATGCATACATGCTGTATGCTTGCTTGCACTCTGCATGCTTGCTTGCACGCTGCATGCTTGCTTGCAGCCGCCGTGGTTGCTTGCACGCACGCGCAGTAAGTTTGGTTAGAATAGAACTGAGTCCCATTCCTGGAAATAAGTTTTATATTAAATAAAAAATGTATTTGTTATTCTATGATATGATTATTCTAACAATAAACTTTATGTGAGACAAAAATCAATGATTTGATAATCTTGAAAGTAAGTATTCTGCGTATTGATTATTCTATGAAACAACGTACAACCATTCGCGTTATGTGCTACGTTAGCGCTACGCGCACCGCTACGGCGTAGCTGCCACTGCCACAGTGCTACGCTAGCGAGTTGTCCACACTTTCTTGCGCAGCATTTGAGTAAACATTTAATATTATTTTGCAACCGACTTTAAAAAAAGAAGGAGGTCCTTAATTCGACACTTATATTTTTTTATTGTTTGGTCACGCATAACTTTTTTCAGTTTGACTAACGGACTCGATTTCGATGAAAATACTTATTTCACCGTAATTAATTTGTATGATATGAAGTAGGCAATAAAAAGCTGGAAAATACTTTTTTACAACGGCAACCAAAGCAACCAAAGCCGCCGACTTGCGAATTTAAAGTTATTTTTTTTCTTTTTAGTTTTTGAAGGCGTTTTTTTGTAAAAAAAGTTTTTTCTCTCCTCGAGATACTATTTAGAAGCATCCTATACTATTACTATTAGAGTTAATTTAAAATTCTTTTAGTTTGTGAATCGGTTAGTTTATTAATCAGTGACGCCTTAACAGCTGAACGGCTTCGAATAAAATTTGGGACCTGTATGAGAATACTTTTTATCTCAGTAGATCGCCATGTGAGATAGTTTTACCGTTTCTTTTGAGCTCCACGCGAGTCGAGCAGCGAGCAAATTCTTGTCTATAAATATGTAATATATTCAGCTCATTACAGACATTAATGTGGGTATGTGTTTTATAAATTGCAAGGTTTTTTAGGATGTTTTGATTTATGAGGATGTTTTTTTTAGATTTTCGATATATTTAGACATTATAAATGGCCAAAGTTCAGATTAAATTTGTGCAAAAGAACTGGGGGCCAAGTCTGCTATTTTTATAATTTCGTCATTCCAACACGATTCCATTGTCATTTTGCTAAAAGTTCGTAATCTGCTAAATCCATAATGGTCGATCATTGGTCGGTCAATGGTCTCGTAATAGAATTGTGTTATAATGACATTGTTAACAAATTTGAACATTTATTCATGCCAGATTTCATTTATATATATTTTTACATATTATTTATAAGTGTTATAAGTATTATTTATATGTTAGCAATCTGAAGTAGTAAAGAAGTTCGTAAACTAAGTCAGTCATTATTTGTCATTATGTACGAGATTACCAATCCATATCATTTCTTTTAATGAACTGTCATTGGTTGACCATTAGAAAGCCATAATGACGCCATTATATTAGTAGATTACCAAACTTGTCAAAATCAACAATTATGAAATCAATGATAGACCATTCTGAGACTATTGTAATAGCAGACTTGAGGCCCTGATGTTCAGACGTCTTTACTTAAGTAGTTTCTCAAAAAGTTTCTTTTTTCATTACATATAAACTTAGATATAAACCACAAAATAACTGTGAACTCAAAATATCTGGAGGAACGTTGGTTATATAAGGTATAACGCCATAATCATGTGCGAGCGTTTGTATGGAAATTATGACAGGTTAACCGCTCTTAAGAGGTAGTAAAACAAACATATTAAAACAACACATTTGTTTCAATCATAACAAATATTAAATTACAATTTTAGTTATATACCAATATTAAAAATCTAATAATATTATGTACAATTCCAAGAAAAAAGCAGAGGAGCTCAAAGGCCTTAAAAAAACTCGTCCACATCGCTTTCAACGGGACACGTGCCCAACAGGCTGGCAGCATTGCCACGTTGTATGACAATGCTGATTCTTTGACCCAAGAATAGACCAGCCTTCGGGTCACGTAAAGAGTCGACCAGCCGCTTGGCGATGTCACGAAAAACAATATGATCACTCGGACCCCATGGCCCTAGAGTTTCCACTCCAAATGACTCAAATCTATAGCTTCTAAGAAGGCTATTATAAATTATTATAAGGCTTGAAATAAATTGTTGATGATTTTAATTATTAAAATGTATAACACATTTGTTTTTCTAATAAGTTTTAACCAGAAAGGACTCAATGATTGGCACTTGATTAAACTCCGCTCATCCATTAAATGTGGGTTCGGATTACGATAACAATGACTTCTTTGACAAATAATATCGCTGTCATTCCCGCGTATTATATTTGCGTAAAGGTAATCCCCAAAAGGGTAGGTGATCCTGTTACAAACCACATTTCACCGATGAACGAGCTTGTAATACTTACATAATTATATTGGGCGTATCATTTTTTTCACTGAGCAAAATTAGCCTCTTAGAGAAACTGGAAATAATCTGTCTAAAATAAAAACAAAAACTCTTGTCTAACGCTACTCAATTTTAAGATACCGTAAAGTCTCGTACTGTCACAGTCACTTTGACATAAAGTGATTGAGACAGCACGAGACTTAAGGGTAACTTAAAATTGAGTCGCGTTTAAGTATTTGGCCCTTAGCAGCCCGAAAGCGTGCTACATTTCAGAAGACCAATTCCCTTAATTTATAGTGTTCAAAGTCTAGTTGCAATTGCATCTTAACGCTAATGTCAAAATCTTGTCAAATCTCAGTAAAACAGGGCGTTTAAACAGATTGAGAACAAGATTAGATTAGATTCCTAAAATTTACTAGAATTGCCCCCTAAGCGTTTACTCCTACAAACTTTAGAGTTCAAAAGTTTATCCGACATAATATACTCGTAATAAACACACAGTTTTAGTGGAACCATTTCCGAGATTTGTAACTAATCACTTTGTCTTCATAGAGACATCAATAAACTCCACGAAGGTATTAATTATGCAATGTTTGTATTGAGAATTACGTATTGCAACAGACAGCTCGTTGCCATGGCAACTGCTAATCTACTTATTCAGATGGCTCTTGCTGGAATTTAGTATTTGGTACTTGAGGAGCTGCAATTTCGAAATGCAGTATTAAGATGATAGATGGGAAGTTTGTTTGAGCTTCTTGAATTAACTTCCATTTTGAAATTCCATAAAGGAAGATGTCTAGACGTTTATCGTCGAAGTTCGAATGAGCAGTTTCTTTTTCATTGCACTTACGGTTAAAAGAGATTGCTCAAAATAGCCCTGCGCAACAAAAAGTGTCGGATATTTACGATAATTAATTGTATATTTTATGAAATTAGTTGCAAATACTTTTGTAACATGGACTAGCTAAATGCCAAAATGATCATAATAAAGTACTTTACTAATAACATTAATAGCCGCTATCTTCGTCTAACGTCATGTCCTGTCGAAAAAGATTAGGGATGCCCAATCGATTGTTATCGATCGATTTAATTTTTAATGAACAGTTGCATATTTTTAATCTGAATCACAGTTTGAATTTAATTCGAATAAGTGCAAACAAAAGATCAATCACAATATTCCATAATATTATTATTCCCTAAAAGTATAATTTAAAAAACCTACACTTTATGCATGAGGTCAGACTCAATTTTAAATAGGTACTCGTAGTTAGAATAATGCTGAAGTGAACAAATCTTACATATTTCATGATGATCATTATTCAGAGTTTTCTAATGATCGTTTAGAAAAGTAATTATGGTTTACTTCTAACTAAACGATTATTTTTACAACAATTAATATAAAAATAACCCTTCTTTTGAGGTGCGCCCCAGACGGGTAAAAAATACTTATCATTACTGAATACTTTATGAATGTTTTCTTTAAAATAATAATATTGCTGACTAGATTGATATATTAGTATTATTATTAATATTTCTACAAGTAAAGAAGAGTGGTTATTGTTAGTAAAGTAGGACATTGTCATACTTATAATGGTATTAATATTATCGTATGACAAAAGTTGATATAATACAGTTGTTGTTACATTTGGCCATAGTAAATCTTAATTAATTATCGAAAAATCGTATCATAATTATTTGCCACCCCTATTTTTGACGTCACTAAATGGTCACTATCAGTCTCTCGCCCAGTGTTGTCAATTTTATTAAGCATTATTACGTAAAAATGTAGAATTTTCCCAAAATTCCATTTAGCATTTTTGTGTTTGGTGTGTATACACTTCTCCCAGTGATGCTCCTATCTCTTTAATACGTCCAAACAGTACTCGGCGTCTTTCTCTGGAAAAT
The DNA here is from genome assembly GCA_947361185.1 of Charanyca ferruginea. NCBI lineage: Eukaryota > Metazoa > Arthropoda > Insecta > Lepidoptera > Noctuidae > Charanyca > Charanyca ferruginea. The sequence continues at coordinate 12,360,312 of OX376057.1, forward strand.
AATTGTTGTGAAAAGACAACAATAAAATAGTTTTGTCTACACACTCGTAAATTGAGTCTTATTGCACCGTTTTTAGGATCATAATGCGTACATTATGATACCAATTAGAAGCCGCCAAAGGACAAAAAATGAAACAGCATAGTAGTGAAAAATTTTTTAGCGAGTGTACACAATGTATTTTATAAATCTTAGCCCTTGGTGCTAGGCAATAAATCATTGTTTAAAATTGTGACGCACTGTTATCGTGTCTAAGGTAGGTAGGTATATATGAAAAATGCGCACTAGGCAAGGATGATAATCGATGTCCGTTGTGTCTCTATCTAATAACAGTGTAGGTAGTTAGGTAGGTGCCTAAACAGGGTCTAAGGATTCAGCAGTGTGACGACAGGCTTATCTATACAAGTTAGAAGACAGCTCTCTCACCGCCACAAAGTGGTTGCTTATTTAAAAACAAATACAGCTATTTCATCATTATTAAGAACTTGTAGGACAATTTGTGTATGAAACAGGGGTTCTTTTTACAAGACTTCTTCTTCTTTTCGAATCGATGGTTTTCCTTTTTTTTTTTGCTAAACTACTTGCGCCCAGTAGGTAGCCACATTTATTTATTTCATTTTCGCAGCATTCATGGCGTTTTTAATGTCGTCTAAGGTGCAGGTGTAGGGGCACTTTGGGCACTGTAGTAAGTGGGCCATTGTTTGGTCAGGACCACCGCACTCACACTGGGTGTCGGGATCTATTATCCCCCATTTTGCTAGATTGTGTTTGCAGCGGCCTACCTGGGTGCGTGGGCTGCTGTCTATTGAGCGCTTTCCATATAGTGATATTAATAATTACAAGTGAGTAATAATATGACGTGCGTATCGATTTAGATACACGTTGTCTTCCCGACCGAAATCGGTCACGGCGGAAGCGGCCAGTCTCAAATGAAACTAGCCAAGCAAGCAAAAGAGATATTAATAATAAATATAATAATAGTTGTTTATTTATCCAAAAAGTAATACATAAACACAGATTAAACATAAAGGTAGAGTAACTAATATGATTTTATCAGTTTGTACACACATCAAAAAAAATTTGGCGACAAGAAAATCTATCTACATATATAACCAAAATTATAAACCCTGTCTCTTAAACTAGGAGACCAGTATCTTAAGAGACAGAAATTAATTAAATTAAATTATAGCAGACGAGTGTGCACCAACACAGGTCCACCATCTTTTCCCTCACTCCAACCCGAGCGTGACAGTTCTAAGAAGATGCCGCACCTAAAGATTTTTGGAACAAAGTTCCATAACGCGGCTTACGGGTAGTAGGTATTGCGAATTAGTAGAAATCGTCACGTAACGAAATGCGTGTGTGTATGTGTGCGTGTATCGAGCCTACTACAAACAAATGAGCAGTATGTATATAATTATTACTATTATTTTTAAATATTTTTTTTTTGTACAGACACGTAAGGAACTTCGTTTCATACGGGGATCCCCCAACCGCACAATTTTTTATACTTCAAAAACTTTAATAATCTCTATAACATTCTAGGAAACTTTTATTTACCTACCTATTCATAATTAAATAATGTATGTCCACTCGAATACTTTATATGCATGTAAGCAACATGTCTTACGTAAGAAACTTTCGCCTTTCTCGTGATAATAGTGCCTGAATTATGTACGTAGGTGAAGATTTAGTAGTTTTACCTTAGGCGGGCATAAAGAGAATAGATAGAACAAATTGGGACGCTAATGGAAGAAAATGGCGCCTGAAGTGATGTCTGTTTTTAGGCTTAAGAAAAAAGATACTTTCGCTAAACCGTTTTTGTAATAGTCTGTGGATATAAGAAAAAAGATTTTATTGTGGTTATCTTAACTTGCTTCAAAAGGTTCTCTAACGATTTTATTTAAATGCTTTGTATTACATTACGATTAAACTATAGTGAAACTGAAGAAATCACTAATAGTTAAACATGTATATAAAGAAAGATACACACCAGCTCCTCCACATCTACCTTACACGACGCACACCCTCACACACATTACACACGCTCACCCCTTATCACATTACACACATATCCTTTACTCATCTTTGTACGTACCTACTTATTCTAAATATATAATTTATATTTTTTAATTTTATTGATGATTTAACAATCGTTGTATTTCACCATTATTACTGATATTAGTATTATTATTATTATTAGTTTTACTAGTATAGTCGTCACTTTATTTTAAGTACCTGGTAATATTATGTTTCAACGTCGCGTCGCAAAAGGAACCCAATAGTCCTAATAACATTATCTATTATATTGGACGCGTAAGGCATTCAGCGATCTTTTGGCGTAGCTGACCCATAGACCCTCCGCATACAGACCCTAACAGATCGTCTTGAATATGGTGATCTTGACTTGATCACTACAACGGGAGAATCTAGGAGCCATCATATTACATCGGACCGCTAGTGCTTTACGTCCCTCTCAATGTCTATATCATCATGTTTATTTATGTCACAAAGAGAATATTCACATCGTCCAATATCACAACCAAGTAAAAACTACAAAGCAAGTACACACAGCTTCTAAAAGTATCTCTCCCATCAATCAGTCCTCCATATTATCACATCGCTGAACAGAAAACGATGTCGATAACAAGGCGTCGAGATAAATTTACGAGGGGTCCAGCGCTCGCTCCTTTTACAACCTTACGCGGCCGCGATCTTTAGTATCACAAACTGATAAGACGGCCTTTACCTACAGCGAGTACTTCCCTGTTCCTTGACTTGGGTGAGATTGGGTGTTTTTTGCCGTCACTGATTTTTGCGGGTGGGTTGTATCCCACCCCACAATGACTTTTGCGTCATTGAGTGAGTGATTTTTAATTCACTGCGGGTTTTTTTGGGGCTTGAAAGTAGATACTCATAAATGCGAACAACTATTAATGTGGGACCAATTCTACAATATTAAAAGAAAACAGTTGTTCTTACATGTATTGGACAGCAGGAATATTTTTTTATATTTTAGAATTGGTTTCATGTCAAAAGTCACGCCTGTTTTCCCTAAGGTGTAGGCAGAGGAGACCCATACGTATAGCACACACATTTTGCCAGTTATGTTTAACACTTTCATTATCCGCATAGTAGACATAAATGTTTAACAATCACCCTGAAACATATTATGTGGGATAAGGAAAGGCGCGATCATGGCTAAATGAAAGCTATGGCTTGGCTTTGGATCGATCAGTCATAGTTAAGCTACCCTTGCCGTGGTTTCTCCGTAAAAGTCCATGGTGACTATCCATTTAATACCAGAACCCCTCTATATCGTTCTACCTGTTGGAGTATTTAACGGATCACCAACACCACACCACGCATACAATCGCACTACACAACCACTCCGGTCGAGCGCCAAATTGCAACTGCCACGTGACGTCGGTGCCTGAGACAACCAACACTTTAGTCAATACACTACACCCTCTGTGCCTCATAAAGCACGTAAAGCCGTCAGTCACGGCTGTCATTCGTAGATCTTTGACAGTCGTACTCAGCAACCAGAAACTCAGTCACACAATCTCACCAAGGGGTATCGTGTTACACAGTAACTGGGTTGTGGAGGACAGACAGGCAGTCACTCCATGTCAATTACTCGTATTTAGCTGCTTCTCTGCTAGACTGGAAGGCGACCTTAATATAGTTAAGAAAAGACTGCGCAGATGATGGGAAAGGGAAAGTAATAAGCTGTGTTATTGCGACTGAGCCTATCAACTGGGCTCAGATCCAGGCTCCGATGTGCTACTGTTAAGGTTGATAGCCTTAGCTATTTGGTCTATGACTTAGCAAGCTTCTAGAATAAGTTCAAATCGTAGAATTTTATTGTTTTAGATTTGACATTAGGATCACTTAGCCTGATCTTGTCACGGGCACACGTTAAAGGTATCTTAAATATAAACCAGTTCCAAGTATCAGTGCTTTAATTACAAGTATTTATAGATTGAACCTAATACAATTACGCCACAACCCGGTACCAGTAAGAAGCCCTACAGTTGGACTTCTTTCAGTACTGAGAAATTAAAAATCTGCCAGCCTCTCATACACGAGGTTGTGGGTTGGCGAGTTTTTTAGTCTATCTTGGACACCACTGACATCAGTGAACTAAAACATCGTAAGGAAACCTGGATTTTATAGTTTATATAAATCTGCAATCTGCCAGCCTGCTTTGTATGAGTAGAGGCTATCATATCAGCCTATTGCCGTCCACTGCTGAACGTAGCCCAGAGATCGCCAACAAACCCGGTCTTGGGCAGCCCGCATCCATCCGCTGCCAGCCACCTTCTTCAAACCGTCAGTCCTCTGTGCCGCAGGGCATCCTACACTACGCTTGCCCAAACGCGGTCTCCACTCTAGACTTGTCTGCTCCATCTACCGTCTGTCCGTCTGCAGATATGGCCTACTTCCACTACAGCATACTGATTACCCTGCTGTGGGACAGTAATAGGCTGATAATATTTATTTCTAAGTTTTTAATTAAAATCTACGGAACTTTGTCAAACACCTTACATCAAGTCTACCTTGAATTGAAATCTACATTACACAAGTTCTTAAATCAAGAAATAAACATTTATTTTTTGAAGTGTAAGCCCTTAGAAAGTATCTCGGGTTTGCCGCTAACGTAAATCTTATTGGTATAACGCGGCCGCCTCCGACTCGTAAAGCTTAGTTCAAAACTCAAGGGAATAGCTCGCATCACGAGAACCAAGGAATATTAGGGCTAAGGTGTAAGGAACGGGCGGTTAGTGGGAAGCTCATTTTATCAATTTATTTATTTAATTAAGGTTCTCCAACGACTTATTCACTAATACCTACCCTTATAACAGTTAGTTCGAAGTTATTAGAACTTCAGACCACGAGTAAACCGGTTAATTTTAGGCAAGCGGGCTCCACCTTAGGCCGCATCGTCACTTAAGATCAAGCAAGCTTGCGATCAAGCGATTGTTAACATCAGAAAAATGTTTCTGATTGTCCTAAGCCCGTAAACATATATAAAAGAAGAATTAGAATTAAGTGGTTTTTAAATATTGACAAACTGCTACCATGCTGAAAAACTTATGATTGCAATAGTAAAAAATACATTTTGGCGCTAGTGTGAATGAACTCTGATAAAGACGACGCTCCATTCCGCGCCGCCCCTGGAACGCAAGGCTCGGACCGCGCTTTTAACAGGGTGTTTCAAACTTCGTTACGCTTCCATTTGATATCAATAAATTTTATTTATAAGTACAAATATACAATAGTTACATGTACAATAAAAACAGAAAAAAAGAAACCTATAACTATTAAATAAAAATTAAACCAAAAATAAACTAATATAATAAGGCATCAAAAAACTCCTCCACATCGCCGTCATCTGGGAATGTACCCAAGAGACTGACTGCATTGCCACGTTGGATGGCAATGCTTAACCTCTGGGCAAAGTAAAAACGCCTCCATTAATATCGAGTAATATTATTTGCATATTTTTAAATATTCAAATGTTCATAAATATATTTTTGTTGTAATGAATGATTAGTAGTCATTAGTGCAACAAATGCCAAGGTGTATAAAAAAAAGATTACAGAAAATTTGCTAATCACTACACACACACAGCACTTGCATAAATAAAATCGTTCGAAGCATTATGATGCTAAATCATTAATAAAAAAGCGATTGAAATAGCAAATAGAGAACAGAAAAAAAAAACAAAAGAAAACCAACTCCATACTTAATTGTTAACAGAGGATGTAGATTTATTTATTTATTTATTTACACTTCATGCACACAGGTACAAAGGCGGACTTAATGCCTTAGGCATTCTCTACCAGTCAACTGTTTCATAACACTTGCACACTTACATAAACATTGTTTACAGTTAAGACACGCTTAGGAATGTATTCGCCAATCATCACACGATTATATTCTGATAAAAAGTTATTTAATCAAAACTAACTTCTGCGCGCTACTTCGTCCGCGTAGAATAACATAAAAATCATTATTTACTTATTTTATCAAAAATCTTAATTTTTAGTATGTGTATGTGAGTAAAAAAATGAAGGCCAGTTACAATACGCGCCACGAAAGACGAGATTTGACACACCGTGGTTTGACTTGTGCAGTACTCGATTGCTAAAGGTAAGAGATCTTTAGCAATCGAGTACTGCTACCTTTAAAACGAGTGCCACGAAGGGTCAAGTCTCATCTTTCGTTGCGCGTATTGTACTACAACTTGCTTCAATTTTCTGACTGACCCCTTGACAATTCAAAAGTGCCTATAAATGGTTTATTAAAAACAAATAGTTTTCAGTTTGAGTTTGATCAATGTTCCTCCGTAAAAGACAGCTTGCTAGTTCCTATAACTTGGACGCACTACAAGCCTTTTATTGGCGTTTTTATAGTGGCAGAGCAATCGCGTCTCAGCCACGTAAACTAGGATTTGGTTTTATATCTGAACTTGTATTTGTACACTGTGTTTTGTACTGTAACTGACCTGTAGTTCACTGCGCATCTTTCAAGGTGAAAACGAACAAGTTTTGTTGACAAACCCCGAAAAAATAAAAAAATTGTTCCATACATTTTCATCGTGAACAGATGATGTTTTCACGTATTCATGAGTACTTTGATCCCCTGAATTTAAAGACAGCCTGATTATGGAAAGCTACAGAGTAATTTTTCTATAAGTACTCAATCCTTTTTTTTCTAATAGGCTTGTGTTTGATCGCAACTCACCTGGGCCTCAAGTCTGCTATTGCTATAGTGTCAGAATAGTCTATCATTGATTTCATAATTGTTGATTTTGACAAGTTTGGTAATCTACTAATACAATGGCGTCATTATGACTTTCCATTAGGCAACCACTGACACGCCATTGAAAGAAATGATTTATAATGGTAATCTCGTACAAAATGACAAATGAATGACTGACTTAGGCGGTAATCTGCTAAAATTTTGACAGTTCCTTTGATCAGTGACCTACCATTAGAACGTCATTGTGCAGTCACGGTTATAATTCGACCGACCAGTGATCGACCATTATTAATTTAGCAGATTGCGAGCTTTTAGCAAAATGACAGTGGCATCGTGTTGGCATGACGAAATTATAAAAATAGCAGACTTGGCCCCCTGATCTTAAATGATGATGCGGCCTAAGGTGGAGCACGCTTGCCTAGGATGAACCGGTTCACTCGTGTCTTGAAGATATCCAGATTATATTTATCGGGGGACAGAAAGGCGGGCAGTGAAACCACAAACATAAATTTATAATTTTAAAAAGCCCCGACGAGGCCCGAAATCTGTCTAATATTAATAATCCAATCGTCGTGTCCCGTCGGGGGAGCGCTAAAGAAATATTTTCAGTATTGTTGGTGGGTAGGTAGGTACCTATAGTTCATAAACCTCTTAAGATGACGCGACCACGCTAGGATCTATTATTAGGATAATATTACTAGGTTCTTAACAAGGGAAAGTGCTAACAGGCACATTTCATCTTTTTTACTTGTGAGAAGTTTTTTTTTGTGTCGGGATTTTTTACTAATTTTTAATTCATTTTTTTTTTACTTTTTCATCTTCGAAAAGACTCACTATGCATAACGTAAATACTTTTAATTAACAGTAGATAGAATGACGAAATTTGTGTCAGAAATTCCTTTCATCATGATGTAAAAATTCTGATATCTTCGGATTGACTGATCCGATCTTCATCGGTCCTTCCGTACTTAAGAACCTTCTCAATCAGTTTTGGAGCTACGATACCACAGAGAGACATATTAAACTTAAAACATCCCTTTCTCTGTGTTGATCACTCGGGGGTTAAATAACTAAGATCTAAGACATTACAGGACTTGCATCTCACAGTCAGCATACGATAGAAAAGTAGCAGCGGTGTTTTTGAAATGTCCCTATATATTATTATTATTATATGTCTAACTCGGACTTCGTTCGCGTGAATAGTACGGATTTAATTCTAACGGATTCCTATTTTGCAACCGACTTCAAAAAAGGAGGAGGTTATCAATTCGTCTGTATTTTTTATTATTTTTTCTTTTTTTTATGTTTGTTACCTGATTTCTTTGGACTGGGTGAACCGATTTTGATGATTTTTTTATTTGAAAGCTAGTGTTTCCCGTGTGGTTCCAATTTAATTTGGTCCGGTTTAAGACATTACAGGACTTGCATCTCACAGTCAGCATACGATAGAAAAGTAGCAGCGGTGTTTTTGAAATGTCCCTATATATTATTATATGTCTAACTCGGACTTCGTTCGCGTGAATAGTACGGATTTAATTCTAACGGATTCCTATTTTTCAACCGATTTCAAAAAAGGAGGAGGTTATCAATTCGTCTGTATTTTTTATTATTTTTTCTTTTTTTTATGTTTGTTACCTGATTTCTTTGGACTGGGTGAACCGATTTTGATGATTTTTTTATTTGAAAGCTAGTGTTTCCCGTGTGGTCCGAATTTAATTTGGTCCGGTTTTGACAATGGCATCCATGAGAAAACCGTATAAGTCTTAAATTTACATTAAGTATGTGCGCGATTTGTTACGCGATTTCTCCGGCAAACGTAATCCGATTTTGAAAATTCTTCTTTTAACGAATAGTGAATGCTTCAGGGGTGGTCCCATATAAATTTTATCGAAATTGATTCAGCACTTTTTGAAAAATCAAACAACAAACAAACCCAAACGTAACAAATACCCAAAAAATTTACATAGACGACGTTTTAGTTTCATCAATCTTTGTAGTAGTTAACTTTCATACTCTTCTTAATAGATTTGGATGAGAAGGAGGTACTATAAAGCGGAAAATAAAAAGCTTTTTACAAAAAAGACAACCGCCTTCAAAAACTAAAAAGTAAAAAATAACTTTAGCACAGAACACACATTGACTTTAGTTTCGGAAGTCGGTGGCAATACAAAACAACAAACAGAACAAAGCCACTGAATTTCGAAACTAAAGTCAATGTGAGTTCTGTGCTAAAGTTACTTGTCACTTTTTAGTTTTTGAAGGCGGTTGTCTTTTTGTTTTTTAAATAAAATGTAGCCTATACCTATATCACTTACGGATAACGTTGGTTCCTATACGGAATTTGATGAAGGATTAAAAGTTTCGGATATTACACAAACTAATTTATTTTTATCTTTTTAATATTGGTATTATTTTTTGTATCATCAACAGTTTTCGTAATGCACGCCAAATAATATCCTTTAAAGGCATTTTTTTATTTGAAAATAGAAATGTGTACCATAATAAAGGCAGAGCTACAACTAACATCCATCCATCCATTTATATTGATTGTATTACTTAATTTTTGTATTTATTTGTTTCAGGTAAACATCTGATATATTTTGGCTGCCTTCAGTTTGTGAGTAATATAGGGTTTGTTTAATGAATCTGGGTGAATTAAGAAAGTAAAATCATTTTCAAGATTTCACTTGTAAACGTGTAAGAAACATAATATAGATATAACTTTGCCCAGCATTGGGAGAGTACAGTGATATACATAGGTAGATAATAATCATTAATATATGTATAACAATTAACATTTTTAAATCTTTACAAAATTGAAACAAAAAATTATTTAATGAATTTTTTTATGAAAACTTTTCAGTATTTTGTTCTTATTTATTTATTTCAGCCATCTTAAATGACAATAAACACTTTGTTATTAAATTTTCGTCAAGTTTAACGCTCAACCCCAGCTTAGGCAGCCTTTGTCAAGACCATAAGTCATAACCTTAGTTAAATTCAAAAGTCTAAGTCAAATCATTTATTTCGACGACACGGTTGGCGCATTGGTTGAGCTGGTTGGCTGAGTTTATCTGTTTGTAATCGCATCCACGATTGAGGAAAAATTCCTAGTGTGACGCAATGTTATACTTACATGTTAGACAATTAAAAGGCACTTTTGAACGTCATATAAGGATCTAATTGCCACTTCCAAAAAGCAGTTACGTATGGTGAAGAATGCGCAAGAATCTCCAAACTTACTCTTTTAAATCGATGCCATATTAAATTACACAATTCAATTACAATCCAATTACAATCTTCGCATTCAATTACAGAATAATTTAAAGCATTCCAACATAACAGAATTATTGTTTGTGTTAGATGGGTGTATTTGCAGTACTGAAGTGTAAATTTCTATAATGACGTGATAACGTCTTCTAAATCGATGAATCGATGAACATTTTTTATGTACCTACCTAAGCCTAGAACGAAAATAATAATAAAATAAAAAGATATCTAGTTATTTTCGGCATCCAGGCTTAAATATATTTTATAGATAAGAATAAAAGTCTTAACAGAACGAACTTGTCTCAACATCTTATGAAACATATTTATTATTACTTCATTTATATTTTGGTAAATACACAGAAACATTAACTTTATAAAAAAAAATTCTACATAAATAAAATTATCAATTAAAATATAAAATAACATCATACACAATAAAATCAACATCAAAAAACTTATTTTCTACACGATAGGGTATACGCACAAGCGTGTTCGCCACACTACGCAACGCGTCGCATCTTGGCGAACTTCATCGTGTCAATTTGTAGTTAGTAAATAAGTTCGATGCGTTAAAAAGTGGCGCATCGCCGTGTCGTGTCACATCTTTGTGTGAAATTTTCTTAAATCCATAAAGTAAATTTTTCATCAATCTTTTATTCGGAAACCTTACAGTTTGAGATTTGCTTCTCACAATAGGAGCTAACATTTGCAATTCCACAACCCACAACCTTCCACAAATTAGCAACTACGTACAATATGGTCTGAGGTGATATTTTGAAAAAGAATCACACAAATGAGAGTCGACCTGTTCAGATAGTGCTCGCACGTGCCCAACACAATTTTTTTTTGAAGCTAAACGGACCTACTACCCCAAACAACGAACATACTTGTAGAATGCACAAAGTACTCAAACTATCAGACAATCATTGAATCTAGCTAAATTAATGTTAAAATAAATAAATTAATTAAAGTAAATAACGTATTTTATTTATAATAATATAGTATTTACACACTCATAAATAAAAATAAAAGAACAAACATCCGAATTGAAAACCTTCTCCTTTTTGAAGTCGGTTAAAAATAGATACAGACCTTATAATAATAATAAAAAAAATATGTATTCATATTTGGCGAACGCAGTTCATTGGACATTAAAACTCGCCCGCATAGCTCTCTATGGGACAAGTGTCTAAAAGGCTGTTGTATGGCAAAATACCATGTTGTATGGCAATGCTAAATCTTCGACCCAATAAAAGGCCAGGCCTCTGGTCAATGCTAACCGCTTAGAAAAAATAATAAATAAAATAATTTGTAAACAAACAATTTGACTTGTAGAACTCCCGAGTTAAACACCTCGATCTAAGTGCACTTATCAAAATCTTGCGCTCACGCACTTTAACATGGACGTAGTCGTAGTCCACCGCTGATAAGAAGGAAACCTATTTTTTTTTTAATTAGCCTAAAAAGACGAAATACATATATATCATTACCACCATGTGCTTTTGTAAAATTCGCCTATTCTTTCGTCTTATAGAAATTACTATCCGTTTCGTACATATTAAGACGACCGAAGTATCGGATATTTGGTATGACGATGTACTTATCGAACTTTTTCCAATCCACCCTGCCGCTGCTACGTGTGATTATAGGTAGGTACTAAATTTGACTTTGATTAAAATAGTAAGACATTAACGTGTTAAGCCACTCCGTTACCTAGTAAGTGCCGTCTGTAATGTAACAACCTAAGATTTTTGAGCATTACGTAACAATACGGGCTCACTGACAGACTATTATTATCCTCATTCACTGGTGTAATGCTTAAATCAGAACTGTTACATCACAGGCGAAACCCTCCTGAGGCTTGCGTTTGGCCGCAACTCACCTGATCTTAATTGATGATGCGACCTAAGGTAGAGCACGCTTGCCTAGGATGAACCGGTTCACTCGTGCCTTCAGCATGCTCAGTGCATACCCAGACTAGAGTTATCGGGGGAAGTGGATTCCACAGTTCCGCAGTGGGCACACTAAATGTGGAAGCAAAGCGGTTGGTACGAGAACGTGGAACTTCAACCATATATCGCTTGAAATTTCAACTACTATAATTATGGTTGCAACATACCTACATTTGTGTCAACAACAAATCCATTGCCAGATACTCGCTTTATAGACAAATTTACGCAATAATGCTTAATAGGCACATCTCTCAACTAAATGTATCATCTTCTAATTCTTCTTTCATAAGCTGTTGGTTGATGTTGCAGTGGCGAGTCCACCGGGAGGCGCGGGCGCACCTCGGGAGGAAGCACCGCCGAGACCCCCGCCGCCTCCCGCGCCCCGCAACGGCACCCCTCCCAGTAAGCACGGTCTTAGAACTGTGGCGGTTGTGGCGATAGGTTCTCCTCAGTCAGAATAAAGTTGCTAATAAAATAACTGGTTCGAAGGTTTAAGCGGGGACTACAGTTAGGTGTTGTAGCGTATTGAAAAGAAAAAGGTTAAAATTAACAGTTTCTAGAACTTATGAAACTTATTTCGTGATTTTATAAAGTGTCTTTGCACGTACTTACACCATTTTCAAGGTAATAAATTCAAAAAGTATTTTGCCAGGTATATTTCATAGTAGGAGTATTGTTGGACCTACATGACTTGTTGATATGACTCTTGGAATCATATTGCGATTGTTTAACTATTGTGTCTGCTAAACGGACAGAAATGCTCTTAGAGAAGTATCTACATCATTATGTGATATGAAACAAAACGGTATCTCTGTTTATTTCAATTTATCGCCACAGCCGCCATGTCTCGTGCACGTTCGTCTGTCGTCGTTTGTATTTCGACTCCCGCGCATCCAACACTTCACGCTTGCTACAAAATTTATTTACAGTTCCTCTACACAATGGCCGATGCTGGCACATTTTGAATTTTGCGATTATTTAATGGTTTTTTAATACCCTAAGTATGTAGAAGCTACAGTTACAGTCCACAACATTGATTGGGAACCCCTCATCCATTATAATTCCTAAGAAAAAGGAGTACCTAACCATTTAATGAAGGCGTTTAAACGACAAAATGTGGGTATTTTAGGCCGTTTTGTACAAGTCTTTACAGTTTTATAGTTTGGATTGTGACAGGACTAGGCCTAGATACCTTCCTCTCATAAAACATACCTTTCAATAAACCTACCTATAACCTATTATAAGTTACCTACATTTTATATAACTATCTATCCATCTTTCACATATTATTTAACTTTAGAACGTATTTATGTCATAAATGCTTGCAACCCCGTAGTCAGGCATGCAATATTTGAGTTATTCGAATAGTGTTGCTCTACTATTCGAATATGTTACATTGATTTGAGTTTTTTTTTTGAGTTAATGAAAGGATTATTGGCTAGTACCTGCAAAGAATAATTTAGGACCTCCTCCTCCTAATTTAGGATTTAGGTATTATGTAAATAATTATAGTACCTACACTTATCAATAATTTACACGTATGCAGTAACAAACTCTTTACAGAGAACCGTATTTCAATCGGGCAAAATATGTGTTTTGAACACACAAACAAACAACACCTCAAACGCATATTTACATCTTCTTCGTTCTGTAAATGCTTAGCAATCTACGCATTCAGATGTTTTCAGCTGATTAGATACTTAATACTAGCTTATGCCCGCGACTCCATTCGCACGTAAATGGATTATCACGGAGTTTTTTTTTTTACACGAAACCCTCATTGTTTTTTATGAAGGTAGTGTTGATGTGTATGTTGCCCCTTATAACATCAGCTATCTGCTAGTGGAAGTCGCGTCAAAATACGACTAGCAGTTCCGGAGATTAGCCGGCACAAACAGACAGAAAAAAATGTTAAAAATTATTTTATATTTCTAATAAGTACCTACCGTAAATTTAGTAAAAAGCTGTCATTTTGACATGACAAACAGCCACATCAATATATAGATTTGTCACTATAAGTCATACACCATTACCAAACATCTAACCACATTCACCACATAACGCATTAAAGCTATTTCTTACTACATTTCGACTCCTTAAAATTTAATTCATAGGGAAACAACACTGGCAGCCCAGAATATGCTAAAGTTGATTGTTCTACATTTCAATACATTGTTTATTCTTTATTCAAAAGCTGAAGCAATGTTTACAGCTGCAATAAATAAAGGAAAACGATAAAACATCCAATCAGAACACGTGTTGTGCTGCTTTGATTTGAATGTAGAATTGTTTTTTTGAGTGAGTAAGCTCGTTCTTATTTTAAACTTGTGTTTTTTTTTATTCGTCTGCAGTGTTTTTAATTTCTGAATGGTTTAGTAGGTACCTTTTTATTGATTCCTCTGTTTGTTGTATTTTTGTCTGTTTTTTTTTTAAACGTGTAAATAAAGCTCGTCTTACTCTATTTATTTAAAACTTTTTCCCTCCTTTTGTTGGCACGTAATAAAATTTTAATGGTTTTCGTAAATCTTATTCTCATTTTCACTGTTGTTTTCTAATTAACAAGTTTTCCTTTGTCTATTCTCTGTGTTGTCTGTGTATGTGTGGTTTTAAATTTACGTCTTCATTTAAATTAACACTTTCTTTGTCGTGTTGCATGAGTTTGAATATGTGAATGTTTTCTTGTAATTAAATTAGTCTCCGCTCTGTTTACAATGTAAAATCGTGTAAATATTCTTAATTGTCTACTAATTAATGTGATTCTGTAGGTATTGAAATGTCTTCATTTATGTTTAGAAGTTATAGCAGGAATGTATGTGTAGAGGCTGTCAATCATTGTCTATGTTCTTTTCACTCTGTATAACTTGAATGTCATTGTAAGATAAAACCTCATGAATAGCACAATCTGTATAAGTAGCTTCATCGCTTTTCCTTAAGTCTGTAAGCAAGAAGGAAATGCACCGGTGAAGAGATTTGCCTCTCAGTAAGATTTAGGGTCAAGTCACACCGGAATGGCAGCGCAGAGGCCAGATTTGCTGCCAAACCATTTTCAACTTCATCTCTAAACCTCAAAGCATAGTATCGCTTCGGTGGTCATCGGCTCGTAGACCCGCCCGGGCGGCGGCACGAACTGCCGCTCGATGCATGCAAATCTTTAAGCGATACTATGTCTTGACGTTTAGAGATAAAGTTGAAAATGGCCATCAAAACTGCCGGCCGCTGCGCTGCCATTCCGGTGTGACTTGACCCTTACTGTCCAGTACAACAGACGGCATGCGCGAACATTTGAAAAAGTTTTCCTCTTTCACGATCACGAGCACGATCTCTGTGTATGAAAGTGACCGTTAAAATGTGCCACATAAGGGTGGCGCTACAATCGCAACCGCAACCGGGTAAAAAATGTCTACCTCGGCATACTTCAATCCGTCAACAACTGCTCCATTCACGGATCTATGGCTACATTCATACCATACCATGCGCCTACGCTAGCGTCATTTTGGAGGGTTTTGGGAGTGTTACTTGCTGCAAAAAGCTGGATACTTGTTCAACTTTCCCCCCATATGAGTGCCCCTAATCTCTACCCTCCATAATTGTTTTTTATGTATATCCAAGGTACGAGAGTACCTACAAGAAGATAATTATCCCAAATTAGGTACGACTATCAGTTAATTAGGGACAATTTATTTATTTTTGACGTGTGTTAACGTCTTATAAATCGATGAACTCCGGATGCACTCACGAAAAAGTATCACGTTCCGCCTGAGCCTGAACGTGCAAGCGAGAGCGCGGAACAAGCGATAGAGAGGCACGATCGACCCAAGCAATAAGCTCCGCCCACCTCGACGGAAGCGATTATTTGTTTTTGTTAATTATGTTTCTTTATGCCGTTATCACGTAAAACTATCGACCGTAAACCGACTTTACAGACAACCAATTTGTTCGTGGACTTTTTACCTTTTTTATGTAGCTGTAGGTATACTAAACAATGACTTTCTAAGGAAATTCCAAAAAAAAGCAAATGACTGCCAAGGTACCAGGTAGGTAGGTAAGAATTGATGTGACTAGGGATATATTTGTATTCTTGTTTATTTTTTAATTTTAATTTTTTAATTTAATTGTTGTGTTAACAGTAAGTGCGTCACTTCCGTGTGAATAAATGGATTTTCTTTCTTTTCTTTCTTTATGTGTAAAGATGTGAACTCGTATCAGTATCAGTCTCACGCACACACGAACAGCAAGTCTTACGGTGACGTCATCTGACACTTACGCCTTACGAGTCTAACGCTCGAAGTATCAGCTAGTACCGTGTACTGCGTACCAAGCGCTAAGATCTTTACGCATCAATATTTTGTACCGAGTGCTCAGATTATCAAAAATCCATGGACCAATTTACGATTGTCTAAAAAAATTCTAGAAAACTTCCAGTGAAATATACGTGGTTGGGTTATGGCGGGCGTGGCGGGTAGGGTATGAATTTTGTTTTTCTAGACATCACAGTGATGACATTTTTCGTCGGTTATTAATAATAATAATAATAATAATAATAATTTATTTATTGTAAAAAAGAGATTGTACACAACCAATTAACTTAAAAACTAGTGATCAAAATTGAATACAAAACAAAATAGGAGCATCTGCAGCCGAACTAGGCGAAACCTGTATCTCGGCATACAGCGCCAATCCTCTCAGTTTTTTGTTGGTGTCGTAATTTAAGCTAACGAGTACAACATTATTTAGACTAAGGGAAAAACAAAATAAATTAAGCTAAAAACTAAGTGAGTGTGTGGTGTATGTTTGGAGAGGGGTATATGAGTGTTAGGATGTGTTAGTGTATGTAATGATGTAAGAAATAATGTGTGTGTGTGGGGGTGTAATGTTTGAGTGAAGTGGTAAAGATATAGATGAAGAGTAATACATATTTTTAAACTTGCACAAAGAATCCTTTACTCTGGTACGATTAATAGTCTTTCTGTGTCATCATAATTTAATTTCAATAAATACTTTTTCACTCTGTCTTTGCAACGAACCCTACTAAGAGGGTAAATATCCAATATAGGGTTAATTTTATTATAGACATGGGGACCCAGAAACACACAAAATCTTCTAATAAAAGAAGTTTCAGGTTTATGCTCACGAGTACACACTAATTGTTTCCTACGCCTATGTTTAAGGTTGGGGTCATATACTAAGTCTTGATGTTGTTTTAGAATTATAGTTAGTAGGTAGAGCTGTCTAACAGTAAGTACTTCACAGTGTTGGTACAGAGACATAGTGGGAAATAGTCGGGGCTTAAAAGAGCAAACCTTTAGGATTGCGCGTTGCGCGATCTCAATAGGTTTAATTATTGTTTTGGGAGCTCCTCCCCAAGATGTGATGCAGTATGTTATTACTGACCGGCACAAGGCAAAGTAAATTTGTTTTAGTAACCAAGCATCAACGACATGACGCAGCTTTTTAAACACATATATGAGCTTTCTGACTCGAGCGCTGAGTAATTTTATATGGTTTTTAAAGCTATTGAAAAACAAAAATATTCCAGACATTTTGCAAAAGTCTATGTCACAATGTCCCTTCCACTTTGTGTTCTAATTAATACTAGCTTTTGCCCGCTACTTCGTCCGCGTGAATTTCGGTTATAGTGGATGCAGACGAAGTCACTGATTAAAAAGTAGCCTATGTCCTTCCCCGGGGTTCAAGCTATCTTGATACCAAATTTTATCGAAATCGGTTCAGCCGTTTCATCGTGAAAGTGTTACAGACAGAATTAATTTCGCATTTATAATATTAGTATGGATTATCTGATAAGCCAGACAGGCTTATCAGATTCAAGATTTCAGATTCAGAGACAAGAGAACATTATAATGTTCTCTTGTCTCCACTCTACTTTTTTTTTGCCTAGCAGCAGGACAACAAAAGCTAACAAAAAAATAACCTTGTCTGTTAATTAAGACAAAATTCAGATCAATTTTGACATCTCTGTTATATTAGAGACATAAAAAAACCGGACACAGATAATAAATCCGTGTATTTTTAACGAACACGGTTCGTGTGCGGATCGTTTCCACATAAACGAGGTTGTTAAAAGCTTAGCACTCAAAACAAACCCGTTTTAACGACCCGTTTACTAGCCAAACGTGAAAGGTAAGCTTTCCATCAAAATAGGGGTGTTCGGAAAGTATAAGCCTTTAAAAAGAGAGATTTGATGCGTACAGTATACGCCGTTATTATTTGAAAATAATAACGGCGTATAATAATACCTCAAAATGAAAAAACGGAACCCTTATAGGATCACTTTGTTGTCCGTCTGTCGGTCTGTCTGTCTGTCAAGACCCTTTATCTCGGGATCGCGAAGAGGTATCGAGTTGAAATTAAAACCATACACTAAGGCCCACGGTCCCTTGAAGCTGTGAATAATCAAACTTCTAAGTTAACGTGAAAAAAAGATACGGCCGTTTATGTCGCAAAAAACGTACATTTCGACACTCTCAAGGGAATGAAAACATAGGGTACTTTCCGTTGACCTAGAACTATGAAATTTGGCAAGTATTATTGTCTTATACTGTAAATATAGGAAAAAGTCTGAACACTATACATTTGTAATTAAATCATTAAAAATATATTCTTTATTATTTGTCCGCGATTTGGTTCATGTGAATGTCGGTTATCGCAGATACAGACGAAGTCCCGGATTAAAAAGTACCTTAAGTGCTTTCCCAGGGTTCAAGCTATTTTCGTACCATATTTCACCAAAATCGGTTCAGCCGTTTTTTTGTGGAAGCGTAACAGGAGTTAGTTTAGGAGTTACGGAACCCTCGGTGAGCGAGTCCGACTCACACTTGTCCGGTTTTTGAGTAGATTTTACTTTTTCTTCTTTTACGGTATGTACAATATCAAACTACAAGCACAATTTATTACCATACATGTCAATTAGTCCGATCACGCGCTATTGTTCAAAGTCTTATGTTTTGCATCACGTAGGCAGGTATGATTAATTTGAACATCAAGCTTGTCAACGTTGTGTCAAAAATAACGTAGTTAGACTCAGTTTCTATAAAGTTTTCTGATGTCCTTTGAGTTCCCCCTCCCTTTTTCTTGAATTGTAAATAATATTTTTATTTTTATTTTTAGGCTTGTATTTTAGTTTAAACAAGTTTCTATAAAGGCCGACAATTATATTGAGGTATAGACAGACAAATGGTACAGCAGTGCTATTCTGTAAAAATCCCTCAGTGAATTAAGATAAAGTGACCTTGGGTTAAGCTGATACTTGGGGTAGATACCTCACCTCGAGTTCACATCACCTAAATTCACTGAGAGAGAATTTTACAGAATAGACAGCAGTAACACACATATAGAAACTGATAGGTTGATTATAGATTTTCTACGCCAGCACATCTAGCCGTAGCAAACTGTAAAATTTTCCCAATTAAAAATGAACCTTATTTATTTAATTTAAAGTTGAAAATCTATCAAAGAAATGTTATAGATTGTTGTAGCTGGATGTGGCTTATATACACTGAAAACAGTGTAGTTAGATAGAGGACAATTTAAACAAAGTTGAATAAGTTCCATGAGTTTATTTCAATGATAGTTAATAAGTGATAGTTACGAAATTCATTACCTACCGCAAAACTTTACCATCGCGACATTCGTTGTTGCGCAAGTTGTTTACTGCTAAATATAGTTGTTACTGTGAAATTTTACCAGTAGGTAATAATTCTGGATCCCACTTTTTTTCCCTTATAACCTCTCTGAGGCGGATCTGACATGGTTCAACTTTCACGATAACGTACGTCACAATGGTAAACTTTCGCAGTAACGTAGATCACACTAAAGAACTTTCGCAACAACGTGCGTCATAATGGTAAACTTTCGCAGTAACGTAGATCACACTAAAGAACTTTCGCAACAACGTGCGTCACAATGGTAAACTTTCGCGGTAACGTATCGCACTAAAGAACTTTCGCAACAACGTACATCACAATGGTAAACTTTCGCAGTAACGTATCACACTAAAAAACTTTCGCAATAACGAACGTCGCGAAGGTTTAAAACTTTCGCGGTAACGTACAGTCAGCAAAAGAGATAGGCATGCAGGTCATCAGAAATGGTTGAAATTTACTTAGAAACCGATGGATATTTTCTAATGAAATTTAATTAAATCATTGAAATGTTTATTCTCTATTAAATTTATTTTATTTTAATTCAAAAACATCCATCGGTTTCTAAGTAAACTTTAACTATAAACGGCCCTGCATACCTATCTCTTTTGCTGACTGTACATCGCAGTAATGAACTTCGCAACTATGATTTACACTCGATACTATGCTGTAGATAATTAGTACCTAAGGGCGTTTGTCCACCGCCGCCGTCAACAGGTCGTCACCGAGAACGAGATGACGGCGCGCGACAAAGTAGCGATAAATTCATTGAGCCAGAGTCAGCCCAGCGCCATCATTCCGGCCGCTGAAGGTTTGAGTAGTAATAGAGATCATGACGGGCCCATGCCCCGACAATACAGAACACGTCTGATCTTCTTCACACATTTTCGTCGCACCGCACCGGTCGCCCGATTTTTGTTTTTGCCTATATGGTACACTCACGAAGTATCGTACCAGTATCAGTGAGAACAAACTGACGAGTTCGGTCACAGTGGACATACGATCTACGCCACATGAGCCACATGTTCGGTTCTAATAGTCTCGTTTCTCGGTAAAGTCCTCGTGATGGTGGCGGTGGACAAGTGCCCTAGTAAAAGTACTCCAACTTGGAAACAATAAAATCAATTTGCTATATTATCTTCCTATTTCGGGAACTTAAATAGCACAAAAGTATAGAAAGTTATTTCCATTATATTGGACAAGATTGCTTCTCCAGTGAAGTGTTGCCACTAATGTGTCTTTAACCCCATTTGGTGGGTAGTTGGGTAGTTTTTACATAGAGATAAAGCAATTGGAGACATATTGAGATGGATTTAGTTTTATTTTGAAGATAATTTGAGCTTATTTCTACCATAACAGGCCAACCCACAATCTCTCAATAATCAATTTGATTATAGATCGAGAAAGACGGATTTACTCACTGTGTCGCCGGGTTCGCTCGACTAGTTTCGATGGCATACGGCTACCTTCAACCAATCAATCAATCAACCAACCAACCAACAATCATCTTCAATCAATTTGATAATGTCAAACGAATTACGTGGCTAAGTACTTAAAAGCCGTCTGATCGAGCCGATCGATGCGTATGATAAATCGGTAATGCTGCGCTTGCCGTGGTCAATCCGTGGATGGGTGTATTAATTTCATACCGAGACCCCCAGTACCTTGACACATAAATCCGTGGGTCCTGCCTGTCGCTCTTAAATCTTTGACAGTCGTTACGGGTATCCAGAAGCCAGAAAGTCTGAAAACCAGTCTTACCAAGGTGTATAATTGTCAACATTCAAAAGTAACACGACCTTAAAACAAAAACTTTATTTCCGTATCCTGAGTCCAAATATATACTTTTAATATTTTTTTATTTCTTAATTTCTGAGAAAAACAAGCAAAATCAAAAAACATGTGATGACGTCACATAAACAGTGGAATGAGGTAGTTACCTTTGCATAAGCATTTCAATGGTTTAAATGAAAACATTAACGTCAAATAAGACACATGTCAATGTCACATGTTTGAAGTGTAATAATAATGATAATAGTTTTTTTGACGGATCACAGTAAAGCAAAGGATAAAACGCTATTCCACCGTCAGCCTGACGTCATTTGGCGCTTACGTATTTTTAGAATACACCTAATTTCAAAGTTGGAACACAAAATAAAAAGCCTTACATACTTTGTGGTTGAAATTACGAATGAACAGTACATCATTTCGAAAAGCGGAAAAATACGGGTGCCCTAGATTTGTATTTACTTTTATATAACGTAATAATACATACATGCATGTTAAAAATAAGATATGTTGTCAATTGTGTTACCTAATATAACTAGGTTGAGGAAATCAGACAGACAGTCGCTTCATGTAGGACACTGGTATTCAGCTGTTTCCGGCTAGACTATACCCTGTTCACAATAAGATTACACATTTACACAAACCTTTTTTACAGCCGATTTTGACTTGTATTCGCTTTTGAATTTGTATTTGCTTTTTTGGCTTCACTCTCAGTGTTCCGTGCGGTCTATGTGCCTTTTTTTTCATAATCTGAGTTCAGCATCGGAAATGTTCTCTTCTTGTCTACACACAATTATTAAAGTTTATGAACACAAAATAAATCAGACTCACATCACATAAAACATTTTGGTGCGGTAATAGAATTCTTATATCAGGAGAGTTCCTATTACTCTCACAAATAAGTTATTTGTAACAAATATTGCTTATTTTCTTTGTGATAGACTGCG
Source organism: Charanyca ferruginea (assembly GCA_947361185.1). Lineage (NCBI taxonomy): Eukaryota > Metazoa > Arthropoda > Insecta > Lepidoptera > Noctuidae > Charanyca > Charanyca ferruginea. Next base: position 12,382,695 of record OX376057.1, read on the forward strand.
GAAACTGTTTTGTTTAGTTATAGAGTTGCGATGGGGATTGTTTTACGGTTATGTTTCTCATAGATTGATCTGTTAAGGCGCTACCCCGACCAAAAGTGCGTTTTTCTTCATTATTCAGGGGCTATTAAGTATAAACTCATTAATTAAGAGAAACAAACTACATCTAAAACCATATTATTAATGTTCATTATCTTATCATCACATTTCACGTTTTTTTTTTATTTGTACCCTATATACACCTAAATCTCCATGTAAAAAATGAATAATCTAATTGAAAACATGTATCTTTTGCTAAAGTTGACGTGCTATTAATTTCAGGATTACACTAATAGATAGGTAACTTAAAAATCTTTTTAATTAACGTTTTATTTTATGTCAAAAGATCGTTTCTGTTTTTACCCGACTACGGCAAAGCCAAAGGAGGGTTATGAGTTTGACAGGCTATGTATGTATGTATGTATGTATGTATGTATGTATGTATGTATGTATGTATGTATGTTCATCTGTACGCTCATAGCTCCTAAACTACTTATCAGAACTGAACAAATGAGGTATCGTTAGAAGCGTCTTGATCGTCCGCTGGTTATAGGCTATATGACGTATCACCGAATCCAATGTGGCGCCCTCTGGCGGACAAAAAATCCAATATTAAAAAAAAAAATGAAGACAAGCATACCGTGTTTGGTATCATTGGAAAGGGGTTCACTAGTACATTTCAAATTTATATAATATTTAGTGGTAATTTGTCACAAATTATTGTAAAAAAAGGAAAGATTACCAAATAAAGTAAGATACGCATACCGTGTTTAGTATCATTGGAAAGGGGTTCACTAGTACCTATTAAATATATAATACTTAGCTGTGACTCCAAAATGGTTTAAATAAAAATATAAAGTTTAAAAACTAAAACCCGACCACAACAAAAAGTGATCTAAAAAGTACAAAACAAGAAAATATTTCACACAGAAATCAAGACATAGGTACAAAATGGTCAAGGTAAGCCGTGGTTGCATGCCATTATATTCATGTTCATCGCACTCATATGTGATACAGGCATGCAACCACGGCTTACCTTGACCATTTTGTACCTATGTCTTGATTTCTGTGTGAAATATTTTCTTGTTTTGTACTTTTTAGATCACTTTTTGTTGTGGTCGGGTTTTAGTTTTTAAACTTTATATTTTTTTATAACAAGAAAACCCAAAAATTGAGCGAATTTCGATTCTGCGGCAAAGAGGAAACATATGGTCAGGGAAGCACCTTAATAACCGGTTCGGAGGGTCTCGTGGCTAAGTAAAACCTGTACGTAATAATCGGTAATATTTAAGCTACGTTTGCCGCGGTCGGTCAGTGGGTGACCATCCATTTCATACTGAGACTCCTCTATGCCTCGGAAAGCACGTAAAGCCGTTGGTCCTGGTTGTCATTCAATAACGACTGTCAAAGATCCCCTCTTTGAAAGTCGTTAGGGGTAAGTAGTGTTGTAGAAGTCGGAGGGTATAGGGTTTATACCTATAGCAACGCGAAGCGGTCGGTGTGCCGCGTTGTTTTATGGATTTATAGGGTTACCCAGTAACTGGATTGTTAAGGTCAGATAGGCAGTCGTTCCATGTAAAAAAAACTCTGGTATTCAGCTGTTCCATGTAAAAAAAACTCTGGTATTCAGCTGTTCCATGTAGAAAAAACTCTGGTATTCAGCAGCAAGCGGTTAGTCTGGAAGCCGATCCCAACATACTTGAGAAAAGGCTAGGCAGATGATGATGATTTTCCTCATAAAAATGAAAACGCCGTTGGATACTTCAGTTACAATACGGTCAACTTGGCGCGTCTGAAGTTAGCTGTTTGGCTGCGCAATGGAACTTTTAGGAACGAAATTGTCTACTGCGCAGCTAATCGGCTAACTTCAGACGCGCCAAGTTACGTTGACCGTACTGTACTTATGTACATACAAACATTAACTATATACCTAGCTATAGTTTCCAGGCTGACCTCGCCTCGCCTATTGGTTTCTCGTACAAGAGAGACTATAGTCATAGGTTAATTATTTATTTAAAAAAAGGTACTTTTGAACGTCATTTTCAAGGAAAGAATTGAATCTAGTTGCCCTTTATGAAAAGTTGTCTCATATAAAGAAAAATGTGCAAAAAAACTCCATACTTACTAACTGTCTTAAAATATTTTATTATTTACAATCTTTTGTACCTACAACGGAATTATATAATTACCTTGCCTAAAAACGACTATATTAGAATATGTACAACGTATTATTTATTAAGGACAGGTAATAAGAAACGTTCATAGATACGTATAAATATGAAAAGTTAAAACAGTAGACAAGACGTCAGCTAACATTGAAAATATAACTCGGAAAAGTCGTCAGGCGAACTTATTGAAAAGCAATTGAAGACCAAATATAGACGGTCTTTATCTTCATGCAAGTCGTCAAATATCTAACAAAGGGACTAGATATCACAAATAGAATTGTCTGAAGTTTATTTATTCTTGAAAATTTATTTTATAAGTGTTAGTTGTCTCTCAGAAGCAATAACTGCCATTCTGGAGGCAATTCTACTACTTAATTAAAAACGTTGGAAATCTCATCGCAATCCCAATGTCAGAGACAAATTAAAATGTTGTTAAAATTGTAGGTAACTATAGACGGATTTTTGACAGAATTGACAGATTAAGACTGAGATTTGACCTTTTTCGCCCGTGGTCCTGGTCCCTTAGTCCCTGGAAGGAACCCCAAATTTTTTTTGCACGTGGTTCCTTAAGAAATATATACTGCCAAATTAAATTGTATCTACCAAATTGTGTTTCCTAAAGTATTGTAGAAATGTATGAGTTTGACTGTAAATAGCGATTTGGTTTTGGCACTCGGCGGCCGCTGCCGCGGCACGCTCGCTGCGTTCGCTCGCTACGTTCGCTCGCCTCGCGCGTAGGGGGTCACAGTTCTAACCTAACCTAACCTAGTCATGTCGGATCCGCCCCAGGAGGGGCTTAAGGGTCAAAAAGATTTTGGTAAACAAAAAGCCAAGGCGGGAGCTTCGCAAGATTTGTTTAGTTTTTTTTTACAAAGAGAAGAACCTTCGTGGTAGGGATCACGGAGGTTCTTTCCAGGGAATACGAGAAGGGATCACGTAATTTTCCAGTATTATAGGGACCACGAAGAAAAAAAGCTCCGTGGTCCCTTCTAGGGACTACGAGTAGGGACCACGGGCGACCGACTAGGTTTAAATCAAAACTCACCTAAAAGTTACTAAAATGAAGTAGAATTTCCCCCTTGAGTTAATGAAAGTCTGTAAAACATTTAGTAAATGTAGTCCAATTATCGTTTTCAGTTAGGTATTTCTAAATGTAGACAATTTGTCTTACCCAATGTGTCTTACCTACCTTATACAGGACACATCCGTATCGCATATTTTGCCTTGCATAACATGTATTAATTAACGTGTGTAGAATGCATTGAAGACCGAAGTACCGATTGAAGTATCTGGACCACTTGTGTCACGCTATCTTGTGCAAGTATATCGTAACGTGTGTGGCTATCATTACAAACGTTTCCGATGTATTCAAAGCGATTTTGGCTGCGGGACTATTTCAATCGCAAATGCTTCTAGAAATCCTTTCTACTTACTACCTCACCCTAGAAAACCATTGGAACCAAATTGGACCACAATAATTATAAAATAATTTTCATAATTATATTATTTCCAAGAGGGTCTATTTTCTCCCTCGATTGACGTAAACTGTCAATCTATGGGATGCAAACTCACATCAAGCTCACATCATTATCAGAGATTATTACAAAATACCACTACCGTTTTACCACTGCCCTGACAGCTTAAAAGCTTTACGTCACTATCTCGTGAAAAAATGGTTTTTCTTTCTTTCTTTCTTCTTTCTTTATTCTCTTACTAGCTGACCCGACAGACGTTGTCCTGTCAATCGATTTTTAAATGACAATGCCAGATCCTGCCCCGCCCATGTACAGAAAAGTAAATTGATGAAAATAATTGTAATGAATATGGAACCTTTCTATAGTAAATTGTTTTTCTTTAGAACTTGCGGATTACGAAATACCTACCCACAAAATACAAACTCATTTTACCTAAAATACAATTTAACCTATAATCAATGTCATTATTGTTTTTAGATTTAAACAGAAACCGCAAGTTCTACAGCCACTAAGACTAATGTTTAGTTATCAGCAATAAATAAACAGTAAGATGCTACATATTGCACATGACTTTTATTGAGTGGGGAAAAGTTCTATAGAGTTTCTGGCATTGTCCTTTCTTACCGTATAAACCGGACCCCTGGACTTCCACAAATATTTCCAGACAAAAATTATCCAAATCGGTCCAGCCGTTCTCGAGTTTTAGCGAGACTAACAAACAACGATTCATTTTTATTATAAAGATTATTTTATAAAAATATTTATTTTCATAAACAATCCATTTCGTCGAACCAACGTTTCCAAATCATGGAAAATATTCTAAAGTAAAAGTTTCTCTGGAAATTACATTAAGTGTGCAATCACATTACAATTTCAATTTGTCTACCGCCCGGCAATGCAATTCTGGATTCCTCCCCGTTGCCATAGTGATGAGCGCGTCAACAGAAAGTACAGTAGAATACGATCTTGGGAGAAATTAATCTAAGGGAATTCTGAAGCAAAGAAGGTGACCATTTTTGGTTGTGATATTACATATTAAAAAAGTTTCTAAGTCTTGAGAATTGGCATAATAATGATAATAAATATTTCAAATTATGAAAAAAAGGCAGATAGACCGTGCAGAATACTGAGAGTGAAGCCACCTAAGCAAATACAAATTCAAAAACGAATACCTACAATTTGCGCTGTACGAGTATTATATAATGTATTGTTTTATTTTAGATGGAATTAAAATTTGCAATGACTTAATATAATTTTTTATAATATAATTTCATAATGTAATTTTTGATAAATGTAGTCACGGTTTGTACTCCATTATATTTAATATCTTGCATGCAATGTATGTACATCATGTTTAGACAAATAAATAAACTTACTTACTTACTTACTTACTTACTTACTTACTTACTTACTTACTTACTTACTTACGAGTAAGTACTGACACGAGTAAGTACAGCACGAAGCGAAGCATTGTTAAAAAAAGGGATATTTTTAAATGCACATCAGTATAATTTTTCAGCAACTCCACTAATTAACTGAATGCATACCAGAAAACATACATAGCCTGTCAAACTCATAACCCTCCTTTGGCTTTGCCGTAGTCGGGTAAAAAGGATGCTGTACGAAAAAAAACAATTGATAAACTAAACATGTCCTACAATAAAATCTAAAAAATCACACAAAATTAGATTACCTTTTTTATCGAATTCACACCAAAATGTGGTTCGTACATCAGATATATGATTTATAAAACAAAAATACGAATTGTTTATCAAAAATAATAATTTGCACTCTAAATTGTGCAATAACATTTTTAACATTAAATTAAAATAGTGTCATAAAAAGTCAATATGTTACAAAATTTAGTGACAGAAACGAATCGCTGCAAAACCGACTTCACGCAGTCTTGTCTGCCCTACATCTAGAGTGTAATTTAAGAACGCGTAGGCGCGGAGGGGTGGGCAGTTCCGCAAATACTATTATAACTGTATATTTAATTTGATTTAGTGTGCATAATTCGTGTGCAAGTCGGTATTTTTGGTTTAACTTTGCAATATATTGTTCGAAAAAAGGGAATACAAAGATATCGATTTAAATACATGCCTTAAAAAAACAAATACTAATACAAATAAAAATTAAAAAGTGAATACAATCACGAGATTGTAGGTATTCGTTATTGAATTTGTATTTACTTTTGTGGCTTCACTCGCTGTGTTCCGCACGGTCTATCGGCCTTTTGTTTGATAATCTGAGATAAAAATAGTAGGTAATGTCTGATAATAATAAAACTTTATTATCAGACATAGTCCTTATAGGAGAATTATCTTCAACAAATCACATAATTTTAAAAATAAATAATACCTATACAGGGACACAATACACAAGAATGTGTATTATTAAACACATTTCATAGTAGATTATCATGACCTACTTTACATATTTAAAGACGATCTGTGGACCGCCATCCAGTACCTCGATATTGGGCTGTTCAAACTGTTGGCTACAATAGCGACCAGGGGGCCAAATCTGCTATTTTTATAATTTCGTCATTCCAACACGATCTCATTGTCATTTTGCTAAAAGTTCGTAATCTGCTAAATTCATAATGGTCGATCAGTGGTTGGTCGATGGTCTCGTAATAGAATTGTGTTATAATGACATTGTCGTATTGCCATTATTACGAAACCTGTTATTAGAAATGATTTTCGAAAAATTACTACTAAATTTGAACATTTATTCATGTCAGATTTCATTTATATATAATTTTACATATTATTATAAGTGTTATAAGCAATCTGAAGTAGTAAGAAGTTCGTAAACGAAGTCGGTCATTCAGTTGCAAGTCATTATGTACGAGATTACCATTCTATATCATGTGTTTCAATGGAGTGTCAGTGGTTGACCGTTGGAAAGTCATAATGACGCCATTATATTAGTAGATTACCAAACTTGTCAAAATCAACAATTATGCAACCAATGATAGACCATTCTGACACTATTGTAATAGCAGACTTGAGGCCCAGGTTGTTGGAGGATACGTGAACGAATGAAAGCATAAAAATCTGGGACGCGTGCTGCTCCGGCGAACAATTCCGACGCACTGCAAAAGCGTGGTAGCCCCAACAATATCCTAAAGGCATTATTGTATTGGATTAGCAGCGCACTGCACGAATTTTTGGTAAAGAGAAGGCACGAGCATCGTTTACCATGCTAGCTCAAGGTAGATTGGCGATTACAGACTTAGGTATATTAATTAGTATCCACTATCCAGGTTTCCATACTATATTTTCCTACACCGATTTAAGTGATGTTCAAGATAAACTTAGAAAGTACACATAATTATGATTTGAAAACTTCTTATGCATAAGATACAGGAAGATACTTCAAGAAATAAAGAAAATTAATATTCCAAAACAAACTTTTAATAAAAAATATGGTCTAACATAATTAATAGGTAGGTAGGTATATAAATCTAGACAAATATAATTTAACAATAAGTACGTTTCTAAAACAAAGACTTATATTAGAAAAGCTTGAAAACAAAATTACTTTTGTAATTCTAAGAAAAACGTTATTAAATGTTTTTTTTTTTCTTGCATAACGTCGTAATTGAACGATAGGTATATATTTTTTATTAAAAAAAGCTTTAGGGCAAATCCAAACAGGGTGGTAATTATAATATTGTGAGTACCTACTAACGACAATACTGTCTAACAGAGTAAACAGGTAAGTGCGCGCCACGTCGGCGTCGAGTCGCTGCCACCTTGAATCGCCGCCACGTCGAGTCGCCACTACGTCGTGTAGCCGCTATGTCGTTCGCGGTCACATCTACTTATTCTTTTGATATTTACTTATGTTTTTTTTTCGACTTTGTTTTATTCGACGTGGCGGCACCAGGCATATAAAAAAATAAATAAAAATCATAAGTAAATATCAACAGATAGACGTGACGGCAACACGACATCGCGGCGACTCGATGTAGTGGCGACTCGACGTAGTGGCGACTCGACGTGGCGGCGACTCGACGTAAAGGGAATAAATCATTATAAATGCGAAAGTGAGTTTGTTTCTTTGGCTTTTACGGCTAAACTACACTTTCACGGTTAAACTTAGCTTGAATCCCAAGAAAAGGATCATCACCATCTGCCTAGCATTTTCCTAACTATGTTGGGGTCGGCTTCCGGTCTAACCGGATGCAGCTGAATACCAATGTTTTACATAGAGCAACTGCCTGTCTGATCTCTATGACCCAGTTACTGAGTAACACGATATCCCTTGGTTAGACTGGTTGTCAGATTTTCTGGCTTTTGACTACCTATAACGACTGTCAAAGATCTACAAATGACAACCAACGGCTTTACGTGCATTTCAAGGCACCCCAAGAATGGATATAGGCTAAATTAATAATCCATGAGTTAGTCTGCATCTAACGTGTTTTTCATTAAGAGCGCTCGAACTTAAAAATAAAATGAAAAAACCTGTTTAAGTGATATTGCCACAATTTTTATTTTATTTTAAAGGATATTGGCTAACATTATGTATGGAATATTAATTCAGCCCAATGGCCGCCGCGACTCTGCTGTAGGTGGTGTTATCCTGGTAGACCAATTAAGGATGACATTTTCGCATAAATAGGGCTCAATTTCACGAAGAGCGCAAGTTATGTTGGCCTTCAGGGCGGCTATTGACTGTGGTTTGTCTGCATAGACTAGAGACTTCACGTAACCCCACAGAAAATAGTCGAGCGGTGTTAAGTCCATGTACTCTGTGGTTAAGTCACACGATCACGGTGGCCAGTTGATGTCGCCACCACGCGAGACGACGAAGCCTTCGAATTTCTCATCCAATAAATTTAATGTTTCCCGCGCTGTATGGCAAGTGGCGCCGTCCTGTTGGAACCACATGTTTGTGAGATCCATACCATTTAACCTAGGCCGTAAAAAAATTGTTATCATCGTCCGATATCGGTCGCCATTGACAGTAAGCGAACGCCATAAATTGGACGCAATGCACGGAACGTTAGGCGAATAGAGCACTGATTTTGATAATAAATTTTAACAATTTCCACGCGTTGTTGAAGCGTGTAGCGTTTCATGGTGAAATGTCATGACTAAATATCTCGACATCAGAGCCATTTGGTCTGATATCCATTTTTGCAATTTTACAGGAGAGCAAAAATAAACATTTAAAATATTTTTTTGTTCTGTAATTTTGAAGATTTGGGAGTACAAGGCCGTCACTATTTATGCTTGGTTATTTGAGAATAGGCGTTGCCGGTTTTTATGCCGGTTTTCCTAATAAATCCGGAAGGAACCTTATTTTTATATCCGAGGGTTGGTACATCAGACCCATTTTTTAAGGACGATGTACAGTGAAAAAGTTCCATATAAACTAAATACCATATGCCTTTAAGAATCTTATGTAAATGGATCTATTATGTTGAAATCAGACCTTATGGCTCGTAATATTCACTATTTAGGCTCATAAATATACTGGATGATGTTTACATCCGACCATTTGTTTAACAAAAAAAATGACGCGCATAAAAATAATACATTATATACGTTAACATCAGACTTTATGGTTCGGGGCAGTGATCTTTTTAATCACGAATTTTGTTACGTAAGTCTAAATCGGACTTTACATCCTCTAAAAAAAAAAGATAAATAGGACTTATCTAATTATAATACTATTTGACTCGTATATACCTGAAAATACTTTTAATATCGTCGAATATAAAGCCTCAATTCGCCCCAGATCAGACTCTTTGGCTCTAAGTTTATTTGATTGGTATACAGTCTATTGTTAAATAGGTCCTATTAGCCTCTTAAATCTAATAATTCCACTGGAGTAGGTAGGGGATATAAATGAAATTATTATTTTACTATATCAGTTTGATTGATGATCGGAATCAATCAATCAATCTCAATCAGTTTTTCTAATAAAAGAGAGCTCTCAAGCAACAAAAAATCAAAGAGAAAAAAACTAAATTGTACAACTAAAAAAGCTTAGTGTTAGTTAGCTGTAAAAAAAGAATAACTACATAATAAGTACCTGCTATTCTAGTGTTGACACAACAGGTTTGAGATCACAACTACACCAAATAACAAAAACCAAAACATTTAAAAAATATTCTTAGAACGATTTAAAATAATAATAATATCGAAACAAATCTCACTCTTCATTATTCTCTGGAAAATCACATGCTTCTTCATGGTGTGGTAGGTTTTTATAAATATAATAATAGTCCTGGAACTGTTCAGGTATCCAAACAGCTAATGTTTGCAGATCATAGATAGCTGCTCGTCCGGACTGCTGGATATTAATGCCGGGATTCTTCAGGGGTCGGTGCTCTCGGCAACATTGTTCCTGCTGCATATTAATGATCTGCTAAAACCCGGTACCTTTGGGTATGCAGACGACAGCACTGTCGCTGAGAGATACGTGTCCGACGCACGAGCTGGTGGGTCGCAGATCCGGTCTCTCCGGGAGGCGATGGTTGAGCGCTTGAACTTGGCCTTACAGGCTGTCTCTGAATGGGGCGATGCCAATCTGGTCAAGTTCAATGCTGCTAAGACCCAATCGTGTCTCTTTTCCGCTAAAAGGAGCCAATTCGACCCAGCTCCATCTTTCCGAGGTGTAACCGTGCCGATAACCGACCGACTTGAGCTTCTTGGTGTTACGTTAACATCTACCCTCAATTTTGGCCCTTTCATAGAGGCAAAGGCTCAAGTGGCTGCCAAAAAGTTGGGAATCCTAGCAAAGGTGAGACTTTACGCCGGAACAGCTGCTTAAACTTTATCAAGCGCAAGTTCGATCGTGTATGGAGTACTGCTCTCATCTTTGGGACGAATCTGCCAGATACCAGCTTGATGCCCTAGAGACAATTGAAAAACGAGCCAAGAGGATCATTGGCAATTAAAGGCTCGTCGAGTCAAAGCTCCAAAGTCTTGAGCATCGACGCCGAGTTACTGGCCTGCCGGTTTTCTATCGGTTGCATTTTGGGGAGTGTGCGACAGAATTACATAATTTAACTCCGCCGAGCCCGTTTCATCATCGGACCACAAGACGTACGGCGATGCGCCACCGGTACATGGTGGACATCCCACCCACACGCACAAAACGTTTTGGGAACACATTAATTGTGCGTACTGCTAAGGAGTGGAATTCCCTGCCTGAGTCTGTGTTTCCTGGTAGCTACAACCTAGGAGTCTTTGAGTCAAGAGTGAATAGGTTACTTCTAGGCAAGCGTGCTCCATCTTAGACCGCATCATCGTTTCCCATCAGGTGAGATAGTGGTCAAACGTATGCCTATCAATTGATAAAAAAAAACAACATACAGTCGAATTGAGAACCTCCTTCTTTTTTTAAGTCGGTTGAAAAACGTTTCTCTTTATCCCTTTTTTGCTCATATCCAATATCGGAATCCGAAGAAGATAGAATGGGAATATAATCATTATCTCCTACACTGTCTTCGCTATCAAAATCACCGAGTCTTGCTGGTGACAATGAGCCTAAAAAAAATGGATACGTACCTAATTTTTTGTTGAAATATTAAAAGTAAGAACAAAATTTGTAGTTATAATCACATTTATAAAGTATATTAAACTAGTTTAATGTCACATAACGCGGTTGCTTACGAAGTCGAAGTCAGATAAAAAGTCTATGTCCTTTCATGGGGTTCAAGCTTCTTCCATACCTACTTTTAATAGTAATGATAGTATTTTCTTACATTGGACAGCGTCATCTCTGTTTTTCAATTTATGTAATATTTTTCGGGTGCGATTATTCATTGTTCACACATAAAATAATTATTTAAAAACCTATCGAAACGAGAGATCCTACAAGTCGCCGCAGCATTTTACAAATGCGAAAACTATCCCGACGCAGACGAACAGCGCGCGGAAGGAGAGGTGACGTCGCATGTTTATGATTTATCTCTGTCCCACGCAGTCATAATTATAGTGCTATCTCTTTTTCAGTGAATCTTGTCACTTATGCTCCGAGCCATAAAGACTGTTGTTAGTTAATGACTTTATGAACTTGAATAATATCCGAGCTACAAGGTATGTTGTTAATACGAGACCTACAAATTACATTTATTTTTTGACTTATCTTTACATGATACTGCCAAAATAATATTCTGGTAATTTTACTCACGACCATAGAATTTCAAATGAAGATCAGACTCATTGGTTCTAATGTATGGTGGATATCCGACTATTTTTACGTAAACGAAAATGTTATTAAAGGGAGATACAAATATGTTGCCTAAGCAAAAAGAAAGAGAAAAAAAAATTAATAAAGGTTCAGTTAAAATACGATTTTTGCAAAAATGGGACATCCGACCTTATGGTTCTGATGTCGAGATATGTGTTCATGCCAAATTTGACAGCTATCGCTTTACCAAGATGGCCGCTATGCGCTGTCAAAGTTCGAGCGTCCTTATTGAAAAACCCCTTACAATAGCTGACATTCACGCGGAAGAGGCTGGGGGCAAAGCTAGTATAATTTACATTGAGGCTGATTTTAGTCGTCTTATAAAGGTATTCGACATAAAATACCTCTATTAAAAAAAGAGTTATTATTTAAAATATTTCTGACTATCCTAAGCCCTTAAAAATAAGAAGAAATAATTTGAATTAAGTGGCTTTTAAATACTTTCAAACTGCTACATACTGAGAACATTAACATTTCAGTAGTAAGGAACACACTTTTGCGCTAGGGTGAATAACCTTTGATAAAGATGTCGTCCATTCCGCACCGCCCTTGGAACGCAAGGTTCGGACCGCAGTGAGCGCACTCATAATAGGTTGTTTCAAACAACGTTACCCGTCATTCTTATTTAGTAATATTTTCATATTTTTTATTATTCAAATGTTCATAAATAGATAATAAAAAAAATATTATGAATAATTGTATTAATAATTGTCATTGGATACATGAAGTGGTTTGCCGTTGTGTGACGATTATAATGCTACAGTCTATATATCGAAGGCAATTTGTATGATTCCACCGTTTACATACGGCGGTGTCGTCAGTTTAAAAACACTCGCAGTTATGTAATAAGCCGAAGGCAAAATGATAACTTGTTCAATTGTTATAATTTCGACGTTGGTTGTAGTTTAAGACTAGCGCAAATCCATGTTTAAATGTCTTAATCAGGCGTTACATTTCATTGCTGCTCTGGTGGTCCGTTAACTTACTAACCAACGCTAAGACAGTTGTCAAAACTGACATAATGGGAAATTTAGAACAATTTACAGAATTTGTAGAAGTCGTAGGTACATCAGAAAATGCCCCTTATTTTTCCCACAATAAGACATTATTATTCTTTCACAAAACGATAATGAACAAAATTAGAAAATTACTAGGTACTTGTCCAAACACAGCGTTTCAATCATGCGCGGTAATTAATCGCTTTCAAATTCTGCATCCTCTGTTGATAAAGTGATCACACCCAATATTGTTTTTTTTTAATAGGCTTTCTTCTGTTCATTCTTCTACGCAATTATAGAATAATAGTAGAGCTACACACTCGGCCGCTTTCATTGTGGTTTGAACGCGATTTGAGCGCGGCGTGTCTCGGATATGCAGCGTAGTATTGACGCGCAAACATTTCTGGATTTATCGTAACTATCTACGCACGGTAGATTTGTGTCTTGGGAAAAAACCGCACGTAGCATCGTTTTTTGCGCGCTGAGTTTGGACACATCTTAATTTTGACATAATTATATACCGACAAAATGAAATGTTGCAAGAACACACTCATAGTTGACTACACAACTGACATTTTTATTTAGTTGTATTATTTAACATGAGTCTGTACGATACTGCTAGATAATGTAATACATTGTCAGTGAATATTGACCTGTGGCAATGCGACTTTTTATTTTGGTTGCTTTGATAACTCACCGAAAAAACAGTGAAAGAAATGGGACTCATTCATTTAACGCCAGATTTGATAATGTCATATTATTTTTTGTTGGTGGAACATAAATACAATGAACATCGATGTTAATTATAATGTTTGATTTGCTAATGTCCGATTATGAAAAGTTTCGTGAAATTGGCCCTTAGAGTGACCATGATAAAACACAGTTTGGACAATATGGCACTGTCAAATAAAAACAAACAGGAAGGTACATAAAAAATATGATTTAATGATTGAAATTATTTAAAAAATAATATCTACGCATCTGATTTTAAGTGATGATGTGAGCACACTTGCCTAGAATAAACCGGTTCACTCGTACCTTGAAGATAGTCAGATTTAAACTTTTAAACTGACGACACCGGTTAATGGCGGAATCATACAAATTGCCTTTGACGTATGTACTGTTTATCATTTATTTATTTTATTTAAGTCTCTTTAATTCCTTAGTACAAAAAACTTGTATTATTAAAATACAAGTTTTGTTTTTAGTAGTCGTAACACAGATTAACTAAGGACCTCTCGACGAGTATAGGCCTCCTACATATACGATACGGTTGGCGCAGTGGTTGAGCGATTGACTGCTGCGCAGCGTGTTGCGGGTTCGATTCCCGCCCAGGGTAAACATTTGTGTGATGAGCACCTGTGTTTGCCTTGTGTCTGGGTGTTGTTTATCTATATATGTATGTATTTGTGTATGTATATCAGCTCTCTGACACCCATAGTACAGGGTCTTCCTAGTTTGGGGTCAGATGGCCGTGTGTGAAATGTCCCCACATATTATTATTATTATTATATCACTCCACTTTTTCCTATCTTGGGCTGTTCTCATCCAGTCATTGTTTACGAATTTTATAAGTTCGTCTTCCCATCTTTCCAGGAGGCGACCTCTTTTCCTTTTTCCGGGAGGGCCAGACCATGTAGTAATTTTTCTAGTCCATATCTCTATCCTGATGTGCAATGTGACCAACCCACTTCCATTTAAGTTTCTTGTAGTGTATTAATGCATCAATAACTTTTGTTCTTTCTTTTCCCTCCGTGCCTCGGGTAGCACGTAAAACCGTTGGTCGCGGCTGTCATTTGTAGATGTTTGGCAGTCGTTATGGGTAGTCAGAACCCAGAAGGTCTGACAATCAGTCTTACCAAGGGGTATCGAGTTACCCAGTAACTGGGTTGTGGAGGTCCGATAGGCAGTCGCTCCATGTAAAACACTGGTATTCAGCTGCATTCGGTTAGGCTGGAAGCCGAACCCAATGTAGTTGGGAAAAGGCTAGGTAGATGATGAACTTTTGTTCTTTCTCTTATTTCGCTGTGTCGATATTTGTTCCATGTCATTTTAATACGTCGCTTTAATTCGTCACGGTGCGGTGTCTTGATTTTGAGAAAAAAAATTGTTTTACTAAGTAAATGTATTGATAAACATATTCTAACTGTCGACAAATCGTTACTCTTTTCTAGTCTAACAAAAAAAAACTGTAGTACTCGATAGCCGAAGCGGCCGACTACGCCTTTTAAGCAACTTCACCTTTTTCATTATCTTTTAATGTTTTTTACAAAAACTCACTGGCCATCAGAAATCATTTATTTGTTGAGCTAGATAGGTATTCACTTACAAAGATCTTGGGTAAAAAGTACACAATGCGCTATGTTTTGCCAACAATTACATACCTACTAACCTATTGTTTTATAATCTGAGCTCACTAATTTAACATTACAAATAAAATAAATTGTTACTAATAATTATTAGATAACATTAAAAACTATTAGATATGATTATAGATCTATCTAAAGTTTGTACGTGAAAATCACTGTATCAGTTTTTGCAACAGCATACGATAAAACAATTATTATTAGTTTATGTATACCTGAAGTAATCTGATCGATTTTCTAACGAACTCAAAAGCACAGTTTATTAAAGTTAAAACGTGACACAAACACCACTCGACAAGTTTCAGGAGACTCTAATTAACCCAATTAACCCGGACAGAAAATGGTAGGAATTAAGAAAAAAAATAGTAGTAATTTAAAAAGTAATCCAACTACTCCTTCTTAGTAAGTTTACTAATGAATGGGAACAAAACCATCTTTACATCGTCATTTTTTTTCCTCAGGTCAGCACGGAAGTCTTATAGAAAATCGTGAGTATAACATTCAAAAATAGAAAATGTTTATTACCAATTAACATGGAAATCTATTCTTATTAACACACTAACAAAGTTTACTTCAATAAAAACAGCATGCATTTTAATTCATAAATCTGCATGTATTTGCAGTTCTACGAATTTGTGTAATCAAGTTCGTTAAATATCGAAAAAAGAACGCATGTTTACTGGCAACTAACAAACGCACGTTCTGAATACAAAAATCGCATAACGCTGTGTGTACCCCGTAAAATAAACTGACCAAAACCACGGAATCATTAATCGGGGTTCAAGTTTCGAACACCGAATTTAAAATGGTGGATTTATACGCTTCATTCATTGGGCGGCTTACACTATGTTTGGTGCCAATGGATTAATATACCTACGCAGTTTTGCATGATAATGGCATTTTAATAGAAACTCATTGTATTAAGTAAATAATTCACTAAATGTTAATTAATATTATGTCAGATGTTCTAATTTACGAGAAATGGGATTCTTAACAGAATTAATTACCTACTGCCAACTTAATTTATACGCTGCTATGGCTTACATTTTCCATTATGTCAATAAAATGTTTTAGACCTTAACAATATACTTATAATTAGTCGTAATACATTACTTGATTAAAGTTCAAAATTCTTCATGAATCAAACAACCTCAATTCAGACTTTAGTAATATTTTTTTTAATTTCCACTTTATCACACAAAGGTACCCACATATATGATATTCTGTAATTTACGTGATCGGTGACTAAAGGGAAAAAGCTTGACGTGAGTTGTCACTATCCCAGCCGGTCCATTCTGTAAAAATCACCAAAATTTTCTCCATGCGAGATTTTACAGAGTTGCTACTCCGTAAGAATCTCACTACAGGATCACCGATCAGGTTGACCTCAAACTCACTCCATCTAAGTATACTGAGGGAAATTTTACAGAATAACTTGTTGGTCTACCTACTTCTAGACAGTAGAAATTTATTACAGTCGTCGCGCCGTAAAAGGAAACCTTGTTATAGGACTGTTACTCGATCTTACTTAGACACAGTCAACAAAAGACAAGTTTTCTAAAAGACAGATAAATATAACAAAATTAATTTAAGTACACTCAATGCAAAATAGCCCTTGATAGAGAAAATCGGGGGGAGAGCAGAGAGATCTTTGACCTGCAGTGGGGAAAATACAAACTGACAAAAAAAAAATGAATACTTCAGTTTTCAAATTATATATTATTTAAAAACATTCAACGATTCACAAGAAAATGTCAAATAATATCTGATGACCCTGGTTACTTATATCTTTTGTTGACTGTACACAATTTTCTATTATTTCTAATGTAACATTTTATTGTGGTGAATGTGCATGGTTTAATAAAAGCCCTACTGTTAGATTGGATTGTATAAATTAGTTGTAAATAGTTATTTTATGTAGAAACTTACCTTTGGTATGAATTAAATCTGCATGTCCTTGATAGATGAATGATTTAAGATTAAATATTGTATTGTTACATTTTGTATTTTATTGTGTCCAGCAATAGATGTCATTTTTATTTTGTGGTTTTGTATAGCAAGTTTTATTAAATTCAATTTATCAACAATTTTTTTAATCAAATAAGGAGTACAGTCATGAACATAAAATTATACCGGCTGACTTTTAATTCACTTTCGATCTTTCAGGGGGTTAAAGAACTCATAAAAATGAACAACTTTTAATTTAGAACTAACTCTGATACTTATTTTAAAACATTTTTATCGTTTTGTTATGCGTTTTTGTCGGAAACATCAGGCTTTTTGTTTTCATCCAAAATAGAAGTTGTTCCCATTAACGAAAACTTTCACCTCAAGAATATCGGTAGAGAATTTGAAGTAACGTTGTATAAAAAAAAATATTCGAATTCTTGCTATTTTATCCTATGGACGTAAAAGACGCAATCTTCACCTCATTTTAACCAAACCTGCTTTGTCCTCAGAACAAGGTGCACTCACAATAGTGCGCCGCTCCTCAAGCCGCAGTAAGGCAGAGAGTTGTTCAACGCCCACCGATGAACAACTGGACTCCTTAGACTTGGACACCGAGCACTTGCCCGCCGTCGATACGCCTGACGCGTGCGACAAGGCCGCCCTTAGGTAATTATTATTATTTATTTTTTCAACTGCCTAGCCTTTTCCCAACTATTTTGGGGTCGGCGTCCAATCTTACTGGATGCAGCTAAATACTAGTGACATGAAGCAACTGCCTATCTAAACCAGTCACTGGGTCACACGATACCCCTTGGTAAGACTGGTTATGAGACTTTCTGGCTTCCGATTACCAACGGCTTTACGTACTTTCAGGGGCGGAGAAGAGTCTCAGTATAAATGGCCACTATTTGTGCCTGTATTTAAATATAATAATATTATTGTCAAATAAAAACCTCCAGAAATGTTCAACTTTATACGAACAAATCCACTCTTGCGCCATTCATATTAAGTCCAACAGAAGTATACACATTTCTCGAATAAACGAAACTGCCTTATAAACTACCGCTTGGGGCTCTCTCTTTTTTCTGTTATTATTTGCGGTATACTTTAATCAGTAGGTTAATAAGAAACTCAAATTGACGAAATGTGTGTTAATATAGTAATAAAGGTAATACTACTTCGAAAGTCAACGCACAAGTCACTCGTATACCACACTTATGTTAGCTTAGGACGACTGCAAACTTGGTAAGCCTTTTATACTTTGAATAACCACGATATTATTTGGCAAAGATCTTACTCCATACCTATATTAAATATCCCGTATATTCAATTATTCATATTCAATATTATTATTTTTTTTATAATACAAAGCCGAAGAGTTTGTTTGTTATTTTGGTTGGTTGAACGCACTAATCTCGGGATCTACTGGTTCGAATCGAAAAAGTATTTTTGTGTTGGATAGTCCATTTATCGAGGAAGGCTATAGGCTCATGCGAAGCCAGGTCGTGTCGCTAGTATTCAATATACGGGGTGTAAGAGCTTTGTCAAACAACTTTAAGAGCATACAATGCACACGTACAGAGAGCGAAATTAAAACGAGCGGTTCAAAAAAACATAAACATTTAACATTTTCTCTTTTGAATTGTCAAGGAGCTGGTTAATTAGTCAAGAAAGTTAGTTGCACGTTTCAGAACTCTACTCATAATACTCTTTTCAATAAAGTTTTACAAAATGGTATTTATATTATTTTTGTTGTTTTTATACGTGATTACAATGTACGTAACGAGCAACAATAATCAATAAAAAAAATAAAGATTGGCCTTGGCCGTTAAGAGATGACCAATGACAGCTGAAAGCTGTGGCTGCTGAATGGTGCAGGCGTCATGCTCGTGAACGCCTGTTCACGAGCATGACGCCTGCACCATTCAGCAGCCTAATTTCACATCGCAATCACCATTGATTACTTCATATATTTAACGCCGTTTTCTTTGTCATTTACGATTAGTGCATAAATAACAGTAATATCCTATAGGTATATAAAGATCCAAAGTTGACCACAGGCTAATCATAAAATCTCCTTTTAATCTTAAGACTGCCAGTACCTCGGGGAGATACGTACTCTGTATAATTTATAACTTAATCCCGACAGAGTTAATGAAAGACATTTGACACCAGCTTTGTTCTTTTGAGATTACTTTTATTTGTCACTGCGTAGAGGTTTAGACTTCAGGGATTTGAAAATATTATGTAGAAAATACATATATATTTCCACCAAGACTTAAATTAAAACGACCTTTTTATGATTGTCTCCTATTATGTTGTAAAATAAAAGTTTGTAGTGTCGGCAGATTTTCCTTTACAAATTTTCTGCTCTGTGTTTTGTTTAATGAGAAACTGTATTGTTTTTTTACTGTTCCATAAAATAAGCTGTCTGAAGCAACAGTGTTTATAATATCAGCAACTACAGTACGGTCAACGTAACTTGGCGCGTCTGAAGTTAGCCGATTAGCTGCGCAGTAGACAATTTCGTGCCTAAAAGTTCCATTGCGCAGCCAAACAGCTAACTTCAGACGCGCCAAGTTACGTTGACCGTATTGTACTTCTACTACTCAAGCGTTTTATATTGAAAAGGACAAAACAAAGAAAAGAAGCATTTATCGTCACGCTTGCCTCGCTTTGTGTCCTTCGTTATATTTTTCAACCAGTCAATTACCAAGAGGTTTCGTTCGTGTTACCCATTAACTGGGATATAGAGGACAGTTCGGCAGTCGTTCCATGTAAAATACTGGTATTAAGCCATATCCAGTGTTGACAAAAACAAAGAAATGGAGCAAGTTGAGAAAAAGCTAGGTAGATTGATTATTAGGATTTTAGGTACCTGTGACTTCGTCCGCCTGAATTTTTTTACGGAACCCATTTTGTTCTTTGATAATTAAGTATAGTCTTTTTTTTCTTTATTTGTTTATACGAGCAGGGGCTTTCACGCATAGCGCATGTCAGTCCCATCGTATCCTAAACAATTGTACTTTCACTAAACGTGAGCCATGAATTTAAATAAAAATTTCGCATCGTCGCCATTAGGTTGAGATAGAATTGTATGGAACATGCCTATATCAATTCTGTTCAAATTCAGTGACCTTACTAAATTATCTCTATAAAACTCATATTGGACACATTCCATCAATAATTTAAAAAAAATTGCGCGTAAACGAACAAGCAAAGGAACAAACTCTTCAGCTTCACTAACACGAGTATCTAAAATTCTCTTTGACAAACCCAGATAAACCAATAACGCCAGAATCGTCGCCATTTTAATAATGTTTGGATCCCCTTTCAACCGGCAAAATAAAGTTTGCGGCAAACCGGGTATACTGGAATATTTCCGTTCAATTGTCATGGCAATGAGGTCAATTATTCCAAATGATTTCGTCCGGTATCGGGGGAGATTGGAACGTAAACCGGATTGCTTTTAAACAGTTTATGAAGCACACTGAATGGTTATTGTTGGATAGTTGTTTTCAGTACATAACACGAAGTTGTTTGATTTTGTTTGCAGCTGTATTTTGATGGTTTCGGGATATCACGAAATTAAGCGGTTTAAACATTACCATGGCGGAAATCATGGGAATACTCGTAGTTAAAGAATATGAAGTTTTTTTCAGTTGTTAGGTACAAAAGGTGCCTCTATTCACTCATGTTTAACTGTGATGGCTGTTTTTGTTTTATATATATGTACTTCTTTACTCATATTAGAGGTAAACTTATTTTTTTTTGTTTGTAAGAGGTAATCACTCGAGTTACTGGTCCAATTTCAAAAAATCTTTTCTTGATGGAAAGCTACTTTATTTTCGAGTGTCACTGGATGTCTTATGGTATATTTGACCTAGTCATAGACATAGTCGAGGGCAGAAGCTAGTACAGGATGATTTCAAAGTCAAAGTCAAATCATTTATTTCAATTAGACCATTAAAAAGGCACTTTAGAACGTCATATTAAAAAAATATAAATTTGATTCTAGTTGCCCATTCCAAAAGATAGTTTCGTATGGAGAAGAATGGGCAAGAAACTCCATACTTACTCTTTTAAAAATAAATGTGTACAATATTTTGCATTTACAGTTTACAGTTATATAACTATACGTGAATACGATGGACCTTGCATAAAAACACTATATTGAAGTATGTACAAAGTATTACAAGATGAAGAATGACCGCTAAGTTGTATACATAGATACATAGTGTTCACATATTATTATTTACAATTATTGTAAAAGTAGACAACCACTTCATACATTTCAACAAACTACCTATGAACCAGTGTGTGAACCAAAGCAAGAATTAAATATAATGTCAAAGTCAAAGTCAAAGCATTTATTTCAATTAAACCATTTGCAGGCACTTTTGAATAGTCAAAGAGTCAGTTAGTTAGTCAGAATGTTGAAGCTAGTTGCTCTTTCCAAAACGTAGGATAGGTCTCTTTGGAGAAGAACAAGCAAGAAACTCCACGGACACTCTTTTTAATCAAGCTTTCACAAAATCCTGGTTACATTATTCTTGTTGCTTCTATATGTAAAAACAATGTAAGTGAAGAGAAATCCAAAACATTCTAATTAAAAATAAATTAATATAAAAGCCATGGCAGTTAAGGGATAACCAATCTCAACTGACAGCGCCCGTTCACGAATATGACGCGCGGATCAGCACCACTTAGCTCAACCATCTTGAAGGGAACCGAATGATCTAACCCACACATGATATGATTTAAACCATCACTCACAATCGCCAAACATTTTTAGTGGGTCATCATTTTAGCTAGAGATGCTTTAAAGGTAGGAATTTAAACGTGGATATTATGACATTCAAGCGAACTGCGAACAATAGCAGGTTTTGGTCACCACAGATCAAACGACTAGACGTAACGTGATTATGAATGGCTCAGCGCTCCGTTACAATAGATATTACTGGTTTATACATATCTGTGTATAGGTACTAGGATAGTGCAGAGGTACGAGTAGTACAAGCGCTACGAACACAGACGAATATGGAGATATCAAGGCCCAGCCACATCCGAGCGGGCAATTTGCGGGCGCGATCTTGGTCACTGACGCGATCCGATTGTCCAGTAGGTACCTATACTAAGTGTATGGACGGGTCGACAGTAACTCCAGTGGACAACCACTGTCTAGCAATAGTTACCTACTTGTGACCGCGACCGTGCCCGCAAGTTTTACGCTCTGGTGTGGCTGGACCTTCAGCCTATCTCAGCCGACTGTCAATTGCATTTGCTTTCTTAGTACGTAAAGCTATATAGTCTATGTAGGCTATCTATAAATCTATATGCGTTCTTGCTCGTTTTACGTTTTTTTTTCTACTTATTTATGGATTCAAATGTAACCTAACCTTTTAAGATCCTTTCAATAATGTCAATTGTAATCTGTGTTGCTTAGGCTGGCAACTAGGCTTCCCCTAGTTGCGAACGTCCAATTGTGCCTATTGGCCTAGTTCTGTTTTGAATCCTGCTTGTTTTTTTTTTTCTTTTTATGAATGATAGACATACGTTTGACCACTATCTCACGCTTGCCTAGAAAAAACCTATTCACTCTTGACTTAAAGACTCCCAGGTTGTAGCTATCAGGAAACACAGACTTAGCAGTACGCACAATGAATGTGTTCCCAAAACGTTTTGTGCGTATGAGTGGGATGTCTACCATGTACCGGTGGCGCATCGCCGTACGTCTTGTGGTTCGATGATGGAACGGGCTCGGCGGAATTAAATTAAGTAATTCCGTTGCACACTCCCCAAAATGCAACTGATAGAAAACCGACAGGCCAGCAACTCGGCGTCGATGCTCGAGACTTTGGAGCTTCGACTTGACGAGCCTATCATTGCCGATGATCCTCTTGGCTCGTTTCTCAAGTGAAGTGGAAAATATGTTTATTTTTAACCGACTTCAAAAAGGAGGAGGTTATCAATTCGAATGTTTGTATTTTTTTTTTATGTATGTTCGAGCATAACTCTGTCATATATAAGCCCTTTTTGAGAAAATCAACAAGTTCCCAAAAAAATTACTTAGACGACGTTTTAGTTTCTTCAATCTTTGGAGGACTTACAATCTCTTTTAAGTATGTCGCCGTTTCTTAATGAATATGGATGAAAAAGCGAAAAATAAAAAAAAAAACAAACAAAAAAAGTTATTTATCACTTTTTAGTTTTTGAAGGCGGTTTTCTTTTTTTTGAAAAAACTTTTTATTACTTCTCCGCTGTTCTTTTCTAATAAATTTCGTTGCGACATCCAAGACAGTTGTAATTTTTCTCCGGGACTCGTCGAGCTTAATTGCCTCGACGCTTTTCTGGTGGTCGCCACTGTTGATTCTGGTTTTTAGAAGTAGCAGTGGTTTGGCAATGCAAGAGTGTGGTGGGTTTGCTCGTTTTATGTACAAGTGTGTCAACAAGTGGTGGTTACTCCTTACGACATTAGCACTCAATCTGAGTAAATTCTCTCTCTATATTGGTGAGAGGATAGGATAGATTTACAAGAAAGTGGAATGTAAATTAGGTATTATACCTACAATATGACTGTTACACTATATTCCACTTTTCGGTCGTGCAAATTATTAAAAGTTCAAAGTTGTTAAAAGTTCGGTTCTGGAACAGTTCACAAACGCATAATTTAACTCAACTTTACTCAATTTGCACTTGTTATTTCTAGACATTACTATTCATGGAATCCCAAACTTATTAATTGCTATAAATCTAGTCTTCTATTTGACATGGTAGGTATGTACTGATTTTGGATGGCTTTGAATAAAATGAATCAGAGCCGCCTTAAGTACACTAAACGCAACTACGCGCGTGATTGCGTAAAAAACCCGCGCGATGATGCAGATCTGCACTCCCGCAAGTACGCGCGTAGGTGCATCGACATGTAACATGCAGTGTGATGCGTGGCAGTGAAGCGTCGAGGCAGTGAAGCTCGAGGAGTTTCGAAGAATCATTACAACTGTACATTTTTAATTACTTATTTGTTCACCTTCATCCATATGTAAACTACTTTCATAAACATCGTTTACAAACTCTTAAAAGTCAAAACCTTTTATTTTCTGACTTCTTAAATGAGCAGGCAATCGGTTGAGAAGGTATTGTATTGTACTCTTTTTCAAACGTTTGGTAGCCAAAATAATTCCTTACTATAGGCCAGCACATCACTCTACCACAATCTGTCAAATTTCTTTGATAGATTTTCAACTTTATCTGCTTGGTTCTTATTAAATTGGGAAAATTTGACAGTGTGGTATGACTTAATGTGCTGGCGTCTGTACAATAAATTTACCAGCAGATACCATTCTATAGTTGCGTGGTTTTGGGTAACTGTGAGTGACGCTCCCAGCTGTCATGACTGTCAACAATAAGAGACCCTGTAGCAAAATCCGTTCTTAGCTAATCTTCTACATAATTATAGACTACTAAACAGTTTCAATCAAAGTAGTTTTCGAGATTTCGTGATTACTCAGTGAGTTAATGAGTGGCATTTCACTTTTATTTATTACTAGCACTTTTCCGCTAGTTTTAGTCCTAATTTTTTGATAGTAAAATATAGCTTAAAGCCAAAGAGAATTTAAAAGCAGTCTGATATCGTAGGTTCCAATTGGCGATAGAATTTTAACAATTGGATCAGCAGTTCCGGAGATTAGCGCATTCAAACACACAAACAAACTCTTCAACTTTATTATATTAGCGACCCGCCCCGGTTTCACACGGGTGTTATCGTATTATTTTAACTAATTTACACAAAGCCTTAACAGACTATTAACCTAAACCTACTGACATGAATCACTCTATCTATTAGTGAAAAGCGCATGAAAATACATTCAGTAGTTTTTGAGTTAATCGCGAACAGACAGACATACGCGGCTAGGAACTTTGTTTTTTTGACTCGACGAGCCTATCATTGCCAATGATCCTCTTGGCTCGTTTCTCAATTGACTCAAGGGCATCAAGCTGGTATCTAGCAGATCCGTCCCAAAGGTGAGAGCAGTATTCCATACACGATCGAACTTGCGCTTGATAAAGTTTAAGTAGCTGTTCTGGCGTGAAGTACCGTCGCACCTTTGCTAGGATCCTTAACTTTTTGGCAGCCACTTGAGCCTTTGCCTCTATGAAAGGGCCAAAATTGAGGGTAGATGTTAACGTAACACCAAAAAGTTCAAGTCGATCGGTTATCGGCACGGTTACACCTCGGAAAGATGGAGCTGGGTGGAATTGGCTCTTTTTAGCGGAAAAGAGACACGCTTGTGTCTTAGCTGCATTGAACTTGACCAGATTGGCATCGCCCCATTCAGAGACAGCCTGTAAGGACAAGTTCAAGCGCTCAACCATTGCCTCCCGGAGAGACCGGATCTGCGACCCACCAGCTCGTGCATCGGACACGTATCTCTCAACAACAGTGCTGTCGTCTGCATACCCAAAGGTACCGGGTTTTAGCAGATCATTCATAATTATATAGTAATAGATAGTATGTTGTCACAACATTATTCTCTGAATAAAGATAATACGCTACAAAAAATTACACTATACTACAAAGATTTCGAAGAAAAAAACATTGGGGTTGAAATACAGATTTCTCTAGTAGAGCCTTCAATAATACTAAAGTTAAACAGGCCAATAAAACGAAGAGAGCAATAAAGAGACAATGGAACCGTTACCACTCAGAACCGAGAATCGATTGCATGTGCGCACGATGTTACCCCTGAATGAAATATGAGACTCGGAAAGCCTTTTAAAACATTTTCTTTGCTCAAAATGCTTGAAGAATTTTCTTTTGTCATGAGGTTTTTACATATTTACTCTGCTGGCTTCCTAGATTTCCTGTTATCGGGTTTCTTTTAAACACAAAAGATAACAAAACAAAACGATGAGAGCGTTTTTATCGAGAAAGATGATCTGTTCCCTCGGATGAAAAAGTTTTTACGCGAAACGCTTGTAAGGTTAGATGACTATAACGCTTGGCTGAAAAAAAAAATCTGAAAGAGGTCCCTGCACTCAAGTTGGTGAGTTCGCATAAATGTCTCTAAATAAAACGTAACTGGAGTAGGTATGTTTGTGCTTAGTGCCAAACGTTGAAATGTTACTTTGATTTCGGTGTGGCTGTAGCTATAAGTGATTTATAAGCTGATTTTATTAATAACTAGCTGACCCGACAGACGTTGTCCTGTGAATTGATTTTTCAATATTCTTACAGCTTAAACCTTCCCTGGACTTCCACAAATATTTCAAGACTAAAATTAGCCAAACCGGTCCAGCCGTTCTCGAGTTTTAGCGAGACTATCGAACAACGAATTATTTTTATTATCAACTAGCTGACCCGACAGACGTCGTCCCGTCCCGTGTTTTTTTTTTGCCTAATTTTGTTACCGTATAAACCTTCCCTGAACTTCCGCAAATATTTCAAGACCAGAATTAGCCAGATCGGTCCAGCCGTTCTCGAGTTTTAGCGAGACTAACGAACAACGATTCATTTTTATTATATAGACTAGCTGACCCGACAGACGTTGTCCTGTCCTTATCTACCTACTTACCTGCCTATTTACCTACCCTACACCTACCCTACAAAAATTTTTTTTTCTTTTTTTTCTCTCCGTTGGAACCATCTTCGTACTTCAAGGAATATTATAAAAAAAGAATTATCCAATTTGGTCAAGCGGTTCGCAAGTTATGCGCTTACCAACACATTTAGCAATTCATTTTATATATAAGACTAGCTGACCCGACAGACGTTGTCTTGTCCCGATCTACCTACTTACCTGCCTATTTACCTACACCTACCCTACACCTACCCTACACCTACCCTACACCTACCCTACACCTACCCTACACCTACCCTACACCTACCCTACACCTACCCTACACCTACCCTACACCTACCCTACACCTACCCTACACCTACCCTACACCTACCCTACACCTACCCTACACCTACCCTACACCTACCCTACACCTACCCTACACCTACCCTACACCTACCCTACACCTACCCTACACCTACCCTACACCTACCCTACACCTACCCTACACCTACCCTACACCTACCCTACACCTACCCTACACCTACCCTACACCTACCCTACACCTACCCTACACCTACCCTACACCTACCCTACACCTACCCTACACCTACCCTACACCTACCCTACACCTACCCTACACCTACCCTACACCTACCCTACACCTACCCTACACCTACCCTACACCTACCCTACACCTACCCTACACCTACCCTACACCTACCCTACACCTACCCTACACCTACCCTACACCTACCCTACACCTACCCTACACCTACCCTACACCTACCCTACACCTACCCTACACCTACCCTACACCTACCCTACACCTACCCTACACCTACCCTACACCTACCCTACACCTACCCTACACCTACCCTACACCTACCCTACACCTACCCTACACCTACCCTACACCTACCCTACACCTACCCTACACCTACCCTACACCTACCCTACACCTACCCTACACCTACCCTACACCTACCCTACACCTACCCTACACCTACCCTACACCTACCCTACACCTACCCTACACCTACCCTACACCTACCCTACACCTACCCTACACCTACCCTACACCTACCCTACACCTACCCTACACCTACCCTACACCTACCCTACACCTACCCTACACCTACCCTACACCTACCCTACACCTACCCTACACCTACCCTACACCTACCCTACACCTACCCTACACCTACCCTACACCTACCCTACACCTACCCTACACCTACCCTACACCTACCCTACACCTACCCTACACCTACCCTACACCTACCCTACACCTACCCTACACCTACCCTACACCTACCCTACACCTACCCTACACCTACCCTACACCTACCCTACACCTACCCTACACCTACCCTACACCTACCCTACACCTACCCTACACCTACCCTACACCTACCCTACACCTACTACTACCTAAGTGCAAAATTGACTCTTTGACGTTAGGAACATACCTACATTGTTTAAACAAAAGTGACTGCTTGTAATTCAACATGAACTTTATACAATAGCAATAAAGCTCGTTTTAGTTAGAAAACGTTTGTATGGGAAAAAGAAAAGGGCTGTTTTTAGGGCTTTTCCGGCAATTATTCGATGGTTTTTTCTCGCCGTAAAAACCATCTTTGAACTTCAACGAACATTTAAAAAAAAGAATTGGCCAAATTGGTCCAGGCGTTGTTGAGTTATGCGCTTACCAACACATTTTGCGATTCATTTTTATATTATAGATAGATTTTGTTACCGTTTAAACCGTCCCTGGACTTCCACAAATATTTCAAGACCAAAATTAGCCAAATCGGTCCAGCCGTTCTAGAGTTTTTGCGGGACTAACGTACAACGATTCATTTTTATTATATAGATAGATAATAATATCGATTTTCGGTCGCGACTGCCAATCTCAATGGAGATCAACCAAGTACGCAGAAGATATTATAGTTCACAAGTGTGTGCGCAAACACAGATGCACTCCCTCTTTCCTCAATCTCATAGTCCGGTGGAACGGCAATCCATCATAACCGGGCAGGTCTAACAGCTTTACGTGCTTTCCGAGGCCCGGGGGAGCCATATAACCAACTTCCAATCACTGGACTGTTACTGAAAAATTCCTAATGGAAATCACACTTTACCAGACCTAGAAACTAAACCCATTACCCCATGCACAGCAGCCGCGCCTGCGACCACGAGACCTAAGGAGCGCCACCCACCATATTTATCTATAGAAATATTATAAAGCTAAGGAGTTTGTTTTTTGTATAAACGCGCTGAACTCCGAAACTACAGAGCCGATTCCGAATATTCTTTCGAAAAAGAACCACGTGGATAAAATCGCGGACAAGATAAATTATGGCCGATAATCTTTCTTCATTGCAGTAAGTACCTAGTATACATTTTTTTCAGTATCGTTTAGTGTGTATGCTATCGATGTTCTCATCAATCACTGGCCCCTAGGGGCCATGTCTAGACGACAAGGGTGTCCAGAGACAAATTGTCCCAACCAGCTATAAAACATTTATTTATAAAACTCGTTACCCGTTTTATCTTATTATGTTTTAGTTCTTTGATAGATATTTGAGCTTTCATTTGAAGACTGATAAGACGACATAAAAGATTTTGGAGACGTCAGATATCATATTTATAAAGATTTATAGATCTATTTTTAGGACATTAAAATAATACAAAGGTTCATCTACCAGGCATATTAAAGTCGTTTATTCATTTCAAAACTGTATTATTTCCTTTTGGTATTTTTTCCATGAAAGTTACAGAGAGATCTGAATAGATCCACTTTTCTTTTCATTATGGGTTTCCTGAGAATCACTAAAAACTATTTCACTTCCTCTACATCTATACATATAATAAAACAGTAACAAAACTGTGTCTGTACATTGAATATATAAAAAAAAAAAAAAATTGAGGGGGGTTTAGGAACAGTAACAGAGCACGAATCCAAAAACAAAAATCTGTCTGTTTGTCTGTTTGTTTGTACACGCTAATCTTCGGAACAACTGGGTGGATTTGAATGATTTTTCTTTTGTTGTATAGGTATTAAATCTGGGCAACATATAGGCTATAATTTATTTTGGAAACTTGAACACCTGATGCAGAACCGCAACAGACCAGCTAAACTATAAGAGATACAAAAATGGCATAGCAAAAATTGTTCCACGTGATGAGCATTTTCTGCTGAGAGAATAAATTTGAAGATCTGGAACACCTGATGTGGAACTCCAAGAGCCCAGCTACACCATGACACATAATAGGAATGACGTCTTAGCAAAAGTTGTTCGGTCTGATGGGCATTTCCTGTTGACTTATAAAAATCGAAGATCAGAAATATCTGATGTAAAAATCAAAGCTATCACTAATTTCACTGTATCTTATAAAATAACATAAGCTGGGAGTACCTCCACGCGGTGAAGGCGGTAACAGTTTAGGACTGATTTTTGATGAGGATGGTAGGTATATCATTGAAATTTGACTCTACTGGCCAAAATTCCCATTTATTTTTTTATTTTATCGAATAAATATGCCTTCGGGCTTATGTTATTTGGGTGTTTAATTTCCTTTTCCATTTATCTTCGTGACACGGTAGCCTACCCGGTAACGCAAGGAAGCAGTCACTTAGATTTTAATTGATCAGGTATCTTTACAAAAAAACTATAACCATGCCTAGAAAGAGGTCAAATCTTTCCCAATGTTACAAAGGAGCTAAAAGATTGAGGATCATAAGATCCCAAGAATCTACCGAAGAGCGTCAGGAGAGACTTGATGCTGTTCGAGAACATCAGGCTGCAACTCGCTCCGTGGAAACCTCTTCAGATCGCGAAGCACGCCTGCGTTCTCAGCGTATTTACGTATCTACATCTAGGTCTCTAGAGACCAGTGAAGAATATGATGCGCGACTGACCGCTGATCGTGAACGTCATACATTGTCTCGCAAGTCGGAGACGTTCACAGATAGAGAATTGCGCTTGAGTTCTCAGCGTATCTACGCATCTGCTTCTAGGTCTCTAGAGACAAGTGCGGAACGTGATGCGCGACTATCCGCTGATCGTGAGCGACATGCATTGTCTCGCGAATCGGAACTAATACAGAATCACGCTTAAAGAATTCTCACAATGCTGGAAATCAGCCGGAGTAAAGAATTCTCACAATGCTGGAAATCGGCCGGAGTAAAGAAGTCTCACAATGCTGGAAATCGGCCGGAGTAAAGAATTCTTACAATGTTGGAAATCGGCCGGAGTAAAGAAGTCTCACAATGCTGGAAATCGGCCGGAGTAAAGAATTCTCACAATGCTGGAAATCGGCCGAAGTAAAGAATTCTCACAATGCTAGAAATCGGCCGGAGTAAAGAATTCTCACAATGCTGGAAATCGGCCGGAGTAAAGAATTCTCACAAAAAAAAACGAGGTTAACTACTATTGACAAAAATATGGCTAGACCACTTTCATATAGAGAGCGCTGTTGGTTCAGTTCCCTATAATAATCCCCAGGGACACGAGTCCACTCAATTCTTTCGAATTTCGATTGCCACTGTCGCGTTTTATTTTTCGTCTCTCGTTTAGTACATATTCCGAGGTGCATCGTTTCGCTTGTCACATACTCGCCGCAGTTTAGTGGTTTTCTGAATAATATGTGTTATGAGCTTGAGCGTGGAGTGATTGCTTGTTAGGTATTTTTGATCCTACTTTCAGCGATATATTTAGTTCGGGCTGCATTTTTTTCCTCTTGGACTGTTCTACATCAAGACAATAGAAATCAACAAAAACCAATAACTGCACGTAAACAGAACATCATCCTTTGAATAGGTCTGTGTTATAGTCTCTGTCTCAGTCAAATAATGACTCTAATAAACCTATATTTTGATAAGTTTTTTGCGTTAATTGTCATCGAGATAAGGCTTCGACTAGGTTTCGTTAGTTTTTAGTTGAAAGAATTGGCTTTTAGAGTAATAGTAATGTTCATCATCATCATCATATCAGCCTATTGCTGTCCACTGCTGAACGTAGGCCTCCCCCAGAGATCGCCAACCAACCCGGTCTTGGACAACCCGCATCCATCCGCTGGACGTAATGTTCATAGAGCTCATAAATTCTAAAAAGAAAATAAACGTCTTGGACAAACGGAATATTACTATTGACATGATTTGTTAAAATTCAGCGTTTAAATACCGAGAATGAACACTTTCGCTAAGTCCTACGCGGTATTTGGCAATTTCAGTTACGCGAAATTGGACTGGCCAAGCAGTGGACGTCTGAACATTGACACGATTATGATGAATTTGGACTATCAAATAAAATATTGCGATTGTTTAACTATTGTGCCTGCTAATTAGACATTTGATCTCATGCTCATAAAGAAACTAAACGCATGCCATTATAGCCCAAACATGATTGTGGTTCAAGCATGTTTAGGCTAATCTGAAACTTACTGATGATGGTACATAGGTATCCAAGAACATTGGTCGAATATGTATAGCAGATATCTATAACTGATACAGCCGATATTGAACAATAGCTTCCTTTGAATAGGTTCAGTTAGGTAAGCCTGCTCGAACAATCCCAATCCGATAGCTGATATTGATACCAAACGGAATACAGATCTACGTACAGGTAATAAAACTAACGGAAGGTTTGATTTAAATAGAAAACATTTTTTAGTCTAAACTGTTATTTTGCTATCTATCTAGCCCGATCAAATTAGCTTAAAAAATAGGGGTAGGCTTACACTAATTTGCTTAAAGCTGAAAATTGGTACGAATGTTTGGAACACCATTACAAATAAATTGTCAAAAGTCCCCATGAATCCGAGGTGTGAAAAAAAATTCAAGGTCAAATGAGTCAAAACTCTTTTTTTTGCATTTTTTAGCTAAACGGTAAGTTTTATCATAAAAATAGGTGAAACAAATTGTTTAACATAACATAACCTACAAAAGTTGATTTTACATTTTTTTCCCTGAATCACCATTTCGGAGATATAGCGATGCATTCACGTTATGTTCACGTTTCCGCCCACCCGTGAGGTAGTGTACTTAGCGCATTTTTTTTAAATGTGGTTTCCCCGGTAGGCCTATTCCACGATCTATTGTGGTCCTGTTGAGTTAAAAATATTGTATCAAATAAAAAAGTACCTAGTACTATTGGAAATGATGAAGGCGGTGTAAGTTATGAGTAATTTGGGAAAATCATTCGTCGTCTAATTGATAGTCATCTTATTATCTTCAGCTAGCATATTATCTTCTCCTTCTTCTTCTGCTGGGTACAAGTAAATTGTTCAAAGTGTGATGCACAGATGTCTCCACAAGAATCCTCTTCTAATGGCGATTTTTAGTTTTATCACTCTCTTATTTTAGAAGTTACAGGGGGGGGGGACTCATTGTGTCACTTTGGAAGTGTCTCTCGCGCAAACTGTTCAGTTTAGAAAAAAAATATATTCGAAACCTCAATATCATTTTTAAAGACGTATCCATAGATACCCCACACGTATGGGATTATGGGATTAATGAAAAAAAAAAATTTTGAGTGTCAGCTCTAACGGACGGAGGAACCCCAAAAAATTATTGTTTTTTTTTTCTATTTTTGTGTGAAAATCTTAATGCGGTTCACAGAATACAATTCTACTTACCAAGTTTCAAGAGTATAGTTCTTATAGTTTCGGAAAAAAGTTGTTGTTGTTTTGTATTGCCACCGACTTCCGAAAGTAAAGTAAGTGTGTTCTGTGCTAAAGACATTTATCAGTTTTTAGTTTTTGAAGGCAGTTTTCTTTTTTTTTTCTTTTTTTTCGGTTTTTGTATTGCCTTAACATCTAAATCCATTAAGAAACGGTGACGCACTTAAAAGAGATCCTCTAAAGATTGATGAAACTAAAACGTCATCTAAGTATTTTTTAATAATAATTAAATATAATATATACAAAGCTTAACAATAAATATAAACACTTAATATGTACAATGCTCACAGGGCATCAAAAAACGTATCAAGGCATCAAAAGTATTTTTTGGGATTTTGTTGATTTTCCCAAAAAAGGGCTGGATCAATTTTGGTAAAATTTATATGGGACCATTTTGGAATAAACCACATACGAACAAAAAAAATATTTTGCAAATCCGTCTATATTGACAGAGTTATGCCCGAACATACATTAAAAAAATATGTATATATAAACATTCGAATTGATAACCTCCTTTTTGAAGTCGGTTAAAAAATGTAGCAAATCGGTTGGATAGAACGGCCGGCCGGACTTGATTTTTTTTTTTTTATATGTGACCTGTGACCTGTGTGTACCTATAAATGTGACTTCACATCACTGACATCTGTGAAGTAAAACATCGTAAGGAAACCTGGGGGCCAAGTCTGCTATTTTTATAATTTCGTCATTCCAACACGATCCTATTGTCATTTTGCAAAAAGTTCGTAATCTGCTAAATTCATAATGGTCGATCATTGGTCGGTCGAATTAAAAGCAATGACTGCACAATGACGTTCTAATGGTAGGTCATTGATCAAAGGAACTGTCAAAGTTTTAGCAGATTAACGCCTAAGTCAGTCATTCAGTTGTCATTTTGTACAAGATTACCATTCTGTATCATTTCTGTTAATGGCGTGTCAGTGGTTGACCATTGGAAAGTCATAATAACGTCATTATATTAGTAGATTACCAAACTTGTCAAAATCAACAATTATGAAATCAATGATAGACCATTCTGACACTATTGCAATAGCAGATTTGAGGCCCTGGTATTATACAATCCATATAAATCTGATATCGCCATTACGCCTTAAGAAAGCATGTGTTCATTGTGATTAATGCTACTTCTCAGTATGAGTAGAGGACTTTGCCCTGCAGCTAGAAATAATAGGCTGGTATTATATTATAGAAGCATCTACACTCTAGATTATAATAGAAACACGTTTTTGTAGTTTTATAGACAGAATTCTCAAACAAAGGATCATGGCAGGATTTGTATGAAAAAAATAAAAATGTTTAGAGAAGTTAAAATTCTCATTCTTATACTCTTGGGTACCTAAAGAATATCTTCAGGCATTTACAATATTTTTAAAACCCCGCAATTAAAATGGATGTTATAAGTGAGTAGTTTAACGAAAAGCTCAGTAGTTCTTACACTACACACTAACTAATTGCTTCGTTTTATGGGAAATAATGTCACTAATGATGATTAATCAATGTACTTTTTCAGCCCCGTCATTGTAAACAACGATTCATAACACTTGTCTGCCGATTTAATAGATCAATTCATGTCACTCACTTGTCACTTTTTTTTACAAACACAAAATGGCGAACGACATGAAGCGAAAACTGTTATTTTCATTTCGAAATATTTTAATTTTGCGGAGGTTTAAAAATATGGTAAGTATATCAATCTACTCCTGGTAATGTATTCTCCACATTAGAAAATATTTTAAACCCCCTAAATGATTTTTTTTTTCATACAAAATGAATGTTTGGATCTCGCCATGATTCTTTACTAAGTTCATTTTAAAATACTGTAGCAGCAATTTTTAGAGCGAGCTGTTTCACAAAATAAAAACTACTACACGGATTTCATTTCAAAATTGGTTTCATAATAAGCGTGTGTGTGTGTTTTAATAGGATTTACCTGACAACGTGCTCCATTTATAAATATTCTATTCATATTTTGGTAAGTAATTATACTCGATAACGTTTAATAAATAGAATAAAGGCACTAATATCTAGGCTTGTGGTTTCTCAGTTTACCGAAAATAACCTAGGGGCAAAAATATATACACCGAGGCATTAAAGGTGTCTTATATAGGTCAACTCAATGTGTCTAACATAAAATACCTTAAGACGTGATTAAAAAATTGTTAACATTCATTAGAAAAATGTTTCTGCCGGTTCTAAGCTCGTAAAAGTATGAAGGAAGAATTGTAATTAAGTGGCTTTTAAATACTTAAAAACTGTGCTCCATACTGAGAATATTAAGATTCCAATAGTAAAACACACATTTTTTTCTTTTATGTTAACAATAATAAGAAAATTGCAGTAGGAAACTAGTGATAGTCACATGTTGTGTACATAAAAGTAGCCTAAGGTACTTAAAACATTAGCTATTTGCTAGTTAAAAACCCATCAAAATTCGTCCAGCCGTTTCACAGATTAACCGGAACTTTAATTTTATTTTTTTGTATAAATAAAAGATTAAAAAAAAAAGGGAAACCGCCTTCAAAAACTAAAAAGTTATAAATAACTTTAGCACAGAACACATATTCCTTTACTTTCGGAAGTCGATGGTGGTGGCTTTGTGTTTGTGGTTTTGTATTGCCACCGACTTCCGAAAGTAAAGTAATGTGTGTTCTGTGCTAAAGTTATTTATAACTTTTTAGTTTCTAAAGGCGGTTTCCTTTTTTTTGAAAAAACTTTTTATTTTGAACTTTTTAGTATTGCCTTAACATCCAAATCCATTAAGAAACGGCGACACACTTAAAAGATTGTAAGTCATCCAAAGATTGAAGAAACTAAAACGTCATAGATCTAAGTATTTTTTTGGGATTTTGTTGATTTTTTCAAATGGATCTGGTATCAATTTTGGTAAAATTTATATGGGACCACGTCGAAATAAACTCCTTTCGAACAAAAAAAGAATTTTGCGAATCCGTTTATATGTACGTATAAAATAGAAACATCCGAATTGATAATCTCCTCCTTTTTGAAGTCGGTTAAAAATGCACTACCTACTCATTAACCAAAATTTAACTAGACACTTTTGTATGAAACGTGCTTTCCCTTTCAATACAGCACAGGCTAGAAAGAAAAGGTAGGCTTTTCTTTCTAGCCTGTGCTGTTCCACTGCTGGGCAAAGGTCTCCTCCAAGTCCTTCGAAGAACTTTATTTCTGAAAGTGCCTACCTAATATGGCTTTATTTCTATCATTAATAAATCGTCTTTCCCGTCAGTTCCCGAGTGGGAAACGAATAAAAAGAGCAATATTAGATATCGGAAATCTCAGATAAGTGTGTGTAAAGCATTAGGAAGGCAATCCAATTTATGTAGGGTAGTGTGAACCAATATTAGGGGACCTTTCGACGCCCTCAGACGATTGGCTGAGCTTAGTAAGTATTTTTAGAGGTCGGAATTAGGTTTCCTGTGCTATTCATATGTTAAGAATATATTCTTAGTCTGAAACTTCTAAGTTCTTTTTTTTTTCTTCTTTCTTTCATTTTAAATGATGTGTTAATTTTACATACAGATCAAATTGATCTAAATTTAATTTAATTTGTTTTCGTTGCCCCATATTAGAATATTTTCTGGTATTGTTGTTGCGTTTAGAAACATATAAACTCACGTAGACAAACAACCAGATTCGGACAAACTACTAGTTGATTACACAAATACTTGTTATAAGTGGGAATCGAATCCGCAACACCCAGCGCAGTAGCAAATCGCCCAACCACTGCGCCAACAGAATTGTCACAATACGAGCGAAATTTTGATTTCATTCTTCGAATAAAATAGTTTCCAATAAAAATGAGAGAATAATATGGCACAGGCTGACCCTAAAAAAAAAAAAACAAAATCGAATCGTGCCAAAATAAAAAAGAGCGGCCAAGTGCGAATCGGTCACGCCCATGAAGGTTTCCGTAGCAGCAAATAACATAATATAAAAGTTCTTGTAGTTCGTTGTTACTTTGATCGATGTTTTAATAATAGTGTATTTTTTTAAATTGCGGTTTACGATTTATGACGTATAAAAAAAAACTACTAAACTACTAGATCTCGTTCAAACCAATGTTCAGTGGAAGTTTACATGGTAATGTACAGTCGGTGATAGCTATAAAGCTGACCCACTAAAAGTTACACGAATTTTAACCATATGCAATTAGCAGTAGATAAGTGTTG
This sequence comes from Charanyca ferruginea, assembly GCA_947361185.1. NCBI lineage: Eukaryota > Metazoa > Arthropoda > Insecta > Lepidoptera > Noctuidae > Charanyca > Charanyca ferruginea. The sequence continues at coordinate 12,420,363 of OX376057.1, forward strand.
TTTGATACGTACGAACTAGAACAACTTGTTCAAGGTAGGCATATATTAAAGAATATAGTTATGCCAATTTAATCTTTAACACGTAACCATAAGGTAGATAATATAGTGACTACTGTTTTGTCACATGATGGAGTTGTTAATTTCAACCATTTTAATTAAATCTGTTTTGGTCTAGTGGTTGAACCAGTGGAAACAAGTGAGTCTACATGGTTGTGAGTTCGAAACTAACCATTTACTTTTTGTAGTTTTTCAATATTCATTTATGTTTTTTGAATTGAAAATACTATTTCTATTAGATTAAGAAAAGTAGATTTTAAATTAATAATATATAAATACAAATAACCACAAAAAATAAAAACAATAATGATAATGATAAAGATTTTATTCAAAATAAATAAAAAATAATTACTTACAACATTTTAAAAGAAGTTAGAATACTAAACTACTTATGCTATGCGTGAATTTTCTGTTTAAGTTGCTAACGCGACAACAAAACAGTTCTCAGTTCCCATAAAATACCCATTTTTATTATTTTTTAAGTAGGTAAGTAATCTGTTACATGCTTTACAAAGTGTTGAATGTAGTGAATCAACATGTTATATTATGTTTAGAAATATACCTATAATATTTCTATTTTATAACAATAACATCACCACATTAACTTACTGTCATACATACCTACCTACTTATAAAATATTAGTGGAAACAGCACTAAATACTTTGATGTATTACATACTTTTTAGATTTTTTTAAAAGTATTTTTAGTTTTATATATGATCATTATAAGAACCTGCATCATTGTATGAAACACTTCCTTAGGAATTATGATAACAACAGATTATTTAACACACACACTGACGTAAGTATTGTTGACTGCAGGCAGTGATGCTGTCTTAATAGCGAAGTGGAGCACCATCTTTTTCTATAATTTGTTGCAAGCGGTTTCGCATACTGCACACCATGTTCCAGCAAGCATCACTTCCTCTCATGAGTTCCCACGTTGAAGTCACAAGTTGCGCCAAATTTTCTATTATCCTGACTTCTGATGAATCTCAGTTTAAAATCATTTGACCCCACAGTTTTCTATTGGATTCAGATCAGGACTTTTAGATGGCCAACTTATTGTTTTGACACCTTCTTGACTGGTTAGCCAATTTTGCACCACAGCATCTCTGCACAAGGTAAATATCCGTGTTTGGCTAAGCAACACGCACAGGCGGCAACATTACATCACGTAACATTTCCAAATATTAGCGACTATTAAATCGGCCTCCAATTTCCACAAGTTCTTAGTCGTTGGTCCTGGAGGATCCTTTTGAACATTTCCTGTTTCTTTAAAACGCCTTAACCACAATCTCACAGTATTTACTGAAACAAAGAAATTAAACGGTGTCACTTTACGTTTAAGTATATTAAAAAAAATGTTTGTTTACGTCACGGCATGGCGGCACAAGGAATAGCTAGATATAAAAACGTGGTTTAAAATTAGAAAAATACACTTACTGCTATATTAAGTCTCCTTGCAATCTCTCTGATTCCAATATTCGCCTCGTACAAATAGATTATTTTGTATTTTAAATAATCACTCAATTGAGACATGTTAGTAAAGCTACAAAGATTATATTTAAAAATTTGAAAAAGGCGTGGGCTATTCGCAATTTAGAAAGGCAACACAGAAAATGTTCGCGCGTAGTCATTGCAATTGTGCGTAGACTGGCTTTAGTTATAGTCACGGTATTTTTTTATTTTCCTACCCATATCCTTAGTAAGATTTGAATACCAGTTTTACAATGAATACGCATTTGTCTTTCAACTACACACTTATTACAAGTTAGGTTAAAATGACACTAATTATATTACAATACTGTGATAAACTTTAAGCCTTACCGAATAAAAATCAAAATTGCATAACAAGTAGTTATAAATATCCTAATGCTAACGTTTCAAAGATCAATTTTGAGTGTCTGTTTTATTATTGTATTTGTTTATCGAGTAGCGCTAGTCATACAAATTGAATAACCCTTATTGTTACAGACAGAGGGTTTAAACTCGTTTGTTTTTAGGGTGGGTCAGGTAACAGCTATCACCCGCTGTACATCATATATTTTTTTTAGTTTTATCATTCTCTTATTTTAGAAGTTACAGGGGGGGGGGGGGACACATTTTACCACTTTGGAAGTGTCTCTCGCGCATACTACTCAGTTTAGAAAAAAAATGTGTTAGAAACCTCAATATCATTTTTGAAGACCTATCCATAGATATGGGTTTGGTGAAAAACAAAGTTTTTGAGTTTCAGTTCTAAATATGGTGAGTGAACCCCCAAAATTTAATGTTTTTTTTTGTGTGAAAATCTTAATGCGGTTCGCAGATTACATCTACTTACCAAGTTTCAACAGTATAGTTCTTATAGTTTCGGAAAAACGTGGCTGTGACATACGGACGGACGGACAGACATGACGAATCCATAAGGGTTCCGTTTTTTGCCATTTGGCTACGAAACCCTAATAAAACACAATCTCCATTCGACACAGTCAGCAAAATACATTTCTCCCAACACGACAGAGCACCGCCATAATTAACCCGGAGCACTCCAACACATAAAATGTACCTCATAATGAATTTCCTGTAATTAATTATATTATCTCTTTGTTCACAGATTACGCTATCTCCTAAGACAATTGAATAGGGGTGAAATATCCGCAGAGACTTTACAAAAGAATCTACAATATGCTGCGAAAGTTCTCGAGGCCGTCTACATTGATGAAACCAAGTATGTATCTTAGTTTTAGGGTTCTTTGTACTGGTTGTGAATTAGCCGTTGAGGAAGGCTATGCTTCGGTTTTCTTTTGTTTTGATAAAATAATGATTAATGGTGAAGGGAACTTGTAACTGAATTAACAGTTAGATTTACTTTTAAAGATTTGGTAGCTTATGCTTTAGATTTAAAAGAAATAAGTTACTTTTACCAACATTTTTTTGGTTAAATCAGAAGTTATGTCGACGACAAGGGAGGTATTGAACCCCTAGAGATTCATAAAAATAAATTAAAACTAAATTATTTAATTATATAATTATTTAATATTAAAACTAAAAATATAAATAACAATAAAATGATCATCATGCTCGACTACGACGTCCTTGGCTGGTGGTAAGTCCCTATAGTAAATTGAACAACAGTAGGCACTGAATTGTGAAACTTTAATGCAGTGAGTGAGCTCATAAAATCCGATCTCTATGTAAAATAAACTCCACTGTTGGTACCAGCAGAACTTAGGTGAACGACATCACCAAAATTCGCCGATTATTGATGGGTAAACATCTTAGCGCTCGGTACACGGTAGGGGCTAGCTTAGGCTAAGAACTCACGATGCGGTTTTCACCCGCGTCCACCTGCGGTTGCGGGCCCGCAGCTTCTGTAGAATGCAGATATATATGTAAAAAATCAAAGCACATTTCACGACGCGGTTTACGCCCGCGGTGTGCGCGGTTGTTTGCGGCTCCCGCTGCAGGCGCGGGTGCGGGCGAAAACCGCATCGTGAGTTCTTAGCCTTAGAGTTCGAGCGCCAAACCCGTAAGCGTCAGATGACGTCACCGTAAGACTGGTACTGATACGAGCTCACATGTTTACACATCAATTCTCGTGAGTACATTAGCACACATTTGTTTTTTCTTACAATTCGAGGTGAGCCTCAGGTTAGGGGTGGCAGCTCGTCTCACGCTCACTTAGCCTAAATTCGTCGAAAGAGATTTTTACAGAATAAGTACACCGGCTGACAATTCAATTTTTTACTTTACCAACTTGGTTCGAAGTTAAATCTACCATTTCTTTATAATATTGCCTACAAAGTTTAGTCTGACATTTTCACAGTTGCAAGTTTTCACACGAAGCGCAGTTTATCTCAACAAAGATATTGTATGGTCTGAAAAAAATCTCATAACTTCTATGTTTCAGATTTGTGTAGCGGTTTCATAAAATGTATTCACGACACACAATACATAAGATTCATTATTCGTTGTGGGAGCGTTCAGTTTGCTTTTGAAATACTGTTTCTGTCACCCCCAGTATTTTTATTTTGTAGTGTTGGAGCGTTTTCGTTTTTGTTAATAAATTAGCTTTCAACCGTGGTTTCTTGTTAAAATATTAATATTTCAAAAAAATATTCGTTAATGAACAATAACACTATAATATAATGTATATTTAGACAAGCGGTAATGTATCAAGCCAAGTTCAAACCAAGAAACATGAACTGGCGACGTCCGTCTTCATTACTTCAACGATATTCAACTAGCGAGCCGCCCTGGCTTCGCACGGGTGCAATGGAGATCAAACTATATACGTATAAACCTTCTCTTCTCTCTTAAATCACTCAATCGTCGCTCGGTTATAAATACTGGTTCAATAGGTACGGGGTCAGTTTGCCCTGGCTGGAGGCCCTAAAAATAAGAATTTTAAAGGCACCACAGGAAAGTCCGGTTAAGCAGCCGACAACCTCCTAGGTTGACAGCTGCGAGATGCCATTCTGAAAAATAAAAGGAAAAAAAAATTGGGGGTCAGTCGTTCTCGGACTGCCGGCCTGAGCGGTGATGCGTTGGCGAGCCAATTATTATAATCAGTAAGTGTGCATATTTTACACTATCTATTGATGAAAACCGCATTCAAATCCATTTGCGCAGATATAAGATCCAAGCGTACGTACAGACGGCGGGACTGACTTTGTTTTATACTATGTAAAGAATATAGTTGACAAATAGTTGTATTATTTGCATCGACCTACACCATACCTAGTTCTGCCGGGTTGAAGGCGAGGGTTTAATTACAGGTACTAACATAAGACATTTCAACTTGTTTGCAAGATGGCAACGTATCTGCTAGGCCTCTGGTATTACAGATGTGTTAGGGAGCAGTTACCAGTTGAGATTAGGTGGGCTATCGGCTTGTCTACTATACAATGAAATAAAAACAGACAAGTTTTCTCTTCTCAAAAAATTATGGTGCTGATTCCCTTGTTCACAAACTAAACTAAAATTAGAGAACTAGCATCTCTTACTACCAAGCAGGTGATGAAAAGGACGGCGACAGACAAGAACTAAGTTAGAGATGTCAAATTAGTTTTTTTCTTGAACTTTGCCGTGTTTTTAATCAATACGTTCTGTAATGACAACTATAATTGTATGAACATTTTAGATCAACTTAAATTGACAGCTGTTATTGATATCGGTCTTTTTCTTGTTTTATTGGATAGAAAGAGATATAAATAGCTTTAAATAAGTAAATCTCGTGTATACAACAGTAGGTCGATTCTGTAAAAAATAAAGTTTAAAAACTAAAACCCGACCACAACAAAAAGTGATCTAAAAAGTACAAAACAAGAAAATATTTCACACAGAAATCAAGACATAGGTACAAAATGGTCAAGGTAAGCCGTGGTTGCATGCCTGTATCCCATATGAGTGCGATGAACATAAATATAATGGCATGCAACCACGGCTTACCTTGACCATTTTGTACCTATGTCTTGATTTCTGTGTGAAATATTTTCTTGTTTTGTATTTTTTAGATCACTTTTTGTTGTGGTCGGGTTATAGTTTTTAAGCTTTATTTTTTTATTTAAACCAATTTGGAGTCACAGCTAAGTATTATATATTTAATAGGTACTAGTGAACCCCTTTCCAATGATACTAAACACGGTATGCGTATCTTACTTTATTTGGTAATCTTTCCATTTTTTACAATAATTTGTGACAAATCACCACTAAATATTATATAAATTTGAAATGTACTACTGAACCCCTTTCCAATGATACCAAACACGGTATGCTTGTCTTATTTTTTTTTTTGTATATTGGTTTTTTTGTCCACCAGAGGGCGCCACATTGGATTCGGTGATACGTCATATAGCCTATAACCAGCGGACGATCAAGACGCTTCTAACGATACCTCATTTGTTCAGTTCTGATAAGTAGTTTAGGAGCTATGAGCGTACAGATGACCATACATACATACATACATAGCCTGTCAAAATCATAACCCTCCTTTGGCTTTGCCGTAGTCGGGTAAAAATTCAAACAACAACTCGCATCTCACGTCGCTATTCACTCTCACTTCGCATAACGTTCAAAATGACCTGAATGAAATTGACACTTTGGATCAGGTTCGAGTGCGAAGTGAGCGTCGAAGTGACGGGAAAATTACCTTACAGAATGCCACTTCTTACGTCATCTCATACTTTTTCTGTCAAAATCTCCTAGTGTAAATTTGAATTATCAACCGAGTTTTTAGAATGCCAATCAAGAAACTCACAACGGATTCAGATTTGAAGTTTAGAATGAGGTCTTACAGAATCACACCCCAGAATTGGCACCAATAATTGGAATTGGAGCTCGATTTATGACTTCAGTTCAGATGGTGTTTTACAAAGTGTAATTTTGAATACTTTCGGATATTTATATGAATGTTCCTTGCAATATCTAAAGTGGTTGGAAGTTCGGAACCAATATTGCTAGTTCTTATCGAGAGTCCATTTCAGCGACAAATGGTGCTACTTATCCAGAAAATAGCTTTCTATCGCTTCTCTGTGATCTTTAAAATATGGCTTTACATTTTAATAAAAATGTATTTTCGGGAACTGCAAAGTTAGTGATGAAATGTAAAATGATTTTGAAGATGAAAACTTAAAGACCATTTTACCCGAACTTTTATAACTTTAAATATCTATAACTAGCAGCCCGCCCCGGCTTCGGGTATTAAACAAACATTTCAAAAGTTACAATTTTTTACACACACACACACACACTCTCCCATACATACTTTTTCGTTTTTGCGTGGGGTCATTAAAAAAGAGTAAAATGAAGAAAATTCGAATATGAAATTATATTTTTTTTTGTATTTTTTTTTTCGCGGCACTGTGTTTCTTGACGTTGACTCCCCTCCCGTACCCCAGTGACGCCTACATCGCTTATTGTTATTATGGTGCCGTCTAACCGAGCGGCGTGAGCGGCGACCATGCGCCATTTTTCAAATAACTTACATTTTTAAACTTGTGATATCTTTCGAATGGAATGTCCAAAATGAATAATTCGAAAAGTCATATAATGGTATTTAAACAGACTTAAATATGAAGTTTTATAGCATTTATTTTGATAAGGATTAATTCCAAAGTATAAATAAAAGAGCTTTTACAGCGGTGGCATTTATGTATTTTTTTTAAATGAAAAAACACTTATTGTGACATAACTATAATAGTTAGACATATGCTGTCGTGTTATTTTTTGTAGATAATTATATGATCTGCAGAGACGTAGTCCATTATTTTGTTCTATCTAATATATAAAATTCTCGTGTCACAGTTTTCGTTCCCGTACTCCTCCGAAACGGCTTGACCGATTCTGATGAAATTTTTTGTGCATAAATATATAAAATTCTCGTGTCACAGTTTTCGTTCCCGTACTCCTCCGAAACGGCTTGACCGATTCTGATGAAATTTTTTGTGCATATTGGGTAGGTCTGAGAATAGGCCAACATCTATTTTTCATCCCCATTTTTCACCCCTTTTTCATCCCCCATCCAAATGTTAAGGGTTAGGGTAGGGTAGGTGTAGGTAAATAGGCAGGTAAGTAGGTAGATCGGGACAGGACAACGTCTGTCGGGTCAGCTAGTAATCTATAGTTTTCGCAGCGCTCGCGATGTAAAAAAGTTTTTTGGTAATTTTTCACACCTTGGGTTACATGATTGGAGTTTTAGTATGGAACCCTAACTTTTTTGAAAATTTAATATAGCCTATGTTCACCGGAGATAGTGTAGCTTCCCAACTGTGAAAGATTTTTTCAAATCGGTCAAGTAGTTTCGGAGCCTATTAAATGCAAACAAACAAACAAAAAAACAATCAAATCTTTCCTCTTTATAATATTAGTGTAGATAACTATTACTACATAAACTGCTTAAGGTACGGACAAGGCCCAAATATGTAGAGTTATTTCAAACATGTTTTAGCTAAATCGGTTGATTTAATGGCTGCTTCATCATATTTCTAATTCTAATAACAATGTGGTTTTTGAAACACATACGTTTTTAAAATTTCTTGATGCCAAAACATCATACCCTAACCTTTATATTACTGATTAATATTATTTTGCTATATTTAACGTCAATAACGTTTTTATTTTTTCTATTACTCAAATCATTTTTTAGCAAATCGATAATTAGTTCATATTGTGCAAGAAAATTAAAACATGGAGTTATTGCACTTCTCTCTCTTTTATAATATGATGTCTGGCAGTGACCGCGCTTCAGCTATTGTCAGCGGCTTAAACTGAAAATAATGTAAGTACCTAGGTGCTACTGAATATTTCACATAAATCTCTTCTCCTTTGAAGCAAAATAAAAACAAAACATTTTATTTTAGATAAAACCTGTGAAAGTACGTAATAGACCTCTTAATGAATACGTAAAGAGAGGAGCTAATTAAAGTGCCCCTAATCACGACAACAGGAGGGTCAGGTTAATTAGCGAGACATAGCGGTTTGTTCCAGTGCCCTTGAATGTACAAATAAAGTCTAACGCCGTAATTGGACTAGCAGGAGTTTTAATTTCTTCTTTATTTCATTGGTCAACTTTTTTACATAATGATTTGTTTACTGGAAAATTTAGTTTTTTTGCCGTAATTATTAATTATGTATTTTTATATTTTTAGTAGGTTGTTCCATTAAAGGTACACTTTTTCTGCAATATGTTCCAATACCTACCGCGGTATAAGTATGGCTATTTTATCGTTAGATATTTAATTAATATTGACTTGGTTGAGAGAGTTCTTATTTTTGACAGTTCTTTGTTCATTCTGTTGACTTTGTTATTTTAAATAACATAACTTGTAACTTGGTTGTAATTATTATTCGAAGGCTCTGAACCTGATTACGAATATAACAAATTTCATCGTGGGCCGCCATCTAGAATTTTGTTTTTTACTTAAACTATGAAAATGATCCTTCACGATTAAATTGCTAAAATGTGGACAGTTAATTTAAAAGTACCTATAGATTACTTTACATATACTGCCTGTTACTTAAAATATATCTTAAACACGTATTAACTAAAATTATATTGCCAAAGGAATATTTACATGTAAAATATTCATGAAGACAAATATTGCTTTTAGGCATCTAAGCATATTTGCTCATTACAAGAGAATTTTCGAGACGTATTTAAACGCGTAATTGTCAAAGGATGATTTACATTAAGGTTATAATCTGTAATATCTACATGTATATTATATAGTCTAGAAGTTATTAAAGTTCCACATTACTTAGGTTGCTTAGCTAATTAGAGAATAGGTATTTTTATATGTTCTAAAAAGCTTGCGTTTGACTGCAACTCACCTGATTTTAAGTGATGATGCGGCCAGATGGATCGCGCTTGCCTAGGATAAACCGGGTCACTCGGTGCCTGGAAATGAATTAATTTAAATAATTTGAAACCTTGTAATTTATAGTAGTTGTATCAAACACCTGACAAGAATAGTTCAAGTCACTAGATCAAAAATCTACAAAATATGTAATGTTATAACCAAGCTGTGTTAAATGTGTTTCATTTTATGAAACTGTTGCATAACAAGGGTTAATAATACATGAGTGGATCTTATGAACCAAGGCGAAGGCGAAATCCATAATATTAATATTCACGAGTGTTTTAATACCCAAGCATTTTTATACACTACTTTATCTTAACTCATTATTTATATTTAATTTCAAAAATACAATAAAAACAGCAAATACAACACGTAAGTAACAAAATTTTCGTAAAATAATTACCTAAGACATTGATTTCTGAATAGAATTTCTGATTCTACGAGCCTTTTTTTTCTAATGCTATTATTTAATCGAGTATACTCTGTCTACCTTTTGAATAGAGTGTAGTACCTAATACTCGTATTCGATTTAGCGCAACTCAAAATCTAAACGGTTGCTAGAACGGCGTAGTAGCATTGAAACACACTAGTACAATACAATGGTCTGTTTGTGTGCATCAGAAATAAAAATACGCACGAAATAACTACGAATCATTGAAATTAATCGGCAAACGACAGCGTGCGAGGTATTACAGTGCTTTTTAAAGTAATTGTCTAAAATAAATGAGTTCATACAAGGAACTGAAAAAAAAATGTGTATATTGAGCATAAAAATAAATATATATTTATTAATAAAATTTTTTTCACTAGTATTTTAATAAAAATAAATATATTTTTATTAAAATACTAGTGATAAAAATTGCTGAAGTGAACTGATTTTGATGTACTTTTTTAATACTGTTTTTTAAAATCTAATAGTAATATTTTCGTAATTTTGGCTCTGTAATGTACTTTGAGACTGTATATCCTGTTGGAAAAACGCTTAATACATAGTATTTTGGCATACAGTAATGCTTGTATTCGTCCTGAATCCCGTCTACTTTCGTAAAACGCTTTGAAAGAATTGTCTTCTCTTTAAAAAACAATAATAAAAAATTATACTTTTACTCTGTAGTTCCCTAAACCAAGACTTAATCTTTCTAAAACTGTAATTGTCTTTAAATAATCTGCTCACATCATTACGATATTGCTCTGGGCAAAACAAGAAAACATGAAGTTTTCGTCACGAATCGAATATACGCTCTTAACACCAATTTTGCGGTGAAAAAAAACGGTTTGACTGACTTCAAGTTAGAAGTAAAGATATTTGCCTCAAACTTATTCTACAAAGTAGCTGAAATAATGTATTATTAAAAAAATCGAATGCTGAAAATTTATATAATTTCCTGAATTTAATGTCGTAATTCGCAATATCCTACCGAGTCAACTAATGTGTCAAATATCAAAATGTTGTCAAACAGACTGGTTAATGCATTACTGTGTAATTTCAGGTACATACGATTTTAATACTATTTTTGATTTCATATATTTACGATACGACTGAAAATAAAAATACACGATTCCCTTGTCAAAAATAAAACCCTGCGTTACACACACGTGACGCGATACCAACACTATCAAAACAAAACAAAATACAATTAAAATACACCAGCATCTGTTACATTCATGCGAGCGTCGACTCTACCAAATGAAATGTGTGATGTGCGACTCTACGCGACTTTATGTAGAGGCAATATAGAGCAATAGCGATATCAAAAGGGGATATGAAGTTACGTCGGTGTAGAGGCAATAGCGGCTACATGAGTTAGTAAACGTTAGCCAGAGGGATAAAGTTAAAATTAAAATCCTATACAAGATAAAATTAAAATAATGCCTGACGCAAACGAAACCCAATCAGACCTGTGGAAGATTTTCACATCCTACTAGAAAAAAAAAACTAATAGTCTTCAACAGCTGAGTAGAACACTCTCGATCATTTATACACTATCGATAAGTCACATTCCAATAAAAAAACTAAATCAGAATCGGTTCAGCCGTTTGGGAGCTACCATTTTAAAAACAGACACACAGGAACACGTTGAACTTATAACACCACTGTTTTCGTCGACGATTAAAAATGTTCCTATAATTTGTCAATGGAAGAATAAATCTCATACTCATACTTCTTAACAACGAAAAGTTACTGAAGATTTTTGCATGATAAAATTTAGTAACACTTGTCGACCTGAAAATGGAGCTTAAAATCTTACATTTGAACACTGGAGCCATAAAATATGAGGTAGGTACTCATAATTTTTTTGCGCGAATGCGACTTTTATTATTGGCGTGTAAAATCACTGTTTATGGTGGCGCGCAATGAAACGCAAGCAAAACTTTGTGCTTACGAGTGCAAGCAACGTTACAGATGTTGTGTACATTTTAAATATGACTTTGAGGAAAAATATAAAAAAAATATAATGGAACTTTAACCTTAAATCATAATGTCAGAAGCCAGAAGACGTCCACTGTTGAACTAAAGCCTCCCATAGGTGGAAGGAAGTGCCACAATCCCCACGTTTCGCAGGCGTCTTGGCGATCGCAGTGAAGTTATTAACCACACGGAAGCCACTGCTGACCGATTTCCGGATTTTCTCTTAGTCGCCTTATACGACACCCTCGGGATGAAATGGGTGGGTGCTATTCTAGGCCGTACACCCCACGGTTACACGGTTTTGACCTTTAATATCATCTTAATGAGAAGGTTATCAGGTTTAGTTCTGTAAAAAAATACCGGACCGATAAGAACAAAAAGAACCTTTCAGGTTCGATTAGTATCTTTTTACACCTGTTATAGCCGTAGCCTATTTGGAAAGGTGTAAAAACATTATTGCGACACACAACCACTGGGGGCCAAGTCTGCTATTTTTTTAATTTCGTCATTCCAACACGATCCCATTGTCATTTTGCTAAAAGTTCGTAATCTGCTAAATTCATAATGGTCGATCATTGATCTGTCGAATTAAAAGCAATGACTGCACAATGACGTTCTAATGGTAGGTCACTGATCAAAGGAACTGTCAAAATTTTAGCAGAACGTCGGTCATTCAGTTGTCATTTTGTACGAGATTACCAATCTATATCATTTCTTTCAATGGCGTGTCAGTGGTTGACCATTGGAAAGTCATAATGGTGCCATTATATTAGTAGATTATCAAACTTGTCAAAATCAACAATTATGAAATCAACGATAGACCATTCTGACACTATTGTAATAGCAGACTTTAGGCCCTGTTTTATTGTTCAATGTCAATTTTGTACGTAAAACGATAGGGAACAAGAAAGTTTTATTATTCGACAGAGGTGTGGGTACCTGTCAAATGCTGTAACATTGCCTACATGCTCAACATTGCCTTCATTTTAAAAAGTTAAATTATTGCCGCTGAGAAATGTTTTTTGCCATATAGATAGCCGACTTGCTTTTATTAATACCATACACAGCAAAAACATTTCGCAGCGGCAATAATTTAACTTTTTAGAATGTAGGCAATGTTGAGCATGTAGGCAATGTTACAGCATTTGACGGTACGTGCAATGTTTACTAAGGTTTAAGGGTTTAGGTTTATGTTTAAATATAAGATTGGGTTTATTTGCCGGAGTACTTACATTAAGTACTCCGGCAAATGAAATTTTAATTAATTTTAATTAACGTTCTGTCTTTATTAAATATATTTTTATAACTTACATCATATATAAACCTTCTGGTTGGCATGCCAATAAATATCTCGCGTTGCTAGATTACTTACTTGTACCTATATGTTACAAGAAAACTAACAAATTGAAGTAGTATAGTACTCCGTGTCTTCGATTCTGTAGGTATACTACTTGCAAGATAGCGTGATATATCGAAAGGTTAAAAGGCTACTGCAGCGATTTAGCGATAGGCGAAGAAATGAAATGCCGGGCGAGAGCGACAGAGTTATATTATAATACAAGTATTAAGCAGTAATGAATTTGCACACAAAATACACAGATATTTATACTAAGTTCACGAAAACAAATAACAATAATAACGGTTCGTGCTTGACTGTTTTGCGCAGGAGTTGACGCCTCCTCATTAGCGTAGACAATAGACGAGTCCGCCGACATCTTGCCTCGTTAGTGCTCGAACAAAAGATGCGTAAGCGCCATGTTCCAGAAGGCGGCGCTAAGTCTGACTGACGGCGTGAGGTAGGCGGAGCTTTGCAACTTGTTTTGCACACGACACGCTCTGACGTAAAATCGTATGATCTGATGCCTCGTTGAGTCGTGCGAGTGAACTTGCCTACTCGCCACACCACTCCCCCGGCGAGACCGTGACTACGGGCGAAAGTAATCAGGGAATCTCACCGTCCTGCCGCTTCTTGTCTTTCTGACCGTGTTATTAGATTGCGCTGGATCTGGAGTTTGGGTTTGGCCTTGACCCGGATCCAGATCTTCTCTCGCCATGTATGCTGGTTTAACTCGGTCCATCGTCACCTTCTGTCTCTTCCCATGCACCTCGATGTCCACTGTCTTCGCGTCGCGAGCAACGACTTTGTGTGGACCTGTATATGGGGCCTGCAGTGATCTTCGAGCTGGACCTTCGCGCAAGAAGACGTGGGTTGCTGTGCTTAGGTCTTTCGGGATGTAAAAGGGACGGTTGGAGCTCGTATGCCACGACGTTGGTTGTGGTGTTATTTTGGTCATGTGTGCGCGCAACCTGTCGACCAGGTCACTCATGTTCAGGACATCCTTTGGTGCTTCTGTGAGGAACTGCCCAGGCAAGCGGAGTGGCTCGCCGTAGACGAGTTCAGCGGTTGTTGCTCCTAAGTCTTCCTTCCATGCGCTGCGGATGCCTAGCAGAACCCATGGAAGGGCCTCTGGCCAGCTTGAGTTTGCATGGCACATGATCGCGGCCTTCAGCTGGCGGTGCAGTCTCTCGACGAGGCCGTTAGCTGCAGGGTGATAAGAAGTGGTTAAGTGGTGAGTGGCGCCTATGAGGGCGGCTAGGTTCTTAAAGGTGCGGCATTCAAATTGCCTCCCGCGGTCCGTTGTTATATGTTCTGGACAGCCGAACCGGGCGATCCACCCAGCGGTGAGAGCAGCTGCACAGGTTTCTGCGGTTATGTCCTGCAGTGGATACGCCTCAGGCCAACGCGTTGCGCGGTCGACGATCGTGAGGCAGTACCTGTAGTTAGAGGATAAAGATAAGGGCCCGATCAAATCAAGGTGGATGTGACGGAAACGTGCTGATGGTGGTTTGAATGCCTGTAATGGGGTTGAGGTATGGCGTGTTACCTTACTCTTTTGACACGCTTCACATTCCTTTGCCATTTGTCTGCAGTCTTTTCTTACTCCTGGCCAAACAAACCTTTCAGTGACCAACCGAACACTTGCCTTTCGCCCAGGATGGCTGAGGTTATGAAGGGAAGCGAATACTTGCTTGCGGAACGATGTTGTAATAAATGGGCGTGGAGTACCCGCTACGTCACAGTAGATCTCGACGTCTGATTCGGGTATTTTCACCTTCCTCAGCTTCAATGATGATCCATCTTTCAGCAAGTTCTGCAGTTCGGGGTCGGTTTGCTGTTCCTTGGCCAGGGACTGGTAATCTATGGGCAGATGAAGCTCATTAATGCGCGAAAGTGTGTCTGCGACCACATTGTCTTTACCAGCGATATATCTGATGTCCGTCGTGAATTGACCTATATAATCCTGGTACCTAAATTGACGAGGAGGGCAGTTTGAGCGTGGGCTTGCGAAGGCGTATGTCAACGGCTTGTGGTCCGTTGTGACGTGGAATACGCGTGCCTCGACCATGAAGCGAAAATATCTGATTGCTTCATATATTGCCAACAGTTCTCGGTCGTAAGGACTGTACTTCTTCTGCGAAGGGCTGAGCTTCTTCGAAAAGAATGCCAGTGGTTGCCATTCCAGCTTGCTCCGTTGTTGCAGTACAGCCCCGATTGCTGTATCAGAAGCGTCCGTCAAGATATTCAGCTCTGCATAAGGGTCTGGGTGTACCAAGAGCGTTGCTTCTGAAAGGCTCTGTTTGCAGCTGTTGAATGCTTCTAGCAGCTCTGGTGTCATGGTGACTGGATGCGTTCCCTTGACCTTAGGACCTGCGAGCAAACTGTTGAGGGGTGCCTGTTTGGATGCTGCTTCTGGAATAAATCGTCGATAAAAATTAAGCATTCCAAGGAAACGCCTCAGTTCCTTGATAGTCTTAGGCACAGGGAAGTCTTGAATGGCTTGGACTTTGCAGTCAGGTGGCTGAGTACCTGACGCTGAGACTTTGTATCCCAAGAATTTCACCTCCGCTTGGCCGAAAATACACTTGCTAGTATTTAATAGGATGCCGTATTTGACCAATCTCTCGAACAGTTGTCGGAGGTGCTGTTGGTGCTGCTGGGTATCCTTGCTGAAGACCAGAATATCGTCTAGGTACCCATAGCAGTAGGTTAGGTCCCGTAGAACTTCATCCATGAACCTCTGGAAAGTTTGGGCAGCGTTTCTAAGTCCAAAGGTCATGTAGGGAAATTCATACAGGCCAAATGGTGTTGTTATGGCCGTCTTTGGTATATCTTCGTCAAATACTGGTATCTGGTTGTAAGCTTTCACCAAATCAATGGTGGAGAAGATGGTACTGCCCGCCAACTCGTGAGTGAAGTCCTGCAGGTGCTTGATAGGGTAAACATCCGGTATGGTCCGAGCGTTCAAAGCTCGGTAGTCCCCACATGGACGCCACCCGTCGTTCTTCTTGGGCGCTAAGTGCAGCGGCGAGGACTATGGGCTTTCCGAAGGGCGCGCTGTGCCATTCTGCAGCATCTCCTCAAACTCCTGCTTTGCTATCTTAAGGCGTTGTGGGTCCAAACGACGCGGACGACTGAAGACCGGAGGACCAGGCGTGGTACGTATATGGTGCAGCGTGTTGTGCTTTGGTACACCTGGTTTTCCAGCGGGACGAGTGAGGTCAGAGTACTCCTTCAGGATGCGGTGGTAGTTGCTGTCTTCAGCTATGGTGCGGACAGATGATATGTCTTCGGCCGATTTGAACTGTGGTGCTTGGACTGCAAGTGACGTCAGGTTGTCTATGAGACGCTGGTTTCGGCAGTCGACAATCAGATTGTAGTAAGCTAAAAAGTCGACCCCGATTATTGCCTTGGTGACATCTGCTACAATGAATCTCCAAGTGAATGCGCGGCGTAGTCCAAAGTTCAGTGTGAGGGGAAGAAATCCGTATGTGCTGATGAGTGATCCGTTTGCTGCATACAACTCGTACTTCGTCTTCATGCGTGGCTCCCGTACAGCGGATCGTGGAAAGACACACAGGTCTGAACCCGTATCTATAAGATATTGTATCTTGGTGGTGTGATCCGTAATGAACAGGCGGCTCGAAATTGCATGGCAGTCGTAACCCGCCTTTACTGGCTGCCTTGGTGGTTTAACGGCTTCTTTGTATGGGCACACGGTTGTGTGCATTTGCGGGCGTTATCACCAAATCGGTTATGGTAGTAGCAGTACCGGTTGTCTCTGGAGCGGGACTGCGATCGGTGGTGGTTCTGGTTGTACCTGCCTCTGGACCGGGAACGTGAGGACCTTTGGCGTAATTGTGCGCTCATAGCCTCCAGCTTCTGTGTCAGCTTAGCCACCGTCTGGGTCAACGCTTCAATAGCGCTGCCTTGTTGATCCGTTGTCGACTGTGAGCTAGCTACTTGCCCAGGCACTGGCATGCCAGTAGCAGCTACTTGCGTGGTTACTGGAACGATATCGTTTATGCGGTCCACTAATTCCGCTACCTCTTCTAAACTGGAACTTGCTTGCATCGCGACTATAGTTTGGAGGTTCGCCGGCAGCCTACTGGACCAGATGGACCTGATGAAATCGGTTGGGACGGTGGGACCAGCTAGCTGCTGCAGGTGGCGGAGGAATTGTGTGGGCTTCCTGTCTCCCAACTCCTCATGCATGAGTAGTTGTTTGATCTTACGTTCCTGAGAGGCAGACAACCGCTTGATTAGCTCTGCTTTCAGCTTCTCGTACTTGCCGGTGGTGGGGGGATTAACAATGAGGTCGCGTACTTCAGCTGAGTGTTGTGGTTCTAGCTGCGCCAGCACGTAGTAGAACTTCGTGCTGTCGGTGGTTATATTGGAGAGAACGAACTGACCCTCAAGCTGTGCGAACCATAATAGTGGGTCATCTGCATTGAAAGCTGGTGCTTTTACTCCCACTCGGTATGACATGTAGAAATCCTTGTCCTCTTTCGATGTGCTCTCCATATCTGATACTTTCCTGACTTCTAGGCTTCAGTCCGTAACGAACGTCGGTGGTCACCAGTGAAGTAGTATAGTACTCCGTGTCTTCGATTCTGTAGGTATACTACTTGCAAGATAGCGTGATATATCGAAAGGTTAAAAGGCTACTGCAGCGATTTAGCGATAGGCGAAGAAATGAAATGCCGGGCGAGAGCGACAGAGTTATATTATAATACAAGTATTAAGCAGTAATGAATTTGCACACAAAATACACAGATATTTATACTAAGTTCACGAAAACAAATAACAATAATAACGGTTCGTGCTTGACTGTTTTGCGCAGGAGTTGACGCCTCCTCATTAGCGTAGACAATAGACGAGTCCGCCGACATCTTGCCTCGTTAGTGCTCGAACAAAAGATGCGTAAGCGCCATGTTCCAGAAGGCGGCGCTAAGTCTGACTGACGGCGTGAGGTAGGCGGAGCTTTGCAACTTGTTTTGCACACGACACGCTCTGACGTAAAATCGTATGATCTGATGCCTCGTTGAGTCGTGCGAGTGAACTTGCCTACTCGCCACAAAATAAACCCAACCTTATATTTTCAACTATTGCTTAATAGGAGCTTTTTAATATTTTTTTCAACACACTTGCTCATAAAATGGCTCTAATTTCACGGCAATTAGGCACATAATGACACCTGTAATCAAACTGTGACTTTTTCATTGCTATTATTCACAAGTGAGTTATAGGGTCTTTTTTATTTTATTGGTTGAGTTGCTTTGTTCATAAAAAAGTTTCGATACAAAAAAGATCGTGTTCAATAGTACAAATAAATTAATGTACCTATTGCTTGCTCATTTCATGCAACTTCGTATTTAAATAGATAATTTCACTTATATGTTTTTAATAAATATAACTTTTACTTTTGTTTTCTCTGTAATAAAGAAAACTTTAAATTCCCCATTTTATACGTGGATAGAACACTATCCGCGAAAAGACAAAAAACCTCATTCTTTTAGTCTATGGCCGATCGCCATTGTTTGATGCGCGCGCATAGGAAAACTGATCATTTTTTCCCGCCATTGCGAAAAAAAATTCACAACTCGTTTTCACTGTTGAAAATGATTTTTTTGTATTATTTTCTTCACAAGTGTGTTGAAAAACGTCGTATGATACACGTGTGTATTGATGATTACCGTCCTCGGCTCTCTTAAGACCCTCACCTAACGGCTCGGGTCTCAATGGCGCCTCAGCGGTAATCACCAACAGTACACACTTGTACCATAATGTACTATTGTACGCCATAAACAACAAAAAACATTGGTTACTGATGATTAATATATTGACACAGTCCGTTTTAAGGTTTAAAATCGATTTACATTATGATTTTTCTTCTAGTATTTAATAATTTCATAGATTTTCTTTTAGGTAAGAGTAGAAAATAAAACAAACATCCAATATAGAATTAAGAAAACTTCGAAAAGGTGGTTTATTCGTACGGTACGAGTATGCTCAAAAATCTTTCTACATAAGTGGAAGAAACAGACTATGTTTGACTACATAATGCGAGACTTTAGTCTGACCTTAGTCTAATTAGGGAAAGGCTAAACGGGTGATGATGACGATACAACATAACCTAAAACTAAACTTTACTGAAAAAACCCTACTATAATAATAATAATAATAATAATACTCATTTCCAAGAGCCTCGACCAACACCTAAGGAGGCTCTCGTTAGGCAGCTGGATCAAGGGCTTGATACAGAAAGCGGTACTCCTGGACACGGCGCGTATAGTCAGGAGATTCCTCTCTCAGGAGCCCTGACCACCGGTAGCTTGGACCCTGTTCCCGATACCGGTGGGCTACTATTTTTTATATTTTTAAATGTTTTTTTTTTTTTTTGTTACTAATATTTAAAAATGTAATGAAATATGTATATAAATGAATAAATGAGAATAATAATAATAATAATAACATTTATTTCGGACAATGTCCATATCTGGTTAGTAACACAAAGTACTTAAAACCTATGTTAGTAAAAAACGAAATGTATTTATGTATAAGTAGCTACAGTAACTTATGCGGCATAACATGCAGGGTCAGCTCAACACTGTCTAACTAGAACCCGCATGAAAGCCTGCATCAATTGAGAGTCGACTTTGTTTGCGACTACCTTCAGGATGCTATTAGTGCTGCCCCGCACTCTGTGCAGTAAGGAAGCGGTTCTCTTGCGTATGATGGCATGAAAGCCATCCACGCGAGCTTCCGCAAACATGCTAGATGCACTACAGAAGCGGGGCAGCCCCAGCAACATCCTGAAACCATTATTATATTGGGCGTGCAAGGCACTGAGCGATCTCTGTGTATAACAAGTCCACAGGCTGCTCGTGTAAAAAGTTTGGCAGTATGCTTTAAAAAGTGAGATCTTAACATGCTCGCTGCAACGAGCAAACCTGCGTGCCAGCATGTTATTTTTAACTGCCAGTGCCCTGCGCTCCCTTTCAATGTCCATTTGGTCATCAAGATCTTCGGTAACATAGTGTCCCAAGTATTTAAAATGGTTTACCCTCTTTCTCTCTCTCTTTCTTTCTTTCTCTTTCTTTTTGTTTTTGTTTTATGACTATACAGTCATAAAACATTTTATAGGACTACTCACTCACACTTACAGGCCTTATGGAACCGCCCTAGTGTTGTGTGTAACAGTAAAAAAGGATTAATTTTAATGATGATTTATGACGCAGTTCGCATGTCTGTAATGGCTCAACTATAACATAATTGACGGCATGATTGAATGCTGCGCTAAGTGTTGCTATGGTTCTGCGTATATGTGAGTTTGTATGTCTATAAAACGTACCCTAACGATACAGGATAAATTCGATACGTAGTATGGGGCTTTTTTTTTAAACTTAGTTTACAATAATTCCATAAATAACGTTAACTTACAAAATTTGGAAAACACGACTGTAACAGAGCGCTTATAAATCAATAGCTATGAAATATTCTTGTTCTGAACCAGCTTGGGAGCTTAACCCCTTTGTATAAATTACAAGAATTTTGAATAAATAAGCAAGACGGCCTCCGTTTCTCTTAATTTTAGTACAATTCTAACTAAGAGTTAGCGTGAAGATGAATTGACTTTATAAGTTTTCGTGATTTAAATGTAGAAAATATTGGATTTGATTTCTTGGTCTTGCAGAAATCTAACGAAATGCTTCTTGTTACCCTTATGCAAGTACCCACTCTCTATTCTTAAGCACCAGTTGCTCAATGGAGCTTTATTGACAACCATAGAACAAGTTTCGCGTTGCTCTATGTTGACAATTAAGAATTTCGACCAGCTGCAATTTCAATACAATTTTATTTAAAAATGAAACAAAGATGTTTTAAATGATTACCTCAAAAGAGATTTAGTAAAAACCGTATAGTCGGTCGGAAGCTGAACCCACCATAGTTTGGAAAAGGCTAGGCAGATTATTAACCTCAGAAGAGATGATAAACCAAATAACACGACAAACGGTCTTCATATAAAAACAATAAGTACCTAACATGCCACTTTATATCAACCACCAAGTTTGTCTGGTGCCAACATAAAATGAAGAATCATTATTCAACGGACACACAAAGTTTCCAGCTCACTCGCGCAGACAAGATGACGTCATCCGATGCGACCGACACGCCGCGCCGTTTGACAGCAAGCGATGACGTGTGACGTCGACAATCTCGGATTGAAAATTGTTGTCTGATGTACGATTTGTATCAGGAGCTGTGGCGGTTGGGGCTTCTTAGTTTTTTGATAAATTTAATTTTGTTTAACTATCTTTTACCCGTGAATTCGTCCGCATTAAGAATTTTCGTATGGATCCTAAATTTTTTTAATAATATTATATAGCCTATCAGTCAGGGATAACAGTCAAAACAGCATCCTGAAAACTGTTGCAGAGAGCTTCGGCTCTCCGATTATACAGCAGTTTGTGCGGAGGTTGATTTCTACTAACACTAGGTGATAAGGTTTTCTATGTTACTAACACTCGATGGATCTTTGTTGTCCGAATTAAAGGTTTATTATTATTATTTAACGCACTTTCCAATTAGCTAAAAAAAGTCAAAATCAAACCCGTACTTATAGAAATTAGCGGAACAAAACAAAAAAAAAAACAAACATACGAACAAACTCTATAGAGATACTCAATATTAGTATAGATAGATAGAAGAGTATTAATATTATTATTGTGTGTAAAACTTAGACATGGTAAACTTATGTTTGGTATAAAGGCCTAAGCTCGAAAAGAAAGGCGTGAAATGAGTGGATAAGGCTGAGGGCAAAGAAGAGAGAGAAAGCTTTGGAACATATAATAATATAGATTCGGAATGGAATACTGGGTATTCCATTCCGAAGTATGAGTATTTTAAGAATCGTCTATATAATACTGATTGAAGCAACACAGAAATGATAGAGAAAAACTGAAAGTCAGTCTATAGGTTAAATAAAGAAAAATCATTAACTATTTCAACAGCTTGTCATAACACAAAATAACGGTCCTCCAGAGGAATTGATTGCTTTAGTAATACTCCCTACATAACTAGCTAACAGAACATTTACAAGCAGTAATAAAAACCGTTGAGAACGAAACGTTATAAAAACGTTACCGATCGTAAAAACGGTACGTAACGATATAATATTTATATAAAGAACCATTCGGAAAGCTTACATAAAGGGTAGTTATAACTGGTTGTTACAATAGGGAGAAATCGTAATGATATTTTCACAGAGCGACGACTCAGGTAAATGGACCATAGAAGATATTATAACTGTTTTATTTTTAAAAGGTAGGTACTTAAACTTTTACGATGGAGACTACTATAATTTTGAATGTAAGACCGGTGTTAGTCGTAAATGTCGTGTGGCCCAATGGTTAAGGTACAAACCTGTCATGCATGAGGATACGTGTTTGATACCGACAAGTAGGTACCAATGTCACTTTTTCAATTCACATGTACTTTTCAAATTATTTTGGACATTACTAACATAGATGATGGAAAACATCGTGAGAAAACTTGGACTTATAATGGATATGAGTCTAAAAGCGCCTTGAGAAAGCGTGGTGATCTATGGTCGGGCCTTCTCTAGATAAGAAGAGGCTTTTGCCATGTAGTGAGACAATGATAGACTAGTATTAGCTAGTGTATTTACTATTGTTAGTCGTTAAGGTTCTGTAAAAGATTTTTAAGAGATACGTCTAGAGAAATCTTGGCCTTATTCAAAATTTTTAAAATTTTTGTTAAATTTACATTTCATGTTATTTCATAAATAGGTACCTACGTGTAACAAAATGCACTGAGCTAGGAGCAAATAAGTTGCATCTGCATTAGAAATAACGCGTAAGGCGTATTAAGCTGCAATAAGAAGAAACTAAACGATTACATAGGTGCACGCCCTAACATAACCTATTAGGTAGGAACACGAAATGTAAAATACAGTTAGCTGTTCAACAGTTACCCAATATGGGGTTACGAATTCACTGAGTTTAATACTTTAGACTATTATTAGTCAATTTAAACTGGCTGGCAATAATTAGAATGGCGAAGAACATTTAATGGGTAACAGGTGTACCTCTGTCTATCTTTGCCGATGCCGGAATTCGAAAGAAGGACTGTCATGTCCTTCGTCGTGGCTTAAATACGGTAATTAGCATAGATAACATTCCTCATTTCACACGTTCGGATACAACAATTAGGCGGCCTTCACTAGTACTATAGCTAATAGTAACTTAGGACGACCCTAAATAATAATAATCTGTTGTGTGGTTTGACATTTATTTGTTATGGTGGGGTTAATTGTTGATATTCGGTTGTGATTTTAATTGTTTTCAGGTGAAGTAACAATACAACGTTACAGTAGAATGGATTACTCGACGTCGATCGAGCTGCTTGATCATTATTAGTGATGGATTATAGACGGAGTTAAACGATCAACGTCGACCGATGCCATCGACCGGCAATCGATCGATTAGTTAGTCGAACGGTATCCGTCGATCAATTCGTCGTCAATCGATCAACGTCGTTCGATATCGACCGATGGCATTGATCGATGATCGATCGATTGGTGTAGTAACACCCTTACTGGTTTGTGGAGTTCAAGCATTCAGTAACTCCATTTAAAAAAGTGGGATTCAGTGGCATCCTGTTAGACTGGAAGCTAACCCCAACAAAGTTGGGAAAATACTAGGCAGATGTCGATAACTTAAGCTTTTCTCTTAATAATTATGAACCATAAAATGACGAAGTTAAGCTGGATTAAAGTAAAGTATGCAAATGTAATTATTATTGAAATCCTTTAAAGCTTCGAGTAATTAAATATTAACTGGTTTTAAGTTGTTAATGAGCGTGTACCTGTATTTCAATTTTGTTTCGTCATTGTTTTCATATGAATACCAAGTAGGTACAGTATGTACGGTCAGCGACAGAATTCGATTAACGCTTCGGATTTTTAAATCATAATTATTGAGCACAATCTAAAGGATAGAAAATCAGATAAAATAAACTCTTGATTCATGACCTGAAATACTGAAAATTATCAAATTATTTTGTGTCCATTTAGATGATATGAAAATTGTAAATGTTTATCGACTTCTTTTGCTGATCATCGGTACCTACATACGGTACGGTACGGAATATCGTCATCTGTAGTAGAATATAAGTCTTTGGCTTCCAGCCCAACCGGATGCAGCTGAATACCAGTATTTTATAGAGCGATTGGATATTTGATCTCCACAACCCCCCCTTGATACACTAAAACACCGGTTTACCTGTATAATAAACTATCTTGGTCGCGTGATGTTAACAGAATTAAAACCAGAGCATCCACCTACCTGATGTTAACTCCAACGCATCGAACGGCTGCCTTTCGCGGTTGTTTTAAATTCGCTGCCACTCGCTGCTGGAACGATTTGCCACCTCCTTTTCGTGCTATAAAAACAGTACATACCTTTAGTTTAAAATATAAAAAACACCTACTACAAAAACAAAAGGACAATAGTAGCTGAAGTATTTTACCTTTGGTTTGCACGTAGCTGGCTATCTGGTGACCTCAGCGAAACACGGTAGCGAGTGTCTTTTTCTTTTATTCCTTTTAATTATATAAATCACATTATTTGTTTTTTGTTATTCCGTGTTGTCCGCCTCAGATCAAGTAAAAAGGAAGTTGTCCGCAACTCTGCATTAACTTATGATAAAACTCTTTTTCGCTTTGAAAACTAAGATGACCCACTGACCAGATTCCCTGTCTTGATTCACACCACACATAAAAGATTAGGGTACATCATTTTATGATTATCCATGAACTTAAACTACTACTTTACGATACACTAACACTTTTCATCAATGTTGTCAATTTGAGGCGGCGTCGGCGTCCCTTTGTTTGTCAGTTGTCACTGTCACAACGCTAGCGGCATAGACAAGACAAACATTGTGGTAACGCTGGCGTTGGCAGATAGTTGCAAAATTAAACAATGCAAAATTATCATTATCACTTTTATTTATTTATTGCGTACTTTTATTTATTTATTGTATTTAATAACTTTATACATATAATTGATAGATTAGTCGGGTTTACATATTCTTTACAGAAGGTTATCCTGCTTATTTTTGTTAGATATTTATTATTATAATTTTGTTTTTTATTTATTTACCTTTTAGTCGTGACTGTGGCCGCCCGTGGCATCTCTGCAAGGCCCTGTCAGAATACCAGCGCTGCGACATTTCATGTCGTAGCATTGTGCTGAGACAGGAGCCTTTTTGGTCTCGTACAGGTTATATAAGTCTTTTTTTTATGTGGTATCATTTGTTTATGTTTCGGTTTACCTGTACGAGGTTTCAAATAAACAATTTTTCTTTCTTCTTTCTTTCTTTCTTGATAAGACTGGTTGTCAGACTTTCTGGCTTCTGACTACCCATAACGACTGTCAAAAATGTACAAATGAAAGCCGGGACCAACGGCTTTACGTGCTTCCCGAGGCACGGAAGGGTCTCAGTATGAAATTAATGGTCACTTACTCAAGGCCTTCACTCAGCCACGAGCTCTTCATACATGTGATCGTACACATACATGCTTTGTTTTCAGAACTTTAAAAACAAAAGCCGAACAAAAGACAAAGCCGCGGCAAAGCCTTGAAAGCCAGTATCACAAAAACAAAACCTACAAATGTTGCCTCACTTATCAACGCGATTCTAAAAATCTCTACCCTTGTTAAATCTGACACGATCTATTATTCTTCAACCCGTTTGTACAAAACAAAAGGATTTCATTTCGAGCTCGTAGTAGGTACCTACCATACCTACCTTGTTTTGGGAGAAAATGCAAAATCTCGTATTACTACAGCCAAGAGCAAATAGTAATGATCTCATTTTCTATTTGACTTCGTTAGGGTGTTACTACACCAATCGATCGATCGTCGATCGATGCCATCAATTGACATCGATCGACGTTGATCGATTGGTGTGGTAGCTTTGGCTGATCGACGGATACCGTTCCACTAACTAATAGATCGATTGACGGTCGATGGCATCGGTCGACGTCGATCGATTAACTCCAGCTATAATACATCAGTAATAAAGCAGCTCGATCGATGTCGACTAATAAATTCTACCATCCATCGATGCCGTCGATCGTCGATCGATCGATTGGTCTGGTAACACCCTATTACTACAGCCGAGAGCAAATAGTAATGATCTCATTTTCTATTTGACTTCGTTGCTACGTCTAATCCATACTAATAATATAAATACGAAAGTGAGTTTATTCGTTAGTTACGTTTTCACGCCTAAACTACTGAACCGATTTTGATGAAACTTGGTACAGGCTAAACTTAAACTACAAGAGAGAAAATATAGGCTACTTTTTAAATCCACGATATCGTATACATCCGCTGTAACCGAAGGCTGAGCAATTAGCTGCTGCAGTGTTATTCTGGGGGCCAAGTCTGATATTTTTATAATTTCGTCATTCCAACACGATCCCATTGTCATTTTGCTAAAAGTTTGTATTCTGGTAAATTCATAATGGTCGATCATTGGTCGGTCGAATTAAAAGCAAAGACTGCACAATGACGTTCTAATGGTAGGTCGCTGATCAAAGGAACTGTCAACATTTTAGCAGATTACCGCCTAAGTCAGTCATTCAGTGGTCATTTTGTACAAGATTACCATTCTATCATTTCTTTCAGTGGCGTGTCAGTGGTTGACCATTGGAAAGTCATAATGACGCCATTATTTTAGTAGATTACCAAACTTGTCAAAATCAACAATTATGAAATCAATGGTAGACCATTCTGACACTATTGTAAAAGCAGACTTGAGGCCCTGGAAGGACTCACTTCAGTGCTCACCTCTGATTCCGCGAAAACTGTATTAGGTAATCTGTAACTCGATGAAAACTACGCAAGCGCCAATAAGTTCATAGGTGAAGCGAACTAATTTTACGTATACCATATCAACTTTTGCGTATAACAAATACTTTAGTAAGTGTAATCGGAAATGAGATAGGTTTCGATAGGCGGTTGATTTCTTACGGAATTGCACAGCTGCGGGTTTGATTCAGCTCGAAAATGTTATTTAAAATAACGTTTTTAAAACGTTTCTAACCGTTCTTTGTACAACATTTTGTTCGGAACGAAAACGAAATGAGAAATAATGAGAATGTTTTCAAAAACCGGTATATATGCAAAAGCTAGTATACAAATAGAAAATACAATGGTAAACTATGTAGGTAGTAAGAGACGTACCGGGGACTGTACCTTCAGTGTGCTCGAAAAAGTAGTCTGTACTTAGTCATAATTATTTATTTCCGTCAATTCAAATATTTTCAAAAATATACGTAATAAAAACTCTCACGACATGTAAAAATCTTAATCATCACTACATATTATAAATTAAAGATGAGTTTGTGTTTGAACGAACTAATCTCCTCCGATTAACAAAAATCTTTCGCTAATAGAAAGATACATTATTCCTAAATGCTACAGGCTATACAGGATGAAATTGAATTCATTAGCAAAATTTTAAGGAGTGACTCAGACCACGAATCTGAACAACTTTGAAACAGAAACCGAACAGCGTGGAAAAAAAAACAGCTGTTCCATACAGAAGTGCAATAGGTACACGGCCAAAATGTATGGAACAGCAGTTTTTTTTTTCGCGCTGTTTGAGTTGGCTCCATAATGAAAACGAAAATGAATTGTTCAGATTCGTGGTCTGAGTCGCTCGTTAAAATTTTGCTAATGAATTCAATTTCATCCTGTATACGTTATTACAAAATTTATTATAAAAAAATAGGAACCCGTAATCAATAGAATTTATTACTAAACTCAAGAGTTGTCTAGTAAAAACCTTGTTGTAGAGAAAATTGAAAATTCCCATGGAACAATAACGGCAAATTGGAATCAATTTACCTCTCCACCTCTGTACGATCAAATTGCTCAATTTTGGCCATGTGATGCTTGCTTTTGCAATTATTTAGCTCTGTAATAAATACAGCTAACGTTACTGATATTGTGAGCTGGTAGATAATTGAACGAAGTTATTAATTGCAGTATCGGTTCATTTAATTTCTAACATTGAAATTACATGCTCGTAATTGGAGTGACACTAAACTACTAAATGATCTTGGATTGTAATCTCTATTATTGTAAAATTTAATTTAATTTGAGTTTGAGTTTGAGCTGGTACATAATTGAACGAAGTTATTAATTGCAGTATCGGTTCATTTAATTTCTAACATTGAAATTACATGCTCGTAATTGGAGTGACACTAAACTACTAAATGATCTTGGATTGTAATCTCTATTATTGTAAAATTTAATTTAATTTGAGTTTGAGTTTGAGCTGGTACATAATTGAACGAAGTTATTAATTGCAGTATCGGTTCATTTAATTTCTAACATTGAAATTATATGCTCGTAATTGGAGTGACACTAAACTACTAAATGATCTTGGATGCTAATCTCTATTATTGTAATATTTAAGGCAATAAAAACTTTTTAACAAAAAAGACAACCGCCTTCAAAAAGTAAAAAATAACTTTCAATTCGCAAGTCGGCGGTTTTGGTTTTGCTTGTTGTTTTGTATTGCTACCTACTTACGAATTGAAAGTTATTTTTACTTTTTGAAGGCAATTGCCTTTTTTGATAAAATGTTTCTTTTTTTTGCCTTTTAGTGCCTAAGTACTTCTTAGCATACAAATTAATTACGAAACGGTGACACCAAAAAATTTCAGTAATCCCTTAAAAATTAAGGGATTACTGAAATTTTTTGGTGTCACTTAGAATATTTTCTTGATTTTTAAGGGACCAAATTCGAGGTATACACCATCATTTAAAAAAAGAATCATCGTAATAGGACAACACTGAAAAAAGTTATGCATGGTCAAACATTAAAAAAAAGAAAATAAAATGAAAACCACTGGGCCAAACTATGTTAAATTTTTATGGGACTAAATGGCAATTATTCCGCATTAAACTAAAGAAGAATCACGTAAATCAGCTCATAAATCTCAGCATACATAAAAACATACAAAAAAAAAACAATCGAATTGAGAACCTTCTCCTTTTTGAAATCGGTTAAAAACGGGAAAAAAACACATTTTGGTGTTAACAAAGTTAACGGGGTTCCTCAGGGGTCGGTGCTCTCGACAACATTGTTCTGATCTGCTAAAACCCGGTACCTTTGGGTATGCAGACGACAGCAGCGTTACGTATCCGACGCACGAGCTGGTGGGTCGCAGATCCGGTCTCTCCGAGAGGCAATTGTTGAGCGCTTGAACTTGTCCTTACAGGTTGTCTCTGAATGGGGCGATGCCAATCTGGTCAAGTTCAATGCTGCTAAGACCCAAGCGTGTCTTTTTTCTGCTAAAAGGAGCCAATTCCGCCCAGCTCCTCTTTCCGAGGTGAAACCGTGCCGATAACCGACAGACTTGAGCTTCTTGGTGTTACGTTAACTTCTACCCTCAATTTTGGCCCTTTCATAGAGGCAAAGGCTCAAGTGGCTGCCAAAAAATTGGGGATCCTAGCAAAGGTGCGACGGTACTTCACGCCGGGATAGCTGCTTAAACTTTATCAAGAGCAGGTTCATAATACAATCCCCATTTCTACCCATGGGTGTCGTAGAAGGCGACAGAGGGATATTAACCAGAGGATGGGCAGCAGCGTCTTTCTGAGTACCATAACACCTACTGCGATCGCCAACATGCACCGGCCAAGCATGGCGATTACGGCTGAACCCCTTGGGGGAGACCTATGCCCGGCAGTGGGCGTCTAAAGGTTAACATGATGATGATGAGGATAATACAAAATGTACCCTAGGCGTATTGAAATAAAGTCGATTTTGTATTAGCCAAATAAGGCGAATATTTGCACAGATACGCCATGTGAAGTGCCAGCATATCAAACGTGACTATGCGATGCTGTAGAAAAAACAACGCCTTTTTTGTAGAACGAAGGACAAACAACAAACAGCTGCTGACAGAAATGGAATCATTTTTCGTTCAATGGTAAATAAAGCTAAAAACAACAGTACCGTTTGTAATGCCTTGGGTCCGTAGAAATTCTCATTTACCTAGCTTTGTTTGAATTTGTGAGCAATGCTGATATTTCAATTGTCATTTATTGCCATTTGAATTAGGTACCGGATTATATTAGAATTTTAAATCAATTTGTGCAGTCTATGGCTTCACCAGGTATTTTACATGATGGGTTTCCGTAGAGAAAATCATCAAAAATAATTTACGTTATAGTTATTAGATACATAATATATTATGTTCAAGAAATAATTTAATATTTCTTGAACATATACGTAAGCTCCACATATCACAATGTTTCTCTATTTCAAGACCACTTAAGTACACAATATTACTTGCATTTTACCTAAACAAGGCAAGCAAGGAACCCTAATTATAAATTCTAAGCTGGCATTCCCTTGAAATACCGTATGATTACGTAGCGTAGACATATTGAATTTGTGCATGAAAGCAACTAAGCGTCGCAGCCAATAAACTGCCATGAGACAGCAGCTAGTGCCAAGCTTTCATTATATCTAGTCCTTCAGAGTTAGTGTCGTGTCGTATAAAAATAATCTATCATATCTACGACCAAAGAAAAGAAGATTTACGGACACCAAATTTTGTATGTGCAAAGATTTCCCTCAGAATAGGAACATTACTTCCACAGACTAGCAAATTCGCAATTCTAAATGATATATGGAAGTACAGTGAGACAATTTGCATATGAATGTAATATTTTGCATAGATGTTCGTCTTTAAAATTGACTTATAAAATTATAAAATTTTGCAGTGAAACATTATTTTCACGAAGTAATTTAAGTTTTAAACGTATACACTTTCAAATGTTAAGTGTTTATGAGATGAAATAAACTTAATTAAGTTCGATCTGGTTTATAGACTAAAGATCAAATCAAACTTTAAAGGTTTCGACATCTATAACGTTCACGCTTGAAATGAATCCTTACAAATCTTCAATTAAAATAAAATTAACTTGAAACCAAGGAAATGTTGTGATTGGCTACGATTATTTCTTACATTTTTCAATTTAAACGAAAATGCTCCGATATCTATATGAAACGCTTTATTTATTTAAGACGAAGCTTTTAAAGATTTTGTTTGTGAATTCATTAAAGATCATGTTCGCGATGATTGTCTCCAAAGCTAACAATTCTAGGGTGTTTATAACATTGGGTGTGAGCGGATGTGTCGTCGCGCCGCCAGTGATTATGTCTAACGCAGGGATAGGAGAGTGGCAGAGCAGCCGCGCGCGCAGCAGTCGACGCTCCACATGCGCCGCCTGCGCACCCCGTGCTGGGCGAGGTGCTCAGTAGAGAAACCAAACGAAGCAAAGTTAATACCGTTACAACACCGCCGACAATGGCCAAGTAGTCGCGCCTCCCTTCTGTCCAATCTGTGCGATTAGGTCTTGCTGTTCTGTTTAAGCTTCAGTTTACAATACCTTCTCAGTTACCTGTCCTCCTGTTAGTTTAGTGTTTCCACTATCATTTGCTGTTTTTTATTAGTTTGGATTTTGATCCAGACTGATAGTTTCAATTTTTAGGTTTTATAGGTTACTGTTTCTTTGTAATCGATTTTCGGCGAACAAATTACGTGATACGTATCTATCTTGTGTTTGATGTATTGCTACTATGTAACAAAAAGTATAACGTAAGTTGTTCCCACGTAGACTAGCATTTTATCTGCGTCTAGATTACGTTTAGATTAGCTCTGGAACTTATTCCCGTGTGCCGTTTGGACCTTGTGTGACTCGTCTTTGTGAGCGTCCCAGTCTTCAGCTCCGTCTATGTTTGTCCTATCCTTAGGCATGTTCACTATTCATTCTTGTGTCTGGGTGACCCCTGTGTAGCGTCAATCCATTAAGCTTATCCTTTGTTGTATTTTTATCATACCTGTGGTTTCAACCTGTACTTTGGTGAAACTGTTTTTAATTAGTTTATATACCTACACGTTTAATTTTATTTATAGCTGCTACCACTGCTTCCAACATATATTTTTTATAAATATTTAACTCTTTATTCTAGGAATTTCGACTAGCTTATTTAATATTTTATAACTTTTTTATATTGTATTTTATTATTTTTAAATGTGTCTATTGTAATTTTTGCAGGTGTCTTTGTTTTATAAATACCATTGCTGGCTGTGTTCATCCTTTTGAATGTAACAATATAAACCAACATTTCTTTACATGCAAATCTTTGACGGATTTTATTCGTTTTATATTTAATTTAGAATGCCAATTTGCTTTATTTCAAATGATGAACACCCAGTTTTCCCACAAGCAAAAGTTGTTCGCGATTATCCCTGTCCTTGTGTGATCCCTGACTCTATCCCAATGACGACGTGTTTTATTTTAGACCGGCAGTGGCGCGCCAGCAGTCGGCCCCAACCCTGGTGTTTAGGTGTGTCGATGTTATCACTTTTTATGCCACTCACAACGCTTGAATCAAACCAGAATTCTTTGTCAAAATTCAAAATTCCTTATTTATAATATTCGAACTTTTCCATCCACTAGCTATATTCCGGTTTCATTCAAGTAGTAATGACAATACGACCCCGAATTAACCTTGAGCATCCCCAGAGATTCGCTTGTTTTGTTGTGTGGCTGTTTTATGTACTGTATTGCTTTCCATTGTATCAAAGCTTGTGTCTAAAATTATTCATACTTATAACCTGATGTGAGCTGAGAAGAGCTTTGAATATGTTAATAATGAAGATGCTGAGAAATACTTTTCTTTTTCACATGTAGGTCTTTTGAGAATCACTCTTTTTATCATAGATGAGAAATCGAAAGCCACGATGCTAATAATATCATGAATGTTGAATAGTTTTCGTTAGGGTGTTTTATTTTTTTCGTGATGTAATCCTCTTTTGATAAAATACATCAAACGCAATATTCGAGTTATACTGTTCCAAATAGCGTTCGCGACAACTCAATTTATCTGAAAATTTATATTCAACCTAAATTAAAACTAAAAGATCAAAAATCTTATTCAATACTCTGATTAAACTAGATGGAAAGAGTTTAATAACAAAGGGGATGGATAGGATTTCATAGAATCTTGGGCCTGGTTGTAAAAAGATGAAAGTCGTTTCAATTAATAGTTTATATTATCAATCTTTCACTAAAAATTCTACAGATTTTGACAATCTGAGAACAGAGATATACGAGATTTAATAAATATGAGGTCGACAACTACATAATATACTAAACCGTTGATTTTTTAAATAATCGATATTTGATTTTTATAGACAGTATTTTATCATATTTGTATAGAGGAATAATATTAGGAAACTCACAAATCATAGATTTAAAAAGATCGTCTTAAATAACAAGTCTAAATCGATATCCGTGTCAAAATCAGATCTATAAGAGGAACCCAACGAGCAACATTCCGTGTCCGATATTGGTTCTACAAGTCGATCGTCGAAGTTGACTTCTAGGTCTGACATCTATCGGTTATCGTTATCTATAACCTATTTTATTCATGTTATAATATATAACTTCAATTTTTTTTAGTTTTCTTAGCTTCTGGATTGAAGAGTTGAATAAAAAAACAATGCTTTTTTTAATCATATCTCAACTTATTACACTCAGGCCTAGAAATTCCCGTCTCCTTTCAAGTTACTAAGAACTCAATGGAAAGCAATGTAACAGCATTACGAATTCTTGAGCACGCTGCATGTAACATAGGTATCGAAACCCTAGCTAGTATACCAAAAGTAGCATGCTCTAAAATCTGCCAACTGTCTACTTCATCACACTTGGTTTGATTGGCAAATAAAGTTTTCTACATGCCGGTACCCTTCACCCAATACTTGGAAAAATACTGTTCTCAATTTCAGGACCTTTTGTTTTTATTTTAACGTTTTTTTTTCATTCGCAACAAAAGATTCCACGAAACTTTTTGATAACAATCTGACATATATTATTGTTCTACAAAACCCCACACAAAAGACTGCTTATCAAGTGTCTTAAATATCTTTTTGTATTCACTAAAAATAAGCCTGATTTGTTATCTTTTGGTTGGAATTTTGTATATACCGTATTTTTATCATGCAAATTTTGTACTGTTTGAGATAATGCAAAGAAAATCACTTTTTTTACTTTGATAATTTTACGTAAGTAGATCAAAATCGAGCAATTTATTAAATTTTCACACTAATTCTAACAAACTAGTTATACAAATAGCTGTAGCTGTTAGTGAGTTAATTAAGATTATATAACTTTGATAGACTAACAATGTACAGCATTTCATAGTTATTCCTTAGATTTATAAAGTTTGCCTAGATATAGCTGTAAAATACGAAAAGTAAAAAATCTTAAAGCTAGTATTATTAAGAATGTTGTAAGTTTGTTAACAAGATAATATAATAGGATGAGAAGGTAATTTATTTTAATTATCCGAAGTTTTTGATGTAAGCAATCAAAATATTTATAAAGTTTAATCACTAACTAAAAATGATGGTCCTAACTGATGTTATTGAATGGAAATGAGAGAACGTCGTCTTTAAAGAGGACCCAGCCGAGAATATATGTTGCAATAATATATTTTTTGAATTGTAACGTTTATTGTCATAAAACGGTGTCCTAACAGCTTCGCAGCTTTCGATGGTATATGGGGCCAATAAGGACATGACAATAATGAAGCTAATGTTATTCTTGGCCGTGAAGCTTGAGCTGCGAAAATTAGCTTATTTGCTAAAATATATTCAGAGACTAATTGTATCTTGTGCTGTGCACAGACGGCTGGCTGACGAAGATGATGAGCTGTCGGAGGTCCAGCCGGATGCTGTGCCTCCTGAGGTCCGGGAGTGGCTGGCTTCCACCTTCACACGGCAGCTGGCAACGGCTAAGCGGAAGTCCGATGAGAAGCCCAAGTTCCGGTCGGTGGCACACGCAATACGAGCTGGCATCTTCGTGGATAGGATCTACAGGAGGGTCACCAGCACTGCACTTATGCAGTTTCCTCAAGATGTCATAAGAGTACTTAAGGTAATTATAATAAATACGAATATTTGAATATTGTAGGATAGTCTTCGAGGGTAAAGGGAAGGCCTTTGTTTATACCCAGGAGTGAGATACATAATAGGTTACGAAACAAATGTGTGTTTCCAATTCTAAATCCAATTTTTTGTTAAAATCTTATATGGCTTGACACTAAAGAATTTTATTTACACTATGCCCTTCGTCGGTTTTAGATCTGATTCACAGTTTAAGCAAATACAGACCGAATTCTATCACTAAATCAAATACATCCTTATTAACATCCTTTGAACCGATGGTTTTCATGAGGTGATTCGCACAAATAAACCGCATCTCTACTAAGCAGAGTAAGGGAAACTAGCAACAGCATCCTGAAAATAATAACGGAGGATGTTAGGTCTCCAATTTTAAAAAAGATGGTGAGGACGGTGATAAAGTAATATACCATTATGAATCACCAATATCGTGTCATTTTACTAACAATAGTTGTAAGTCGTTATTGTAAGTACCTAACACTTTTAATCTTAGTTATGTAAACAAAATAATAATAATTATTATTATTTCCTTCAAAACATAACTCAAATAAAATACCTTTGCAAATTTAATATTGAGCCACGTACTTCAGTTACCAGTTATTCAATATCTCCGATCTAAATTAATATAATATCCACACGTTAAATTTGTCTGTAGAAGCTACACTTTAAGCCCGCAGTGAACAATTAGAGCGATCGAGTGTGTCTGAACAATCCAATTAGTTTTGGAAGCTTCCCTCAATGAGAATGTTGTTTTTGGTTAAAAACTATAGGTTTAAACTTCGATGGTTATTAGGTTTTGCTTAAAAAAGACAAGCGATTGTGGTGCCCTCTACTGAAGTTAAGTTTGACATCTTAAGCTTGCCTGTGCTGTGGTATTTTTGACATGAATTTTGTGGAGAAGCACACCAAGGGTTATGGACGAAGTTATGATGACGAACAACTACTGGAGGTATATCGTGAAGGACGGCACGGTTGATATTTGTTGGGCATGCCACCGACCGGGAGAATCAATCCGCCACATTATCTCTGGGTGCTCTTGTCTGGCTAACGGAGACTACTTGCATAGATAGACACAACCTTGTAGCTAGGATTATACACCAGCAACTTGCTCTTAAATACAGGCTTGTGGAGTCGGAAGTACCGTACTACAGGTATGTGCCCGACCCAGTTCTTAAAAATGGCAATATCACGTGGTATTAGGATTGATCTATCATCACTGACAGGACTATTGTTGCAAATAAGCCTAACATAGCGGTGATAGATCGATTAGAGCGTCGCGCAATGATTGTTGACATAGTGGTTCCGCATGACGAGAACCTCGTGAAAACTGAGAAAGACAAACAAATTAAATATCTTGACTTGGCTCGCGAGGTTGCCGACATGTGGGATGATAATACAGCAGTCATTGTGCTGATAGTCGTTACGGCCAATGGAATAATTCCTAAAAGCCTCGACTGACATCTGAGAAGGCTCTCGTTGGGCAGCTGGATCAAGGGTTTGATTCAGAAAGCGGTACTCCTGGACATGGCGCGTATTGTTAGGACATTCCTCTCTCAAGAGCCCTGACCACCGGTAGCTTGGACCCTGTTCCTGATACCGGTGGGCTACTATTTTGTATATATTAAATCTTTTTATTTTTTATCAATATTTAAAAACATAATTATATATGTATGTACAATGAATAAATGAAAATAATAATAATAACTTTATTATCAGGCAACTATGGCTCATAGATAAAATACACAAAATAACACACAAACTAATACATATTAAAACCTTATCAACTATAATTGAATACACCCTATTTCACACGTAAAGTTGGCGTCGTGTGTCGCGAGGTGTCAGCAGATAGCCGGCCTCGGAAGCACCGGAATACAACACCTTTCGGCCAAAGTTCCTCCTTAGTGAAGGTCGACAGATGTTCAGTTGGTACTCTCACCACAAAGGAGTTGAAGTTCACATTGTGGTTTGAGGGCAACCGCTCGACCCTTAGAGTAAAATTTGACTTAATTCGGATGTACTCCACAACCTCCTCAACCTTTGTACAGTAGTGCAGTCGAGACACATACAGCAGCGTCACCAGAACAGCAGGACGCAGCAGGCGTTCGGTCCGGTCGGTGCGGTCCCACACTTGTTCGGACAAGGTGGTTTCTTCATCCTCTTCTTCTTTCCGACCTTGATGAAACCATCTTCGTCGGTCGTGACCTTTTTAGGTCCATGTTGTTGCAGATCATCACGTCATCTACATAGACACAGTTGCACTCCCTCTTCCCTCACTCATATAGTCCGATCGGACGGCAATCTGACACGGCAAGAGATCACGTGCAAGACCAACGGCTTTACGTGCTTTCCGAGGCACGGGAGTGTCACAACACCAACTTCCAAACTCCAGTGAAAACTTTGGAAAAACCCAAGAATACTGCCTGACCCAGGAATCGAAATTATCCTAAGGCTTGTCAACATATTATGATCACTAGCCCGATCCGATCACGATGATCAGCCTATCTGCACGGGTGGTGAATGGTGATACGCGATCATGATACGCAGTCTTGATACGCCGCTCGCGTTATTCGCGTCGGCGATACAGATACGGTGATCGGATCGGACAAATGATCATTTATGTGGACAGTTAAGAACAACGCAGAATATTTTATTCCACTTTTCCCCAACGCCGGAATTAAAAATGTTCCTGCAAAGACTTGATTTTTGAGGGTTGCAACACTTTGTGCTGTAATGGAGTTCTGCTTTCAACATTTTGTGAGTGACACGTTCAGAGAGCGGTTTTTTTGCTGCGTGACCCAATTTCAGCTTTTACTTCGCTTATAAAAACCACGTCTGGAACTTTTTGAAAAGAGAGTTATGGCTTTTCCCTCATTAAGTTTTTTTTTATATCTTTGGCTGACAAACGAGCCGTCACCGCCGCCTATAGACACCTGAAATGCCAGAGACCTCGGAGATGTATTACCATCTTAGAGACAAAGAACCAAAGACAAAGAAACAAAGATTAAATTAAATGTCTTATGTTACACCGAGTATAAATGCCGATTATTTGTTAATTTATTCAATAAAATATAGTACTACTAATACTACTACATCTAACAGGACCAACAATAGTGCCTACTTAGGGTCCGTTCACGCAGACCGGCTCGGAGAGGAGAGCAGATTTTTTACCATGTTTAAAACAGAGTTTTGAATCATTGTAATAAGGTTTATTTGTACATGTCACTTCTTTTATTATTGAGAATGTTTGAGAGGAAACCTAACACGCTTAGTGTGTAATAATAAGAGGAGCCGACCTCTGATAACGTGTGGGTCTGTGTGAACGGACCTTTAAGGTTTATACCTTATCCTTATCTGCCTAGCCTTTTCCCAATATGTTGGGATCAGCATCCAGTCTTACTGGATGAAGCTGAATACCAATGTTTTTTACATGGAGCGACTGCCTATCTGACCTCCACAACCCAGTTACTAGGCAACACGATACCCCTTGGCAAGACCGGTTGTCAGTCTTTCGGGCTTCTGACTACCCGTAATGACTGACAAAGATTTGCGAATGAAAGCCGAGACTAACAGTTTTACATGCTTTCCGAAGCACTGAGGGGTTTCGGTATGAATTGGATGTTCACCCATCCTCGGACCGACCGCGGCAAGCATAGCTTAACCATAACCGACTAATCCGTACGCTTTTTACATACAAATAATAAAAATTGGGTTTTAATAAGAAATTTATTAGTATTTTCTAGTTTTTATATTTATAGTTCACTAGCTTCTGCCCGCGACTATGTCCACGTGAATGTCGGTTATCGCGGATGCAGACGAAGTTGCAGATTATAAAGTAGTCCTTCCCCAGGGTTCAAGCTATCTTCAAATTCATAAAAATCGGCTCAGCCGTTTAATCATGAAAGCGTAACAGACAGAGTTACTTTCGCATTTTTAATATTATTATGGCGGCGACTAGTAGGGCGACACGGTTGGCGCAGTGGCTGAGCGATCGACTGCTCCGCAGCGTGTTGCGGGTTCGATTCCCGCCCAGGGTAAACATTTGTGTGATGAGCACTTGTGTTTGCCTTGTGTCTGGGTGTTGTTTATCTATATATTATGTATGTATTTACAAAAAAAAAAAAATGTATTTGTGTATGTATATCAGCTGTCTGACACCCATAGTACAGGGTCTCCCTAGTTTGGGGTGAGATGGCCGTGTGTGAAAATGTCCCCACATATTACATATTATATTATTATTATTATATTATATTATTATGGATTAGTAAATATTAGTAAATTAGTAAATAGTAAATTAGTAAATTGGTATATTAGTAAATTAGTAGGAATTTACATAAACTTATGTAAAATCCTAATCCTAACTAATATTATAAATGCGAAAGTAACTCTGTCTGTCTGTCTGTCTGTCTTTTCTTCACGCCTAAACTACTGAACCGATTTGTGTGAAATTTGGTACAGGGTAAGTGTGAACCCCAACAAAGGACATAGGCTACTTTTTATTCGACTTCGACTTCGACTTCGTCTGCGTCTGCGATAACCGACATATACGCGGACGAAGTCGCGGGCAAAAGCTAGTTAAGAATAATTTTGAAGTGATTACGCATACTATCTATACTTTATACTTTATTTACTTTAAAATATAACTAGCGACCCGCCCCGGCTTCGCATATCCTTCCTCAATAAATGGACTATCCAACACATCAAGAATTTTTCAATTCGAACGAGTAGATCCTGAAATTAGCGCGTTCTACCAAACAAACAAACAAACTCTTCAGCTTTATAATATTAAGTATAGATACATTATACATATTATAACAGTGTATCATTGTGTAGGTAGATATGGATCAAATAATTTCAATAATTAACTTCATTTTTATTTTTTGTAATTACTAGTAGGTATACTTAGTAAACTCTCTTGCTTAACTAAAGTTAATTCAGTTTGTGTTAGAAGGGAGTTTGTGTCAAAAGTATAAAAGCTACACATTCACGACACGGTTAGCGCAGCGGCTGAGCTGCGTGTCGCAGGTTCGATTCCTGTATGGGACAAATATTTGTATGGCCTACAAGTAATTGCTCAGAAGGCTAATTCACGTAATTTTATGACGCGCCGATGAAGTTGTAGTGCAGTTGCAGTTAAGTTTAAGTTTGAGTGATAAACGGTATTCTTGTAATGTACTGCGCGTAAGCTGCGCGTAAGCTGACCCGACAAACGTTGTCCTGTCACTGACTATCTACCCTACCCTACCTACCTACCTACTTACAACCCTACCTACCCTACCTATCCTACCCTATACTTCCTACCTACCTATCCTATCCTACCTACCTACCCTAGTTACCTACCTACCCTAGTTACCTACCTACCCTACTCTACATACCTACCCTACCCTACCAATCTACCTACACTACCTACCTACCTCCCTACCCACACTACCTACCTACCTAAATTTTTCTTTTATACTAACCTTCTGCTGACATGACGAACACAATAAAAAAAGAATTATCCAATTTGGTCTAGCCGTTCGCAAGTAATGCGCTTACAAACATTTCGGCGATTCATTTTTATATACTACTAGCTGTTGCCCGCGACTTTGTCCGCGTGGTTATGAAGATATGAAATTTAATGATGTTGAATGCAAACTATTTTTATATTTCAATGAACAGAAAATGCCAACTTAATACGTTCAGACCGGCACCTCATCAGTAGGTACTTGGTATCCTACGGCGCAAATCTTCCTGTGGCCACCGGTGGTACATCACCACCCCATGAACCAAAAATCTTGCCGGGCGGGGTGCGCCACCGGCGGTTAGCACACAGAATTGCACAGGAATTATGCTTTCTCTCTCTTTCTTAAGCCAGTAATCGTAATTTATAGTAAATTGTTTGGTCTCATTAATCAGATCCGCGCGTGCCGCTCTGACGTAATAAAATAATTTTCATTTTATGCCATCCATGATGGCATTTCATTTTATATTTTTTTCAATTTTGATTTAATCTTTTTATTATTAAATTTTATCAACGTTATTTAATATTAAATAACTTGCATTTCGTACAATTTATGTTGTGATTACGTCAGTTTTTTTTCTAATACTTAAATAAAAACTTTCAATATTGATTTTTGTCTACTTTTCGAAATAACATCCACCTCCTGAGCTGCACTATGAAAATTTGTAAATTTTACTAGGCGGGGACGGTAAATACAACACTTTCTCTCAAAGCGGCGCGAATTTCTTAGTATATTGAAAGTATAGTGTGATGTGGCCACCGGTGGTACACCTCGCCGTGTCAGCAAATACTCCGTGCTCCACCGGTGGTACACGCCGGTCTGAACGTGTTAAAGGCACCAATTTAAAAAATAAAATTGATGCTGTTATTTCCGTAAAACCTACAACCTACATATACACCACATTTATAGGTTTATTTTCAGGCTGCAATTTATTTCAATTCATTATATATTTTGAAAGATGGCATTTATGATTATGATACAGTGGTCTTCGTCGTTTCGATGGTTGTGTTCTCAGTGATCTATAGTCCCCATTTTGTTAGGTTGTGTTTGCAGCGGTCTTCTTGGGAGCATACTCTATTGAGCGCTTTCCATTTAGGCCACTGCAAATCACTTCCGATTGCCAAGTGTTCCTGGACTGACCGTACGTGGTCGGTTCTGGATGGCCTGTGTACTGCGGAGAAAACTTTTCCGACTCTTAAGTCTACTCGAAACTGTTGTATGTTTGGAAAGGGGATGGATAGTATAGTTTTTAAATGTGAGTTTTCTAAAGTTAAATCTATAGTATTACAGAAAACGATGGTGAATGTGGGATAAACAAAGATGTATAAAATATTGTCTGGAATTTGGTAATTAATATGGTGATATGTGAACACCAGGTTCTACGTACTATAAGATACTTTTAACCACAAAAAAGTGTTACAGAAGTACCCAGCTCCCAGCTTTATGAATCTAATAAATAAAAAATATTAAGACGTGCGTCGATTCGTTCGAATTTCATTCAGTTGTATTTTCTGTTTGTTGTATTATAATTCATCAATAAATGTTTGTTGAACACATAGAGTTAGATTATATTCCCTTGAACTGGCCCTGTCGTAAAATCTGTTTCCACGTGACATGACTTAACTATATCCTATCTCTCTATCAATTTACAGGTAGGTACCTACAAAAAGCAAAGGATTAATATATATAAACTTGCGAGAGCAAGTCCAGGCTGTCACAAAATTCTTTCTTAGCAAATGTTTCCTACGCATAAACTCTAGACTTGCTAAATTTCAGCTCGGTAGTTCAAAAAGGAATCAAAACTCATACAAACTTGCGAGAGCCATTATTAGACCTCCTTAATCGGGCTCTTTCGCAAAGTCCGTTGTTGGCGGACGTCTACTAAATATTAACTATCTCCCTGCCAAATATCAAGTTTGTAGCACAAAAAAATCAAGAGCTTTCATACAAAGTTGCGAGAACCATTAGACTTCCTTAATCCGGCCCTGTCGCAAAATCCGTTCATAGCAGTCGTCTACTACTTATTAACTACCTCTCTGCCGAATCTCGTTTGTAGCGCAAAAAATTAAGGACTTTCATACAAACTTGTGAGAGCCATTAGACCTCCATAATCCGGCCCTATCGCAAAATTTGTTGTTAGCGGACGTTTACTAAATATTAACTATCTTCCTGCCAAATATCAAGTCTATAGCACAACAATGAAGGACTTTCATATAAACTTGCAAGAGCCATTAGACCTCCTTAATCCGGCCCTGTTGCAAAATCCGTTGTTAGCAGACGATTATTACTTATTACCTACCTTTCTGCCGAATTTCAAGTGTGTCCCGCAAAAAATGAAGGACTTTCATACAAACTTGCGAGACCCATTACAGCTCCTTAATCCGGCCCTGTCGCAAAATCCGTTCTTAGCGGACGTCTACTATGTACTACCTACCTGCCAAATTTCATTTTAATATGTCAAACGGTTTTCGATATTTCGTGATGAGTGAGTGAATGACCTTTCGCTTTTATATTATCTTCTAATCTAATATATAAAATTCTCGTGTCACAGTTTTCGTTCCCGTACTCCTCCG
Organism: Charanyca ferruginea; assembly: GCA_947361185.1. NCBI lineage: Eukaryota > Metazoa > Arthropoda > Insecta > Lepidoptera > Noctuidae > Charanyca > Charanyca ferruginea. The sequence goes on from OX376057.1 coordinate 12,463,680, forward strand.
AAACGGCTTGACCGATTCTGATGAAATTTTTTGTGCATATTGGGTAGGTCTGAGAATCGGCCAACATCTATTTTTCATCCCCATTTTTCACCCCTTTTTCATCCCCTCGGGACAGGACAACGTCTGTCGGGTCAGCTAGTCTAATATATAAAATTCTCGTGTCACAGTTTTCGTTCCCGTACTCCTCCGTAACGGCTTGACCGATTCTGATGAAATTTTGTGTGCATATTGGGTAGGTCTGAGAATCGGCCAACATCTATTTTTCATCCCCATTTTTCACCCCCTTTTCATCCCCCGTAGATCGGGACAGGACAACGTCGGTCGGGTCAGCTAGTAAAGATATAGATTTCCTCACGATGTTTTTCCTTTTTATAACTGTTCCACTATTTATTATATTCGGCAGTAAATACGGTACATCGAACTTATGAAAAAGATCGGCTCTTAGAGCGTCGTCTCTGTCACACGTTCCATTGTGTCTCTTTCTAAAACGCGACGTGTAACATTCACGCCCGGAAAATGTACATAGGTAAGCTGACGTAACCTAGTAACCCAGTAACCTTTAGTAATTGAGTCGACAGCACCCTTGCCTGATTCTATGCATGTCTATTTATAATACTTTGACAAGATTTTGTACAGTAACTAAATTAGCAGGCTTGTCGATGGCAATTAATTATAAGCGGCAATAGGCCGATGGTTAAAGGTCTGTTCCACCTTCCAATAAGTCGTGGTTAATTAAAATACTTGACACACAAATAGTGTTCCATTTTAAACCAATACAGAAATAGGAAGAAATCAATTCAACACGTATGCATGTAATATTATTGGAACTGCTAATATTCATAATGGTATTCTGTTAGGTCTAATTAGGGCTTCTAAACAAACTTACAACATGTTATAGGTGTATGTATGTTTGTCCACACATTTCTCCGAAACTCGGATCGAATTACGTATTTTTTTTACTTTTGCTCAGAATACATGTTTTCACTTTTTAGTTTTTGAAGGCGGTTATCTTTTTGTATTTTTTAATACAGCAGTAAGTAGGGCAATTCTCGTATTATAATTTTTTTATTCATTTATTTTAGGAACTTTTACGCACAGCGTATGTCAGTCCCATCGTGCTCTTATCCAAATACATCACTACAAAATTACAAATACATAATTACAATATTTGGGCCATACATAATTTTAAGAACGTTCGCATTCCATCTATCTTAATATTAATCAGTCAAAAACACCTCTAATTTATCAAATTTTTTAGACAAGTTTTTGACATTGACTGTCGTTGAGACGAGATTGTGACTAGATGTTAAACGCCTTTAATTATCTTGTTTGGCCTGCTGATCAATGCACAATGGTGTCTAGTAATAAAAAGTTTTTACAAAAAAGACAACCGCCTTCAAAAAGTGAAAAATAACTTTAGCACAGAACACACATTGACTTTAGTTTCGAAATTCAGTGGCTTTGTTCTGTTTGTTGTTTTGTATTGCCACCGACTTCCGAAACTAAAGTCAATGTGTGTTCTGTGCTAAAGTTATTTTTCACTTTTTGAAGGCGGTTGTCATTTTTGTAAAAAGCTTTTTATTTTCCGCTTTTTAGTACCTCCTTCTCATCCAAATCTGTTAAGAAGAGATTGAAAGTTAACTATTACAAAGATTGATGAAACTAAAACGTCGTCTATGTAAACTTTTTGGGCATTTGTTGATTTTTCAAAAAGTGCTGAATCAATTTCCATAAAATTTATATGGGACTACCCCTGAAGCCTACCCTATCCATAAAAGAAAAGAATTTTCAAAATCGGTTTACGTTTGCCGGAGAAATCGCGTAACAAATCGCGCACATACTTAATGCAAATTTAAGACTTATACGGTTTTCTCATGGATGCCATTGTCAGAACTGGACCAAATAAAAATGGGACCACTAAGCACTAGGTTTCAAATAAAGAAAGGATCATCAAAATCGGTTCACCCAGTCCCAAGAAATCAGGTAACAAACATAAAAAAAAAAAACAATACTGACGAATTGATAACCTCCTCCTTTTTTGAAGTCGGTTGAAAAATTATGAATCAGGCCTTTTGACGGGCATCAAAGGTCGTGAGTACAAATCCCACTCGGTGCAAAAGGTCAAACTATCACTATTTATGCCACTAAGGGTGGGTTGCTTCAACTATACATTACTGACCGGTAATAGTAAAAAATGGCGCTAACTATCGTCAAATCAAAAAAATGGGTTGATTCACAAAATCGTACGTCAAAAAGTTACTATTACCATAACCGACCAGTCAACGTAATTTTGTGTTGTCAAACAGCTACTTCAAACCTCAAAATATTATGGAACCTCTTTTTGAATAACTTTATCTGACGGATTTTTATGTCATGAATCAACCCGTTACATTTAAACAGTTAAACATCTCACGTCATAGTAACTTTTTAACCGTCCGTATGTAACATTAACCGACTGTTTGAAACAACCCGCTCTAAGCAGCTAAAGTTTAAATCAAAGCGCTTATTTCAATTAAACCATTCATAGGCACTTTTGAATTGTCATAGAGTCAGTTAGTTAATCAAAAAGTTGAAGCTAGTTGCTTGATACTGATAGGTCTCTATAGAGAAGAGCGAACAAGAAACTCCACAAACACTCTTTTTAATTGAGTTTTATAAAATCCTGCTTACATTATTCTTCCAAAACATTTAATTAAAGAAGGTCAATCTCAACTGACAGCGCTCGTTTTAAGAACATGACGCGCGGATCAGCACCATTTAGCTCAACCATTTATACAGAAAAAGTAATGGCATCATTGCATCATCATTCATCATCATCATCATTTCATTGCTATGAAAGAAGTACATAATTAAGTACTAAAAAGACCGCGAGAGGTCTATTGATACTCAAATATCTTTATATTACTGCGTGTATTTGATATTATTAATATTAAGTATATGTATTTTTATCTTAGACAGTACTCACGTCGGACGTCAAGTTCTCCTTATTGTTATTCTAAAAGACCTGAGAAGAGCCTTCAAAAACTTAAAAGTGAAAAAATAACTTTAGCACAGAACACACATGACTTTAGTTTCGGAAGTCGGTGGCAATACAAAACAACAAACGGAACAAAGCCACCGACTTCCGAAACTAAAGTCATGTGTTTTCTGTGCTGAAGTTATTTTTCACTTTTAAGTTTCTAAAGGCGGTTGTCTTTTTTTTAAAAAACCTTTTTATTTTCTGCTTTTTAGTACCTCCTTCTTACCCAAATCCATAAAGACACGGCCACACAGTTAAAACAGAGATTGGAAGTAGTCCAAAGATTGAAGAAATCAGAACGTCGTCTATGAAAAAACAACATACAGTCGAATTGAGAACCTCCTCCTTTTTGAAGTCGGTTAAAAATTAGATTTTTTCGTCTAAACAGTGGTATCATTTGATTGTGAACCTTTCGTTAACAATCCTTGAAAGGTCTCGTATTCAATTCACAATAATAGGTAACACAATTATTAAAATTGTCTCTTTAAATTAAATCATCACAATGGCTATTTGTATATCTTCCTTTTACATTTCTGTTAACAACCAATAATATACTTATCACAATCGTTTATATTGCTACAATGATAGCGTTAAGAGCGCCCATCCCAAGAAAGGTTTCTATGAAGCTGTTTTTTTACTTTTTCAATGAATGAGTGCATTATGAATGGCCAAAATTCAGTTAAAATTGTGCAAAAAAGCTAATGTTCGGACGTGTTTACTGAATTTGTTTCTCAAAAAAGTTTATTCTTGGCTTCATACAAACGTAGATTAAAACCACAAGATACCTGTGTGTTAAAAATATTTGGAAAATAATTTGTTATAGCACCGTAATCGCGTACGAGCCTTTGTATGGGAAATATGACGGGTTGGGTGCTCTTAACTCCCTCTTCTTTGAACCGACTTTCAAAGATATAAAAGACGTAATAACAACCACGTCTTCTTTACAAAGGGATTTTGTGAATATGTAAGTCTTCTCGTTTGTCTTGCAGTGGGAAACTAATATACTGATATTATAATAATAGGTTGGGGAAAAAGTCTTTTCGCATTATAGTAACTATGTATGAACTTGAAATAAAATCTCTTCGGCTATACTATTTGTATCTGGCTGGTTTTGGTACCATTGAAAGTTTAAATTTTAAAGAACATAATTCCAAATTCAAATTAGAAAAATGTGTGATTTGTATTTGTTTTTCGTAATGTCAAGATGAGTGAATCTAATGAAGAAATTCGATACATTTTAAAATTTTACTACAAAAAAAGTAAAAATGCAAGGCAAGCCGCGAATAAAATTTGCTATGTTTATGGATCTAGTGCAGTGTCTGTGAGAGTAGCACAAATTTGGTTTAAGCGTTTTCAATCCGGAAATTTTGATGTCAAAAATGCACGTCGCTCTAATCGCCCTATTACGGATAAAATGGATGCCATTTTTTAAAAAGTGGAGCAAGATCGGCATATCAGTAGTTACGACGAAGCTGAAGAACTGGAAATTGACCACAAAACAGTTTTGACGCATTTGAAAAAAAAAGCTCGATGAACCGCTCATTTGTGATTCTTTATTACGACGTAATGAAACCGAACCATTTTTGAAGAAGCTGATAACTGGTGATGACAAGTGGGTCACGTACGACAAAAACGTGCGAAAAAGGTCGTGGTCAAAGGCCGGTCAGCCTTCACAGACTGTGGCGAAACCCGGGTTAACTCGCAACAAGGTGATGCTGTGTGTGTGGTGGGATTGGAAGGGCATTATTCATTATGAGCTGTTACCACCAGGCAAGACCATCGATTCTGAACTCTACTGCAAACAACTGATGAGATTAAAGCAAGAAGTTGAGAGAAAGTGGCCGGAATTAATCAACAGAAGGGGTGTGGTTTTTCATCATGATAACGCTAGACCTCACCCATCTTTAGCCACTCTAGGCTCAGGCTGGGAGGTGTTAATGCATCCGCCGTATAGTCCTGACCTTGCACCTTCAGATTTCCACCTGTTTCGGTCTCTTCAGAATTCTTTAGGCAGTATCAGGTTAACATCACGAGAGGACTGCCAAAACCACTTGTCGCGGTATTTTGATCAGAAGTCCCAAAATTTATATAGCAATGGGATCATGTCCCTACCTACAAGATGGCAAAAAGTTATCGAACAAAATGGTACTTACATACTTTAGTTAAATGTAAATAAACTATATTAAAAAACGTTTTGAATTTTCTTAAAAAATGCGAAGATTTTTTTTCCCCAACCTAATATATTAGCATGCTGAGGAGTACCTACGTTTGTTTGTTTTTTTATTTGATCGCAGTAATCTCCGTAACTACTGGTCCAATACTGAGAATTGTTTCGCTAATAGGAAGCTACGTCGTTCCTGAGTGCCATAGCAAAATAGAAACACCCGACAAGTGCCAGTCAGACTCGCCCATTGAGGGTTCCGTACATATTTGTAGGTACATATACATACTTCTATACTAATCCATACCTACTATCCATACTTTAATCTACTTATTATTACAAATGCGTTTTTGCGACATTAACGGCCGTATCTTTTTTTCACGTTAACATAGCGGGTTGATTTTTTTACAGCATCAAGGGACCGTAGACTTGAGTATATGGTTTTAATTTTAACTCGATACCTCTACGCGTTTCCGAGATAAAGGGTCTTGACAGACAGACAGACAGACAGACGGACAACAAAGTGATCCTATAAGGGTTCCGTTTTTTCCTTTTGAGGTACGGAACCCTAAAAATAGAGGGGTGTTATAAATTTCACGCGTGTATCTATGTGTTGCTGTACGCTGTACTACTGGGCAAAGGTCCCCCCCCCAAGGGGTTCAGCCGTAATCACCATGCTTGGCCGATGCATGTTGGCGATCACAGTAGATGTTATGGTCTACTCAGAAGAACGCTGCCGTCCAGTGCCCATCCTCTGGTCAATGTCCCTCTGTCGCTTTCTACGACACCCACAGGTAGAAATGGGGTGGTGTTATTCGCGGCCGGCACCACACGGTAATATTTAATGACTAGCGTACTAGCTGACCCTACAAACTTTGTTTTGCCAAATGCGTTAAAAAAAAAACATAGCTAACGACCTATTCGCAGACCTACCAAATACACACAAATAATTCATAAAAATCGGTCAAGCCGTTTCGGAGGAGTAATATATAATAATATATAATATGTGGGGACATTTCAGTCGACAATAAACACTAAACACGAAATTTGTTATTACTTATATTAGATGAAACCATAGAATTCAGAATTATGATGCCAAGTGCGCTGTGAAAAGAATACCACATTTACGAGACATTTTATGAAAGACTATCACGAAACAATATAGAAAGCCTGTCTAAATTAACGAGGTCAGTGAATCACCGATCCTAGCATACGTTAATCTAGCACCGCTTACTATACTTCTAGATCTGTCTTTCATTGAACTTAGGAATGCATAAAATTCATGTTTCTCACTTTACACTCCAGGTTAATTCAGAAGTCACTTCTGCCTGACTGCGCTAGTAGTTAGTCTTTTGTTTATTTGGGTTTTTGACTTTCATAAAGCAGGCCGTCAATTGTTTCTCTTTGAGCCCCAACACTTATTGACGTTCCACTGAAATTGGGTAGACACCACGAAGCATACACCCTACAAACTACTGACTATTATCAATTGACATACTTTTTATAAGCTGTCAAAACGCGACATCCATAGATTCTGTATGGTAATTTATAACTAAGTACTTCACTTACAGGTTGTCATTTTGCCAACTGAATCGACTATTTCTTGATTTCAAAACAACTAAAAATCTAATTTTATAGTAAATTGAAAAATGAATCTAGGTTTCAGGGCTAAAATTAAACGTTTTTTTAGAGAATTTCTGTCTTATTTATTTATTTAACTTACACACACTCTTACAGGTGGACCTCAAAACAATAGAGTGTTTCCCAGAATATCAACAATTAAAACTAGGCTTATCTACTAACAGCTAATACTAACAACCTAAACCCTGTCTTGGAATGATTGATTAGGAAATGATGTCATAAATACCTATTATTATTATCCCGTGCCGTCTCTCTACTGGGCCTCAGTTTAATCCTTCTGTCGGTCTCGATTTTGCTTCAAATTTTGTTAATCGTTAAGGAAGATGTCCCAGTCGTGCTGCGGCATATATACAATTGTATGAAATATATAATTACCTACTGGCTTTTGCCCACTTGCAGATCTCTAATGTATAATAGCCCATAGCACTCAGTGATAACAGCTATGTTATCACTTAGCTTCCAAATGCATGCGAAAGATTTTTCAGAATCGGGAGATTAACGTGCTCAAACTAACAATCTCTTTGTAATATTATTAGTATAAATAAATATTTCCATTAAAATGATGTTCATTATTCCGAATCGAGTTCACTATCCGACTTTCTATTCACTATTTACAGAAAATGTATTACTAATAATACATCAAATGACTAAGATTTTAATTACGTCAAAAAAATATCCAAAAATACTATTAAAACAGCCACTAATTTTTATTCTACTATACCCTGTTCACAATAAGATTAGATATTTACTCAAACCTTTTTTACAGTCCGTTCAACCGATTTTGACTTATATTGCGTTGGTAGCATGACAAATGGCAACTGCAGTAAACAGATGTTATTGTAACCACTTTATTGCCTCCAATGTCATCCTTTAGCCTACGGAATAGAAGTCAAAATCGGTTGAAGGGACTGTAAAAAAGGTTTGTGTTTTATGTCTAATCTTATTGTGAACAAGGTATACATGGTTTTATTTGAATTGAAAAATTGAAGAAGTGGTGATATTTATCTATAAGACATTCTATTGTTTCAGACGCTTGACGAATGGTCTTTCGACGTGTTTGCCCTGCACGAGGCGTCCGGCGGGGCGCCAGTCAAGTACCTGGGTTATGAGCTCCTGAACAGATACGGCATGATACACAAGTTTAAGGTAATGGCACTTGAGACTATTATAATGGATGTTAAAATATGTTTTTCTCACAGTTGCGCTGATTTTTGTTCTGTACCATATGATATTGAATACCATACTGGACTACCATACCGGATGCAGCTCTATACTCGGCTGAAGGTGCCCAAACTTCAGCCTGGTATTCAGCTGCATCCGGTTAGACTTTAAGTCGACCCTAACATAGTTGGGGGCTAGGCATATGATGATGACCATACTTAAGCACCTTCTGGTTACGGTGAATTAAAATTCCAAATATATAAAAGCGATTTCTAAGATTACCTACAACTAAACTCTAAATACTCTCTCGGCCTCTATACTGTTGCATGAATCAGTAAACACAATGTTTTGTGTAAAAATCATTTCCCAACAATATTATTTGCTCAATGTTTCTTAGTTTAATGAACAGTATGTGCTTAACGACTATCTGATATGTCCTTTTATACCCCGTATACATCAAATTACAACAGGTTTCAGATAAAAGTCTGTTTCCCGAACCCAATGAAAGGTATTTGGAAAATCAATTGCCCCAAATCTACTCTGTGGAAATTTCGATAAGTTAAATTAACCTTCGTTTTGCAAGACATTAATCCAATTTGTCGGTTTGTTACTCCCGGGGAAGTTTCCGTTGCTTTCTTACATTTATCTTTTGATAAATTTCAAGAAAGGAACTCTAAGAATTCAAGTTGTGAGTTCTATGTAGCGACATGCTTTTTCTTTATGTTAGTCAATACATAACAGTGTTATTTTAAAATGACATTATACAATTACAAAATGTACACCTCTAGCGTGGAAAATAAATACATGACTAAAGTATAAGAAACAAGGTAAATTCCAACAAAAATGTCTTTGCTAAAAATAATATTCGAGAAGCTCATCTCGCTACATTATTTTAATCTTAAACTTGTAATTTGGGGAAAAAACCACCAGGGAAAGTCTTGATAGAAGTTTTAATAGACTCCCAACGTTAACTTAATAAGTTTCAGAATACGCGTTGGCGGTGTTTTCGACGAGGGCTATACTAACTCTTTTGTGGGACGGAAAATGTAATAAAATAATAACGTGGGGAGACCTTCTAATAATAGCTCATAAAATGTTATTGCTGAATACAATGTTTCCAAAGGATCCCCGAGGATTTGTAATACAGTATTGTTGTTATCAACTGCTTTGTAATTCAAATATATTTATTTTGAGGTTATAAACGTGCCACGATTATAAGGTTTTATAAATTGTGGAGTTCCTCAAGGGAGCTTATTGGGTCCACGTTTTTTTCTTTTTAGGCACACCTACTGGTACTTCTCATACAATTTAAATAAATTATGTACTTATAGATAGCATATTGATAAGAAACATAAAAGTGTTTAATTCTATATACGAGTCATCTATTATCGCATTTATAGTACCCATACATAAAAAGGCTCGCAAATAAAAATAGAAAATTACAGAAGCATCTCTATTCTTAACACGTTAGGTAAAGTATTTGAAAAGCTGGTTTACAATGCTATATATCGATACATCTTAAGCGGTATATCTTTTAAACAGTACTGTAAAGTTTGAGAAACACAGATAATGAAGGACAGGTTAATGTGATCTACACAAATTTTAAAAAACTGTCGATCGTGTGGATCTCGTCATCCTGCTCAACAAATTGTACAGATTGGGTATACGCGGCGATTTTCTACGTTGAGTGCAATCATAATTTTAAATATCACAAGCCGTAGTATTAGGAGGTTATCGTTCTAATTTCGTTGAGATCCCTAGCGGTGTCCCACAAGGGTCCCATTTAAGACTCTAATGCATACTTATTCGATATCACCGACTCTTTCAGAACATTTCATGTACGCTGACGACAAAAAAAAATATTTTAAGCAAAAACATGATGAGTTTATATCTCTACAGAAAGACCTTGATAATTTACATAATTATTACACAAAAAATAAGATTACAGTAAACGTCACGAAATGTCAATGCATCAGTTACACGCGGAAAAAAAACCTATAACTTACTCGTACCAATTTAATGGAATAATAATTTAAAAAGTCGAGATAGTTCGTGATTAAGGAGTTATGTTTGATAAAAAAAAACATTTTCAAATAATATAGATCTTGTTACTACCAAAGCTTACAAACACTTAGGATTCGATCTTAGATCCTGCAAGGTATTTAAAAACATTGAAGCCCTTAAAACTGTATATTTTTCGTAATTGTTCGTAGCGTCCTTGAGCATGCATGCAATCTGGTCACCCCAATATATTTTATATAAAAATCAAATAGAACGGATACAAAGAAAATTTATAAGCCACCTCAACTGTCGCCTCCGCAAACCTCCAATGTCCTACGAAAATGGCTGCCAGGCATATGGTCTGCTCACACTCAATGATGCAACGTAAAGTGCTGGATATGAGCTTGCTTTATGACATTCTTAATGGCAGGCTGAACTGTCCGGATTTGGTTGCACATATCTTATTTAACGCACCCCTATGACGCACTCGTCATACACCAATGTTACATGTGCCTCAGCATGCAACTATTTACAAAATTGTGTACTAACTCGCATTGCTCGAACTTACTACAGTAATTTCTTTCAAGTTGATTTATTTAACTGAACAACACCTAGTTTTAAAGCTAAGCTTAAAAATATAATTTTGAAAGACAAATGGCAAGCAACTAGTTACGCCCTGTTCATCATTACATATTATCAATCATTTACTACGCTCAATTCATTAATTCGTTTATATTTATATATATTTTATTACATAAATTCTCTAAATTTAAATTATCATCAACATACTGTCTGAAGTCCGTTCGCATGGTTTACATATTATATTATGTTAAACAGGGAAACCTATTATTAGCCTTACAAAACTGTTTTATATCTCTGTAATAATTATAATGATCGCTGTTGGTTTTCTAAATTAAGAAAAATAAAAATTTTATTGTTACATTTTCGACACTTTATAGTAGAATATCTGAAACATTTATATTTCCAATAGATAATATGGAAGAAAACTTCAGTACCTACCTACTTACTCTCCTGCGTTCGCGGCAGTCCTGCATGATTGAATTGAAATGGGGTTTTCGAGTGTCTATGCTTAGAAGAAACACACAGTTGCATACTAAAAACTTACTAAGAAGTGTATCTTTCATTTGAATAACCTGTCTTTTTTTATGTTTTTACATTGACTAATATTGAATTGGAATATAATAACATCAGTCCCCCCTAGGCATATTACCCAAATTGATTATCTACAATCGATAACGCTAATAGAAAACTAATCAAATGTATGGGAATGACGTCATCTTAACGATAAGTCACGTGATCGAAAATCAAAAATGGATTACTACGAGGCGTTAATTATTGTAGAAAGAGAAACGATACGAAACGTTTGTAACTTGGCTAGGGTAGATACAGTATAGGGGGTCAGGAGGCCCATCTGCTTATCTGCCATCCAATGACATAAAAAATAAACTGAATACTTATTCATCCCCAGGTTCCACCCACGACGCTGGAGAACTTCCTCAACAGGATAGAGGAAGGCTACTGCAAGTTCCACAACCCTTATCACAATAACCTGCACGCTGCTGACGTGGCACAAACAGTCCACTATATGCTGTGTCAGACTGGACTGATGGTAAGTAGGGTTATTTTCAACCGACTTCAATAAGAAGGAGGTTCTCAATTCGTCTGTATGTTTTTTTTTTGTATGTTTTTTGATGGATAGTGTATACCTCAAGGGTGGTCCCATATAAATTTGATCGAAATTGATTCAGCACTTTTTGAAAAAATCGACAGAAAGCAAAAAAATATACGTGGATGATGTTGTAATGTTCTCACCTTGTACTTTCAATCTCTGTTTTGACTGTGTTGCCATTTCTTAATGGATTTGGATGATAAGGAAGTACTTTTTTACAAAAAAAAAAAAAAAAAAAAGCTTTTTTACAAAAAAGACAACCCGGGCTACCGGTTACACCTAGTTCTAGCCAGTTTAAACCAGGTACAGCCGCACTTCGAGTTTTAGCCGTAACATATTTATTCAAAAAGGCTTGCGTTTGACCGCAACTCGCTGATGTTCAAGGTTCTGGAGCCTAGTTCTAACCAGGAAGTCGTTGTCAATAAGCCCCTTGGCACGTCTATCAAAAACTTCTAACGCCTCCAGTTGACTTTTAAAACAATAAACGACTTGATTATCACCCGGAATTCAAAAAGATATCCGTTAAAATTTCTTCCATTTTTCAAAGTAAGTAATTGTACATATACCTAATAATTTTAGATATCTAACAAGGTTAAATTTTAAATTTATTATAACCATAAGTTTTCGTTGCTCCATGTAAAACATTGGTATTCAGCTGCATCCGGTAAAACTGGAGGTAACCCCAATATAATTGGGAAAAGGCTAGGGTGACGATGATGTAAGCAAAAGTTTAGGGTGTACGTTAACTTGTAAATGCTGAATAGTAGTGGTCATATGTAGTACTTTTAGGCTAAGCGCGCATTACGAAATTAATTCGTTGCGATTTTAAAAATGCGAAATGAAATCGATTGAAATAAAGGGAAAATCGCAAACGAATTGTTCTCGCAGTGCGCAAACTCTAGAATATTGGTATTGTTCACAGACTTGCGATTATTATTCGTAACGATTAAAATTCGCAGTGCGCGCTTAACCTTAAGCATAAGTTTTCATCGATCCGTGTAAAACAGTACTAGTATTCAGCTGCATCCGGTAGGACTTAGGGTCAACCCCAACATAGTTGCGAAAAGGCTGGCCTAGGCCTCGGTTGGGACTGGTCATCTCTTACCTGCCTCGATTATTATAAATTTTAGTTTGAATTGTTTATTATTCATAACTTTCTCTAGACCTATTTTAACATGCAAGACTTGTTACATTGTACCCCTAGATTCAACATGAATGATGTAACCTAAATTTGTAATATATTATTGATTTTAAAACAGTGTTCATGGAGTTTCTTGCTCGTTCTTCTTAATGGAAAACTACTGTTTGGAACGAGCAAATTGCTTTAACTTTCTGACTGACTGACTCTGACAATTCAAAAGTACCTGTAAATGGTTTAATTGAAATAAATGGTTTTGAGTTTGAGTTTGAGCTAGGCAAACGATGATATAAGCATAAGTTTTGAGTGTACATTTACTCGTCATGCCATGAGGCATCGAGCTCATGCTCGATAGCTTTGTTAATAAAGATATATCATTACACTTAAGCAAGGTTACATAAAAATAGAGAAGTCATGAAAGTTCACACTAATGAGTACACTTGAGTTAGTTAACACCATGTAAACTTGTAATTTAAAGTTTAGATACTGAATTAACACGACGATACTGAAGTGTTGGAGCTAAACTAATCTAACCAACTAGTTTAATCTAATCGCAATGTAGTTAATCGCCCATGGCAACTTCAAACACTGTTGTTTATTTTGGACGTACGAGTACGAAGAACAAACTCGCGTATCGGTATAATTTTATCTTCTCTTCTTAGAATAAGATGAGGGTTTTAATAAGAAACTTTCGGTGCTGGCGTAATTTTTTAAGTAGCGGGTCATATTACGCCTGAGCCGAAAGTTTTGTTTTTATCTTATGAAACGATAACTCATGTGGTCACAAGACTTATCGTAGGATTTAACATTGAAATATACGATGAATTTAAGTAAGTGTGGATGGATGGAGAGGGAAAGGAAGGATAAAAAATATGGACGGATTGTGTAAAGAATGATATAAATGAAAACATGACCGTCGACTAGACGAAATGGAAGAAGAAAACATGATTGTTGCGCTGACCCCAAGTAACATGGGACAAGGGCATGAAGATGATGTTGATGATAAACGACGACCTTCCTTACTTAAACTTTAGATCACTTAGAACTCCGGTGAAGCCGTTGCATCCTATCAGGGAGGTAATTTTACTAACATCATCGCTGAGATGAGATAGATTTGAATGTTTCTAATTTCTTGAGATAATTTCCTAAGCATCTAAAATCTAATCTTTTTTTCAACAGAACTGGCTATCAGACCTGGAGATATTTGCTACGCTGATTGCAGCCGTGGTACATGACTACGAACACACGGGCACCACCAACAACTTCCACGTGATGTCGGGATCCGACACAGCTCTGCTGTACAACGATAGGGCTGTTCTTGAGAACCATCACATAAGCGCTGCTTTCAGGTAAGGATTTGATCTTTTGAATAAGGAAGAAGCCGGTATAATTACAGCCACATGAGACATTTCAACTTTGTTTCTGGAATGCCAACGTATCTACAAGATCTCTGGCGTTACCAATGCCTATAGGTAGTGCTGACCACTTAAAATTAGATGGGCGGTCGATTAGTTTATCATCCAGAATGTACCATTAATTAGATTCAGAACACGTGTACAGTTTAAAATTCATTTAATTTGGAAGCCCTTGGCAAAACAAATGAAGATTGTGGAGTAGACAGCAGACATCCCCAAAACTTTTAAAAACTTTAATTGGAAGGACCAACGACGTGTGGACGACACGTTTGGCGCAGTGGCTGAGCGATCGACTGCTGCGCAGCGTGTTGCGGGTTCGATTCCCGCCCAGGGTAAACATTTGTGTGATGAGCACTTGTGTTTGCCTTGTGTCTGGGTGTTGTTTATCTATATATTATGTATGTATTGAAAAAAAAAATGTATTTGTGTATGTATATCAGCTTTCTGACACCCATAGTACAGGGTCTCCCTAGTTTGGGGTCAGATGGCCGTGTGTGAAAATGTCCCCACATATTATTATTTATATACCAAAGACTGCAACCGAGGCCAATATTTGGCCTATTCGTAACCCATTTTTAACAAATCAAATATAAGAAGATACAGCAATGGAAAATATAAACGAAATATATTTTATAACTTAACATTTTACGCGAAATAAAGAAACACTTTCACATTCTCACATTCTAACTCACAGTACTAAAATATTATTATCATCTACACGAACATCACCCAAAGCCAGTATAGTGGGTAAATTAAAACTGAAAACTAAAACCTTTTCGCTCAGCCCAATGTGGGAGGAATCCCGTTGACAATTTACATTTTAATCAAATACAAGCGCGTAGGAGCTCGTGGCTAAGTTAAAACCGTACAGATCGATCGGTCAAAGGTTAAACTACGCTAGCCGCGGTCGGACTGTGGATGGGTGACCATCCCTTTCATACCGAGTTCCCTCCGTGCCTCGGAAAGCACGTAAAGCCGTAAGTCCCGGCTGTCATTTGTAGATCTTTGGCAGTCGTTATGGGAAGTCATAAGCCAGAAAGTCTGACAACCAGTCTTACCAAGAGGTATCGTGTTACCCAGTAACTGATGGGTTGTGGAGGTCCGATAGGCAGTCGCTCCATGTAAATCACTGGTATTCAAATGCATCCGGTAAGACTGGAAGCCGACCCCAATATAGGTAGTTGGGAAAAGGCTAGGCAGTTGATGATAAGCGCGTACTTACAGATAAGGGCTCGTGCTTAAGGTAAAACCGTAAGGATCGATTGGTCATGCTTAAGCTAAGTATGCCGCGGTCGTTCCGTTTCATACCGAGACTTCTCCGTGCTCCGAAAAGCACGTAAAGCTGATGATCTCGGCTGTTATTCATTGATTTTTGACAGTCGTTACTGGTAGTCAGCAGCCCGATAGACTGACAACCAGTCTTACCAAGGGGCAAGAGCGTCGCCAGGACTTGCCAGCTGATGGCCTGGATGGAGGATAAGAAAAGTATGAATTTTAAATACTATCAAAGGCACATAAAGCTTTTGGGATCTCTGGGAGAGGGGGGGGGGGCAACTATGCCCCTACCTAACCCCCTTGGCTCCATGTAAACAATTGTATTCAGCTGTATCCGGTTAGACAGGAAGCCGAGCCCAAAATAGTTGGGAAAATGCTAGGCAGGCAGGCACAAGCGCGCACGACTCTTCTATACATTATACATAAAATATTTCTAGACGTTTATCTATTTCAAAGGACATACTGTAAATTTTGAAAGGATGGTGCAGCAAACTTTGATGGTTCTTCCGAAAAGTATCTCATTCATTCCAGCTTATTTTCTTGTTAGTTACTTTCAAGATAAACGAAAGGGATAATCGTATTGAAACTGTAACAAAATTTCCGGACGATGACGTTGTTGAACCCGAATTTGTTACGAGCATACCTATCGAAAAGTTATTTACTTTATTCAAAAAACACAATAGCTTATTTCAATACAAAAAAAACATGTCTTTGCCTAATGATGACAAACGAACAATCAGATAACAAGCCATTCATTGATTTATAACGATGTCGTCGATTTACAATACGATACAAGCTGAACAATTTCCAAAAAAGAATATGAAAAGGAAAAACGGGTAGATAATGATGGAAATTCTGAGTTAGCCAACAAAAGGACTCGCGTTTAGGCTGACAAAGCGTCATAACACAATATAATTTCCCTCGAGACGGGAATGTAGCCATTTTTCCCTTCAAGTATGCCTAAAATGAGTATATCTGAAACGTGATGGGCAGTATTCTATAAAAATACATTATTATCACACAAAAACCTATGATAAATAAAGAACGTAAATTTTTTGATTATTTTTTTTTGCTATATTGCTATAAACATAAATGTTTATTAATACTTTGTTACCTATCGGCGATAAATAAAGTACCGGGAATCGCCTATTAGAATTTTAAGACTAGCATTAAAATAATCACCCGCAATAATACCCCTAAATACCAGATAAGAATGGTACCTACTTTTGATAAACTTTTCAACCGACTTCAAAAAGAAGGAGGTTCTCAATTCGTCTGTATGTTTTTATTATTATCTTTTTTTTTTGGATATTTGTTACCTACGCGATTTCTCCGACAAATGTAAAGCGATTTTGAAAAGTCGGTGGCTTGGCTGTTCTATTTGTTGTTTTGTATTGCCACCGATTTCCTAAACTAAAGTCATGAGTGTTCTGTTTTAAAGTTATTTTTCACTTTTTGGTTTTGAGAGTTTAAGGCTAACCGTGGTGATAACTTCGGACTGCTACCGAAAATATCCTAATGGAAAAACCCAATAGGACATGGAATCTCTCCGTTTGGGGAATATGGAGTATTATTATGTCGGACTCTTACTAAAACCCCACGGTACCTCCTGCGATGCTATTCTCTAACGTTACCATTCGTGTCTGTGCTTGACGGCGTACTCGACGGCGAAAAGCAGTGAGACGATACACTCAAAGAACCTTCAGTTTGCTTACAGAGCCTGTACTTATCGCAGGCTATTTTCATAGAAATAGGATACTTTATCTTCCGACGACATCGTATGATTGATGAACGGTGACACCAGCTCGACTTTATGCAAATTTTTTAGCTCTGTGTCTACGAGGGGCCGAGCGGCGTATACAGCAAGTGGTTTTGGATTTGTAAACTTATTAAAAGCAATTTAATTTCAAATAATAGAACACTGCTATCATTTTTAGGGTTCAGTGCCCAAAAGGTGTCAAATGGGACCCTATTACTAAGACTGCTGCGTTTGTCTGTCTATCCACCTGTCCGTCCGTCTGTCACAGGCATAGAATAGAAAAGAAACCAGAAAAGTGCGAGTCGGACTCGCCCTCCGTACATATTTGTAGGTACCATACTTCTATACTAATCCATACCTACTATCCATACTTTAATCTACTTAATATTATAAATGCGTTTTTGTGACATAAACGGCCGTATCTTTTTTTCACGTTAACATAGAGGCTTGATTTACAGCTTGAAGGGACCGTAGACTTGAGTATATGGTTTTAATTTCAACTCGTTACGTCCACGCATTTCCGAGATAAAGGGTCTTGACAGACAGACGGTCAACAAAGTGATCCTATAAGGGTTTCGTTTTTTCCTTTTGAGGTACGGAACCCTAAAAACAAGTGGAAGTGCCCACGCAGCTAAACCGACCGTGTTATAATAACAACCTTCGTCAGTTGTAATAAGTGTTAATTTTGTATGAACAGCAAATTCAACTTTGACGAAAAGCTCATTTGTTGGTCAAATAAAATAGATATGTTAGTTCGTTTGGGAAATGCTGTCCCACAAATACCCATATTTATAAAGGGCATGCAGGTGATAACAACCAAATACGACTAACAACCAACTAGACAGAATTCCAAGTTCACTGCAAGATAAAACTGGCTGAAATTACTTCGCTTTTTTTTCTTTACGACTGTCTTATAAACTTTTCTACATCACTAACACCTCAAATTGGATACTTACCAAGTTGAGGATGGCCTTGCAAAAGTCGGACAGGAATCGCAAGGCGCAAAAAAATATAGAAAGTGCCCTAAAAATACCGTTGAACAGGTAAGCAGGCTGTGTACATCAAAGCGCCATCTCCTTTGAGGATTACTAGCTTAACCGTTTTATATTACCAACCGACCGAAAGTATGGATAGTAGGTATGGACACTAACTGCTAAACCGTAGTAACTACTAGCTATTATTCTTTGGCGAAGCTTTGCTAGATAATTAATTGGGTAAGTTTTAATTAAGCAAATGCACTCCTCGGGGACATTGTTAATAAATTATAGTGTGTGCGTAGTTACTGTTGTTCATTGTTTACCGAAACAAAACACTGTCTTAGGTAGGTACCTGGCAGCGAGCTAAGCTGCTGTGAGTGCTAGGTAGGTAGATGTGTACTGTCAGTGGTTGTTACAGCAGAACATGGGCCTCCTAATGTTCGCTGCAACGTAAAAGATTTTGCCAAAATCATCTTGAAGTAAGGAAACAAAAGTATATTTCTGTCTATTATAACTGTGGCTTGTTTCGTTTGTGAACATATTGGTTGCAATCATCCCCTTTGGAAAATGTTGTTTAAACTTTCTTATCACTGTGTGTCAGCAGCTTAACATTAGGGTCTAATCTCCCGTGAATCACGGAAGGGTTAATCCGTATAGACTGTTTACGATCCGATCATAGCGGCCATCCATCAATCTGGTGTGACGTCACTCTTGACCTGCTTGAAATTACAAAGGGGCCAGCCATTATAATGTTTTATGTATTTAGCTAGGTTGACCTACTACACACAACAAACACTAAAGATAGAAAATCCGACACTGGAAACCGAGTAACGGTATTAAAGATTTTTTTTTACGAAAACATTGTAAGTAAATAAGTATTCAAACAAAGCTAGAAGAAAAAGAAGGAGAGCTCATAGGGCATCTAAAAATCTTGTCCTCATCGCTGTTAACGGCCAACCCAACAGGCTGGCAATGCTGATTCTTTGACCGAAGAATTGGCCAGCCCTCGGGTCACCGAAATAAAGCTTTATATACTCCTGTAGGTAAGTATTGTTGGATGGACCTATACACAGTTTTGTGTGCGTATATTGTGCGCTAAGTACTACCATAAACAGTGAATTTCATACCAAAAGTTAAAGTCGTCTCACAGCAATACATTTTTACTCAATATTACTTAGTTTTGTGTACAGCTAACGCTTATGTTACTCGTATGTTTGGAAGATTTGCTCTTTAGGTACCTAAGTAGGTATACTTAGGTAGATAATTAAGTAAGCCTAGATTAGAGGATGAATTTTGGGATTTTTATTTCTACCACCAAACAAGTCAAGTGGAGGTTTCGGGTTTGGAGTGAAGTACTCTACTAATCAATAGAAAGATTGATGACTATCTGACAACACAGTCTAAACCACTGTTGAGAAATTTGGGAGACTCGGATTAATTTCGTTGCGGAATTCAAGACAGTTGAGTGGTTTCTCCGGGGCTCCGGAATGATCTTGGCGCTTTTCTGGTGGTAGCCACTGTTGATTCTGGTTTTCAAAAACTAAAAAGTGATAAGTACTTAAATACCTAACTTAGCACAGAACACATTTATGTCTATAGTTTCGGAAGTCAGCGGCTCCGAGTTTGTACCCTGAGTATGTACTTAATACCTACTTATATTATTCGTTGATTTTTCAAAACGTGCTAAACCACGCTAGCACGCGAGTGATCTCATTATTAGTATAAACAAATCAAATAGGTAAGGTTGGGTATGGCCATAGATGTATGATTTCTGTGGATATGACTAAACCTTCCAGTCTCTACAGTAGGTAAGTAGGTACCTATATTATATTCGTCCATTGACCACAGTTCCAATTCCAGCCATTGGATACCTACGTGAGTCGGGTACTATGATACGATGGTGTTTTTCACAATGATTGGCAGTAATTGACAGTAGCAAGCGCGCTATGAATTTTGAGCGAGTTGAGAAAATGTCCCGACTATATTTTACCGTCAGTCTAACTAACTGACGAGTTAATCTATGAGGCTGTGTGTAATTGATCTATCGGTTACTTGTGATATTTCTTTGTCGGCATTGTGTGAAGTGAAATTTTCTTAAGGTGAAAGGGCGAGGGTTCCCCACGAAATACTAACATTCTGAATTTGGTAAAAATATTCGGTGGAGTAATAAATACTTCACCGAATATTTTTAATTTAATACTTAATTAAAATCATAAATATCACTCTCCAAGTTAGAAAAGCTAGTATTAAACGTCATATTTTTTACGAACTTTTCTAACTTGTTGACTTACGATGATTATTTTAATTACGATAATTATTCTATAAATGCATATTAATTGTTACTCCCGCGAATAACTTTTTTACCTATTACAATACTACCTGATACTGAGTCGCAAATTGCAAAATACGTAATAAAATTTCAATTTCTCGGTCTGTCCTTGCGCATCCCCCAAAGACTCTTTGGCATCCCCCTTATGCTACAAGAAACGGTCCATTCATAAAATAATGTTTATTTTGTACCAATACAAAATTAGTAGGTAGGTATAATGATACTAACAATACACACACAAGGGTGCAAAAATAAACAAGCTGGTTGTGTGTTAGAAGACACAAGCTGGTGTTGGATGTAAAACGACACAAGCTGGTGGTGTGTTAAAAGACACAAGCTGGTGGTGTGTTAAAAGACGCACGCTGGTGGTGTGTCTAAAAAGACACAAGCTGGTGGTGTGTCTAAAAAGACACAAGCTGGTGGTGTGTCCAAAAAGACACAAGCTGGTGGTGTGTGTAAAAAGACACAAGCTGGTGTTGTGTTGGGTGTAAAAAGACACAAGCTGGCACGCGTTGCACGCACCCGCACAATGTTATGTGTGCACTTCCATAAACAGTAAATATTCCACACCAACAATAAAAGACTCAATGCACATGTACGAGTACTTATTTAGATGGGAAGTATTTATGCTATGTGTTTTTCTATACCCCGTAGGTTTACCATTTTCGATAAATTGATATCTTAGGTAATAGGTGGGTAAGTACTTACCTACTTACTAAAGTGACTTTATATTATAAGTATATGCTTTATAAAGCTTTTAATCGACGTTTGCGTTATTTGTCGTTACATACAATTTAATCTCCAATATAATCGGCAAATACATTTGAAACTAGTCGTAACTTTAGTGTTCCATAACCTTTATAACCTATAAATATTGCTCGTAGTACCGTCAGTAGGTTCTTAGTTTACCTGGTCTACAACACACAACACAACTGGCAATTTCATGTAATTAGGACACCAGTGTTAATAATTTTAATTTTTATGACGCATTTAAAGTTTTGTTTAGAGTAAGGTAGTAATCTCCCGAATGTTTATTTAAGCCTCTTAAACTTAATTAGTTTAATAATATTTAGGATTGTGATGGGCCGGCCGACCGTTCTCATTATTCTGTGAAGACCGTACCAGAGCAGAACAGTTAGTTGACTCTAACCTTTTTTTTTTTGTAACCTTACCTTTTTTTTTTTTTTTTTTAACCCAACCTTTAAACGTACATTTTAGGATTACCAAAGTGCTATTTTGTAAGTGAGAAACAGATTAATAGCCAAATACTCAAACGCTACTCAATTTTAAGATACCGTAAGTCTCGTGCTGTCTCTATCACTTTATTTCAATGTGAGTGCGACAATACGTGGCTTAACGGCATCTTAAAATTGAGTAGCGTTTGAGTACTTATTTGGCCATAAAGCTCATACCTACATTCGATCTTTGGAATTGACTTCTTGGTACCTATCACTATTTCCAGTTATAGATTCGTGGCCCTGAATATGAATATACTTACTTATTTACGTTTTACTGAACTAGCTCGTAAATTTTCCTGCTCCCAATTTGCAGGCTAATGCGCGACGAAGAATGCAACCTACTCCAGAACTTATCCAGAGAAGAGTTTCGGGAGTTTCGGACTCTGGTCATCGACATGGTGCTGGCCACAGACATGTCGTTCCACTTCCAGCAGCTAAAGAACATGAGGTCGCTGCTGACGCTCGCAGAGCCTACCGTGGACAAGTCGAAGGCAGCTTCCCTTATTCTACACTGCTGTGATATCTCGCATCCTGCTAAGGTGAGACTACTTGTTGAGTAAAAGCATGCTCTCATGGGTAGGTACTTGTTCTAACAAATAAATATGGTAGGTATTCCAGAAAAATTGTACCTAGATGAACTACAAAAAAACCGGACAAGTGCGAGTCGACTCGCAAACCGAGGGTTCCGTACATATTTACCTACTATTCATACTTTAATCTGCTTAATATTATAAATGCGTTTTTTGCGACATAAACGGCCGTATCTTTTTTTCACGTTAACATAGAGGGTTCATTTTTTTACAGCATCAAGGGACCGTAGACTTGAGTAATGCTTTTATTTTTTTCAACTCGATACCTCCACGCATTCCCGAGATAAAGGGTCTTGACAGACAGACAGAAAGACGGACAACAAAATGATCCTATAAGGGTTCCCCTTTTTCCTTTTGAGGTACGGAACCCTAAAAACAAGTCATTGAAATTAAAACCATATACTCAAGTCTGCGGTCCCCTGATGCTGTAAAAAAATAACCCTATAGGTTAACGTAAAAAAAAGATACAGCCGTTTATGTGGCAAAAAAAACGCATTTATAATATTAAGTAGATTAAATTATGGATAGTAGGTATGGATTAGTATAGAAGTATGGATATGTACCTACAAAAATGTACGGATCCCACGGTGGGCGAGTCCGACTCGCACTTGTCCGGTTTTTTTACCATTGTGTAGATCGAAAAAAAAAAACAAGAAATCAAAAGTTATTTTTTTTAAGTGGAGCGTTACACTGCGTCCTATTTTCCCATTGCCCCTATACAACAAGAAGTTTAGAGTTATCAAAAATAGACACTATTTATTGCTCAATTTATTAACTTCTTATTTTAAATAAAATGACTAAGTCTTGAACGACCGGATGATTGATAATGGTTGGGTTGAAATTCAACACGTCAATGTGCGTGGTGGGGCTTAAAACGAAGTTACCCCAGAGCATGAATTAGTAGCTGTCACAAAAACAAACCTAGATAGTTCAGTGGAGGACTAGGAATTGACAGACGGAGATTGGTGCATCCTATGTAGAGATAGAGCGACTCTGGGGGGTGGTGTGTTGCTGGCAGCGCGCGATGGTGTTACCATGCAATATGACCTAGAAACGGATTGCGGTGAAGACTGCGGGCTCCTTTGTTGTCGGGATGCACGAGCGGCTATGAGGCAGTTTTACGCCATTTTGTATGACCTCTTTGATTCATGTATGCCAAAAAAAAACAGAAATAGTTCTGGCAATCGACGATATCCGGTTTGGTTTACAAGAAACATAGTCAACGATACTCAGCGTAAAAATAAATTGCATCGCAAATGGAAACTTTCACGCAGTGACCTAATTTATTCTCAATTTAGTGCTCTACGCCCGGATTTAAAAATCAGAACTCAAGAGGCCTATAAATCGTACTGTTGTGTCGTCGATCATAACATAGGAAGTAATCCACGACAGTTCTGGCACCATTTCTTTCTTTCATGTCTCGAGCCTGAAATCTAAGGGTGGTTTCGAGCCAAACGTTGTGCTCAACGGGATAGCTTACTCGGGTATCAAAGCGGCGGAAGCGTTTGCTCAGTACTTTTCTAGCTTTTTCTTACCTGACTCTCCTGATTTAAACCCGAATAACCTCAGGCCAACCCACTATACTCTGGAAATAATATTCCTATCCCCCTTTTGACACCACAGGACGCAGTTAAAGGTATTGCTAGACTTAAACCTCATAGCTCAGTCGGTCCTGACTTCATCCCCGCTTTTATTCTCAAAGCATGCCATGATGTCCTGGCAACTCCACTCTGCCATATCTTTAACCTAGCCCTTCTGTCCGTTATTTACCCCGAGCAATGGAAAATCTCGCGCGTCATTCCCATCCCAAAAACCAGTGACAGATCATCTGTTGAGGAACACAAGCCCATTGCTGTCCTGCCAACCCTTGCAAATGTTTTCGAGCACATACTTCACACGTACATCTATAGAAATATAGATGCAATTCTATCAGATGCCCTGCACGGTTTTCGCCCGGGCCGCTCTGTCAATTCGAATCTGATGACTCACGTCGATTACATCTCTAAGGTTTTAGACCGAGGGGGGCAAGTAGATGTCCTCTATTTCGATTTCCTCAAAGCGTTCGCCAGGGTCGACACCACTGCTTTTCCTTATTTGCAGACACTTTTGGCGGGCACTTTTTAGATGTCAAAGAGTCAGTTAGTTAGTCAGAAAATTGAAGCTAGTTGCTCGTTCTAAAACGTAGGGTAGGTCTCTATGGAGAAGAACGAGCAAGAAACTCCACGGACACTCTCCAATAGTCTTTGAAACAATAATATTCGAAATAAAAATACAAGGACCAAATATTACATGAAACATTTTCTGGTAAACGAAATTCTATGAAATTTCTGCCTGCGAAACAAGGAAACACCATTAATAATACTTATATGCATTTATTGTCCAAATTATTGGATGAGACACGAGTTAATTCATAAATCAAATGTTTCAGAGATGGGACCTGCACCACAGGTGGACAATGAGCCTACTGGAAGAGTTCTTCCTCCAGGGCGACAAGGAGCGGGACCTAGGGATACCCTTCAGTCCACTGTGCGATAGAAACAACACACTAGTAGCGGAGTCACAGATCGGTTTTATCGAGTTCATCGTAGAACCCAGCATGGGCGTGTGTGCCGATATGCTCGAATGCATATTGGGACCTCTACATTCCAGTAGCAAGAACTCAACCAGTTCAGCAGAACCTATCAATGAAGAGAGCACAGGTGCGAAGGACAGTAAGTATAACCAATTCTGTTTTATTTTTTGTTTAAATGTTTGCGGCGGTGCATATGCAGGTATACTGTTTTTATACTACAATGCGCAAGCGCGCGGCATCACTGGTAGCACGAATCATGGCCAGCCCCAACAGGGTTCTGATAGCTGATAGAGTGGGCTATCTGTATATAGTTCACTGCTGTAAACAACATGCACTGTCCTATTATTAGACTAACAGTAAGGGTCTAAGAATATTGTAACCAACCATAAAATGAGTCTGCTTGAAATAAATATTGTATAACTATTATTTAGCAACACAGACTACCTTAACATTCCTTGAACTAACAATCTTGTAAGGAGAAACGACAATCATTGAATTGATTTAATGGAACTAATTTACCCGAACATAATTTATTTTCAATTACTTATTAACCTAGGCATAACTATACCTACGTAGTAGGATAACAAATGAGGTTAGAGAATTCACGAAAAATTTTTCTCTATTTCAGGAAATGAAAATAGCAACAAGTTCAAGATACGAAAGCCGTGGGTCGCGTGCCTCAGTGACAACAAGAAGATATGGAAAGAGCAAGCTGCTAAAGGTAAGTTTAATTAATACATTTAAAGATTAAAATGTTGCAATGTAGGTACACATCCACAGAAAAAACAAACATGATCAAGTGTATAGGTATCGTAGACAACACAGAAAAGTTGTAAAGTGTTTTCGGAAGTAGATACAACGAAATTACTTGAATAGATACTTATTATGATTTGGTGGCCCTGCAAATCTGTAGTCATTTATCTACCTATACCTAACGTTGGAAGAAACATCGCGACGAAAATTTTTTCCCTGGGATTTATCCCGATTTCTCAGTGTTAACTTCTTACGTTGTTATTAACCTTTTGACCGCCAGTCATGTACCTTTTTATGACAAACCAAAGTGTGCCCAGCTCGCTACGGTCACGAATACACACGACACAAAACGTTTTTTTTTTTTGGAATGGCATCTCGCAGTTCAACCTTGTAGGTTGTCGGCTGCTTAACCAGACTTTCCTGTGGGCCTGTGGTGCCTTAAAAATGATTATTTTTAGGGCCTCCAGCTAGGGCAAAATAACTTACAAACTAAGCGACTACACGCTAAGGGCACCCCCTGTGGGGTACGAGCCTCGGCTTAGGGCGTCGCTGGGGTACACAATACGAGTACACGACAGACTTTTATACGTAATTCCCTAGAATATACGTACCTACCTACGTTTTTGCTTTTTTTGACGTGGCTGTCAAAAGGTTAAACAAAATGTCCGATGTTCCAAACATGTTGACCGTGTAGGTGTTGCACTTTTGTATGGAACATTGGAACAGATGTTTTTCTTTGTCCCTTCCACCGTGTAGATATTTTTAAAACAGTCTCTCACTCACTCAGTGACCTAACAGGAAATCTCGATAACTACATAACTTACTCAATCTATGAAGTTGAAATTGGTAGAAATAAGTATATAAAAAAGGTAGGAGACGTTAGCTAAGAACAGATTCGGTGACAGAATTGAATTTAGGGGGCATTACATTCACACGGACGAAGTCGCAGGCTTTAGCTAGTCTACAATGTCAGCCTAGATTGGTACTAATAATTAAATATAATTCACTTATCTACTACTCATACCTAAGATGTAGGTACTGAATGACCAAATTCATATATATTTTCCAGATGCTGAGGCCCGAGCTAAGCAGGAGGAGGAGAACAACAGCATCCCACTGACAACAGAGGAATAATATTTAGCCTCATTTGTAAATAGCGTTAGATCTAGATGTTGCAACATGTTCTATTCATTGTTGAGAAAGAGCTAAAGCATACTTTAGGACATAAGTACGTGTGCAAGCTATATTATACGTTGCTAATTTATTAAAATAATAAAGATTGTTGTGTGTAACGCACAAATATACGACTCGGAAGCACAATGCGGAAAACCTGGATGTATAAAGATTCTCTATGTGGAAGACAACATAGTGAGCTAATTCGAACAGGCGACATACCGGTCAGCGGTAACGCCAGTAGTGTAAATGATTCATTATTATTCGCTGCTAAGATTTTAGCCTAACCTAAATATTAAGTCTAAAAGCTTTGAAGATATCTCGTTTCCAAGATTCCATTGCGAGAACAAAGAACGGTATTCAATAAGTTAAGGGTATTGTGGTCCCAGTACAGCTCCCTGAAGAGCCCTCGTAGTAAATTACTCGCGATCGAGTCTTGGCTGTATATTTGAGTATTTAACGATAGGTAACACTATTTTCTACTCATAATTTGAAATAATTAATTGTAAAACTGTACTGAACTCATTTCAAATATAGTTGTTAAGAGGTAAATGTATCTGTAATTAAGTACCTAACTATCAAATGCTGGTGACGGAGCAAACAACATTAATTTATATACCTAATCATAAACACATGTGCACTTCTCTCCAATCAAACACTTATCTATAACTTAATTGTAGCTTAATATTAGTGTTAAATTTAACCCATAATATGATGAATACGCTTATTAATTTTAATGTTTCCGATTAAATTGGAGTCTTGATATTCTTGACCAAATGTTATTTAATATGAAATTATTTTCTAAATGATAACGCCATTTCAAATTCTAGTAAATAGGTAGATAGTACATTAGTAAATCTTCATGATACAAATTAAGATTTTTGTCTTTGTTATTTACAACATATAGCTAAGGATAAAGTAGAAAATCTCAAGTATTTATTGAATTTCAAATGTCGTGCTCAAATCATATGGAGTCGAAAAGCTTTCTGTAAACATTTACTACCTATTAGATCTATTAGACTGAATGGCAAAGGCGTCACACGCCCGAGGACGAGCAGGAATTCTTAGCTAGGCTTATACTTGATCAAAACAAGCTTTTGTGGAGGACCCAAAGTAAATGTACCGTCCTTCAACTAGAGTATCTATTGATGAACAGAATCAAACATTGAATTTATTATTACAAAGATATTAAAGGATTTTAGGCCAAGTGTTTACTCACAGATGCCAAATTTTCATCTATAATCTGAACTGACTCTGCTTAACATAGGAATTTTTGTAACCGTACAATACGTGTGGGAATTCAGTAATATTTCGAACGTATATCCGAGGCCTAGTCTTCCTGGTAGATACGTGGGACCATTCTCATTGAATATCAAACCAAAAGAATCCATAATCATGATAAATTAGGTCCCTATTTGATTTCAGGGATGGTAAGGATAGACTTATAATAATCCAACTGGTGACGCTTATTGTAGACAAATTTTAACAATAGATTTTTTTATATATATTTATGGTCTATTTTAATTATTAGAAATTTATTAAATTCTGTATATTGTGCATTTAGTGTAGGTACCTATTAATAGTTCATAGGTACTAAATATTAAGGATTAATCAATATAGGTACACACCTACTTAACTTGAAATGTAGTCTAGTAATGCCATTCTGATTGGGGATATAGCTTTATAAAATTGTAGAGATTAGCATACTGAGCCTTATGTATGAATATTAATTGTTGTTTCCGTGTCATAAGCTTGGAGCAGTACATACCTAAATAGGCACCTTTATATTGTAATCGCTCTTATAGAAAACACTTTTGTACAAGATATTGCTTTTAAATGTGACATTACAACATTCCGAATGTGTTTAATATTCAGTTGTCAATATAATTAAGCTATTTATAGACATGTCTACACTGCTACGATTTAAGATTTACAAAATATTAATAAAATAGTACCTACCAACCCACATATTCATACGACGAATATTTTTCACATGTCCTGCTTCAATAGGTAAATAGCACAGATACCATCAAAACCAGTAACACTCATTCATAGTATCTAATATTAAATGTATAAAGAAAACTTATAATTAAAAATCAAAGTAAATCCTAAAAATTTCTAATAATTATTATTATATATTCCACATGATGAAGAAAATATGAAAATTCCTAATAATAATTTCCTGTACTTATTTACCCATGTATTGTATGTGTATGTATATTATTAAAAATTCACAATAATTTGATGTAAACGACACAACAAACAAGGTCTTTGTATGAAACTGCATTTTCTCTCTAATAAAATGAAATCTCAAAATCAAATGGTTTTTTATCAACGTCAGTCTTTTTCTACATGTGTAAATAGATTTAATCACCTTTTAGTTACCTACGTGTAAATTATATGTAAAATAAAATAAAGATTTTCGTAGATGAAATGTTTACTTTAATACCCTTAAGATAATTAATTTATGCGTAACTATTACATGAATCATGAAGTACATGTTCTTATATATCTAAGAAATAGAAAAAATATAAAAATTGGCCTGTGTAAGGAAGACCTTAGCTTAATTTTAATTTATGCCTTATAACCTGTGTATTATGGTAGATAATGGCTAGCACAATGAAATGAGCAGATCATTAGACATTTTTAATCTACATTTAGCAGCCCTCACAATTTTGCCACTTCTTTCAATTAAGAACAATGTTTTGTATTTAAACATTGAATAAAAAAAATTAAAACAGCATGTTTCATTGAATACACATTTTAAATTCTAAACATCTGTTAATTAATAAACAAATGGACTACAATCAACCTAGTTGATTTTAAAATGAAACAAACTATGTAGTAGGTAAATTCCTTATGTAAGCAAACATAAAAATCTTTTTTGTTAGTTTAGGTCACAGACATAATACAGTAGTTTAGGTCCCAATACAAATGACATAATTTCTGTCAGATGTTTGACATATTCTATGTGTATGATAAATGATGAACACACTGACATGCTGGTGAGTATCTCAGTTCCCTAAAAATAGATGTCAAAACAAAAAACCTAATGACAGTTTTACAAACTATTCTGCCATATTTAATGCTATCTCTTAGCTTTATACAAACATAAATTATACATAGTAGTACAGCAGAATAACAATGCAAATCATATTTGCTTTAAAATCATCAAAGGCACGTCAAGCATTTATTAATATAGTTTACATTGACCCTTACAAAATGCAATAGACATTCTAAAAAGTATCACAAATAGTTTACTTAACTTAAAATATATTTATGACTTTTACTGAATATATTGATCTCTATGGACAAACCTCGGACATCGGTTTTTTGTCTACTACAAGTGATCATACCCTCAATAACATCTCCTTTCTTCACCTCCTTACAATCCCTAAAATAGAAAACTGTCTGCTTCCAATGCGTTGGTGTTTTATGAGGTCCAGTTGAAAATTCTACAGAGTTTGGCAGATCAAAAAAGGTATCAAAATAACCAACAATTGATGTTACAGCACCATCTTTTAAAACAGGAAGTTTGAATGCAGATGAAAAGTCCATGACATCAATTTTACATGTGTTAATATCTATGTCTTTGACCACACATGGTTCTGATAAAATATATTTTGATTCAACAATGTCAATACTTGCTTCTCTAACCACTTCAGATTTCATGCAATTCATTTTGTATCCATAGACATCAGACCAATATCCTATAAGTTTTTTGTGTGTATCTTCGTCACCATTGGCAACAAGGCTTATATTGCATCTACTGGGTAACAGCAGTCCACCAGGCTTAAGACAGTGATCTCTTGCGTAAATAACACTGTCTAACATGCCTTCAAACAGCAAAAAGTATCCCATCCATTCAGAAACAATAATGTCAACTTTTTCATTCAACTGAGTATCCTCAAGTCTTCCTTTGACTAGTTTAATAACATCTTGTAAGTTATTTTCTCTAACAATATCCATTGCATGATATATAATTTCAGATTGATCTAATGCATAAACCTGTTTTGCTCCAGCTGTTGCACAAAACATTGATAAGATACCAGTACCACAGCCAAGATCTAACACGATTTGATCTTTCAATGTTTCTTTGTTTTTTAAAATTGCATCCCTGTAAGATTCTGTACGGATTTTGTCTGAAAGCATGTCATAATGAATACCAAAATGAGCATATGTACTAAAGTAACCATCATCCATCTCCAAAGGAACGCTTGCAACACAATTTGCTTTGATTAAAGATTCATCACTCTCTTTGTTTGATTGACCACCTTCTATCAAAGTTTGCATTGAATCACGCATCTTTTTCATGTCTTCCTTTGCGTTTTTCAGAAGTGTAGAACTCTCACTTAGTTGTTGCGTTAAAAACTGTATTGTCCTTTGGAGTTCACTAAAGTGTGCCTCTGACAAAGTTACCAAGCCATTCTCGACATTGGCATGGTATGTTTTTGGGGAACTCGGTTTGTCAGTAAGAGCGTCAAAATCGTACATGAGCCACTCATCCTGCACCACTGGCTGGAAATATTTTTCATCGTCCCATAACGCCTTATTGATGTTAGTTATAACCTCCGGAGTGGGTTTGTGTGTTCTTATATAGTTTATCAATTTTATGTATGAATAGCAGTCCATATTGAACTTCAATTTGAGTTCGTTCAAATCAAACTTATGGACGGACTTGCAATGCGCGATTCCTTCTTCAATATTCGATGAAACGTTAGGACAAAATAAGCATGTAACCGTTGTATCGCTGGTTTCCATTTCTAACCATTCGTCGTCCTCGAAATTGTCCTCGTCACTACTGAGGTCCGGCACGTCCGACATTGTTGCGTTATTCAATACAACAATAGTAAATCCTTTGTACTGATTAATTCACAAATTATAGGATTTGCAAAATATGAACATGTGACTGTGAGGCTGAGATACACTTCAACAGACATTGATTTTATGACAACATGCATGACAGATTGACAGTCAGTGACAGTTCTTTTTGTCTCGCCGTCAAAATTTTTAACGTTCAGAAAGGAAAATGGAAGCAACAAAAAATTAATTTCATTTTATATTTCTTCAAATAATTACAAAATTTTAAAAACATCACTGTGTTTTTAACATAGTTTTTTTTACTTCATAGCTAAATTATCTTTCATGTGGTTTAAAATACCTCAAATCCAGTAGTCATGGCACAGCCACAAAATACGTGTCAGTAGTTCTAAAAAAAAGGAATTTCGCCATAAAACTAAACTAAAAAAATAAAACGTGTTTTATTTTTTTTCATTATGTTTTCAAATATTACGGACAGATGTATTATAAAATGATCAAAAATAATTATCTTAGATTTTGGGTAAGAATATGAATCGTTAATAAAATTACTTTGCATAAAGCAAGCACTATAAACAAGCACATAATAATAAATAGATTAAACGTAATTATTTAAAAATTGAGTTTTGAAGAATTCTTTTTACGTTTTGCAACCCCAAGGAATCTGTCTGTCTTGTTCACCGCACCGCGCACGTTATTGACGTGACGTTATGCGGCGGCGCGAAAATTTGTTTTGGTTTCGTTACCATGGTATCTACATAAAATAATTTTACAACAAACCTGTAACGTAGATATCATTTATTTATATCGAATAATCATGAAATTAAAAGTATCAACTTTGAAAGAACCTAAACATACTGATGTTGTTGTTTGCGTTAATTGGAATAATACTGAAGACGTATTTTCTTGTGGGTGAGTAAATTGTGACCGAAATAGGGATGCCGCTGGGACAGACTGAATGTAACCTATTTTTTCCATAACAATCAGGGTACACCAACAATCGTCAATCACTTTTCTTTGATAAGTGTTACTGAGATGACTAGAATGTTTATGCAGCTGAAAGTACCTACATCCCATGTTTGTTTCTTTGCTTGAAATGAAAAACCTCAAATAATCTTATTTTTAGGGTTCTTTATGTCCGAATGAAATACGGAAGCCTTATAGGAACATTCGAGTCTGTCTGTCCGTCTGGCACAGTGAATTTAGCTATCATTTCGGGTTGGATCTAGTACCTATACGACTTACGAGCTACCTACTTCAGTAATAAATTTTATTACTGAAGTAGGTAGCTAATAAGACGATAAAATAACAATATGCGATGACTAAATTTCTAGCTAAACGTTCTTCGGTGGATACACTAATAGTGATTTTAATGTAATGTACGTGAATACCTACGATGTATTATTCCTGTAAATGCAGATGTTGCAAACTTTATTTTTTTATAAGAGTAAGAAATATGGAGTTTCTCGTCCATTCTTCTCCATACGAAACTAACTTTCTTCTATCAATGTTTAACTTAGCTCAATTCGCTATTAACTTAAATTTGAATTAACTACATTGCACTTTATCCTAATTTTATTTTGATTTGATTATTTTTATGTTCTAATTTAATTTCTCGTGTTCTAATACTAGTGCTTAATTTTTTTACTTTTAAACTTAACATTATATTTATGATATGATATGATAATCTTTTCACATATTATGCTGTTTAAATAATATGTACTTGCCTTTATAGCAACATATAAATGGAAGAAGTCACTGTCTCCTGAAATACAGGTACCTTAACCTAGCTCTGGAGACAGGGTCTCAAATATTTGTAATTTTTGATGGCAATAAAATTATTATTATTATTATATTATTATTACTTTAGGAAGGGGCAACTAGATTCAAATATTCTTATCCGACGTTCAAACGTGCTATAAAATGGTCTAATTGAAATAAATAATTTTACTTTGGTACACATTATTAATTTTTGTGGCCCGAATAGGGACGTATAACGTAAATAAATGAATTTTGAACATGTGAGTAATTTTAGGGGGACGAATTGGAAATAAAATAATAATTATTCCTACACCTTGTGACAAATCAAACGAAAGGGATTATTAGTTTTCAAAATATATAAACGAATATATTTTTAATAATGTTTTGTTTAAGTTAAATGATGTTAAAGTTATTTAAGAAAATAGATGATAATTGACCATTTCGCCCTTATCTCCGAAAGTACTGAAACTATTTTTTTTTTAAATCATACGGAAAAGATCTTTA
Organism: Charanyca ferruginea; assembly: GCA_947361185.1. Taxonomy (NCBI): domain Eukaryota; kingdom Metazoa; phylum Arthropoda; class Insecta; order Lepidoptera; family Noctuidae; genus Charanyca; species Charanyca ferruginea. The sequence continues at coordinate 12,497,655 of OX376057.1, forward strand.
CTTATAGATTAGTACAAGTAAACCTACAAGAACTCTATGATATGAATAAAAGATGGTAATCTTCTTCCAATATTGTGTACAAACTGCGTGCGTAAATTTTTAGTTTTAGTGTATGAGAGAACATATTTTTCAACAACAACGTTAAGTTTGTTCTTCGGTTATTTTGTATGTAGTGTATTGTACGGTGGTACGGAACCCTCCGTGGCAGGTCCGACTCCCACTTGACTGGTTTTTTATAGTCTTAGTAGAATTAATAGTAGGAATAATCCACTGCTTTATATAACTTTTGCAGAGATGATCACAAACTCTTGAAATGGAATCTAGCAAACAGCGAATGTATAGTAGTTACAACATTCCCCGATGATTTTTATCCAAATGATATGCATTTGTTTCCGAAAATCAATGCTGGTGGAAATAAGCACCAACACGATGTGATTCTGATTTCTACGGCAGATGGCAAGTAAGTGTGATGTTTTAACATGGTACCCTACTCACCTGCTGTTTGTTCTTCGAAGAAGTATACTCCATTTTTAATAGCATTAGAAAAAAGAGGCTCGTAGAAGCAGGAATGCAAAATAGTTTATTTCAAAGATGAGTTAAAACAATTCTAATTAAATTTGTTTTAACATAACTCTGATAATAAATAGGTCAAAGATAATACTAAATATGGACGTATAATAATATAAACAAAATAAAAGTCTTTTCAAGATTAGGTAAAATTTATTTAAGTAATTGTATTATAGTGAAACAAATAACGTTCCAGGTATTTTTCACCCCTGCTTCTTTTAGGTTTTTAACATTGACACTGTAATTTTAAATTGGAATTAAATAATACAACTCAATGAAAGCCACATAATTTCTTTAAATAAATTAATAAAATGGTTGTAATTAAGTCCGACAGCTGCTGTAAAAATAGACTATAATAAATTCGGCGTCTATCGTAACTGTAACAATGTTTTATTGTACCTACTTTTGTTACAAAGTGTGCATTAAAAAGTTTTTTCAAAAAAAAATAAAACCGACTTCCGAAAGTAAAGTAATGTGTGTTCTGTGCTAAAGTTATTTATCACTTTTTAGTTTTTGAAGGCGGTTTTATTTTTTTGGAAAAAACTTTTTATTTTTCGCTTTGTAGTGTTGCCCATCCAAATCCATTAAGAAACGGCAACAAACTTAAAAGAGATTGTAAGTCCTCCAGTGATTGAAGAAACTAAAACGTCGTCTAAGTAAGTTTTTTTGGGAATTTGTTGATTTTCTCAAAAAGGGCTGTACCAATATTGATAAAATTTATATGGGACCTTTTCGGATTAAACTCCTTTTGAACAAAAAAAGAATTTTGCAAATCCGTCTATATATGACAGAGTTATGCCCGAACATACATAAAAAAAAAATAATAATAATAATATAAACAATCGAATTGATAACCTCCTCCTTTTTGAAGTCGGTTAAAAATAACCTTTTTCAACTTCTGTCTAATGCTCTTGTAAATGGAGTATAGTTCTTTCTGAGTGTAACTTCCATCTTCAGACATTGATTTCACATAAGTATACAAGAAACAGCAAGAATAATGTAACCAGTGGGCTAATTCAGAAGCGATGTTGCAGTGCAGTTGAAGTTAAGTTTCGATCAAAACGATGTTTTTCGTATTCTCTACCGCTGTCAGACACGCTCGCGTCACGCGAGAGCAATAACGGCATTCTACTTTATTCTACTGTTGCGCGTCTTTGGTGCGTGCTTAGGAACGCAACATGATCGGTATTCTACTACTCGTTTGACGTCTCAAAATGACTGTTAAAAAGCACTAAAATCTGTATTGGGGTTTTATTTTAATATTATAATAACGTCATATTCATTGAAATGTAATCAATTTAGTCAGTAATATTTTTTCTCTCATGTGGCTACACCCTAAGTAAGTTTGGTAGAGTTTGGTTGTCGTACAGTTGACGTGCAGTTCACGCGCAGCTTACGCACAGTTCAAAGATTACAAGAATACCTTTTATGACTCAAACTTGAACTTAACTGCAACTGCACTAGAACTTCATCGGCGCGTCATAAAATTACGTGAATTTGCCCTCAGTATTTTGTAAAAACTTGATAAAAAAGGAGTGTCCGTGGAGTTACATTCTCGTTCTTCTCCATAGATACCTAGGTACCTACCCTACATCTTGGACCGACCAACTTCAACTTTTTAACTAAGTAACTGACTCCTTGACAATTCAAAAGTGCCTGTACTGTACCTCAACCTCAACGATTTCATTGAAATAAATTCTTCGATTTTGAATTTGATCAGTGTGGTGTAGGAAATCACCTAAAGCGTCTTACTGACCATCCTTCTTGCTGTACGTCCCGCCAAGGTCATGCACGATGCACGATGCAAATCGACCGTGAATAAGCTTGCTGTACGTCAATAATTATTATTAATTGTTTTTTTTCACGGTACTCTTGCATGGCTACCCTGGCGGGACGTACAGCAAGAAGGATGGTGAATAAGGCGTTTAAGTCGGAATAAAGTAGGCACGAAACATTGATCAGCACGCTTGCTCTTAAGGCAGATTGGCGATTTCAGACTGATACCTACCTACAATATTAATACGTCCAGGTTTTCTCACGATATTTTTCTTCACCGATGTCAGTGATAGATGACCTTAGAAAGTAGATAGGGTAACTAAGTACCTACATAAAATGTCGAAAAAGTCACATTGATACTACCTAGGTAGTAGGGTACCTACTTCGCATGTATGTACACACGGCTACACATGAAGCTATACATGTCCAGTTAATGCTGATTTCGCATTATATAGAATTTCCGTACAATGCGAGGTCAGCTTATTCTGGAAATGTATAGCTTGATGTGTAGCCGTGTGTACCCCCACTACAAAATCTGTTGCCAACTTACGTGCCAGTAATTGTACCTATGCGCACTAATTTATTAATGACAATTTTTTTAAGGTTTCACATTGTTAATCACAACGGTCGTATAGAAAAATCAGTTAACGCGCATCAAGGGGCTTGTCTCATAGCACAGTGGAGCCCTGATGGAGCTGGACTTCTCACAGGTAAAAAATCCAACAAAAACTCTGACGGTGAGTTGTACGAAACCAACCTTAGTTTAACGGAGAATTTAAATTGATGCTGTCACTTTCTTTTTGATACAAAACGTAAGGGATGGCATGAATTTAAAGTCTCCGTTAAACTAAGGTTGGTTTTGTGCAACACAACTTTAATAAAATATTGGACATGGGAAGGAAGATGAAGACTCAGAAACAAAATCTGCACTCTGCTAGTATTTCAATTAGTACCTAGTAGTTTTTCAATTATTTTTATTTTTCAGCTGGTGAAGACGGTTTCGTCAAAGTGTGGTCTCGAAACGGTCTCCTGCGGTCGACGATAGTTCAGTCCGACGTGCCTTGTTTTAGCGCCGTATGGAGTCCAGATAGCAGTGCTATTTTACACACAAAGGGGAATTCGCTCGTCATAAAACAACTGAACTCCAGTAATAAGATTACGAAAGTAAGAACTTATATTATCATCGTAAATTGGTCAAAATATTGTAAAGGTTATTATGAGCGCATTTTCCCAGAAGCTGTTATTTACATGCAATAATCTGATTGCTTTCATTAAGTATTAGTTATGTAGGTACCTGCCTCATATTTGATAAAAGCAATCACACTAGTGGAATAATATATAAGCTTACTAGCTTACCTATTCTATAAGTGTAGTTTTCTAGTGCCAATATTATTTTAGTTTAATTCAAGAAAAAATCTTATTATCATAATCGATTGAATAATGTGATTGCTTCTTTCCTCTTTCAGTGGAAAGCACATGAAGGTCTTATTTTAGGTCTAGCATGGAATGCCAATAACAACTTAATTCTGTCAGGTTCTGAAGATGGATATTCCAAGGTAAAATCTACTAAGCTTTAGTACTTAAGTCTTAAAATAAAATATATTTTAGGAAAAGTGTCTTTACCACAGATTTGGGACACGTTCGGTCAGCAAATATCAGTGAGCGTGAAGCATGACCAGCCCATCACAAGTGTTTGCTGGTCCCCCGCTGGTGACATGTTCGTCGTGGGAAGCTATAACCTCATACGTCTGTGCAACTCCAATGGAGTAAGATTTTTCAAATATTCTGTTCACCTTCATCATCAGCCGAAAACGTCCACTGTTGAACAAAGCCTCCACAAAGAACGGCAACCTGCCGCTTGCATCCACCGCATCTGTTGGACCGTGGAAGGTCTACCAACACTGCGTCTTCCGGTTCGTGATCGCCACTCGAGATTCGAGAACCTTTCTTTCCATATTCTGCTTATTAGCTTGTAATTTCTAGATTGTTTAGTTTTCAGTTCTCTTCGTCTTCCGGTTCTAAGCTATCAACTGATTACAGTGGTCTCACTGCCTCGACCGACCGTCAACGGGCAGCATCTACAACATAGCCTGGTCTTCTGATGGTACGCAACTAGCAGCCGCGTGTGCTAATGGCCATGTCTTGTTCGCTCATATAATTGATCGGTAATCATGTACCTAGCTTGACACATATTTTAAACTTCATTCTGAAATGAAAATCTTTTGACAACGCTTCAATATACTTTTCAGAGAATATACATGGAAGAACTATGCTTGCAACCAAGTAGGTCGGAAAGTGATCGCTATAAAGGACATTATAAGTGATCAGAGTGACCAACTGGACTATCCTGACAGGGTCATACAAATTGCTCTGGGCTTCAACCATATGGTAATCGCGACGGTAAAGCAGTGTTTTATACACAAGCTTACGTCTTGGAATACACCTGTGACGTTCGACCTTAAAGAAGGGACTATAAGCATGATTTTGCTTGCTGAAAGGTAAATTGTAGAACGATAAGAAGACACATTCATTTCCAATAAAGTTAAACCTGGTATAAAGACAGCTAAAGAGGAGTCTTAGTTTTTCAAGCAAGATCTTCTAGAACGTGTTTAATTAAGGGCGCGTATTCGATTTAGCGCAACTCAAAATCTAAACGATTGCTAGAACGGCGTAGCAGCATTGACACACACTAGTACAATACAATGGTCTGTTTTTGTGCATCAGAAAAAAAAATATGCACGGAATAAGCACGAATCATTGAAATTGATCGGCAAACGACAGCGCGCGATGTTTTACAGTGCTTTTTAAAATTATTGTCTAAAATAAATGAGCTCGTATAACGGACGGAAAAATATTCTGTATATTAAACATAACATTTAATTTCATAAAATAAATATATATATCAGTTATGTTTTTATTCAAATACTGGTGAAAAAAAATTGACAAAGTGAACCGATTTTCTACTTTTTTACATTGTTTTTTATACATAATAGTGATATTTTCGTAATTTTGTCTCTGTTACTGTCTTTATGACTGTATATACTGTTGGAAAAACGTATAAAACAAAATATTTTGGCATATTGTAATGGTTGTATTCGTCCTGAAAGTTAACTGTGACGTCTATTTTCGTAAAACGATATGAAAGAATTGTCTTCGCTTTAAAAAACCATAATTAAAAATTATACTTTTACTCTGTAGCTGTCTAAATCAAGACATAATCTTTCTAAAACTGTAAATTGTCTTTAAAGAATCTGCTCACATAATTACGATATTGCTCTGGGCAAAACGCAAAAACATGAAGTTTTCGTCACCAATCGAATACGCGCTCTTAATAGTAATTGAATGATTATTAAGGTCCTAATGATTTCTTTATATTTCAGATGTATTTGCATAGTAGAAAGAGCTGGACTCTCAGTATACAGCTACATGGGTCGTCTATTGGCCAGTCCTCGCTGGGGTGCCCGGCCAGAATCTCTAGGACGTGCTGCTGTATCCCTGGGACCAGATGCACTGGCTGCTATCGACCAGGGTGATAGAAAATGTACCTACATTATTTCATTACTATCTCTTATAACAACCACACTGTACATTTAATTTTGTATAGACCTCCCATTTAGACAATATGTAATCGTTTTTGATTTGTTGATTTCTTTAAATATTGTCAAAGCCCCCTTCAATTCTTTTCCGCAATTGAATCTCAACCCTAGCACACATAGAGTTTATTTCTTGGGGATCTTTAACAAATTTTATGCTTTATTGTTTTTTTTATTAGTTAAGTAGGTAGATACAGTAGTAGTCTTGTTACCTTTCCTTAATGAGTATTTTTCTTCATCAGTGATTCATGTCTTCGACTTGCCCACTGGTTTGATAGTTCGAAGTTCAGCAGACAATACAGTCACGAAACTGACACACAAGATGTCTGTAAGCAGTATCGCGCTCAGTCAAACGGGGCCCATCAACGAAAGACAACTAGCTTTGTTGGACTCTAACAGAGACCTGTATGTCGTTACTGTGAAGGACAGCAAGCCTAAGTTTGTTAAATTAGGTATGAACATTTGATTTTATTGCATTTATCTTTGCCGCGGAAGACACCCCTTGCATTGCATGCATTTAATTCAATTTATTCTATCAATTCTTTTGATTTTTTTTTTTTATAAAATCAAATTTACTTTTATGATGTTACCTCGTCATGAATCATTATCAACAATTGGAAAACGTCCACTGTTGAAAATAGACCTCCCCGATAGAACGCCACAACGAGCGGCAACCTGCCGCTTGCGGTTACCCGCGACCAAGACCTTGACGCTGTCGTCGGTCCATCAGGGCCTCAAGCTTGCTTTTACAATAAGTAGTGTCAGAATGGTCTATCATTGATTTCATAATTGTTGATTTTGACAAGTTTGGTAATCTACTAATATAATGGCGTCATTATGACTTTCCTATGGTCAACCACTGACACGCCATTGTAAGAAATGATATAGAATGGTAATCTCGTACAAAATGACAACTGAATGACTGACTTAGGCGGTAATCTGCTAAAATTTCGACAGTTCCTTTGATCAGAGACCTACCATTAGAACATCATTGTGCAGTCATTGATTTTAATTCGACCGATCAATGATCGACCATTATGAATTTAGCAGATTACGAACTTTTAGCAAAATAACAATGGGATCGTGTTGGAATGACGAAATTATAAAAATAGCAAACTTGGCCCCCTGGTGCGAGGCCTACTAACAGTGGCGGCGTAAGGGGGGGGGCGGAGGGGGCGGTCCGCCCCGGGTGCCAAGCACCAAGGGGTGACAACGAAAACTTACTTGAACAGCCAAAGCATGCACACAAAATCTCGCTCTATTAAGACATATCAATAAATAACTACCTACGCTTGGCAACTTCCTTACTAATATCATATTTTGAAACGCATCGAAACCATATTATTTTCATATCTTTTTTCGAATATAATTATTGAGAGCGAGTGTTCTCATTTGGGAGCGTTACTTCAAGGTTTAATGTTTTTCAGAACTGTAGAAAAAGTTTACACGTTCTTTTCATCATCCACACATCGGTGGAAAATATAAATGTAGTGGTGTCCGTTATATGATTTATCAGAGACAAGATGGAGTGCTCATCACGACGCTTTTAAACCACTATTAACACCCCAAAGAAAACGTCGAAACAAGAGAAGCAGCATCAATTCTGTGACTTCAGTTTTCTATGCTATCTTTCCTTTTGGTGTGAAATCCTAGAAGTTAATCAGACAGAAAAGTATATACAAACATCTGGGCTATCGTTGGAAAAGCGTGTGATAAAAATTAAAGCCCTTAAAAAATGTTCTTGGAAGTCAACGCAATCAAATAGTGTAAAGGGCTATTTGCTACGCAACGATATTATAGAGGATTTAGACATTCGGATTGAAGGAAAAAGAGGAAAGAGGAGATTTCGAACGCATATGCCTGGAGAAATGGCCCGAGATGCTGAACTTGCATTACCAAAGGAGTTGCAGAAAGCAATGTTAGAATGTCACGACAGATTTTACGAAGAACTAGACCATCATTACAGGGCAATGGATTTTATTCTGGTAACATTTAGTGTAATTCAGCATAAAATGTTGGTAACATCACCAGAAGAAGATTTTCGTGGAATCGTGGTATGGTTCTAATTCTGTTAAAAAAATACATCGTGTTGGAGATTTTACAATTGAGGCGCCATTTGGAAACCGCCAATATTACTGCCCAAGAAGCGGTTCATTGGCGTTTCTCAGATTCAATGCAAAAAGACGGCAGAACAGTCACCTCTAAACCAGAGATCTCGGTGGAAGTTCAAAAGTTCTATGGACAGCTGTACAAATCTCAAGCGGTGAGACCTGTTTCCCATGGTACCGAAGATCCAAGGGCCCAATTGACGAGGATATCCCGGACGTTGACCAAAGCGATATTAGTGCGGCTCTGGAACAGCTTAAAAACAGCAAAGCTCCGGACATTACGACTGAGCTTTTAAAAGCAGGTGGGGCTACAATGACCGTTCAAGTAAAAAACCAAAAGACGAAAGCAATCCAGCTGCGCAGAGAGATGAAATAAGATGATGTTATATCTCCGAAACTTTTCACCAACGCGCTGGAGGACGTCTTCAAAACATTGGACTACTGGGCGGAGCATTAACATAAACGGTAAGTAGATCACATATCTCCGGTTTGCCGACGACATCGTTATTATGGCAGATCCTCAAGACGAGGGGGCCTCAGCATGAACTTGGACAAAACGAAGGTTATGTTCAATCAACACGTCGTGCCAAGGCTGATCGCCGTTGATGGCAACTTGCTCGAAGTGGTCCAGGAATACGTCTACCTTGGACAGACGATCCAACTTCGAGAAGTCGATAGGAGGGTGCATTTGGGGTGGGCAGCATTTGGTAAGCTTCGTCGAGTCTTCTCGTCACCTATACCGCAGAGTCTGAAGACGAAATTCTTTGACCAGTGCGTCCTGCCTGTTATGACTTATGCTGCCAAGATGTGGACACTTATAGCGGGGCTAGTTCACAAGTTCAGAGTTCCTCAGCGGGCAATGAACCGAGCAATGCTTGGAGTTTCTCTAAGGCCTAAGCGATAGCTAGAATTCCCAACGAGGACATCCGGAGGAGAACTAAAGTCACCGACACCGACACCGCAGAATCAGTAAGCTGAAGTGGCGCGACGGCTGATGGAGCAGACTTGTCCTAGAGTAGAGTAGAGAGTACCGCGAATCGGTAGACGCAGCGTGGGACGCCCTCCAGCCCAATGGGCGGATGACCTGAAGAAGGTGGTGGTGGCTGGATGCGGAAGGCAGAGGACCGGGAAAACTGGCGCGCCTTGGAGGAGGCTTATGTCCAACAGTGGACCTAAACTACACTGAAGTGATGATGATGAATGTAAATTGGGGGCTATTTTGAGTCTGTTTCAAGGTTTGCGCTATGTCTTAAATTTTTATAACAATTTGGTTAGATACTTCATGTGAAACAAGCTTTTGAAAGTTTAAATTAATAAAATCATACTGACTTGGTCTACAATGAGCCAGCCAAGCGCGACTAACCAATCTTTCGATTTTATCAATTAATAGAGACAGGAAATTCAATGTTGATAATATGTTTATGTATTTTAGTAAAATGTGGTCTCGTATGCATTTTTAGTATAATTTGGTGTTTTATTTTGAGTACCTAGGGGTGCTCTATACACATCCGCCCGGGGTGCCAATCTACCCTACGCCGCCACTGCCTACTAACACTGCGTCGTCCGGTTTGTGGTCGCTACTTGAGAACCTTTCCACTTTCAAACAAACTTTACGTCATAGTCTAATTTATTTATTTATAAGATATTCCTCTTTATTTCCTTATCACACATTATGCAAAAAAGATAAGTAAACTAAGTTACAAAAAGTCAACTTGTGCACCTCTCAGACGAGGTTATTATTAATTTATTATAACATATAAGTTACCAATTTTAGCTGATGATCTAATCTATATGTTGACTTTTGGGGAATTACATTTATAGAATCTGGTTTTGCTACAAAACCGGCATAAGGTTTTCGGTGTGGTAACAGGTTCACAGAAATTCCCAAGAGGTACCTACCTACCTATTAAAAAAGAGGCATTTTTTTTTCTTAATTTTTCGTGACGCCTCCTTGTCTCGGAAAGCACGTAAAGCGTTGGTTTCCGCTGTCATTCGTACATCTTTGACAATCGTTACTGTATCCGGTTAGACTGAAAGCTTACCTCAACATACCTAGCGAATATTCCCGATTCCCGACAGGGGTGTTACTGAACGGGAATAATTGGAATAATCAAAAAGTGGTCCAGTTCGTCAACACTGTGAACGTGCGGAACTTTTTTTTCCCCGACGACGGGGTGTTATTAATATTCGCAACATAGTTGCGAAAAAAGTAGACATAGATGATAGATGAATGGGCTCTTTTATCTTCTTTTTGGAACTATTCTCTGTTTTTTGTAATAAATACTGAGGTCGACTTTCAATCATACCTTTTGTGTACCTAGTACCTACGTGCCACGAAAGATGAGACTTGACACACACTTGATTTGACTTGCGCAGTACTCCAGTCAAGTCTCATCTTTCGTGTCACGTACTATACATGACTGCGATTTATGTTCGCTGTTGTGTACAAAAGGGATGCTGGATAAATATTTCTAAATATCTACTTAGACATAGGTGTTCGGTAAAACTCGACCAGTAGGTAGGTATTATCGTCAGTTCAGTAATATTAGATTTTGAACCTATTACATCATAGTCCTTATTTTCTTTTTAAAGGTTCCCAAATCTTAAGTATATGTTGGAGTTGTGAGACAGAGCTGCTAGTAGGCTTACGGGCTAGCTCAGTAGTAGCTTGGTGTTGTCCACGGGCTGCTATGCAACCAGATTGGCTGGCTCTTACCACTGTCACTAAGGATGTCGTGTTAGTATATTTCAGTATTACTTTATAAAGGACGGACGGGTATATAATTGGGGCTGAAAACTTGAATGCTTGGGCTTGTTTTTCTAGGGACATTGGCAGGAACCCCATTATTCTTAGTATTGAAGATGGTGTAGCGCATATATGCCGTGGCAATGGGTCAATACTACATCTGTCCATTGCCGCGTTCCCTGAAAAGTTACTAAAGCATGTACTTGCGAATATGTGGCAGGAAGCCCTCCAGGTAAGTGAATATTGCAATAATTAAGTCAATTTCGTGGTATGGGATTGTGTGGTATTAAGGGTAGATGAATGTTTTAGCTCTGTCGCACCGTAGAAGATGAGACACTCTGGGCCTGCCTCGCGGTCCTTGCATGGCAACACCATCAACTGTCCATAGCCGAAGAGTCGTTCGCTTTGATACGCCAGTATCATCAAGTCTGTTACATTCAGCATCTAAGAGTAAGTACCGACTATTACAATAGAAATATAATTACTATGATCGCTCTTTCTCTGAAAAAAATGCCTTCGTTCTGCAATGATAAATGTAAAAATGTAAATACCTTTGAGGTCTTAATACCTATTTTTCATCTTTTTCAGACTGTCATACCGGAAAAACTGACGACTAATAGTAGCTAGACAAACTAAATAAAATCTATTTGATGATAATAATATTATATATTTTTTAAGTTTAATGTTGTTATGGTGTAGCTGTACTTATTGCCTGAAAAATAGGACCTTCAAAAAATAGGACTTACAAAAGAAGTCAATCTAAGTTTTTAATATTATTCATTTATCAAACAGCTGTCATAAATAACATTGTTTTACATTTGCAAGTATGAATGTAATGGTAACAACAAGCCGAAAATGCTAATCGCGTGATGCTATCAGGCACATTATGTACCTACTACTTAATTAAAAAATTCAATTATTATCAGTCCTGTTACCTTGGTCCCAATTAAAGATTGGTGTTCTCTAATTAAGTCATCTGACGCTTGGATTGTTATTTAATATACAAAATTTACCAATTTGAGTTGGTAAATAAAATAATTTTGTTCGTGATTCATAAGATTACCTACCCACAGTAAGTACCTACCTATGTAATTTAGTAAGGTCCTAAGGTCATATTATTATACGTTTCAAACTATATTATTAAGTTCATTTTTATTAATAAAAAGAGAGTTTTATTTAATTAATAATCATGGAATATTTCTATCATAATATAGGATTCTTACATTTATACCTACGTAACTTCTTCAACTAATAAATTAACGAGAATGAAATATTACAACAAAAAACCAAATTCATTTTCCCAACACTGTCGACTCCACGACTCGACTGTTGTTTCTTGTTTCTTTTTTATTGTTCGTTCGTTCGTATTTTATTCCTTCATTCATTCAACGGCCAGTGCGTGCCTATCTTGCTGTTGTTCTGTCATTGTCAGTGTCAGTCAATGCGATGTGAGTGGTGAACGTGTTTTAAGTACGCGCTCTCACGTAATTTATATCGATACAAAACTTTTTTAAATAGAAATAACACAATTAAAAGTGTTATTATCACTAAAAGTTATTAAAAATCCTAATAAATTTTAAGTTTGTAGTGACTTTCTAAGACAGCAATGCGTATAACGACGTGCCCTACATTAAAAACATAGGTTACCGAAAGAAAGTTTAAAAAGTTTTATTTTGTTGTGTTTATGTGAAATTGAGGAAGATGGGTGTTAAGAAGGTGGAATTAGTGTTGTTACTAAACTTGTTGTTAGTTAGTGGGGACGTGGATAATAATGATGTGAGTGAACATTCTTTGGAGTTGACCCAGTCTTTGAACTTGGCGCGACAAGAGTTAATTCAGGAGACATGTAGACGGTTCCCCCCAAAGTACGGGTTAGATGAACTTCCTCGGAGCAAACTGGAGCATATCTTGATAGATGATGAACACAAACTTCTGTACTGCTATGTGCCAAAGGTAAGATTTTCAAGGTAAACCGGATTTTCGTATTTATACACATGGCGGAACGTTCCTATAATAACTTCATGTACAAGTTAGCTTACACAATTCGTTTTTAGCTGAGGTCTATGACATAATTCTTTAATTGTTTATAGTTACACATCAAATAAGTTATATACATTTTGTGGGCTTCCTGACATTATTATTCTTATACTCAAGATCATCATAATTTCATAACATTTTAAGAATAACTAAGTAACTAAGTCCCTACATACCTACCTACATAGTTAAAGCAGCTGGCTAGTTTAGGTATTAGATTCAGGTTACCAGGTGTCATACTTAGATATTTCATCTACCTATATATTTTTTAATGAGTTTATTAATTTATTGTAAATTACGGCTGATTTTTCAATCATCACAATACATCTAAAGAATAAATATGACAGTTTAACAGCTTTTGTATAAAAAATAGTTATGTCAAACTGACACATTTATTCTTCAAATAAAAGTTGTCTGACAATTTCAAAATTTGCCATAAGATTACTTACCATGAATAATTTTTGATACCAGGTAGGTAAGTAGTTATACTTGATAAGTGCTTATAAGTGCTTATCATGTAATATTCTGTATTTTGCCATTTTTCTTCAGAATTTGAAAGTTATTAATAAATAATACATAGGTACTTACATCATTATTAATATTCAAAGCCAAGTTCCAAAATTTATTTACATTGTATATTAGGTAGATACTGATAATGCTAATATTTACCTACCTAATGACACCTACTTATCTGGGTAATTTGAGTAGGTAGATCACAAAAAGTATAATGGTTTTTCTTTTTTGTTGATGTAACCAAAAATATATAATGGTTGGTACAATTTTCTAAACAACAGCATTCCTAAAAAAAGTATTAATAGTATAAATTCTATTTTCAAAAAATTACTTAAGTTTTTTATATTCAGGTGGCCTGTTCAAACTGGAAGAGAATTCTCATGATACTGACTGGCAAATGGAACAACACAGATGTGTTATCCATAACAGCCAGCATTGCCCACACTCCTGGAATGTTCCGGAATATGAGCACAGTGAGCCGTCCAGAGATAGAATATATGTTGGAGAACTATCACAAGATGGTCATTGTCAGGAACCCATTTGAAAGGCTGCTGTCAGCTTTTAGGAATAAATTGGAGGGTGATGCTCCAAGTGCAAGATATTTTCAGGTAAGTTTAAAACAATTTATAAATATTTGTTATATTATATAATATTTCATTAGGTAGTTATGTAAGTATCATGTTTGAAATTGATATGGCGTCAAATTATATACTTACCTACAGTTCACATTTCAAGGTTTTGTCTAATACCTAAAGGAGTAACTACTAAAATCGCCTTATTACCTACATTACGATACTTAATAGTTTCAGTATAATTTTTATGCATTATTGTTAATTTTAACATAACTCAATATTTTAAAGAGTTTGATTGAAGATTTGATTGTTTGTTTTTATTAGAATTAAATAAATCACCGATTTAATAAATCATTCACCAATAGGAGGCTACCTCATACTTGAATGCCATAGGGCTATATCTCATTGTAAAGAGTTAGGGATCGTCGAGTCGCGGTAACAAAGTGCTACTAAAGTATTGAAAAAAGTCATCATCATCATCATTATTTCAGCCGAAAGACGTCTACTGCTGGACATAGGCCTCCCCCAAAATGGTGGGATTTGCCATAATCGTCAGCCTTGGCAAGCGGGTTGGCGATCGCAGTATGGTTGTTACAAAGGCGCAGAGAACACTGCTGCCCATTCTCTGGTGAGTCCCTTAGTCGCCTCTTACGACACCCACGGGAAGATATGGGATGGTGCTATTTTTTACGTCCGACACCACACGAACGGAAAAAAGTAGTAGTGGTAAATAATGGTGGTAAGGTTGACTGATGGTGGTTAGGGATCCTGAATGAGGAACCTCCTTACAATTCAATCGACGACACGGTTGGCGCCTTGGCGGAGTGGTTAAGCGATTGGCTGCTGCGCTGTTGTGTTTGATTCCCGCACGGAAAAAATATTTGCATGCGGATATTTGTTTCGAGTCTGGCTGTTTGTGAATGTGAGTTTATATTGTTTGTATACGCACCCACGGCACAGGAGGAATTCCTAGTGTGGGGCAACGTTTTTAAAAGAAAAAAGAAACGAATTAATAGCCTGAATTTTCCCACTATATGCCAATTGCCAACTCGCTCCAATTGTGTCCACTAGCTTCATAATTAGTATTAGGTAATAATTGATGCATCTTCTTATGTAATGACAACTTTTTTATTAAGCTTGAGAAATGCCTTCTAAAAAAAACCCAGACTACATTGTGTTTGTAATTCATCATTATCATCATCATCATGTCAACCTTTAGACGCCCACAGCTGGACATAGGTCTCCTCCTAGGAGGGGTTTAGCCGTAATCGCCATGCTTGGCCGATGCATGTTTGCGATCGCAGTAGGTGTTATAGTACTCAAAAGGACGGTGCTGCCCATCCTCTAGTCAACATTCTTTTGTGACCTTCTACGACACCCACGGGTAGAAATGGGGTGGTGCTATTCGCGACTGGCACCACACGGCTTAATTAAGCGGTGTTTGTAATTAAGTTAGATCTATTCTTATCATTTGCAATGCAAGATGCACTAAATGGATGCATGATAAAATGATAATATAATATGTATGATACTTTCTTTTAGACTGCCTATGAAATAAACTAACTACACTTTAATTTACTCCTTCACAATTCATGCACACTGATATTAAAGATTTTCTTTATAAATAAGAATTAATGTTCGTATGATTTGCCCGTGTTCCTAAACCATTGATCAGATTGTGATGAAACTTTGCCGGGTTGTCTCGAGAAGGTCCCAAAAACAAAGAAGATCGGTAACCAAGACGCGGGCGACAGGAAAAAATAATAAATCAAATTTATATCAATCATCACTTGACACGCAATTCAGTGACATCACACTACTTAACCCTTTCATTGACCGCAAAGCAGACACAATTGCTAAACAATCAACCTGAACCGTATATGAAATAAAGGATAAATAAATATGGCTCATGAGACGACAGGGAAATGGTTAAATAGGTATATACAAGTTCTAGCTTTTACCCGTGACTTCGTCCACGTGAATGTCGGTTACCGCGGATGCAGACAATGACGCTGAAAAAAAAATTGTCTATGTCCTTCCCTAGGGTCCAAACCATTTCATCAAAATCGGTTCAGCCGTCTTATCGTGAAAGCGTAACAGACAGAGTTACTTTCGCATTTATAATATTAGTACCTATGGATTTGTTTTATGTACTGGAACAATATTTCGTTAAAGCACAGCACACAGCTCCCTTAGAACGTAACCAGATTAATATCTTGTATGTAAATTATAAATTTATGCTAATTCCGTTCAGCCGTTTCAGCATGAAAGAGTAACATAAATATATATATCCTCACACACTTGTGTTTATAATAGTCGTGTGATAAGCATTAAATTTAGCTTAATATATACTTAACTTTTTATATATTGACATTTTTGCCTGCTGGTTATGCCAGCCTGCATGAAGACAGTTTTAAAAACAACATACTCGTAACATGAAAGTATGTGTAATTCTGTCTACACATCTAGGACCAATCCTTAGTCCAAACTCTGTGGGTCTACAAATTGTAAGCCCGGCTTCCTGTGACCTTCCTAGGTCCATCATCAGGCTTTGTTCATCATATCTAAGTCCACTACTCATCGAGACCAATTGATTGAGCCCAAGTATTATATGTCTATAAAAATATGCCCCTGAAACACGCTAGGTATAACCTCACCCAGACTAGTTAGTCAGCTTTTCAAAAGCTTGGGTATGCAGACAAATGTTTTCAGCCAAAATTCTGAGATGACATCAATAAAAAAAAGAAGCTGTTTTCCATTATTTATATTTCATTGTCAATTTTCTAACAATTATTTCCAAAATCTTTAAGCCCATCTATGTTTAATGTTTAAGCCCAACTTATCAGTGCACTTTTGGAACGAGACGATGGTAGGTGTATCTTCCTATACCTACACTATTAAGAATTTCTCAGTTGATCACAGCCCGGAGTTTGGAAGTTGGCGGTGTAACACCCCCGTGCCTCGGAAAGCACGTAAACCCGTTGGTCCTGCGCCTGATCTCTCTCCGGTCGTGTCGGATTGGCGTCTCATCGGACTATGAGATTGAGGAAAGCGGGAGTGCACCTGTGTTTGCGCACACACTTGTTCACCATAATTTCTTCTGTGTACTTGGCTGATCTCCATTGAAATTGACCGCTCTGACCGAAATTCAGTGGGAAGATTACATTTTCACATACCATATATATATACTGCGAAGATTTGAGAAGGTTGACGATGCTGCCGCTATGATGATGTGCTAGCAAATATTTTACCTGCATGTTCAATGGTTGAATTATACCTAAACCAAAGACCTCAGGCAGACGCCCGCCTCTACCTCTAAATTAATAAGGAGGATGGTCTTTGAAAGTGTTCAAGAGCTATCTATATGCAGCCTTAAATATTCGAAGGTAGCTGTCTGGGTTCCCAAGACCAAGGGTCACAGTAACATCATGTACAAAATGACACAATAACTTTTTAAACATCGAACAAACAAAACATGAACTGATAGGAACGTCCGCTAAAAACCCCCTGACGCAGCTGTAAAGTTTATTTTTAAAATAAAATAAACGATAATAACTTTTAAATTGGTTGTTTGTTTGTTTCTCTACTTCAGTGTCGGCCCGCATTTGATGAATTGTGATGATCAATCGAAGACTGAAGTGGTAACATACAAAATCCAGCGAATACTAAGTATTCCCTGGATTTTAGAACGCCCAACGCCGAACACCTGCGTTCGGCGTTGTGCGTTCTACTGGACTATCTTTTTCTTGCTTTATCTCTAAGTTCATGCGAATTTTTGACCGGATGTCTGTCGTCATCTTTATTTTGTTAAGAACATAACACACCATTTTCGGCTGTGTCTACCAAGTACCAGGATTATTCCACCATACTGCGTTCATTAGCCTTTAAATAAAATACTTATTTCTAACTTTTTACAATCGATTATACTTCTGACGTAATTTCGGTAAAGGCGATGGAGAATAGTCAAGTACGCAGGACATATGATACTTACTGAACAAGTTTTAGCGCAAGCACTCCCTCTTCCCCATTCCCATTCCTATAGTCACGACCTGGGAGGGGTCAGGCGCACGACCAACGGCTTTACGTTC
The DNA here is from genome assembly GCA_947361185.1 of Charanyca ferruginea. NCBI lineage: Eukaryota > Metazoa > Arthropoda > Insecta > Lepidoptera > Noctuidae > Charanyca > Charanyca ferruginea. The sequence continues at coordinate 12,515,652 of OX376057.1, forward strand.
TTTTCAAGGCTCAGGCTTAGATTATGAAAGAAAAAGCAGATAGACCGCGCGGAACATTGAGAGTGAAACCAAAAATGCAAATACAAATTCAAAAGCGAATACAATTACGACATTATAGGTATTCGCTTTTGAGTTTGTATTTGTTTTTTTTGGCTTCACTCTCAGTGTTCCGCGCGGTCTATCTGCCTTTGGTTTCATAATCTGAGGGCTCAGGGGTGTCCCACCAACAACTTCCAAACTCCGACCTGCTACTGAGAAATCATAATAGGAAAAAACAATAATTAAGGGCCTAACTATCCGATATGCAGACACAATAGTTAACCAATCGCAATACTTACTCCAAGACTAATGTCAACAGTCAATCGAATAACCGCTTTGCCTGACCGACCCGAGAATCAAGTCCAGAACCCCACGCTCATCAGACACGAGACCAACTGGCAGATTTGTTTACAAAAATATATTATAGATATTGCAATGTTTAAGAACGCCGAGTGTTTCAATTACCTTCTCAAATAATCCATCCGGCCTTGCAGTGGTTTTTGTACGAATTGATAACAATTTGTTCGTCATTAAAGCTCGTTGACTTTTGACGTTGTTGGTCATTTATAATGATAGCTATAAAGTCCGTGAACTTAATTGGCGGGAATCATATTATATATATTTGTTATGTCTATATCTAGACGGTCTTTTTAATCTAATGAACGATTACAGACGTAAGAGTTGAATAGATCTACAAAATAAAAGTAGTTATTTGTAATTTTTCCTCATGACATGATGTGTCCAATATTTTGTCTGAAACGATTAAGATTTTTTGGCACCAGAATATAATTTTACAAACGATTTATTTTAGGTAGGTACTTAGGTAGAAGTAGGTTCCACCTACTCAAAAATAAAGAAAGGTGTTTCAGTAACGCAGAGAATCATAATGAAGCTTTATGTCATCCCTATCGCCAGAAGATATTATAGTCCAAGTCAAAATATTTATTTCAATTAAACCATTTACACTTTTGAATTGGCAAGAAATATAAAGTAGTCAGAAAGTTAAAGCTAGTTTCTCGTTCCAAAACGTAGGTTCTCTATGGGGCCTCTATGGAGAAAAACGAACAAGACACTCCACGGACACGCTTTTCAATCAAGTTTTTACAAAGACCTGCTTAAATTATTCTTGTTGCTTTTATGTGAAAACAATGTAAGTACTACAAAACAAAAAAGTAAATTATGATTTAAGTACAGTTCAATTCAAACTTAATGGCGGCTCTGAACACGAGGCGAGTCGCTGCGCAGCAACAATTTCACGTGACAGCGGGGGTGAGGGGCGGGCTACAGCCAACCGCTCACTTCACAGCCGCCATTAAGTTTGAATCGAACTGTACTTAAGTTCTTTTATTGTAAGTCTTTATCTCTTGTAATGTGACCCCTTTTCTCTTCTCAGAATCGAGTAGGAAGACGCATAATCAAGGCGTACCGCGACAACCCTTCGAATGAATCCCTGGAGTTTGGTCATGACGTCACGTTCAAGGAGTTTGCGCTCTTCCTCACCAATCGCTCCGAGAAAATGGCCGATATTATCAACAACGAACATTGGCAACCAATCACCAATCTATGCCATCCCTGCCTTATCAAGTACACTTTAGTTGGTAAGTCTTTTTGAAATCTATATTAATATAATATTACAAATAGGTAAATTTTGGAAATAGCAGATAATCTCCGAAACTATTTCGATTTCTAAAATTTTTCGCCAATAGGAAGTTACGTTATCCCTCTGTGCTTATTGCACTAGTATAGACAATTTTGTGTCTAAATTTTAGTATAAAAAAAATCTGAGATCTGTATGAATATTCACGCGGGACAACCGCGGACACAAGCTGGTATTATATAAACACAAAAGATCAATCACTGACTGAACAGGAAATCTCGAAAACTGCTTGGCTTGCGAAGCTGAAATTGGCAGGTAGGAGACTCAAATAAGAACGTATTTTGCAACAGGGCCGAATTAAGGGGATTTCTTGACTTCCACGCAGGCGACATCGCGGGCAAAAGCTAGTTTGAAATATTTTTATTTGAATAAGACAGTTTAGACGTAAAAATATGAAAATCATGAGTACAGATATATGCAAAAAATACATAACCCTGTTTTTAATGTCGCGCAATCAGGTAAGATCGAAAGCAAAATACACCTTTTCATTTGTATTCATGTGCTCTGTTAAGAGATTTCTATCAATTTCGTCAATGTCGAGAACGCCTCCAAGCCTCTTTTACAGTTAGGTAATAAATTGTATACCACTGTATTAATAGGATGAGCACCATGTGATTATGTGCACGTAACATCATACATGAACATTCATAGTTCGCCTGACTGATTACGGCGTTAACTTTCCTGGGTTTCCGTTCCATTGTATCTAGTTACAGAGTCAATGACAGTCAGTTAGAGTCAATGTCGGTCAGTTACAGAGCCAATGTCCTAGACTCTAATAAACACCATTACAGAGTTCAAATACGTTCAAGTTCATGTATACAGTAAAGAACTTGAAGTACGAAGAGTTCGATCAATCGATGTTTGAGAAAAATGTTGCAATCTAAACAATGTACCTTGTGGCTGCCTGCCACAAATAGACCCATAAGCGATTAAATCGCTCATAATAATAATAATAATATATATTTTAGTGCACAAGGGAGTACGAAAACATGGGTGCACTCCCCCTTCCCTCATAGTCCCATGGGACGGTAATTCGACGCAACCGGGGAGAGACCTGCAGTGCAATTCTGAAAGAATTCACTCGCGTATTCGATTCCTATCTAATTTCCGATTTCATTTACTTGAAGTGAAAAGTATTTGGTATTAGTAACGAAATAATAGTTCGCTTTACCTATGCCAGCACTTAGTAGCGCTTGCGTAGTTTTCATCGAGTTACAGACTACCTAAAACAGTTTTCACCGCGGAATCAGAATTGATAACTGGAGTGAGTTCTTACAGAATAACATAGCAACTATAACTGGTTGTATACCATTTTATACAACCATACCATACCAAACAATAGATTAAACATCTATTCTAAGAATATATACGTTTTACTAAATCTACAGTAGACACAACACTACTTTAGTAAAACGTGGCCATAAAACACAACCACAGTAAGAACCTGTTACTAGTAGGCAGGGGCGTAGCTACCGCCGTACCTATCAGCTGTATGATACGGGCCCCCGGGATACAGGGGCCCAACGTGTGTAAGCATAAATACTTTACCCACAATCTCACTCAAACTTAGGTCGTACGCTACGCGCATTCATTGTAAGTAGTTATTTATAATCAATCTAAGTAGGTAAACTTATTTATGTTATACAAAAAGATATCCTTCATTTAGGCTTCGCCGTAGTCGGGTAGGAAGGCCCACTGGCAAATTTTGACATAGGGCCCTTCTGGCTCTAGGGCAAGTTACGGCACTGCTAGTAGGTCAGTCGTGTTGTAAGCTGTCTCATTATCTGCCTAGCATTTCTCCACTATGTTGGGGTCGGCTTCCAGTCTAACCGGATGCAGCTAAATACCAGTATTTTACATGGAGCGAATGCCTATCTCTATCTGACCTTCATAACCCAGTTGTCAGTTCTTGCTTCTACTATCTATAACGACTTTTATTGATCTACGAATGACAGCCGGGACCAACGGCTTTCGTGCTTTACGAGGCACGGACACCGACACCCCTTGTCGGTATAAAATGGATGGTCACCCATCCACGGACCGACCGCAGCAAGCGTAGTTTGACCAGAATGACCGGTCGATCCTTACGGCTTTTACCCAGCCACGAGTTGTTGTAAGCTGTCTACTAAACAGTTTAAACAACCTCTACTTTAATTTTTTTATTTGCCATTTGTTTCGTGAAACTTTATAGTAATTTATTGTTCAAATACTGAATTAGAATTAGTTGGTCCGAAAGAGGGCCAAATATTGAGTGAACATTTTTCTGTTTTTGTGTTTTCTTGACTCTACGAGATTTTGAAATGATGTTATTTCATGTGAAACTTACTAACCAGAATTGGTCAGAAGGACATACAAAAAAGAAATACTAAATCTAATATAGAGGTTTTACATTTTTTTTTGTACGTCCCAGACTTCTCCACACTTACATGATCTTGACACTTTACATGACCAATAATATGATACGGCTGTGTGGACTGTGGACATGTTTACGGTCTGTACCTAATGTGTGTAGCCATGTACCTAGGTAATTTGATAATGTAGGTATGTTTCTGTGAATCACTGCCTATGGTAGTAAGGGACCTCCCACCCAGACTGAAAAAGACCTTGACTGGTTGCGCTTCTCAAATGAACGTTGACTTGGCGACTATTAGAGAAAATATTCACGGAGTTGCTATGTAAATTTATTGTACAACGTGATGCGTTGTGTAAAAACTTATCTATACACTTAAATTTAAAAAAATTACCTACTTACCGCATGCATGAAAGAGCATCGCTTGAAAACGGCTCGAGCGATTTAGCTGTGTGTTCGTAATTGTGAGAAAAAGGACTGTACCTGCCTACCTAGGCAAGATTTTTTTTATTATCCACCGGAAAATTCGGAAACAATGGTAATTTCGTATAAAAATCTCAATAAAAAAAGATGACGTTTAGTAGGTAAGTACTTAAATTGCACACATGCGAAGCCGGGGCTCGTCATAGTATATTTTCATAAAAAAGTCCATTTGTTTATCTTTGTGATTTTATCATTTAAGAAAGGGATCATCTCATATCAAATATTATTGATTAAGTAGGAAAAATTTGCTTCAAAACATCCGGCAGAGTTCGTTGTTCGTGTTTGACACATAAAATATTAGTAGGTACTTACCTATTCGCTGTATGTAAGCTGTAATTTGAGTAGGTAACTACCTAACGTTACAAGTACATTTTTTTAGGCCATGAGTAGATTTCGCACAGGTATTTTATATCACAGCTGGTTCGTAACGATAGAAATATGTAAATTTGGCAATAAAACCTTTGCCACAATGCCTCTGGCTTCATAGAAATTCGGAAAAATACCTAGATAGGTACTTAATTTTTCGACAGAAGATGCTTTTCGTAAATATTCAGAAATAGCAGATGTAGAAAAATAATAAAAATACTTTTGAATACTACTTAGGTTAAATATTAAAAAAGATGACAAACAATCAAACAAACAATCGGGAAGTTCGGCAAAATTTGGGGAAAAAAATTAGACACATTTTTTTTTTCAATTGCATGAAGCTCGGAACTTCAATTTTTACTTTAAATATAAGCCTACTTAGCCTAAGTAATACATGTATGACAAATGACAGTACGTCCCTGGAGGCTAGTCCAGACTTTAGAGATTACAATGCGACAATATAACAATGCTTCGCTATGACGGGCTCCATCATCAATTATTATATTTATCACAAAAACATTAAAAAAAAATGAATGTTTATATGCGTTTGAAAGTAGGTACTTATAAACAGCTTCTACCCGCGACTTCCTTCCTTTACGTAGACTTCAGAAATTATTATTATTACCTAATCATTTATTTCAGATAATAATTAATCCATACAATTACAAATCATACAAATACAAAGAAATAAATAAAATTAAATATAAATAAATAAAATTATAATAAATTGCAATTAACTATGGTGTTAGTAAAATCTTATGAACTATGTTAGTCATGCCCCATCACAATACGCATCCATTTATTCTGGATAGGGCAATCCGTACGAGATACAACCATCTGCAGGATACTGTTGGTACTGCCTTGCACGCGCTCCAACAAGGAGGCTACTTTCTTCCGTATCAGCGCATGGAAGCCGTCAAAAACATTCCGGACGCACTACATTAGCGAGGCAGCCGCATCAGCATACTGCAGACGTTTTTGTATTGGCAGCCCGGCGAGTATAGTTTACCCACTGGCAATACGCCGTGAAAATAGTAATTTCTACTTCACTTGAGCAGCGAGCAAACCCGCGCGCTACTATATTTCCCCTTACTGCCAACCCTCTATGCTCCCTTTCTATATCTGCGTCGTCCTACAATTCTTCCGCCACAATGTGCCCAGATACTTGAGGATGTTCACCACCCGCAGAGCTGCACCATTAAGCATAATAGGCGGAACATGCACTGGACCACGCTTTTCACTCTTGAAAACGAGCACTTCGCTCTTCTTCTCTGTCTTTTCTATGTGTGTTGCGTCGCGACGCTTCTATACATGTTGTATGAATGTCCTCGTCTTTTAGTCTATTCTGTGTGTAAAGTGTAAAAGTTTTTATTCTCACTTCAGTAATTTATTTAGTGTCAATGCAGCATTAGTTCTTCTATCTCTCTCAGTGAGAATTACATATTATCTCAGTGTGACCTACTTTCTATGACATAATAATATATATCATCTTTGACACAATCTGGCGTTTGTGTTTTCCTCATAGATTTAAATTCCTATAATCTGCCATGCATTGCTTACCGTACGCTTAGGTCAAATTTCTACAGCGACATCGTTCTTATCACATCACCATTCCATGAATGATTTTCACGTGGATTCTAGGTCTTCAGTCCCACATTTAGACTTAGTCTTATTATTACGAAATTGCAGATAAAGAAAAAAATACGTAATTCGCCCTGTAAATGTGTCAAATCAACAGTCCAAAGGTAATCGCGCACTGCTTCGACACAGCAAATAATTTGCTTTTCAAGTTAATGCTTTCAACCGTGTGGATTAAAGTAAATTATACAATAACAAGATTGGCGGCTCGCGGGCGGTGCATGAGCGACAGGTGAATTTGTGCGTCCTCACGTTTGTGATTGATAGTTTAGGCTGATAAGGCTAATCTTATTATGCATATATTGCATCTACGTTACATATCCTGTAGGTAGGATACTAGTAAGCTGTTCATATTTACCCGTTTCCGATTCTTAGGTCCAAGAGTGTGTGTGTTTTCAGTTATAGCAGTAAAATAAATATAGTTATTACAAATCAATTGTTTAATTATTATATTGATCTCATTATTTTATCTTAGCACTAGCTTTTAGCTCACGACTTCCTTAACGTAAAATTTCTAAATCCAGATGATATATAATAATATGTTGGGTATCAATATCAATTCAACCTAGGGTCTGATCACCACCTTCGAGTAAATGGCGTTCCCATGTAATCACATGGGAGATAATTTCATACAAATTCTGATTGAAATGAGGCCTTTATTTTTCACGTAGATTACGTAGAACATAGAAAATTAAAACTAACACAAAGTCCAGCCCAGTAATAGCATTAATCATCTGTGCCCCCACCCGACCATCGAATAACCTATTGACAAAATGCTCATTATGTAAATAGCGAATAACCAAATTAGAATCAATTGAAATTGTAAACGTACGACTTTTGAATGATTCATTGAGCAGTTTGAGCAAATTGACACAATTTATTTACAGTTATTGTCGTTCAAAGTGAATGAGATATTATTAGATTATTATCAGTTGGCTTACTTCGCTTGTCGGTGCAGTAGTAATTAAAATAGATGGGCAAATAAATTTTAATCAAGGAGATGTGAAGACTGGTCGTCATCTAAAAGTAACTTGGTGTTGCGTGCTGTAAGAAAATTAAAGCACTTTAGCGGTGTGTTGACACTGCGAGCTAGCGAGCAGTCCTTCGTTGGTAAACGTGAAGAGTCATCGGCCCTCAAACTAATAATCCTCAAAAGTAACTCTGTCTGTATGTCTGTTACGTTTTCACGAAAAAACTACTAAACCGATTTTGACTAAATTTGGTATGAAGTTAGCTTGAACCCTGGGAAAAGACATAGGCTACTTTTTAGGGTTCCGTAGCCAAATGGCAAAAAACGGAACCCTTATGGATTCGTCATGTCTGTCTGTCTGTCTGTCCGTCCGTATGTCACAGCCACTTTTTTCCGAAACTATAAGAACAAGAACTATACTGTTGAAACTTGGTAAGTAGATGTTTTTTTTCCACACAACAATAGAAAAAAAAACAATAAATTTTGAGGCTCCATACTTAGAACTGAAACTCAACATTTTTTTTTCATCAAACTCATACGTGTGGGGTAATTTATTTCTAAACTGAATAGTTTGCGCGAGAGACACTTCCAAAGTGGTAAAATGTGTCCCCCCCCCCCTGTAACTTCTAAAATAAGAGAATGATAAAACTAAAAAAAATACATGAGGTACATTATTACCATGTAAACTTCCACCGAAAATTGGTTTGAACAAGATCTAGTAGGTAGTTTTTTTAATGTATTAAAACATCGATCAAAGCTACGACGAACTACAAGAACTTTTATATTGTTACTTGCTGCTACGGAACCGTTCATGGGCGAGTCCGACTCGCACTTGACCGCTTTTTGTATCCGCGATTTCGTCTGCCTCCACTATAAACGACATTCACGCGGACGTAGTTACGGGCAAAAGCTAGTACTATTATAAACGCAAAAGTTTGTGAGAATGGATGAATGGATGTTTGTAACTTTATCACGTTACGGTTGAACGGTACCTATTAGCTGAAATTTGGCTCATATGTACATATTGATCTAGCTTAAAACATAGTTTTGTTCTCCCATTTTTATGTTCCCGTGGGATTATTTACTTTTGTCTATGCAGGCAAGGTCGCGGGTAAAACCTAACTCAAAGTCAAAGTCAAAGCATTTATTTCAATTACAGGCACTTTTGAACTATCAAGGAGTCGGCCAGTTAGTCAGAAAGTCGTAGCTAGTTGCTCGTTCCAAAACATTCCAGGAATTACTTACATTACATACATAGTTAGGGGTTTGAAAAAGGGGAATTTGGTGCACGAAGCTCAGTTCTAAGTATCCCTACCCACGGCTGAAACGTTTGTATCCGAATTGACATTAGGTACGAATGAGTCTAACAGACATACTTACAAACTACAGAAGAGATTTTTATCTGGTCATATTACTTATCAATACTAATATTATAAAGAAGTACAATTTGTAGTGTAATATCACAGTCTATAAATCATACAGTCGTCCGACGAAGACGTCTAGACAGGGCAATCGTGCGGGGCGTGAGGGGCGAGACGGGGGAAGGGCGCTCCCGAACTGCATACGCTACCTTGTTAGTAGTTCGGGAGAAAACTTTCAGGGCTATCATGGTGTCAGTTTCTTTTTGTTTTAATTAATGAAAAATCATTTTATTAAAATGGTGCATATTACGTGTGTGGTGAAAGATTGCAAGTCGTCATCTTCCATTAATAAAGAACTGCAATTTCATCAATTTCCGCGCACCGATGAAAGGTAAACAAATAAATAAAATATAGTTTATTTGCGGCGCGACGTGTAGCCGACATTTATTTATTGTGCGCCGGCCAAGATGGCGCCGACGAAAATTTGCAAATTTTTCGTCATGGGTATCATTTCCATGGTTCTCGAGGTCGCTAAAAACGACTATGGGGTCGAAATTAAAATCCAAGATGGCGTCGACGAAAATTTGCAATATTTTCGTCATGGGTGTCATTTTTATGGTTCTCGTGGTCGCTAAAAACGATTATGGGGTGGAAATTAGAATCCAAGATGGCGCCGAGGAAAATTTTAAAATTTTTCGTCATGGGTGTCATTTTCATGGTTCTCGAGGTCGCTTAAAACGATTACGGGGTCGAAATTAGAATCCAAGATGGCGCCGAGGAAAATTTGCAAATTTTTCGTCATGGGTATCATTTTCAAGGTTTTCAAGGTCGCTTAAAACGATTATGGGGCCGAATTTAGAATCAAAGATGATCCAAGATTTAAAACCATTTTTTTACTCAATTTTGATTTACAAGTTTTTAGTTTTGTTCCTTTTTAAATCTGTCAAAGCATATTACAGCGTTTTGTTGCTCAAGCCCTTTCATTTGATATCCATATTGAAGGGGTTGTGAAAAGAAAAATGGGATTTAAATCTTGGATTTACAATGAAACCGAATGTATTAAATTATATTGTCATGAGAACTAAAGGTGCGTACCAAATTTCAGATCAATCCGTAAACAGGAAGGGGGTCAAATTTCAATTGCTAGATTTGACCCAAATAAACAAGTCCAGCTAAATAAAACCGTTTAATGAGTACATTCTTACCTATAATTTTTTTTAAAGTTAAACGCTTGATTAAAATTTCATTCGCCCAACAATTTTTTTTTTGTAGCTAGGACCTACCAAATTATTTTTTAGCTTTAAGTACTACATTGTCTATGTCATTTTAATCTTTATTTTCAATAAAACCGTTTAACTTAACATTTTTTGCTCATTTTTTATTTAAAGTTTTTAATTTTGTTAAGTTTATTTTAAATTTGTTATAGCATAGATACCCATATTAAAGGGTTGTGAAAAGAAAAATTAACCGGCCATTTTGTCAATGGCCATATTAGCTTTTCATAACGAACTCTATTTTACTAATCAAGCCCTTTTATTTGATACGTATATTGAAGAAGTAGTGATAAAATATGTAATCCGCCATTTAATAGTGGCGGCCATCTTGGATTTACAATGATACCGAATTTGTTAAATTATACTAATACTAAAGGTGCATAACAAATTTCAAATAAATCCGTCAACCGGAAGGAGTTCAAATTTCAATTACTTGATTTGATCCAAACAAATAAATAAACAAACAGGGCAAGCTAAATAAAACTGTTTAAAAAACGATATTTTTGATAATGGTTGGTGTTAATAATAATGTTGATCTAAAATAAATTAAAAAATATTGTTTACTTGAGACAACCCTAGCTGTTGCGACAATGTCTACACGTTGTCGGCATTTACAAGAAGATCAAAGGCGTCGTCCTACTGTATGTTTTTATACTGTGCTAATATGTTGTAATCTCCGGCGGAACCACTCGTTCGATTTCAAGAAAGCTACGTTATCCCTGAGGGTGTTACTGCACCAATCGATCGATCGTCGATCGATGCCATCAATCGACATCGATCGTCGTTGATCGCTTGGTGTGGTAGCTTTGGCTGATCGACGGATACCGTTCCACTAACCAATCGATCGATTGCCGGCCGATGGCATCGGTCGACGTCGATCGATTAACCCCAGCTATAATCCATCAGTAATAATACCTAATCAAGCAGCTCGGTCGACGTCGACTAATGAATTCTACCATCGATCGATGCCGTCGATCAACGATCGATCGATTGGTGTGGTAAAAACTATCGATCGACGTCGACTTATCCATTCTACCATCGATCGATTGGTCTGGTAACACCCTTAGTGATACAGGCAATGTTATTGCTTTTTCTCGTAATTGTTAATAGATTATTTTGTATTAGTTTAACTGCAAACTTCACTGTCCCAATAAATTCAAATGTAAAGTGATGGCCTGAAACACAGGTTTGATTTAACCTAGTTCGGGCGGGTCGCTACCTAACATTGTAATTCCGATCCATACTAACTTGCACCAGTAATATAAATATTTTAGTTTTAGTTTATTTTTAGTCAATATATTTGTATGGGAAATATTCCTACTGCTGACTAATGTACACTATTTATAGGCATAACTCTGTCATACATAGACGGATTTGCAAAATTATTATTTTTTTCGAAAGGGGTTTATTCCGAAAAGGTCCCATATAAATTTTATCAAAATTGGTACAGCCCTTTTTGAGAAAATCAACAAATTCCCAAAAAAAAATACTTAGACGACGTTTTAGTTTCTTCAATCACTGGAGGACTTACAATCTCTTTTAAGTGTGTTGCCGTTTCTGAATGGATTTGGATGTTAAGGCACGAAGACGCTAAAAAGCGAAAAATAAAAAGATTTTTCAAAAAAAAAAACCGCCTTCAAAAACTAAAAAGTGATAAATAACTAAAGCACAGAACATACATTACTTTACTTCGGAAGTCGGTGGCAATACAAAACAACAAAAACTAAGCCACCGCCGCCGACTTCCGAAAGTAAAGTAATGTATGTTCTGTGCTTTAGTTATTTATCATTTTTTAGTTTTTGAAGGCGGTTTTCTTTTTTTTTAGACCCACCATACCACCAGGTGTATGGCCAGTGGCATTGTGTGAAAAAATGTAGGTAGATTTGAAATTGTAACGTTTCGTATGTAAGTACCTACCTACTTTTTATTATTTCACAAACAACTTATTCATGCATTACTTAAGCATGCAGCGTGCAAGCAAGCATGCAGCGTGCAAGCAAGCATGTATCATGCAAGCGAGCATGCAACATGCAGCAGACATGGTTTCTGTCACCGGCGGTCCGACACGCACGAGCTTATCGTCGTCGATGGTTTTCACGCTCACCTCCACAGCTTCGGTTTGCTGGCCGGCTTCGCCGCCGTCGTTAAGGTATAAATTTTGTATGACATAGTCATTTATATTGTGTAAAATAAATGTGAAATATGTAAATATTGTCGTAACAGTTGGTAGGTAGGTACATAGGTCACAAAATCGATGTCAAAAACGCTCACCTTAATGTGTATGTTTTTGGCTATAATATATTATCATTTTAAATCTAAATTGAAAACCTAAAATCTAAAATAAAACATTAGTGACTGCAAACAACACACAACTTCGAAGTAACATAATTATTATTGACCGGTAGAAGAGGTTGACTGACGTGCGTGCGAAACGGATGTCGGCGACCCCATAGGAGTGTCTTGATGCCACACATGACGACTGCTTGCTTACAAGACTGCACGTTGATTCTATTCTACTACACTATTAATAGGTAGTCAAAATGCCTCTAATTGAATAATACATTTTCTGACATTGATTGTCGCTGAGGATTTTGAACGTTTGATTCCAGTCCTTACCATACCACTTATATTTCTATGATAACTAAATATACCTAGCTAATGGCAAGTTTTAGAATCGGACCAGTAGTTTAGGAGGAATCCGAATATATTGTGTCCAAATAATCTGTAAACCATTTTATCCAGCCAATCGTATCTATGGGCGAGACTTACCACGATTTGATTCACATTAAGTAAGCAGTAGAGGTAGGTACGTTATTTAAAGTGAGGTGGGGAGGGGTGTCATAAGTAGGTAGCAATTGGCAATTAATCAAGCGAAACTTACAGCTGGACCATGAATGTAATTTCATCTGTATAATGATACATAATTTATGTCTACGGAGTTGCGTCATTGAGTAGGTAATTAGGTAAGCGACAGATATATAATAATTATAGATTTTGAAACTGATGAAACCTTTATTATGCCTCTAATGGTATTTGAAAAACGACTAGGTAGTTACCTATATCTACTCGTACTTCCAAAGAATGAAATAAATAATAATATCATTGTGAGATAAGTACAGAATGCACATGATGCGACTGTATTTCATTTCAAGATCAGAAAATCAGTCGTGAGGAAAGACGCCAGAATTATGAAAAACTTCTAAGTGCCGTGACAACAATAAATTGTTTGATGGGGTCGATTATTTAGCGAAGTGATTTGATTTATTTTCTTTCTTAAAGTTTTTGGTCTTTAGTTTTAATAAGCAATCATTTATTGACACTCTAATCAAATGTCAATATAAAATAAAAATCGGTAGTTAATCGTAAATCATTACGTTACGTCAAGGGAGGGAATTCTATCTCTTTCTAGTAGGGTTAACAGAAGGAGAAAGTATTTCCTCCCTTGGCGTGCTCTATTCACTTTTATCATTAGCTTCTTGATCATCTTAAACAAGACATAGGTACTTAGGTATTACAGATTATCGCTTTATCATCTCATCTCGTGAAGAGAGAGTAGTACAGTCATCATCAACATGTCAACTTTTAGACGCTCACTGTGGGCCATAGATCTCCCCCAAGACCCGTTCAGCTGTAATCGCCATGTTTGTTGTCGATCGCAGTAGGTGTTTGTTACTCAAAAGGACAGTGCTGCCCATTCTCTGATCAATATCCCTCTGTCGCCTTCTACGACACCCACGGGTAGAAATGGGGTGGTGCTATTTGCGACCAGCACCACACGGCACCAGCGGCTCAATAGTGGTAGTGTATTATCCACAGATATATAAAAATAGACTCAACGACCGCAGTCTTATCGTTTATAACCAGTGTGTATTGCCAGTGATGACATATGGCACAGAAATATGGTCCTTAACTGCTGGCCTCCTAGAGAAGCTTAGAGTCGCGCAGCAAGTCATAGAGAGAGCTATGCTCGGAGTTTCTTTGCGCGATAGAATCCGGTACGAGAAAATCGACCGAAGAACTGAGGTCACCGACATAGCTCTCAGAATATGCAAGTTGAAGTGGCAATGGGCAGGCCACATCGCTCGAAGATCCGTTGACCGATGGGGAAGGGAGTTTCTCGAGTGGCTACCACGAACCGGAGGAGCATTGGTAGGCCTCCCACTAGATGGACCGACGACATCGTCAAGGTCGCGGGTAACCGGTGGATGCAAGCGGCAGGTTGCCGCTCGTTGTGGCGGAGCACCTAAGATCAACAGTCGCTTCTCTTCTTCAGTCTTTTGGCTGATGATGATAATGATATTGATGTTTCTAGTTTGCACGAATTCTAGTTCTAAAATGTTCGTACAGTTAGTGTAAATTTCTTTAGAGCCGATATTTAAATCATTGGGAGGCTTTACAAGAACAAGAATATCAACGATCAAATTCTTGTGCTCATGTTCACGTACTATCTTCGTTTCCCAATATTCTTACGTTAATATTTTATGTTGACATAGGATATTTGCCATTCTCGTCATTTCGTATTGCCTGGGTTTTCCTGTAGCCTTCACGTGTTTCGTCAGATTTCGGCTTATCCGTGACACATATTCATTAGATTATTTATCTTTACGACTAAAAAAGTTGAATCATAGATATTGTTAGATTATGTCTGTAAATTATCTTTTAACCGTCAACGCCACCGGTTAGGTAACTCGGTAAGTTTATATCTATGGTTGAACCACTCTTGCTACCAGATAATAGGGCTTCATAAGGTGGGTAGGTAGGTATTTAAGTAGGTAGGTGTATTTTTTTTTACTAGCCTGTTTTTGTGTCCCACTGCTGGGCCTACCTTTTCTCCTTTCAAACTTTCCGATCTTGTGCGATCTCTGCCCACGTTAGCCTCGCAAATATGGTCAGATCGTCACACCTCCTTCGTTTCGGTCGACCTTGGCGGCGAAGTCGTCCTTCAGGTGTCCAGTGAGTGACCATCTTGTGGTGTCATTAATTCTCATAAAATGGTGGTACAGTCAACAGCAAAAGTAGATGATCAAAATCAGAAATTCAATACTAATGAACGGAGTTCGCGTCAGAACTGTGTGGCGTCGAAGTGATTCAAACGGATGTGATGTGAAGTATGTGATACTTTTGAATCGGGAACCGATCACTTTTCCAAAATGTTTTTTTCCGAATTTCATTTTACCGAAAACTATTGACCGATGTCTTTTTTGCCATATGCATTATTTGACATATTTTTATATCATCGAAGTATCATGTGTCATAAGTATTATTTTACCGAACTATTTTTCGTCGATTTACAAATTAACTTTTTGCTATTGGCCGAAGCCTCTTTTGAACTTTTTTCATTTGCCAAATGATTTATTTGCCATTTTTTCACTACACCGAAACAACATTTTACAGAATACTAGCGGGCCCGGCAGACGTTGTCCTGCCTGAAAATAAAAACAAGTCCTAAAACTACAACGCCACCTATCGGGTCCAATTGTGAATCAAAACCATTCACAAATCCACTGGAACACACACAAAACATTTCATCAAAATCGGTCCAGCCGTTTAGGAGGAGTTCACTTTCATACACACGCACAGAAGATTTTTATATATAAGATTACCTGGTAGCATTATCAATATAAAATAAAATAGTGTCATAAAAAATCAATAGGCTACAAAATTTTAGTGACAGAAACGAATTGCTGCAAAACCGACTTCACGCAGTCTTGTCTGCCCTACCCCTAGAGTGTAATTTAAGCCCGCGTAGGCGCGGAGGGGTGGGGCGGCCCGTGAGCTGAGGAGCAGGCGGTTTGAAGGCTCGCCGCCGCGGCTGAGGCTGGCCGGCGGAGCCGGCCAGCAAGCCGAAGCTGCGGTGGTGACCATTAAAACCATCTGCGACGAAAAGCTCGCGTGGGGCCGCTCAGACCCGCAGCGCCGGAGCCGTGACAGAAACAATGCTTGTGCATGTTGCATGCCTGCTTGCATGTTTCATGCTTGTTTGCACGCTGCATGCTTGCTTGCATGCTGCATGCAAGCAAGCAGATAGCAGAATGAAGCAGATATGAAATAGTGTCCTCAAACTTTCTAGGCGTTTGATGAAATGAAAATATGGTAATTAAAACAGTGGCATAATGAATGTTTGGAATCATAATACTTCGAACAAATGTTATTCGGCTAAGTCTAACTTCGGTAAAAAGTTTATCGACCAAATGAAACGTCGGAATAACGAAAAAAATCGAATTGATAATAGGTCAACTGATACAGTTTTTTTGGTAAAAGAAGTGACAGACATAACTATAGTACTAGAAACAGGGACCAACTAGTTCAACCAGGTTTCAGGCTGGCTAAAGTAGATTCTTCTTTCATGGGGTTCTGTCTAAAGTGTTACAATAAAATACCTCCCCACATTGTTCAACTTAATGAGACAAAATTTAAGTCTTATATTAAACGCACACTATGCAGCCGAGCATATTATAAATTGGATGATTACATCACTGATAAAAATGCTTGGCTGGATGCTGGTCTAGCTCCACAGCCATAAGGGTTCATAGATTTATTGATTAGCATTGGTGACAATTTTTTTGGAGCTGCTGAAGATGTAGAACTACATTATCTTTGCATTGTATAAACTCAAACTATTAGTATTATATAATTTTGCATAGCACATACATGTGAGCACTATGTACTTTAAAGCCACCATTTACGAGATGTCTTTCGTTGACTTGAATATGCCCTGGCGGTTGAGTGTTTGTCATGCTCACTTGAATGTCTCGCTGATGGTGGCGCATGTGTTGGATCATTTGGTTCCCTTCAAGATGGTTGAACTAAATGGTGCCGATCCGTGCGTCATGTTCGTGAACGGGCGCCGTCAGTTGAGACTGGTCATCTCTTAGCTGCCTCGGTTATTTTAAATTTATTTTGAATTGTATAATTTCATTGCCACTAGGACCTCTTTTAACGTGCACAATTTGTTACATCGTTCTCACATTGTACCTCTAGATTCAACATGAATGATGTAACCTAAATTTGTAATATTCTATTGATTTTAAAAGAGTGTTCATGGAGTTTCTTGCTCGTTCTTCTCCATAGAAACCTACTGTTTGGAACGAGCAACTAGCTGCAACTTTTTGACTGACTGACTCCTTGACAATTCAAAAGTGCCTGTAAATGGTTTATTTGAAATAAATGATTTGAGTTTGAGTTTGAGTTTGACAGTGGCAGACGTGACTTCGATGAAGTAAAAAAAAACGAAACGATAATAGTTGAAAAGTTTTAGGTGAAATGAAATTCGGTCAAATATTTTTCGACCTTATGATAGGTAACCTTTTGAATCACTTCGACGCCACACAGTTCTGACGCGAACTCTGTTCATTAGTATTGAATTTCTGATTTTGATCATCTACTTTTGCTGTTGACTGTACGAGCAGTTTGTATGCTGTAAATAACATTTATTTGTATGTATAGATTCTCAAATCAAAACGGATCGAGCATTCTATTGCGCAGACGGAGCAGTAGAATGCTCGATCCGTTTTGATTTGAGAACCTATACATACAAATAAATAAAATTGAAGTATCTGTTTATAACCATCTGTCAACGCCAATATAACTATCTCATCTGCTCGACGTCCGTATGTCACTGCAGGGATTCAGCAGAATATCAGCGTCAGGTATTCTTGCCTGACACATGCTGAGCTGGACTCCCATTTAGTGCAACCCTGAGACACACACCTCACTTTGTTGTAATCCTCATTTGATTTGTATTTTTTGTGTTGTAATGTGTCTTTTGTGTCCACTAAATAAATGTTTTATCTATCTATCTATAATGTTAAAATAACAGTTTTTTTACTGAATTGAATTTGAATGTTTACACGGTACTAATAACAAAACCTGTATTTTAACATTTTCGTTTGTCTGTCTGTCTATTTGTTCCGGCTAATCTCCGAAACGGCTGGTCCGACTTTGACGGGGCTTTCACTGGCAGATAGCTGATGTTATTAGGAGTAACATAGGTATAATATATGTTTTAAAAATAATCAGAGTTCCGTGCAAAAAAATTAAAACTCCGGCTGCTGAAATTGGAAGTAATTTATGTACACTGAGGAATTGGTGCCTTGTTTTGAGAACTACTAACTGCAGTCGGAGACTACTTTTTTTCTTGTAGTATCTGTTCTTTTCTGAAAGTTCCCTCACTGACCCTTTGACAACTCAAAATGGCCTGTAAATGGTTTAATTGAAATAAATGCTTTTATTTCGACTTTAAGGTTGGTTTAATTACTAATTAAGACATACATTCATTTACAAAAATCTTATTTTGACAGACTAGATTGTTTTTTTTTTGAAGATTTCCAGATAATATCACATCGATCGCTTTTACAAGTTCACACCATATAACCGAAATTCACGCGGACGAAGTCGCGGGCATCAGCTAGTTGACAATTTGCGCGCGGTATTTATGATGTTGCATACAATTAAGCAATTTACGACTTTGTTTTTGTTGCATTTGAGTTCATTATCAATTAATCAATGAAAACCTGCGCAAGCCGTAAATCTACAGTATAGGTACTACATCAGTCTATGTATTGGAAATAACATCAACACACCGAATAAACATTGGACTGGATCGTACTAGCACGTACTACTAACAGTTCTCCTAATTCTTAGTGTAAACAGGATATCGGTATAAATCATGATATTACGAGATATAGCATTTAAAAGTTGTTTGAAAAGATTTAAGTGCTTACTGATCTATTAATACAAATTGTGTTTGATCTTTCTTTTGAGATTTTATTAGTTTTTTTTTGTGTAGGTAGGTACCTACGTAAGATATTGAAATAATCACAAAGTGTATTTATTACCTACTATAGCTGCTATAATAACAAATATAATAAAAAAAGGGCTTGATTCAGAAAGCGATACTTCTTTACGCGTTAGGAGATTCCTCTCTCAGCAGCCCTGACCACCGGTAGCATGGACCCTGTTTCCGATATTGGTGGGCTACAATTTTTATATTTTTATTATAATTTAAATATTTGGCGGTTGGTCTGAGGATACATTTCATACCGAGTTCCCTCCATGCCTCGACAACCACGTAAAGCCGTAGATCCCGGCTTCCATTGGTAGACCTTTGGCACTCGTTCTGGGTAGTCGGAAGCCTTAAATTGAAAATGGCCCATTGATACTTGGCAGTACTTGCCCGATATCGCAACCTTATGCATGAAAGGCCATGACCATGGCCCATGGTCCTAACCACTGGGCCAATACGCCATTACTGCGGTCATAGCTAATATTAATAAGATATTTCTGGTTCCAAAAGTATCATTACCTCACGGCCAATAGTTTTTGTATCCGATGTGTTGCGTACACGGTTACACCAGTAACCAGTTTTTCAAATCAATATTTATGAACTTGTGATCATAAAAGTCTCACTAATATCTGCTGAATATTTTATTGACGCCATCCGTGTGGATTGTCACAAATACTGGCCATTTATAATGGAGTTGTCTGGGACTGGCAGAAAGATACGAAACTTTTGACTACGGTCCGTGGATGAATAACTAATTGACCATCAATTATTGGATTGGTAGAGAAAGTCCTAGTGAAGAGCAACGTTTTTTGGAACGAAGTTCCTTAACGCGGCTTACAGGTAGTGCGAAATAGTAGAAATCATCACGTAACGAAATGCGTGTGTGTATGTGTGCGTGTGTCGAGCCGCTGCTGCGCGCAGTCGCCTGCTCGTGATATAATAATTATTATTTTCAACCGACTTCAAAAAAGGAGGAGGTTATCAATTCGTCTGTATGTTTTTTTTTTTTTTTTTTTTTCTTTTTTTTTTTATGTTTGTTACCTGATTTCTCGGGACTGGGTGAACCGATTTTGATGATTCTTTTTTTATTTGGAAGCTAGTGCTTCCCGTGTGGTCCCATTTTAATTTGGTCCAGTTCTGACAATGGCATCCATGAGAAAACCGTATAAGTCTTAAATTTGCATTAAGTATGTGCGCGATTTGTTACGCGATTTCTCAGGCAAACGTAAACCGATTTTGAAAATTCTTTTTTTTTATAGATAGGGTATGCTTCAGGGGTGGTCCCATATAAATTTTATCGAAATTGATTCAGCACTTTTTGAAAAATCAACAAATACCCAAAAATTTTACATAGACGACGTTTTAGTTTCATCAATCTTTGTAGTAGTTAACTTTCAATCTCTTCTTAATAGATTTGAATGAGAAGGAGGTACTAAAAAGCGGAAAATAAAAAGCTTTTTACAAAAAAGACAACCGCCTTCAAAAAGTGAAAAATAACTTTAGCACAGAACACACATTGACTTTAGTTTCGGAAGTCGGTGGCAATACAAAACAACAAACAGAACAAAGCCACTGAATTTCGAAACTAAAGTCAATGTGTGTTCTGTGCTAAAGTTATTTTTCACTTTTTGAAGGCGGTTGTCTTTTTTGTAAAAAGCTTTTTTATAATTTTTTTTTTTCTGTGCAGACATTACGGGGGTCCCCGACCACACAAGTTTTTTTTTCAGATATCATGCCTCTGTTCCTCGGGAAGCACGTTAAGACGTTGGTCCCAGCTGTCATTCGTAGATCTTCGTCACGAGAATTCTTTCGTAGGTCTATGACAGTCGTTACTGGTAGTCAGAAGCCCGAAAGTCAGACAACCAGTCTTTCCAAGGCATATCGTGTTACCCAAAAACTGGGTAGTAGAGGTCAAACAGACAGTCGGTTCATGTAAATACTGGTATTCAGCTGTATCCGTTTAGACTGGAATCCGACCCCAACATAATTGGGTTAATTATGTAGGTATGGACTAAAATAATTAACCACGTAACATTATTATGAACTTGAAATCATCAACGGATTTCCTGACGTCTTCCTTCATTGTTTTAGTTTCAAGGTTTTAGTTATTAACCGGAATGAATACTAAACGAAGTGTAGAATGTAGATTAAGTATAACATATTTAATTAAGATAATATTGAAATAGACACTGGTCTTGCAGTCCACGTTGAAAATTAAACGGGAGAAAAGCATAAGCAGCTGAAGGATGTTCAATCAATTTTAAGCATAACCTGATCTTCATTTGCAAAACTGCAGTAACACTAAAAAACTTGGTCAAGTGCGAGTGGGATATGATGGGTTCCGTACCACTCTAAAATATTTATATCGAGCAAAAAAACGCCGAAAAGAACTTTTGTTTTGTATGGGGCATTTCTGAATTCATAATATCAATGGAATTGCAAATTTACCTACGTTGCGTTACGTATTGGTTTAAGTTAAGTACCTACTTGCACACAAACGACCGAATCGACACTAATATGTTAAACGCGAAAGTTACTCTGTTTGTGTGTTTGTTACCACATTACGGCAAAACTCCTAACACCATCGTAACGTCCGCAACTTCGTCTGCGTCTGCGATAATTTGACATTTTCGTGGACGAAGCCGCGGCTAAAAGCTAGTTGTTAATAAATTCCGCTATTATTGCTTCATGAATATGCACGAAATGTGAAAAATGATGTGTTTTGAATTGACAATTTTTATTGATCTGACGACATTGTCCGATGTTTCGTAGATTATGTTATTTTTTTGAGTTTTTGTGAGAATTATGGTACTGATACATGTGTCTTAGAAATCTAATATACAAACTATTAAGAGATATTTTTTTATTAGCAAATATCTTGGATTATAATTACGAATTGAATGCAGCAACAGTCTACTTAAAAAAAAGTGTAACAGTTGCTGATAAATCACACGATGATAAAACCCGTGCAAGTATATTCATATTTATTTAATTAAGGTTCACCAACAGTTGTTAGAGATATTTTACAGATAGGAACATACAAGTAATTGTGTCTTAAATCTAAGTGCACAACCAATTACAGGCAAACACCACATGCAAAATGCTCTTTGTAATTCTAAATTTAATTTTAAAGACTTAATTCTAGATAATTATTTTAAATACAACACAATACTCTGACAAACGTCGAAATTGAGTCTGCGTGGACGTCAACCAGATCGCTGCGTTCGTTTATGAGTTTGCACATGCGGGGTATAGGTGAGTTAGAACCAAACACTGTACGGCGAAGAGGTGGAGCTAAGGAAATAGAAATAGAAATCACAGAATCATGTAGGTAAACAGATATGATGTTCATTTTAAGGAGAGTCCCGGTACATTTTGCCTTACGGCATGCAAAATTATTTAACCCAATATATCTATGCGAGGTGGTCTACGAGGTACTCTGAAATTGAATCTACATAACAATTGTAGGCAGTCAATGGTGTTAT
This sequence comes from Charanyca ferruginea, assembly GCA_947361185.1. Classification (NCBI taxonomy): domain Eukaryota; kingdom Metazoa; phylum Arthropoda; class Insecta; order Lepidoptera; family Noctuidae; genus Charanyca; species Charanyca ferruginea. The sequence continues at coordinate 12,538,060 of OX376057.1, forward strand.
TGAGCAAATCTCAAATCCAAGAGCTCCCTTCGAGCTTCCAGGGTACTCATTTTGTAGCAGCCTAGTTCATCAAGGTAGGAGAGATATTTAAATAATATTCATTAATTCACATGAAGATATTGCACGATGCTAAAGTAAACTTATGGATCCTGTTAGGGCACAGCAACATCTTAAAATTTACAGATAAGGTGAGCCATCAATACCTAATGGTTGTTATACAAACGCTATACTATTTACACCGAATTGATAATGTCTCCCTTTTTTCAACAGCAACAATTCTTTATCATAGGTCAAAGATCGTAATTGTTTCCTAATGAGTCATTATCAAAACAATGGGCACTTGATGCATTAAAGCTATCGCTTTAGGAAATAACTACCGAATGGTATTATTAACACTGGCCTATAATTTATATTATACACAAAATTTTGTTCTGTTATCCAATAACCCCTTTAACTTGTAAAAGTTAAAATAAATAAATAATTTATTGGCATAAATCATCTTTTAAAAGTAATGAAGCCTTAACTCTTGTTGGTTTGGTAATAGACCTGTGTTTCAGTAGCCAGTATTTTCCTTCTCCCAATTACATGAGTAGAGTTTTTAACCGACTTCAAAAAGGAGGAGGTTATCAATTCGGATGTTTGTATTTTTTTTTATGTATGTTCGTGCATAACTCCGTCATTGTATAGACGGGTTTACAAAATTCTTTTTTTGTTCGAAAGGGGTTTATTCCGAAATAGCACCATAAAAAATTCATCTAAAATGATTCAGCGCTTTTTGGAAAAATCAACAAGATTCCAAAAAAAATCAATAGATGATGTTTTATAGTTTGTTCAATCTTTGGAGGACTTTCAATTTCTGATTTAACAGAGTCGCTGTTTCTTAATGGATTTGGATGTTAAAGCGACACTAAAAAGCGGAAAAAAAAACAATCGCCTTCAAAAACTAAAAAGTGATTTAGCTTCAGAACAGAACACACATTACTATAGTTTCGGACTTTGATCTGTTTGTTGTTTTGTATTGCCTGCCACCGACTTCCGAAACAAAAGTAATGTGTGTTCTGTTCTGAAGTTATATCACCTTTTAGTTTTTGAAGGCGGTTGTTTTTTTTTTTGATAAAAGTTTTTATGCTGCGAGAATAAATTAAAAAAATATATGTTAAACTAGAACATTATCTTAATCATTAAATGTGTAAATAGTTTTTATTATATTCATATTAAATAGTTTAATTAAATCGTGAAGTTGTGTCTGACGCGGACAAAACATGACAATCACACAAAATCTACCAGGTATAATTAAACGAAACTGACCCCATCTTACAGACAATTTTATTATCTATCTTTTAGTATACGCCTTTTTTTAAGTTAAAAAATACTACTGTTATTTAATTTTTTCGACTAAACTTTGAGAGTTTGGGACGCAGAGAATCGTATGCGCTGCGTCCAAAACTCTCCAAGATGTAAGGAGGTTAGTGTAGGTACCTACTTAACTACAAAGTGAACAGAATTATTATCACAGAGAAACCAACATAATATATCTGTGAAATGGCAGTTTTTGAAAACTTTGTAGAACACACATACAAGGTCGTCTTTTGCTCAAACTTTATAGTTTGCTGACGAACAGCGCCACCACTTTTTAACCGACTTAAAAAAAAAGGAGGTTGTCAGTTCGAGCCGTATGTTTGTATGTATGTATGTATGTAATGTATGTATGTATGTATGTATGTTTGTCCGCGATTATCCCGCCAAATCGCTATAGCAGAACCGATTTTGATGCGGTTTTCAGAAAAGTGTTTGTTACATTCTGGAGAAGGTTTTAGTATACAACAAACAAATTTATTCAGCGCTTTCTGAAAGAAACAACAAAAACCGAGAAGACGTTTTCGTTTCTTTCTTTGGAGGACTTTCAATCTCTGTTTTAACTGTGTTGCCGTTCCTTGATGGATTTGGGTGATAAGGAGTCACAAAAAGAGGAAAATAAAAACTTTTTTGAAAAAAGAGAACCGCCTTCAAAAAAAGGTGATAAATAACTTTAACACAGAACACACATCACTTTAATTTCGAAAGTCGGTGGCAATACAAAACAGCAAACAGAACAAAGCCACCGACTTCCGAAATTAAAGTTATGTGTGTTCTGTGCTAAAGTTATTTATCACTTTTTAGATTTATTTGAAGGCGGTTCTGTTTTTTCAAAAAAGTTTTTTATTTTTACCTGCTGCCCGCAACTTATCAGCGGGGTTTTAATTTTTTTTTGCGTGGAACCCTATTGTTTTTCTAAAATAAAAGTCTCCTTACAACATCAGCTATCTGCCAGTAAAAGTTCCCTTAAAATCGGTCCAACTGTTTCGAAGCTTAGCCGGAACAAACAGACAGGTAGACGGATAAAAAAATTGAAATTTGTTTTTTTTTATATACTTTTGTATGCATTTAGTAAAAACCTGTTATTTTGACATTACAAACAGACTACCTTTTAATTTATTTGTATATTTTAGAGGGTGTATAGATAATTTAGAAGAGGTATAAAACATGATTTAAAAGAGTGTCCGTAGAGTTTCTTACTCGTCCTTCTCCATAGAGACCTACCCTACGTTTTGGAACGAGCAACTAGCTTTAACTTTCTGACTAACTGACCGATTTGACAATTCAATAGTGCCTGTAAATGGTTTAATTGAAATAAATGCTTTGACTTTCACTTAGTTGGACTTTACTAAACTTCATGCTGAAACGACACTAGAACTCAATATTGCGAATGGGTCTGTCTGTTCGTACGGATCGTGTAGGTACTCTCGATGGCTCCTATAGCAGCGTTAGCCCGAACAGGAGGGCCAACAGAAATTTTATAAATTTTATTCGATGCTTTATCGAGAATAATATGAGATACCTAGGTAATTAAATAAAAAAATCCGTTTAGTTTACGAATACATTATAAACGTATTTAAAACTCTGTCTCTGTCAACTTCAAACAATTAGACATGGTAGGAGTCATGAGTATACTATGATGGAAGGATGTAGTGGTGTTCTAAAAACTCACGCTTAGCGCTAGATCACTAAAGTGATCCATCGGGCAAGTGCGTCTATAACCCCTTATTCTATAGTCAATGTGGCATTAACAATCCGTTCTTTTCTAATCAACTTAGAATCCTTTAGAACATTGATACCCAAAGCGGTCTGTATCGACCCCTAAAGGTCTACGACTGGAAATTGGGGGTCCATGAGATGTAGATAAATAGGTCAACGATAAAGAATATCTTTTAAGTAGATCGTGTCATTAATATTATTTTATCTTGAACTAGCTGACTCGACAGACGTTGTCCTGTCCCGATCTACCTACTTACCTACACCTACCCTACACCTACCCTACACCTACCCTACACCTACCCTACACCTACCCTACACCTACCCTACACCTACCCTACACCTACCCTACACCTACCCTACACCTACCCTACACCTACCCTACACCTACCCTACACCTACCCTACACCTACCCTACACCTACCCTACACCTACCCTACACCTACCCTACACCTACCCTACACCTACCCTACACCTACCCTACACCTACCCTACACCTACCCTACACCTACCCTACACCTACCCTACACCTACCCTACACCTACCCTACACCTACCCTACACCTACCCTACACCTACCCTACACCTACCCTACACCTACCCTACACCTACCCTACACCTACCCTACACCTACCCTACACCTACCCTACACCTACCCTACACCTACCCTACACCTACCCTACACCTACCCTACACCTACCCTACACCTACCCTACACCTACCCTACACCTACCCTACACCTACCCTACACCTACCCTACACCTACCCTACACCTACCCTACACCTACCCTACACCTACCCTACACCTACCCTACACCTACCCTACACCTACCCTACACCTACCCTACACCTACCCTACACCTACCCTACACCTACCCTACACCTACCCTACACCTACCCTACACCTACCCTACACCTACCCTACACCTACCCTACACCTACCCTACACCTACCCTACACCTACCCTACACCTACCCTACACCTACCCTACACCTACCCTACACCTACCCTACACCTACCCTACACCTACCCTACACCTACCCTACACCTACCCTACACCTACCCTACACCTACCCTACACCTACCCTACACCTACCACTACCTAAGTGCAAAATTGACTCTTTGACGTTAGGAACATACCTACATTGTTTAAACAACAGTGACTGCTTGTAATTCAATATGAACTTTATACAATAGCAATAAAGCTCGTTTTAGTTAGAAAACATTTGTATGGGAAAAAGAAAAGGGCTGTTTTTTGGGTTTTCCGGCAATTATTCGAATTTTTCTCGCCATAAAAACCATCTTTGAACTTCAACGAACATTTTAAAATAAGAATTGGCCAAATTGGTCCAGGCGTTGTTGAGTTATGCGCTTACCAACACATTTTGCGATTCATTTTTATATTATAGATAGATGGCATATATAAGTTTCTTACGCGTGTAGTATAGCGTAAGAAACTTATATTTTTTGAATTCTTCAATACAGTTAGAAATGAAACTCTTTCAAAGTAATAAGCATTATACCAGCTGTCAAAGGCACATTTAAAATAATAAATTTGTAACAAAACTATATTAAGTAAGCAGGAGTCTACCCGAAACTGAAACTACCTCAGGTTTAGAAGATGGATGCCGAAAGAGAAGTTTTCATTCACGAGAGCGGCCAAAACATTTTAACGATTACTTTCTGAGACGTTACGTAGATACTCACTTAGTAGATACCAACTGTTGCTATACCGTATTAATATAAAGCACCTAACAGTAAACTGTAATCTGTGTAGACAGTGCTTCTTTTGATGGTTAATGTATAACATCACATTTAATACGCACCGGTTTGGACAAATAAAACTCCTCGAATTATCTAAGTATTCGAAAAACATAGTGATGAGACTTATAATTAATTTAAGACTCAGACTTATATTAAATTAATGTTACCAGACCAATCGATCGACCTTCGATCGACGGTATCGATCGATGGTAGAATGGATGAGTCGACGTCGATCGATAGGTACTACCAGACCAATCGATCGCTCGTCGACCGACTGCATCGATCGATGGTTGAATGGATGAGTCGACGTCGATCGATAGGTACTACCAGACCAATCGATCGATCGTCGATCGACTGCATCGATCGATGGTTGAATGGATGAGTCGACGTCGATCGATAGTTACTACCAGACCAATCGATCGCTCGTCGATCGACTGCATCGATCGATGGTTGAATGGATGAGTCGACGTCGATCGATAGTTACTACCAGACCAATCGATCGCTCGTCGATCGACGGCATCGATCGATGGTAGAATGGATTAGTCGACGTCGATCGAGCTGCTTGATTAGCCGCACCGCGCGCCGTCCGCTCCCCATTATCACCTGCTGCCCGCTTGCGGCCCGCGTGATATCTACCTGACCTGCGCGTCCTCTTGTAAATACATTTCGAATGAAACTGATGGATTATAGCCGGGGTTAATCGATCAACGTCGACCGATGCCATCGACCGACAATCGATCGATTGATTAGTCGAACGGTGGCCGTCGATTAGCCAAAGCTACCACACCAATAAATAAACATCGATCGATGTCAATCAATGGCAGCGATCGACGATCGATCGATTGGTGTAGTAACACCCTGAAATCGCCAATCCGCTTTGAGCGTTCGTGGTGATCAATGCTCGTCGCTCGCTCGCCTTCTCTTTATGAGAAGAGGCCTTTGCTCTGCAGTAGGACGATAATAGACTGGTATTATAATAATTTTATCTATTGACTAAGAATAACTTATTCTCAACGATGCTAATGTAATATGGAGACTGCTCTATAATTATGAGCAAAAAAACTATATTGAAGTCTCTCCAAACTCCAAACCTGTAATTTGCAGTAATAAATAACTCTACACCCTATTAAATTCTAATTACGTATCTTATTTTGCATATTATGTTTTGGCACTGGCAATCACAGTGTTAAAATATAATTATATTTATTTGGTTTGGTTTGGTATATATATATATATATAATATAATATATTTAGCAAAACATTCTCCTAATATTTGATAAACTAGAATTCAATTTAAAGTAGCCCTGCTAAGCTTACCGCGCTTGCGCTGCTGCTTAGTTTGCCTGTTTTGCTTAGTTTGCCTGTTTTGCTTAGTTTATTTGATCGTTTCGCTTCCTGTTTCCAGTTATTTTAATTAATTGGTAGGTATCTATATTTACAGAAACATTTTAATTAGGTACTATTTTATTAATTTATCTTAAATATCTAAGATGTAGAATACAGTCTCAGTGATGTCCCGCTGTGATTCCCGTCAGTCAAAGTCAAAGCCAAAGTATTCATTAGTACGTTTTTTGGAGATACAACAGGTCTTATAGATATTTTTTATAGTAGTTCCATAATATACCTTTTTAACAGTGTACGCCCTTCACTATTAATTTGACAATATTAGAACTATAATGAAACATTTTAAACAATACGATTCTTACATAAATGAAAAATCATTAGATAGGAATATTACCTGAAACGGTCTCGTCGGTGAGAAACTATTCATATTACTTGGTTTTTTTGGACCAAACTCTGGAGGCTGTATTACAATCCTTTCGTATCAAAACGGCACTTTAGCAAGACGTCTTCGAGTTTAAATAATAAAATGTTGTATACAAAAAAAAAATTCAGTGTGTACTTATGTACGCGCGTGAGAAGTTATACTTCTTCGAGTCACAAAATAGCAACGAAGGCAGTAAGTAGTTCAGCATGTACGTCAGAGATGGCGTTGTTTACAATTACTCCCGTGAGAATTTTGTGTGACGCTGTGCGCGCGCATCGTAAAATTTCACTCTCATCATTTTTTCATAACGCGCCTAAAGAAGTATAACTTCAATTAAACATAATTATAACATTTAACTTGTGAACCACACTAGGTCGAGCCTGTTTCGCAAACAACAGACTGATAACTGTGTGTGAGATGCAAGCTTTGTTCTAACAGACGTTCTTAAAGCCTACGTATCCTCGAAATGCGAAACTTATGTCTCGAAATCTCACGATAGCGCACCAGAATGACATTACAATGACGATTTTATCATTGTAACCAAATATAAGCGTGTACAATACACGTAACCTACACAGATAATTAAAGGTTATAGAAATAACACAAAATACTAATAAGAACCCACGTGCGATTAAATTACTTCATCTTTAAATATATTAGTAATCGTTATTAAATAATTAAATTGTTTCCAAGATGAAACTGACTCGGCTCTCCCAATTCCGCCCGCCAAGGGAATAGAGTAAAAATTTGAAAGAACAGGTTAGCCACTCGATATCACGCGATATCATGCGATTGAATATATTAAAATCAAATTGGGGACAGCGAATTACAAACCTCGGATCAACTGTCAAGGTTGGCACGACTGGTTCGTTCACATCAGTCTTTTGTACGAGTTCAACATTTGGATTCTTTGTCGTAGAGAGGCTAGCCGTCGCGTTATTAAAATTATTTTTAGATGTGCAAATAATGGAATGGTTAGTTTCGTTGAGTCGCAATTGTTTAAAGTTTGCTAATCCATCAAGGATATACAAAGCATTTCCTAAAATAAGGCTTTAAATATCTATTTTTTGCTTGAACTATGTACAGGGTTAATGTTATTGTAAAAAGAAATAGCCTTTATACATCATGGGATAGACTGCCAAAACTATGGATGGCTACAAAGTGGGCAATGTCCCTGCACTCAAACCGTTTGCAAATGGTCAACCCCCGGGTTGGGTTTTTCTATTATGAATTTCTCAGTAACAGCCCGGAGTTTGGAAGTCGCCAGTGAAAACACCCCCATGCCTCGGAAAACCGTTGATTCTGCGCCTGATCTCTCTCCGGTCGTGTCGGATTGCCGTCCCACCGGACTATGAGAGTGAGGGAAGAGGAGTGCGTTTGTGTTTGCGCACACACTTGTGCACTATAATATCTTCTGCGTACTTGGCTGATCTCCATTGAGATTAACCGCCGTGACCGAAATTTGGTCGGAAGAATTATACCATAGTGCATTTTAGGCACAAATTGTTTACAGTTTGGCACTTAGTAAGGAAACTCTCATGCTCATTACTGAACGTAATATTTAAAGAATGGTGATAGGCTCTAGTGACCATGAACCGGAACTATAAATGCGCGACGACTAAGCTTTTCGTACAATGAGAGATCAGCGTATACTGGAAATTTGCTTAATATGCACCGTGTGAACATTAAGAATAAAACATACAGAATTCCTAGATTTGCTTTTCATTTCCGAAGACGACAAAGATGAATATTAATTTAGAATTGTCGTAGATACTATTGCATGTGGACCAAATAGCGACGTCAATAAAAAATAGATTCCTCATACCTAGGGGTATCCGAAAATACCCCATGTACTTATGTACCCGGCATTTTCGATAGTATAAGAAATAAATTATTTTTTATTTTTGGAGAATTTCTTCGGGGAAAATTAGAAGTTTTGTTCTACAAGCTCTTTTTATGATTTTTTTTTGCAATGGGGCTATCATGAAATACCCTTTCATGCATAAAATAACTATCTTCGTAACATTAGTGCAAGTTACCTTATTTCTTATCGAAAGTGAGAAATTAACATACTTTCTTACGATTGACAAAAAAATATAATTTTTTAAGTTATCCCCGATGAATTTCCCCAAAAGAAAAATAAATATTCATATCTCCTTAGCTATCAAAAATCGCGGAACGAACATCAGATATTTATTAGGAACCTAATTTTTTTATTGTCATCACTATTTGGACCAACCTGTATATTTTTTAATATATAGGCTGGTCCAAATAGTGACGTCTCGGCTAGACTCAAGACACATGTTTGTAGAGGCCTCAGAGGCAAATATGATACCTATAGATGTAAGCACTTGTTCTCATAAGAAATAAATTCTTTAACCCTAAGTAGCAGCAGATTGTTTGACACTCAAAACAACAATTGTTTTTCAATAATTGGTATGGAACAAAAGTCTTCATTAGTGACCATTATAGTGATTTCTAAAGCAGTTGATCACCTATCAGCTTTTGTAGTCATGGCGAACATAGTCCGATTGTCAAGGGATAACCGCAACCGTGAAATATATGGGAATCATATTTGTAGTAGTAATTATATTTATTTAATATAAAAATCATTTTACCAAATTGGGCAAGTAAGCAAAACATTCGTAAAGAAAAGGTACCTACGGTTATTTCTATTTCGATAAATCAGAATTTGGCCACAACTAAAAAGCTGGTTCTTCTAAACATGACTGAGGTCTAGCCTACTCGGAATCACTGAGTAAAACTAGCAATAGCAAGGCTACCCTAGACGATCGACGAATGGATGAACAAGGCCTGAACGACGTTCAGGCCTTGTTCATCCATTTGTGGTTATTACTCACTCTCATTTCTTCATCAAGACTTAAGCTGGTATCAAAAGAATTCGGGTCCCCTAATTTTTTAAAATATTGGAAAACCTTGTGTTATTAAATACTCATTATTTTGCTTATTGTTTTCGCCACGTTAGCATAGTTCGTCAGGCTTATTTACAGGTAGGTACATTATCTTGTGCTGTCATATGCCTTTATAAATTAAGACAATATATTTTAACGCAAGAATTCCATGTTTCAATAAATTCCTTTTATTCGTAATTAACACTGAATAAATATCATACATCAAATCATTAATCTTGTACAGCTGATCAAATCTCCATCTAATAAAGCAAGCAGTTATCAAACATGAGTTTTTATTCGCCGACAATTTTTTGTGCCTTCATCGGAACCTGCTTATTCGGTTACGTCAGAGCTTCTAATGTTATACTCGTATGAAATGAATTTAACGATGCCATCAGCTTTTGGGTTCCGTGGTGCAATGCTCCTGAATGTCATAAATTATCTTTGCCTGCCCTTATGATATAGGGATACATATCATATCATATAACAATCTGGGATCCATAAATACACTGTTATTTTGGTTCTAAAGTAATGGCATATTACATGGAATCCTAACCTAACCATCGTGATGTTTTGCTTCCCAATTCACTGGTCGATTCTCGGAATAAATATCAAGATCCACTTCAAAAGAATAGTGCAAAAAAGCGTTAGAATCTTTTTTAAGGCCAAGCCCTCCGATGTTCGTTTTTTTATATATCTTCTGTCACACTCTTTTTTAACCGACTTCAAAAAGGAGGAGGTTATCAATTCGGATGTTTATATATTTTTTTTTTATGTATTTTCGGGCATAACTCTGTCATATATTGACGGATTTGCAAAATTCTTTTTTTGTTCGAAAGGGGTTTATTCCGAAATGGTCCCATACAAATTTTACCAAAATTAATCAATCCCTTTTTGAGAAAATCAACAAAATCCATAAAAAAATTCTTAGATGTTTTAGTTTCTTCAAGCTTTGGAGGACTTACAATCTCTTTTAAGTGTGTCATCGTTTCTTAATGGATTTTGATGTTAAGGCAATACTAAAAAGCGAAAAATAAAAGTTTTTTCAAAAAAAAGAAAACCGCCTTCAAGAACTAAAAAGTGATAAATAACTTTAGCACAGAAGTTTATATTTTTCCGGACACTGATCTTAAATTATAAGCTACGAACACTTCATCTCGTATTTCCATGTTCCATGGATCTCTAATGATTTCAAATCAATTTGCACGTTTAATGTTGTTGCTTTTCATACCGGTATCTTAAGGAGTTTTTTTGCGTACATTTATAAATTGAACAAGAAATTTTTCTCTATAATTTTGGCCTAGACAAGTAATAAAGGATCCAGTATTTTTTTTTCGAATTTAAGGTAGAGATTGAAACTGGCTGCTTTATTATTACTATATTTACCTTTTTATTAGGTACTACAAGTTTAAATCATTTTAAGCTGTAATAGTCAAGCCATGATTGAACATTAAAGCTAGTCGAGAAAAATCTAGAACTAACTCCAATGCCTTTTGAGTTACAGTGTTCTCTCTAATGAGCGAGACTCTTCACACAACGCTTAAAACAGCCTCCGAAATAATGACGAAGTTAATACAGGTTAATGTCACCTTGAACTTTGTATAATTATTATATCTACGCTATTAACGTCACATTACTCGCAATTATGTTGACTATTCTACATCATCTCGCCTCATCTTACGTTATAAGTAACAGAATGTTTTACTCACGTTTATTTTGTTACCTTCAGTGAGATATTGCCTCACTTTACCATGTCGTATGAATTTTAGGAATATGATAATTTGTGGCGTGTGGTGCCGGCTGCGAATAGCACCACCCCATGTCTTCCCGTAGATGTCGTAGATTACGGCAGAGGGATATTGACCAGAGGATGGGCAGCAGCGTCCTTCAGAGTACCATAACACCTACTGCGATCGCCAGCATGCATCGGCCAAGCATGGCGATTACAGCTGAACCCCTCCCTTGTGGGAGACGTATGCCCAGCAGTGGGCGTCTCAAGGTTTAAATGATGATGATGATGATAATTTTACAATCGAGCTGGTTTGTGTATATCCACACAATGCTTTGTGTGGATATACACAAACGGCTACGTGGTGTCGCGTCGCGGAAGATCATTGAATTACGTGCAAATACGTGGCGATTGGAGCTCTTTTAACAGCTTTAAGTCATCATATTAACAAAGGAAAAAACCTTTAGGTCACAGCCCCCATGATGGTAGAGTAATCAGTTTGCAAGAGGTATTAGCTGACACGAGAAATCTTACGACATTAATATCTTCCACACTTCAAGGCTCCTTACAAACAATCTTTTTTTCAAGATCATTTCTGAAAGTATACAGCTGGTTCGGGTTCCATTATTATTCCTATGTTTAGTAACTAGGCCGAATATTCTTGACAACGGTATCGCGTGTCACAATTCTAGGAAAATTTGTAGGCAGTCGCAGCTTATTGAATGCCTAAGTATTTCGGGAAGACATTGCCAGACAGAGAAGGATGGTGAATTGAATTTTGGGTGAGACAAAAAAGGATAGAATTTTAGCTGTAGAACTAAGTCGATGGTTTCAAATGTTGTGGTTAAAAGAAATAATTATTCTTGTTATCGTTATTAAAGTTGAAAGTGTTTTAATGAGCTAAAGAAGTGAGATACCGTTTTATTTTTAGATTATCACGTAGATTGATGGTTGAGATAAAATGATCTCTTAAAATAGAATCGTGTGCTGCAGTTGGAACGGTTTAGAAGTTAAACTAACCAGAATGGCAATATGGCCGTTAATTCAAAAGCGCTTGAATACGAGTATAGTGGAGATACTAGAATCCAATTAGAAACAATGAGCCTTGTATTTCTGGAATAGGTACCTACTGCTTTTTTCTTTTTTGGGCATTGCAGCTTAGTTATCTCTAATTTTTAACATTTCAAAATTTCTAGGAGCTCAAAATTGGGCAGCATGTTTACTCTTTAGGTTCCTGTCATGAAGTTGCCTTTTGAAATGTCTAACTTGGTTTTTTTATAAACGTAATATTGAGTACAGTCACAGATTAACTAATAGTTTGGTACGGTATGCAAAACACGGTATGTAATAACGGAAAACTCTTGAGGCTACGTCCAGCGATATTTTATTCAGCCAGCATTTCAATTTTGAGTAAAAAAAATTTTTTTTTTTAAATTAGTCTGTATTGAAATCACCTGACCAATGAGAGATGGGTAAGGGATGATTTATGTGTGTATTACTAAAGCTCCATAAATTTTCGTCGTTCTCACTTTGAGAAATACGGAAAAACGACAAATTAGACAAGTTCTCATACAAACCTATCGTTTACTTTCAGGTAAATACGAGACCCTGCTAGATGATTCGCTGCTAGCATTACACACGATCAACGCCTCCCACATCCAATTCCCTCGCCTGTACCACACATCAAGAACTGCCGAGAAGCTTCACAGGTACTTCTCACAATTGGATCTGCCCCTCATCAGGCGACTGTACAAGTTGTACAAAAACGACTACAGGATATTCAACTACGATCTAGATAACATTGTGGGTTTCGATCTAGGGTAAGGTTATATTTTTAAGTTCAGAATGTGCCTAGCTTGCTTTTAGAGCTAAATGTCCACACGGGGTGAAATTGTAGGACTGACTAATATATCTATCAGTACTTACTTAGATTGACTTATAAGCCGAAATAAATAAACGTTACTTAGCATATACTTTGGCTTAGCTATAATCCCGGCTCTCATGCACTCTAATGGCTAAATACTCAATTTTAAGAAGCGGTTATTTTCGTACTGTCACAGTCACATTGACCTTAAGTGATAGAGACAGCACGAGACTTAAGGCTTGTAATCATGCCAATAACCTTGAGCATTGGGGCGGAGCAGAATTTGTGGACGAGTGCGGGGGTGATGTAGACGCAGTCTTTAATCGGACGAATGTTTAATTTATTGTAATAATAATAATACATATTTGTGAAAAGTAACAAAACTACATCATTTTCCTTTGTATTGCAAAGCAGATTTTTTTTATACTCTTTTGATAAGAAATTAAGGAGTAAAAAGGTTTCATCTCAACGATTTGGAGGTGATTTGACATTTTTTTTCTTACTATGTGATACCGATAGAAAAACCAAATTACGTATCATAACATGTAGATTACTAACAATTTCAGATGAAATTTCTCTGTAAATGCCGACGAAAAGTTCCTTCATCTGCATGTTTCTCTTAAGCTTTTTTCGAGAGAGCAGCCTTAACGTCATCTAAAATTGAGTAGCGTTTGAGTATATGGCCATTATTTTGACAGTTGTGCGACAGTGCCAAGAATAATGCTTAGCCAAAGCACGTGCGGAGTAGGTAAAGTTTATTAATTAGGCCTTAAGAGACGTTTTTGTCAAGTTGTACATACATTTCTACTCGGTGTAATTATAGTCGGTTTTATTATGTCCTTTCCAAGTTCAGATTTTCGTTTAATTCGGTCAACTCCGAGGTACTTTTCGCCATGTTTAATTTAAAAAATTCACTCTGACGTAATTACTGGTCTCTGAATAAAAGATTTAAGTAATCATCAAATTAAAGGGTAGGTTAGGCTAGGATGTTATTTTTAAAATACTATTGTGTGAATTCCGTTAATAAGCGTTTTCTATTTACTTAGTAGTTACGTTCCTGCTTAGTCCAATAATGGACATTTTGATATTAATTATTTATACTGTTGTTGTTGTGGAACTAATTAACCTAGAGTCGGTTTGGAGAAAGTACATAACATGTCATAGCACTTAGCATTTATAAAGTTTTGCGCATTGTAGGTAGTCCAAGATGGCGGAACGTGTTATTTTTTTACTTTTTTTTTAAATAATACGCACAATTAGGGTAGGTCCAACCTACTCTATTAATATTATATATTGTGACAGTAATAATAAGTTCTAAAAGAGATCTGACTCAGTAGGTATGCAGTTAGATACTTACTAACAGTCATGTATACTGAACCATAAAATATGTTGTTATCTTCAAGACACATTAAGTGTGAGACCAAATGGTAACGTAATTTTGCGCGTTGCGAGCGAGTTGTGAGTGGCGTAATTTAAGCTTGATACCTTTTCATATAAAAGTTCTCTTTGTCCCACACGGCGACGAAAAATGAGTTGTCAGACTCAAAATCGATTCACAACACATAATTATGTTCATTTTGCCTCACATTGACAATGGATAGTATTTAAAATACCTCACGTATATCGTCAGTCGGTAGATTTAAAGTCTGATAAGGGCATTATCAACAATATTTATCTAAAGCAATAAATATATTCAATGTCTTCTAAGCTTCTTCTAACCGGTCGTTTCGATTTTAATGTGATCGAGGTGAGGATTTTGATGAAGTTATGATTACCCAGAAGTTATAGCATTGTTAGTAGGCAATGTTGATACTGCCCAGTTAATGGGCAGAATGCAATGCTAGTAATATTAATTAAGGCGACGATATACGCCGGCGACCTTGAGCGACCAGCGAATCGTATGCGCTGCGTCCAAAACTCAAAGTTTAGTCGAAAAAATTAAATAAAGGATAGTATTCTTTAACTTAAAAAAAAGGCGTAAGTATACTAAAAGATAGATAATTAAATTGTCTGTAAGATAGTAAAAGTTTCGTTTAAATATTCCTGGTAGATTTTGTGTAATTATCAAACGAGTTAATTAAACTATTTAATATGAACTTAATCAAAAATATTCACATACTAAATGATTAAGAGAATGTTTTAGTTTAACATATATTTTTTCAAATAATTTACACTACATATTTTGACGTGATTGTCAGTTTAAAATCTGCAAAAGTGGCTTGTTAGCGCCTTAATAGCTTTTGCCCGCGACTTCGTCTGCGTGTCTTCATAGATATATATCCTTACTTGGGGTTCAATCTTAGTCTGTACCTTTCATCAAAATCGTTTCTGTAGTTTAACCTTGAAAACGTAAATAATCCATACTTATATACTTATTATATTTATTACTTATTTACTTATTAATATTTTATAAATGCGAAAGTAACTCTGTCTGTTACGCTTTCACGACGAAACGGCTAAACCGATTTTAATGAAATTTGGCATGAAGATACTTGGAACCCCAGGGAAGGACATAGGCTAGGTACTTTTTAATCCGTGACTTCGTCTGCATCCGCTATAACCAACGTTCACGCGGACGAAGTCGCGGGCAAAAGCTAGTACTTATAAGGACTAGCTGACCCGACAGACGTTGTCCTGTCCCGATCGACCTAATGGGGGATGAAAAAGGGGTGAAAAAAGGGGATGAAAAATAGATGTTGGCCTATTCTCAGACCTACCCAATATGCACAAAAAATTTCATCAGAATTGGTCAAGCCGTTTCGGAGCAGTACGGGAACGAAAACTGTGACACGAGAATTTTATATATAAGGATGTAAGTATCAAGCATACAATAAAATAGGTAAGCAAGGCATAATTTTATCAGGTAAAAGGTCGATCGTTTTTATAAATTTATCAGCAAATAACCTTAGTTTTATTTTAAGTACATATTTGTTAGAGTATTGCATACTTTTAAAGCCAATAAAAAAGTACAAGAAGAGTATCAATATTTTAACGAATTGTTGGTCGGAGGTAAACGAATCAAGCATAATTTCAAATCTAGTCCCTAATTTAGGACTTAAATTGACTAATAAGCGTTAGTTTAGTCCGTAGGTACAGAGGCCAGCACATCAAGTTACAACAGTCTGTCAAATTTGTTCGATAACTTTTGAACTTTATTACAAAACGAAAAGGTTCATATTCAATTGAGAAAAGAATCATGGCAGGATTTCTACAAAAAAACACGATATTTAGAGAATTTGAATTTCTGTTTCTTATTTTCTTGGGTACCTAAAGAGTATCTCCAGGCATTTACCATATTTTTAAAACCCCGCAAAAAAAAGTTAATAGTTTAACGAAAAGCTCATTATTTCAGAACGAAGCGGTGACTGACAGTAACAATGACACTGACAACTGCCGTTTCGCATTCCTACACACACTTGTCACATCACTTGTCTGTCAATTTTATAGATCTTTTAACATCGTTTGTCTCTTTCTTTTTTTTTTATAAACACAAAATGGGCATCGGGATGAAACGAAAAAGTGTTATTTTCATTTCGTAATATTTTAAATATACGGGGGTTTAAAATATTCTAAGTATATCAGTCTGCTCCTGGTAATGTGTTCTTCACATTGGATAATATTTTAAACTTTCTAAATTACTTTTTTTTTTCATACAAATGAATGTGTGAATCTCGCCATGATTCTTTGACAGTTTGGTATAGCTTGATATGTTGACGTCTGTACAAACATTAGTAGGGTAGATGACACCACCAATCAATTGACTTAAGTACGTACTCTTGCTGTTAAAACGCGATACCCCATAGATCGTGTATGGCAAATTATACTTATGACCACGGACTAGAAAAAAAAGAGGGACTCCGCGCCACGCATATCGAAAGTAAAGCACCCTAAGTAAGCCAGACCGTTTGTACAAACATGCCTCACGCACACATTTACATCATAGTCACGGACTAGAAACAAAAGGAATCCGCGCCGTAAGTACGGACTACCGACCGTGTGCCGACTGTGTGCGTCTCGGTCCGGCGTACTTTAGGTGCTTCACTTTTGATATGCGTGGCGTGGAGTCCTTCTTTTTTTTCTAGTCCGTGCTTATGACGTAAGTTCTAAGTAGTAATTTTCTAACTCAATTTACTATTTATTGATTTCAAAGCAAGTATAAATCTAATTTTTTCAGTACTTACTGCCGCACTCAGAGACGTCACTTAATAATAATGAATCATTAATCTACCAACGTAAATTGGAACGCTGTCAGTCAAAAATATGAAAGATTGAGAAGCATTGACCAACGTAACTTACGTGGGTCAATTAAAGTTAATGATTCATTATTATTAAGTGACTTCTCTGAGTACGTCAGTTAAATCGAAAATTAGTCGGGTTTTTAGAGCTAAAATCGCGTTTATTTTTTAAAGTGCTGTGTTGGAAATATTGAATAATGATGTTATCTACCTAATTAAAGTGCATAGTTAGTAAGAGAAAATATTCGTTCTAGTTATTAAAACACATCTTTTGTCATTTGTAACAGACTTTTTAAGTAGTGAGTACAAGTGTAACACTTATTTTTTAGAAAGTTATAATTAGTCTTGTTTAACATTGGCGTGCTTCTTGGTATGCAGTCGCTGGAATGACAAATAATACAAAGACATTATTATTTATTACTCTAATGACGATAATTATATTGTTTCAAATTAATTGGGGCACCCATAGTAAAATTATACGAGGGCTAACCACAGCCCACAAATTGTTTTAATTCAAAGGGACTAGGTACGTATACTAAAATAATGCTACAAATTATGTAAAATTGGGGTATTTTTAATAAGTAGATATTATTCTGTAAAATGCACTTCCCTTTACCCCCCCTTTCCTTCGTACACAGTTCTATTATTTGTTAGATAGGTCATTTGGTAAAGGGTAGTGCAACTTCAAATTGAAACTACCTACCTACATGCATATATTATGTATTTAGATATCTATGAAAATATCTACAAAATTATGTATTTTTTGCATAAATGCAGTTAAAAAAACTTTGAAGAGAAAAATCTAGTGTTTACTCACGAAAAGACAAATATTGATGTTATTTTTTGGCTCATTCAAAGGTTGTGTTTTAAAAAAAGAAACTGGAAAGTCTTATTTTTATTTTTTTTACTTAATGCCATTGTTTTTTAAGGTGCGGTCCCACTATATCACAAGTGAGTCTAAAACTATACCACTGAGAAAATCGTTAGGGTTAGATTAGAACTGTGACCATTGAAGCTCGAAGGCGAGCGAGCGTAGCGAGCGGTGCCGCGGCAGCGGCCGCCAAGCGCCAGATCCCCCTATTGTTGGAAAATCATTTGGGTTAGGTTAAGTGAGTGGTATAGTTTTAAACCCACCATACCACCAGGGGTATGGCCAGTCGTATGGTGGGTCCGCAAAGGTTTTTTTTTTTTAAATTATCAAAAAAATATCATGAAAATGTATTTCAACATAATTCTGTTTCAATTATTCCAACTAGTGGTCAGGAGATTTTAATGTTTGAATAGACAAAATTGTTTGTTATTTTACCAAGTTAGTGTGAGGCCAAAACAATGTAATTTTTTGAATCGTGAGTCACATAATATACGCTGCATTTTTTCTCACACAATAATCCTATTTGCGCTACACGGCAACGTCTAATGTTTTGTTAGTTTTAGGAGAATTAAAATTACGCGACTCAAGAAAAAAGCAACAAAATTACTTTCATTTGGCCTCACACTTAACCTTATAAACGCCGCCGCCGTCATATAATTAAAGAAATAAAAATAAAAATAAAATAAAATAATTATGTCGAATGCAAATAGAATTTAAAAAAAAATCTAGGTGAAAATTTGTACATAATACCTATTTACATATTTTATTTCACAGTTTAGTTTTAATTATGGTGCTGATAACGTATCAATGGTACCATTACTCCTGATTTCAATTAATCATTTTGGCGTTCATTAGGCTAAAGGGAGATATTAGTAACTAAAATGTAGTTATAACATTCCACAGTGATATTTCAAAGCTCCCTGTGATAAGCTCTGTTGCAATAGTGTTAATTAATGTTTGATAACGATTGTTTTAATGACATAGGTATATTTTATATGAGTATAATATATCGTGTTTATCATCTTGTTTTCGAATTTTATCAATTCATTTTTCAAAACTCCTAATTAGAATCGGCCTTTGATACTGATTTGTTTCTAATTATGTACAGTCAGCAACGAAAGTCGATTAACACTGTTATATATATTCATATCATCTATTCTACATAGAGGTAAATTAATACGATGTAATACTCTTCAGTTTTTCTGATCAAGAGTTTATTTTATCTTAATTTTCTATCAATAATAATAATATTGTGCTCAATATTTATGATTTAAAAATCCGAAGTTTTAATCGACTTCTGTAGTTGCTGACCTTACGTGCAATTTATATTAATATGTTATAATTACAGTATTACTTTGTAAACATACTTACTTTTATAATTAAGTACATGAGCATTTTTAATGGACTGGGTTTTTTTTAGTATGATACTTACTTTTTAATAGCGTTTTACTGTACCTATACCTACATTTTTCGTGTAATACTTAAATAATTATTTATTTACTAAAAGGAATTTGTCAACCAATTACATTAAATATCTTTTATTAAATTATATATCCAGCTGCTGGCAGTCATAGTTTATTTTGTTTTTATTTTGGGTTCTAAGTTAAAAAAAACCATTGCTAAGTAAGTATTTATTTCCTCAAATGTTAAAATTTTAAACCTTTCCTTGTGCAATGACTCACATTGGTCATTGAGATTTTTAAAACTACTATCATTATTGTGTTTGCTTCGCAGGCAGTTAAAATTTTAAGTATAATAATGTCAACATAAAAAAAAATATTGTTATGTTTGTGTAAAATTTTCCTCTAGACAACCTTGGATATCTTTTTGTTTTACTTTAATAAGTAAATTTACCTAAAAATCGTTTAATTGCGCAGGATTTTGGTGTTCCCTTGTTTCGCAGACAGAAATTTCATAGAATTTCGTTTCACAGAAAATGTTTCAAATAATATTTATTTCGACTATTATTGTTTGTTTGTGTTTTTGTTTTGTTGTGTGTTTGTTTACTTCAATGAAAAATATTTCACAGAAACACAATTCAATGAATTTTAAAATCACATTTTTTTGTTTAACAAACTTATAAAAAAGTAACATTCTTTTTTAACGAATAATATTTTAGTTTATTTTAATATAATAATATAATAATAATATAATAAAAAAATAATATTATTTTATTTTAGTTACGAAATTATTAGAAAAAAATTATGTGAAACGAAATTCTATAAAACTATTAGCTATGAAACAACGTACAACCATAATTACCGGCACGTAAGTTGACAATAGATTTTGTAGTGGGGAAAGATCGCGCACGCACAATTTCATACATTTTTAGGGGAAAGGTGTACGAGATGATCCCCCTAAGGGAGAATGCTCATAATTCAAAGGATATTCAAATCACTCCAGATGTTAAAACGTTGACTGATGGAAAATTTTTCTATCTAGCTATTGGTATACTCAAAGTAGTACCTAAATTTATTCATTCTCCATTAGAATATTTTAACTTTTTTAATAATAATACACAATTTATAAGACCTTGTTTAAATCGTATTTATATATTCTTATATTATTCATTAAGTTAGTAGCGAACTGCGTGTCTGTTGTATTTTATATGTAAAATTTATCTCATAATTTCTTCTGTTACCCTCCATCATATTGATACTCATAATGGTGCTAATAAAATGCCATGTTAACCCTTACTTAAGTCTAAAATGGCATAAAGTTATTTATAATTAAATGTGTATAATTAAGTAGTTATTTGAACAAGTGTGTAAAGTGTACATTTTTGAAGTACAAGATCAACAATGGGATCGTCATTAAAATGATGATAATTTTTATGTAACCATTTTAAAGAATATTTTAAGATTTAAATGCATACTATTTAAGTACTTACCTAGAATTTATTTTAAAATACATTTTCGTTTGAAGTCTTCATATTGTTTTATTTCTAACTAGCTGCTGCCCGCGACTTCGTTTACTTTTTTAGGCCAGAAACCTTCGCGGGCTTACGCAGGACAACCCACTAAAATTACATACAAACATTTATTTTAGTTTTTATAAAAACCTAGCGGGCTTGGCAGACGTTGTCCTGCCCTTAAAATAAAAGAGTCCTACAACTCTCGACTGCAGCGCCACCTACCGGGTAGCTAACCTAACCTAACCATTCTCAAATCCACAAGAACGCACACAAAAAAAAATCATCAAAATCAGTCCAGCCGTGTAGGAGTTCACTTTCATACACACGCACAGATTTTTATATAATGCTACCACTTCACATGGCGTATTTGTGCAAATATTCGCCTTACTTGGATAATACAAAATAGACTTTATGGCAATATTCATAGGGTAAAAGCGCTCTGACGAACTAAGGATATTTAGCCCTTTATAAGGCAGAGGTAATATTTTTCCCACCAACTTTTTCCAATATTTTTGGCTTAGATTGTAAAGGTACGGTTTTTATTCGTATGGCAATATTTCAATTGACTTTTAATTCAATATTTTTAACCATGGTGATGACAGGTCGCCATACTTTTTTTTCTTCGGTTGACGTTCTCAATGTGAAAAACTGGTGAATTTTTGTACAACAAGATAAATCTTTATAAATCTTTATTATCTGCGATTCAAAAACGGTAAGATGTTATTATTTCTAAAGACAATTGTTTATTCAATTAAAATTTAGGCATATTTTCAACTTGGGAATTTGCATAATTTGATTATATGGGTTGGTTGTGGTGGGAAAAATATTCCCTTTGCCTTGGCACATGTAAATGTTATTTTTTTTGTTTCTTGTAGATTTGTTCGAAAATGAGTAGAAAGATACTACAAGATTTAGATATAATCAACGAATTAAATGAGCTTTATGGTTTACCCGACGATCCCGAAGTGTCAGATGACAATTTAGAATCTGATGAAGAGACTATCCAAATAAGTACCGCAAAACTTCAAAGGATCTTAGAAAACTTTGATGAGCCTAACGATGGACCTTTACCACCTACACCCGATCCACCTAACAGTCCAACATCCCTTGAAATTCAACCCTCTGTTGAATGTCAACCTAAACCATCAGTCGAAAGTGATCGCCCTAGACGAGTAGCAAGAGCCCTTGATTTACCTAGTTCCTCTGGTACGCAGCAGACTTCAAGGACAAGACCAGAATTACCAGTAGATAATACTCATCCAGATAGCCCAGCATCCTTTGAATTTCAACCTTCTATTCAAAATAATCGCCCTACACGAGTAACAAGATCCCAAGATTTACCAAGTTCTACTAGTACGCAGCAGACTACTTCAAGATCAGCATCTCCAGTAGATAATACCCATTCAGATTCAGAAACTGACGATTCAGATGGCGAAGAGGAAACATGGAAAAAGACTAAGTGGACCACCTTTCGACCGGACCCTAGGGTTTACGATGAAATTCCATTGCAGCCTGAAAATATGTTTAGCAGCCGTATTAGACCTGTGACTTTGTTTGAAAAATATTTTACTGATGAGGTATATGATTTGATAATATATCAAACAAACTTATATGCTGAACAGAAGAATGATGCAAATTGGACAAAATTAGATAAAAAGGAACTGAAGGCTTTCTTGGCTATTTTTATAATAATGGGGTACAACATCCTGCCTTCGATGGACCTTTACTGGTCTACAGACCCTGGATTCCGAGTAGAAGAAATCGCAAGCATTATGACTATAAAACGTTTCAAGAAAATATTGCAACATTTACATCTAAACGATAACACCCAACATCCAGAAAGGTCAAGTGAGAACTATGACAAACTTTACAAAGTTCGCCCGTTGTTAGATCTTATAAATCACGCTTGTCAAAAGAATGCCAAAGATTCCTCATCTCAAAGTATTGATGAATCTATGATTTTGTTCAAAGGGCGGTCTTCGATGAAGCAGTATATGCCCCTCAAGCCCATCAAAAGGGGTTACAAAGTATGGTGCCGATGCGATAGTAATACTGGCTACTTATACGAATTTTACATCTACACTGGAAAATTAGAAGTGGGTACAGAAGAAGGATTAGGATTCAAAGTTGTGAAGATGTTGACAGAGAAACTGATAGATAAAGCATTGGAGGAATTTCATGTCATTGTGACATTTGATAATTTCTTTTGTGACTATAGTATAATGCAATATCTTTATGAGAATGGCATCTTTGCTACAGGAACCGTACGAAGGCACAGAAAAGAGCTGCCCAAACTTGTAAAATCTAACCCGAAGCTTCAAAAAGGGCAGTACAAATGGAGAGTCAAGGGCAATGTATCTTGCCTGATTTGGAAAGATACTAAAGATGTCCTTCTAATGAGTAATGCATTCCATCCCAAGTCTGGCAAAACGATTATTTTACGAACTCAAAAAGATGGCACCAAGACAGCAATTGACTGCCCTTTAGCCATAAAGGAGTACACGAAAAGAATGGGAGGGGTAGATCGCTTCGACCAGCTAAAAGGTACCTACTCAGTTGGCAGACAGAGTAAGAGATGGTGGGTCCGCATCTTCTACTTTCTTTTAGATACAAGTATAACTAATGCATACTTGTTGTATTGCCAAAACAGAAATGTGACAAAACTCTCCACTCTTGAATTCCGAGTATCTGTTGCTAGAGGACTGGTCAGTGGATTCTCGAACAGAAAACGACGTTCTGGTCTGGTAAATTACGTCTCCAGAAAGAAATCTTGTTTATCGGAGAACCGTCAAAAGTCCTTACACGTTATTGCCGAAGAAATTCGCTACACCAACGTTGGGGACCATATGCCGGTGGAATTGCCGAGCTACAAGTGCTGCAGAATGTGCAGCACTAAAGAAAAGGACAAACTATCTAAAATAATGTGCTCAAAGTGTGGAGTTGCCCTTTGCATATTACCATGCTTTACTGCGTTTCACAAGGAATAAGTAATACAACATCAATCCGCTTCAATCAGACTTGGTGCCTATGACACATTATCACCCATCACCTACGTATCACGGGCAGAGGGAAGTGACTTCCCACCATGTTTTTTTTTTAATTTAATTTTTTTTTTCATTTTCTGAAAAAGCATAATAAAACTAATGTAAAACCATAATTACTTTTATTTTTCCGCCCCTAGATGCTTATGCCTTATAAAGGGTTAGAGACCGATTATGTGACTTCAACCACAAAGTACCTAAGGCTGCGGCGCGTGCTTCAACTGAGTTATAATGATACCCCTAATTTGTGTCCTTAAGGCTCTCCCACATTTTTATTTTATCGTCGCGTTTTTATCGTCCAATATAATTATATTTCACACTGTACCTACAGTAGGTACTGTACTGTTAGTGCAACTCTTCGTGTGATGATAAATCTATAGATAGATTTTTAGAACACTCGTAAAACCAAATTTAATACATAATGTACGATAACGCATCGGGTATTTTCAACCGATACGAGTAATAACGCGCTTATGTGGGAGAGCCTTTAAGCGGTTCTCTGACTACCCACATAATAATAAAATTTTGCAAAATCTCTACTTAAATACACATGTTTTATATAAATACATATAAACTTAGTGAAAGGAATTTTCTAAATGATAGTGAAAACTATCAAAATCAGTTGCGTGGTTTAGAAGTTAGCCAGGCAACATGGCTTTATACTATTTAGAGACTAGAGATAGGGAGAGACCACAGTAGTTTTTTCATAAAGGTGAGTGGGAGGAGTAGGGGAGGTGGTTTTGTGTGTCCAGTATGATAGGTACCTGTTATGTAGAATCTGTAGATATGTATATATCTGTGTTTGTCACTCCGATAACTGATGTCGCTTGTCAAATAAAAGTCATTGTGCATTACCTATCGGTGGTTTCACTTCTCCTTTCGTTCGCATATTTATTAGTACCTATGTCTATTCTGTTACAATCTCCCTCGGTGAAGTGAGCTGTCATCTGTCCCGATGCTAGGTATTTACAATTACAAAGCACTACAATCGGATGACAGCTCACTTCAGCTAGGTGTTCACCGAGGGAGATTGTAACACTTGTTAAAGACTTGATAATATCACATCCACATTATTTAAGATGATTCATTTTGACTACTCGATGTATCAACCACATCACAGAGTGTGTTTGTTTTGTGATCGTTCTGTGGAACGAATCAAAAGATATACGTTAACTCGAGATCTTCATAATGAACATCAACATATTCAGTTCAAAACGTAATTCAAGTTCTGCCACGTGAGGTAAGTACCTTTTATTACATAAAATAAGCCATTATCTCAACAGATAATTACTGACTGAAAACCACCCCGGTGTTCCATCTCACTGGACTGGACATCGCACTAGAACTGGAGATAGTTCCGCAACCCACGCTAGTGCGGGCCACTTCCCGGGTCAGGCCCTCGCCTTGAGTGAGGTGTTGGACTCCCCTCCGGACGTCTAAGAGGGGCGCGCGTGGAACACTACGCGCGCCGCCACCTCGGGTCCTGATGTATGTACCCGCCGTCTGCGGGTGAGACTGCTGCTTTCCGCAGCCTCCTTCTGCGACATGACCGTTTCGCAGAAGGAAACCACCGCGTCCCAGGACTCTACTCTCTACTCTCCCAATTAGCATATTCTGCCAGTGTATGCCGCGCCGTGTCCTCCATGGCAGTCCCGCAGTCGATGCAGTGGTGACACCGGGCGTCCGGCTCCCTTTTTAGGCGACATAGGTACTAATGGACAACCTAACCTAACCATAAGTAAAACTAAATGGACGTACCTGTACACATATCATCACATATACAGTACTTAACCCTTTAGTTCGCAAGGAAACAAAATCTGTATTTTTATGTTTTTTTTTAGTTTATATGTATCTAAATAGTGTATACATATACAGAAAAATAAATTAATAAATCTAGTTTGTGTAACTTTTGGAAAAACATACGTTAAAAATACTCAACGTTGCGATGTATTGAGAAAATTTGGTGGTAAAATAAACGTTGAGTATTTTCGACGTCGCGATATATGTAGGTTTTCGAGACCTTTATAAAATAAACACTTATTCACAATTATCATGCATTTATTATGAAAAAATACAAATGAAAAAGACATAAAAAGGACAATCAGTCATGAATATTATAAAAATGAACGATAAATCACCTAAAAGGTACCTACTGTAATACATGATAGTTATAAAAACAGTTCCTTTTAGATACAAAACAAAGCCGTAAGTTACATTTTGTACAATTCACATTTGTATAACCCGTTTTACAGAGTTTGCAACGCCCGTAAGATATAAATATAGGCCAGTGTCCCGTGTTGTCATACCTGACCGAATCAGGAGGTCTTGGAGCACTAGGAGTTTGTATGAGCTGCTTGGCGTTGTCCACTTTTGCGTTAGTTTGCCTAATTCGGTTTTTGTGTAACAGTTCATTTACAATTTGAACCCTAAACTTTTTCAAGCTAAGACATTTTTTTGCATCTGGGCTTTCCCTTCTGTATAATAACCAGGCATTGTTTACGCATATGTCAAGAGTTTGGGAGAAAATCGCCATGTACCATCTTTTGGTTTTGAAAGCAGATCTGTACAATGCAATTAACATATCTGCTAAATCTACTCCGCCCATGTGGGCGTTATATTCCGTTACTATTCGAGGACAGTTCACTTCAATCTTACCTTTACTTTCTTTGCAGTATCTTTGAATTTTCCCCAACGGATAAGAGTCAACAAACGAACTTGCTAATGTGACCACCTTATTATCCAACCATTTTACAACAACTATTTTATTGTTATTGCAGACGACCTGCTTACTTGCACCTCTAACTTTCTTGGACAATTGCTTGTCAGTCAACATTTCATTTTGACATCCTCGCAAGCGATTGGCTTTTATCGTTCCAAGGCTGAAAATACCATACTCTTCCCGTAAATGGTGAATTAACTCTAAGGAAGTGAAAAAGTTGTCAAAGTATACTGTTGCCGGCTTCGCTTCTATTGTCTTACAGAGCGCCAAAACAACTTTCGCCCCAAGACCTAAACTATTTTCATAGTCCGTGAAAGTGTTATTCCGAAAGGTGTCCTCCCCAGCGTAAGGAATAAAATCGTATACTAGCCCAGATACACCAGCTCTCACAAATATTTTAAACCCCCATTTTTTGGGTTTTTTCGGCAAGTATTGACGTCTACTGCCTGCCCTAGTACCTTTATAGGGTACCATCATTTCGTCAATACTATATCTGCCTTCTTCTTTAAGTTTCAGGCAATTGCGTCTCACCATTTCCAAAAGTGGCCGAACTTTAAAATAGCGGTCATCGTTCATCTCCAAGTTGTCCACAAAATGAAGGTTTTTTCTAATTTTTTCGTACATTTTGACCGGCATGATATCTGCGATCGGGGGATATCTTAATTCGCGACTCCAATAATCCTTATAGGATGGCATTTGTACTACGCCCATCATAAGAGTAATGGCTAAAAAGTCCCGTATATTATCATTAGTGACGTTTGCGCATTTGGCAGCATCATTTTGTACTGAATATAAATTTGTATGATCTGTAATCAACTTAATAACATCTTCTGAAAAAAAATTGTAAAAGTAGTCTAACGGGGACACCGTAATTGAATCAATCGGAATATCAAGTACAGTTGGTTCGATATGTGCTGTATGTCTAAATTTACCAGTTTTCCATTTGAACAATAACGGTTTTCTCACATACTTTTTTATTTTCTTAGCAACAATTTTAAGTGTTGTATTCGCTCGCCTCTTGGAACGTGTCCCTGGAGATATATTTGTAGAAACTTGAGGGGATAAGACAGATGAAACTTGAGGTGATAAAATAGACGAAACTTGAGGTGATAAAATAGACGAAACTTGAGGTGATAAAATAGACGAAACTGACTGGAGAACTGGAAGTTGATGTGATGTTTTATCTGGAGGGAACATGTTATTCATGACGGGTGTCAGCGGAACAGTTTCTTCATCGGATAAGAAAGGCGTGGGAGACTCATTTCTAGGACTATCAAGGTCCAAGTCATTAAGTGATGAAGGGTATGACCTGGGTTCGGAGCTAGAATAAGAGTTTTCACGTTCTTTCGTCCTGTCTTCAATTATAACTTCATCGTCAGTACTAGTACTGCTACTATCTGATGGAGCATTTTCTGGAGGAACTAGTGCCATAATTTTGCGCGTTCTTTGCCATATTGGCTTAGTATGAAGCAAGCAAAAAAAAAAAACATGCAAACCACACCCATAGCATGACAAAACATCAATATATGAATTAAAATGTTAATAAATAATATAAATAAATACATGCATAATAAATCGTTAGCAAAGCCGCAATGTTGAACATGCTCAACATACATATTCCGAAGTACTTTACTGATTACGTCGCAACGTTGAGAATGTTCAACGTATCACTTTATGAACTCTGTTCTCGTAAGTTAGTCAATCGCCGGTTTTCGACGGAACCCAATGGTCTTAACTTCTGCAGTTTCTTATTATTTCAGTTGTGACAGGTTTACTAGGTTAAATAAAACGCTAAGTAAAATATAATACATTTCAAAGGATGGGATGACTATAAAAACACAGATATATAACCCTCTATATATCGCCGCCCGATATACCCCTTCCCGTATTAGCAGGACCCGTCGTCCACGTCATACCCTGTCCGATCCAGATGACGCTATTACCCTCCTTCAAGAAAGAAATAGGGCCACTAGCACATTAGTTAAACACAGACACAAATTACCGTCATTCCGATCTCGCCGCCGAGGTCCCTCGCGACGACCCCGTAACGCCCCCCCCCCCCCCCGACCCTTGCTAGCGCCAGCCCGCGTCGCTGAGCCCTTAGCTTTAAAATAGCCCCTAATTAATGGAGACCCGATCCAGCCTGTCCCTTTGCTGCCCTCTCTCAGTGGCGACCTAAGCCGAGGCTCGTACCCCACAGGGGGTGCCCTTAGCGTAGTCACTTAGTTTATAAGTTTTTGCCCTGGCTGGAGGCCCTAAAAGTCACTTTTAAGGCACCACAGGATTGTCCGGTTAAGCAGTAACCAACCCTCAGGTTGAACTGCGAGATGCCATACAGAAAAAAAAAAAAAAAAAAAGAACCCTCTAGATATAGAAAAAGGTATCAAAACATCGGCACAAGTGTATCAAGATACCATCGTAGTTGTGTTTGTAGGCGTTAATGGCTTTCCTGCATACAATGGCAGCGTGCGTGTTGAAGGTCTGCACTGCTATTCTGTTGCAATTTCTGAAGGTGAAGTGAGCTGTCATTCGTCCTAGCTAGGGAGTGACAGAGCTGACGGACGGATGACAGCTCACTTCACCTAGGTGTTCACCGAGGGAGATTGTAACAGAATAGACATACAGCTTGTAATCGATAGTTAGCCCCAGTATTTTGATCTGTTGAGACATGCAGATGTCGACCCCGCCCTTGCTCAGGAGTAGGACATCGGACAGGTGCATCGTATTTCTGATTCCCCACTCCCGAATATATTCAAGGGCGGCATTTGCCTGTCGTTGCACCTCCAGTGCTGTATCTCCATCAAAAATCAACACACGTCATCGGCGAACGTCTGGCAGTCTTCTCCCCGTCCCTCGAGGCCTCGGTCGGGCCAAGTTCGGCAGGGCTAAGTTCGGCAGGGCTAAGTTAGGCAGGGCTAAGTTCGGCAGGGCTAAGTTCGGCAGGGCTAAGTTCAACAGGGGCTAATTTCGGCAAGGCTAAGTTCGGCAGAGCTAAGTTCGGCAGGGCTAAGTTCAACAGGGGCTAATTTTGGCAAGGCTAAGTTCGGCAATGCTAAGTTCAGCAGGGCTAAGTTCGGCAGGGGCTAATTTCGGCAAGGCTAAGTTCGGCAGGGCTAAGTTCGGCAGGGCTAATTTCGGGCAAACTTGGCCCTGCCGTACTTGGCCCTGCCGAACTTGGCCCTGCCAAATTTGGCCCGAGCGTGGGCTCGAGGGACGGCGACTGCTAGACGTTCGCCGATAACGTGGTGTTGAATTTTGATGGAGATACAGCATTGGAGGTGCAACGACAGGCAAATGCCGCCCTTGAATATGTTCAGGAGTGGGGAATCAGAAATAAGTTGAAATTTGGACCACACAAAACATGCGCAATGGTAATTACAAAGAAGCTGCTGTACGATGTCCTACTCCTCTGCATGTCTCAACAGATCAAAATACTGGGGCTAACTATCGATCACAACTACTACTACTATCGATGGCAGCGTGCGTGTTGAAGGTCTGCAGTGCTATTCTGTTACAATCTCTCTCGGTGAACACCTAGGTGAAGTGAGCTGTCATCCGTCCGTCTGCTCTGTCAATCCCTAGCTTCGGGACGGCTCACTTCACCTAGGTGTTCACCGAGGGAAATTAAGAAAGAAGAAAGCCGTTAACGCCTACAAACAGCTTTGCAGAGCAGCAAAGGTCAGCTGGGGGGAGGGGGGGGGGGTATCCGCAGCATCTATGACGCGACGGTGGAGCCGGTCATAACCTACGCGGCCAGCGCCTGGGCATCGGCGACCAACAAGGTAGGAGTTAAGAAACTACTGAATTCCGTGCAGCAAGGTTTTGCCCAAAAGCTGTGCAGAGCGTCTCGCACAGTCTCTCTAAACTCGGCGCTGATATTGGCTGGTATTCTCCCCCTCGACCTTCGCATCCGCGAGATGGCCTCATATAGATGAGGCCAAGAGGGGAGTGCCCTTGCCAGCGCTGAGGGATCGGGAGGTGGCGCTCCACCTCCCGATCCCTCCGCAACAGCGTTATCCCTGTGGAATGGCGCCTCGGAAACCAAAGCCCTCAAACTTAGTCTGTCGTCCTATTGCACCGTCTATCAGGCAGAGCTGTTGGCCATAAACAGAGCAGTGGGAGAGGTCCTCAGGCGAAGGGAGACCTCGTTTGCGATTTTCAGTGACTCAAGGGCAGCCCTTCAAACCATCGCAAACCCAAACTCCCCTCACCCCTTAGCAGTGGAAACTAGAGACAACATACGACGCTGTAACCTCTAGAACAAGATTGTCTCCTTGTTCTGGATTAAAGCCTACGCAGGACTGCAGGGGAATGAGAGGGCTGACCAGCTAGCGAAGGAGGCTGCCCTGCGATCAAAGACACGAGCCGACTATGGCCGGTGCTCTGTTTCATTCGTCAAGCGTACTATCCGCTTAGAGACGCTTGACGAATGGAACAGTAGATATAAAACAGGCGAAACTGCCTCGACCACCAAGCTGTTCTTCCCCGATGCAGTTGCGGCATACAGAATAGTGAAGAAAATAGAGCACTCAAACATCACCACATAAATCTTTACTGGGCACGGCGGGTTCTCCGCATACTTGAAACGCTTCAAGTGTTAGGCTGTATACAGAAAGAAAGCTGGAAACTTATAAGCGCTTACCGGCGCTTGACAGCGCTGGTCCGTTCTACACAAAGGAAGCAGACCAAGCAAAATGTCGGACTCATCGGACGATGATTTGGTTTTGTTAGAAAATGTGTATTTAAAAATGCGAAAAGAAGCTATACATCCCATTAATAGAGAAAGGAAACATTTCGGAGAGTACCATCATTTTTTAATATTTATCAAAATTAATATGCCTGTCGTAATTGCACGTGTTGTCGCAGTTGTTTATTAATTTTAAATGGCAGCGCCCAGCGCTGACCAGCGCGTGTTGAAGCTTGTCGGAACTTGTCGGCACCGTTCAGTGCTTATCGGCGCGCGTTCATATATTTTCCTGCGCGGGTTACCAGCGCTGTCAAGCGCCGGTAAGCGCACCATACACAAATCTTGTACGTTACCCCAGCAAGAAAGTGTCTCCTAGAGTGATATGAGTGGAACGTATAATTGGTGCGTATACTGCACTAAATGTGTGCCGATTAAAAAAAACTTGCGACGTGTCGTTTAGAAAAAAAACGGAAAAAACGTTGTTCCATTAGGAAAATTCTTAACGAATGATCGGAGAAAGAATAGTGCATGCTATGCAGCCCGTGCAATATAAATTTGTGCTAAAATGTATGCCAAAAATATAATTAGAGCGTCTTCAGGTTTTCGAGTTATTGCATTTCCTGTTCGAGTAGTTTTGCAGAATCTTGTATCTCTAAAACCTGCCCTACATACCCTACCTGCCCTATCTGGAATCATCAGAGCTGTATTTTATTGATAAGCTTTTAACATTTTTCATTATTTTAGCGGTAAAATAAATGAAGTAATACACAAAACCAAAGTTTTAATACTAACAAACCACTAACATACCAAAAATTTGGAAATAAATAAAAAAATACAAAATAAATATTTATTTATTTATTTTATTTATTTTACTATTTATGTACACACAGTAGACAACACAGGAAAAGAACATTATAAAATATGAGTACATAGGTACTGCTTATTTCTTAAGAAATTTCTGCCAGCAGACCTGATTTATATTTATTTTAATAACGTAAAAAGCTTTGAACTATACAATAATCAACAAACTTTAATCATACTACTTACATATCCCGCGCGGCGCACGCATTTCGCTACATAAAGGATAAGCCACAGCCTAGACCGTAAGAGATAGAGAGGTCCAGTTTTTTTTAAATGTAGCCCAACTTAATACCCCGAGGGTTTTTTTTTCATTTTTTCCATAGCGCTTTTCGTTTTCGATAAATTGACGATATAATGCGAAAAGACACCGAAAAAATGCGTAATTTTTCTAAATTTTTGCAATTTTTGAAAAAAGTTTTGACATTTCCATATTTTTTTTCACCACATTGTAGCCCTTGTTGACACGCATCTTTTGAGACCTAGACCATCTACGTAACCCTAAAACTCACGAGACCAAGGCGA
Organism: Charanyca ferruginea; assembly: GCA_947361185.1. Lineage (NCBI taxonomy): Eukaryota > Metazoa > Arthropoda > Insecta > Lepidoptera > Noctuidae > Charanyca > Charanyca ferruginea. Next base: position 12,571,018 of record OX376057.1, read on the forward strand.
TGTCTCACTTTGCCTGAAATTGGGGGGCTATAATGAAGCGATCGAAAAAACATTTTCAATGTTAAAAACTACTGATAACACTTTCCTGGTACGTCACTTCGTGACAATGACATTACCTATTTTGAATATCCTTAAAATAATTATTGATTGACAAAAAAATATGTTGTTTTGTGTATACTTACGTGTGAAACGATATTCCTTCAGACTTTTTGTTCACTTTGGAGTTGATTTTGCACCATTTAATTACACAGGGCGGCATTTTCTATCGAAAGTTACTCTACGACACCCCGTGAGATACTAATGAAAATCAGCATAGTTGGATGCATGTGTGTGCGTGAGCGCGTGTGTTTACTTAAAGTAGCAGTTTTGTGGCTTCACTAATAACAAAGGCCGTTCGTTATCTACCTTTTTTTACTTGATCTGAGCGACTGTTAAACACAATAAACAGAATGTCCAGCGGTGAATTTCTCTTGGCGTAATACTTATAAGAGGTGGGAACTACAAACGACGCAATTTGTACCGGCTTCTCTTTGGAAGTTCGATCGTGCATGGAGTACTGTTCGCACCTTTGGGATGGATCAGCCAAATACCAACTGAAAGCGTTGGAAGTTATAGAAATACGTGCCAAGAAGCTCATGACATTCGACTCCCTGGTTAAGGCTAAGCTCCAAAGCCTTGGACATGGCCCCACCGTTGCCAGCCTATCGGTCTTTTATCGGGTAAGTAGGTACATTTCGGAGAGTGTGGTTTGAAATTGCACAACTTAATTCCCCATCTCCAATCCATCATCGGATGAGCACAGATACGGCGAGGCGTCACCGCTATACGGTTGAAGTTCCACGTTCTCAAACCAAGCGCTTTTCTTCCTGAATTATTGTGCGAACTGCCAGACTGTGGAATTCACTGCCACTCTATTCCCCGATACATATAATCTGGGTATCTTCTGATCGAACTGGTTTAGGCAAGTGTGCTCCAATAAATTCTCTACACCAGTGAAAAATAACCATGCCATCTGGGAATAATAGACAGTTCTACTAATTACCATATAATTAGCCACACTGCATATTAGTGCAGATACCTATTTTAATTACATGAAAGAAAAACAAAAAGACCACAGCGGATTTTGTTGTTTTTTTATTTGACGTTAAATGGTGTGCAGAAAGTTCCTAATGTTTGATAGATTGTACAGTTCTATTCAAAATTAATGGCGTGTGTGAATAGCGCCAATGTCTGTGCAGTACCATACCCAACACTCCCGCTGACGCGTGAAATTGGTACTGCGCAGCCACTCGCCTGTCTTTAGAGTCACCATTTAGGGACTAACCACACTTATTTAGCACTGTTCAACTATTGTCCATAGAAAACAACTTTTTCATCTTTTTTTTTTGCGTCTATTCAGTTTTTGCGGCAAACAGGTATAGTTAGGACAAATGTGTTTTTTTCATGCGCATGCTATTATATCCATCCATGTACAGCACTGTTCCGCCGCCATTGCCTGTGTACTACACCTATAAATGCAAAATGGTAATGAATCAAAGCAATTGACATGAGTATGACAGCCTGCTAGCCAATTTTCGTGTTCCATGTCCTGGATGATAATGTGTACATTGTCTACATCTAATGTTGATTTTCTTGCGTGTACAATAAGAGATCCAAAGAAATCACATTTATTTTAATACTATTAGTTTATTGGCCTGAGATAATTCTGTCCGATGATGTCGATTGGCAGCTTGCATTCTTTCCACGGCTCCGAACGCACTGTAAACGGTCCAGACCCGGGCAGTATTACTGGAAGATAGTAAATGATTTTTATTTTTAACAATTATACAAGAATAACGCTCCATGTCACTTTAATCTTCGTCAGTTTGATGCTTATTATAGGTAGATAAATCAGCAATTCGTCTATACCCGTTGATTTCCCTGGCATATTTCCCTGAGGGAGAGGGAGACGGGACGAAACGGATATCTTTAGGGTTCAACATGTACAAAATGTTTGTCTATTAAATCCCACAGTCCACAGTCTACTCAAGCTCTAAGTCTCCTCCGAATCTATTCCACTTGAGCCCCAGCCTTCTCCACTCAAATCTGGCATTGTTAGGTACTCAAACTTAACCTTCAATTTTCTTCATACTTCCCGTATAATCAGGTACTATAAAATATGGATGTGCAATCCTTTAGAGAATTACACATGCTTAAACAGCTCTCGATTTTTGACCTTCGTTCGCAGGAAATGTTTTATCATGTACTAATAAGATGACGTTTGGGTATTAATCTAATAATTACTATAACCTCACCTTTAATACCGGGTGCTAATGTGATGTTGTATTTGCCGTCGTTCAGTACTAATCGCCAGTTATCGTCCAAGGAGGTCACACTCAGTATAGTGGTGTTGGGTGATATTTCTAGTGTTAGATTTGCTCCGAGATACTTGATACCTGAAAAAAATTGCGGAATTTTTGTAGCGGGATTTTAATCAAAGAATGCACGGAGCTTGCCTACTTAGGCCGGTACCAACATCAAACCCAAAAAGGTGGCCTTCTCAAAAAGTGTCAACATGTGTGTGATCTCCTATAAACCTTGAACCCTTTACTTTAATATCTGGATTTGGAAATAGGAAAGCTCTTAACTCAGGTAAAAGATATCTTTTTGTCTACCTCTGATCGTGAACTTAGTAGCATTAGGCGGCAGATGAGGCTTGTTGATCTCCAGCCGGTCCAGATGAATACTGACGCCTACGTAACCAAAGATGAGGGTCTGAAGAAACCCTCCCATGCCAGTGAAGAAGTTCACGGCACCAGAGTTTGGACGACGGAGCTCACTCCAGACCTAAAAAAGTAGTTACATGCTATTCAGTAACAAGGTTTTATCCACTTTGGGGTAGTTGTGAAAAAGTGTTTCTCAAGTAGGTAGGAAATTATTTATACTCAAGATTAAACCTACCTATTAATAATAAAAAGCAGAAGCTGAGTTTTTTTTCTGTCACTATTAGGTACGAAACTAAGTTATCCGTAAAAAAATACTAAAACCACCACCAGACAAACTAGATTCTGTCTGGTCTCATTTTTGCTTCTTTCAAATTGCTAGATAAGAGCATAGATAGATTATTCTATTATTTACCTTGAAAGGTTCTCTAACAAATCCTTCAAAGCTCATGTTGAATATTGCATCAGCCTTGCTGTCGTCATCCACTTGCAGATGACCAATAGTGTGCATACTCCACGTCATGGCTGGGCCATTCTCTCGAGTCATTGATTCGTAATACGTCAGGTCATTCAGTCGTGTGGAACTGAAAAAGGAACAGTTACATTCAGAATTAACTTACTAAATAAAAAAAAAACAATCTTTTGAGCGATTTGTCTTACATTTGATAATCCCCATTGTAAATTGACTCATTCCTAATTACGTAATTATATATTACTAGCTGACCCAACACACGTTATCCTGTCAATTGATTTTTCATTTCTCTTACCTTTCAAACCTTCCCTGGACTTCCCCAAATATTTCAAGACCAAAATCAGCTAAATCGGTCCAGCCGTTCTCGAATTTTAGCGAGACTAACGAACAACGATTAATTATTTTTTTTTTTAAATATTGTTTTTTTTTTGTTGTCTTTTTCGGAACATTTTCTTTTTCAATTTTCAACATTTTTCTTCCTACGTTTTAGAACGAGCAAGCAACGCTTCAACTTTCTGACAAATTGACTGACTCCTTGACAATTCAATAGTGCCTGTGGTAGTGGGTTAATTGAAATAAATGTTTTGACTTTGACTTAAGGTCAAAGGTTAGATTGAATCTCCTACAAAAAGCTGAATAGTTCTGAATTATTTGAATTCGTTATTTATTAGCGTTGCTGTGTTCAGGTTCGAAGGGAGCCTATAGGGTGCCGGTAGAATTACAGGCACATGAGACATTTGAAATTTGTTTGCAACTAGGGATGGCAACACATTATCTGCACAAGGTCTTTTATTGCACATGTTTATAGCTCAAAGTACGTAAGGCTGCGTAGCGTCCGAGCAGAGAGACCACTCAGAACAAACCGCCATTTTTCGCACGGACTGACATTACGTATATAGGCATTCTCAAACAGTATCAAGCACAGCAGACTTCAGTCTCGACTGTCACGTGTTGTCTAAATGAATAAATGAGAGACATTTACATTTCGTGACGAACAGGAATATTTTTTTATAAAATATTGCAAACCAGCGTCAATAAAATTTCATATTGTCACAAATAAAACCTATAGAGTCAATACAGTAGCAGCCCTGTAAGTCTAGCAAGTTTAGGTTATTATTTTCGAAGATGGCGGGTGCGGTCCTTCTGTAACCTTTATATTTTGTGTTTATAGACAGTATTTGCTGTCTAGCGACATAAAAAAAAAAACAAAAGGTAGCTCATATACCAATTACCTACATATTCATAGCATACTGCAGCGGGAACCCTAGCAGCACAGCATCAGCTTGTTTGATCTTGTCTCCTCGTTCGTAACCCGAGAACTGCGGATGGTAGTCAAACTCCTTGTCATACGGTAAATCCAGGCTCCAGGCGATGTCAGCCCAATGATCCGGGTCTTTGGCCATGTAGTAGGACTTACAGAGGCAGGACACGTACCTGGAAATTATAATAATAAAAAACATTTATTTTCAGGTACAAAGAAAGACCCATAGAAAATACCTTAACTTAAGTATACATTACGTATAACAATATAACAATCGTGTTAGCAAATGAATCTTAAAACTATGTTAGTATCACTTAGTTGCACTAAGTCTTTGTGCGTTCCGGTGGCACTAGTCCGCGAAAGCGGCGGAATACCACATCCTGTGGCCAAAAGCTTTCCTCCAACACCTGATGCAGGTAGCATGTTGGTATGCGCACCACAAACGCCTTAAAGTTGATGTTGCGATGCGACTCCAGCTACTGCACTCTCGGCGCGTACTTTAGCCTTTGGCGCACGTACTTCACGATGTCTTCCGCGTCGGTGGTGTAGTGGAGTCGAGAAATATACACCGGGGTATTCGGCTTCGCAGCACGTAGTTTTTCGTTGGACTCCATAGGAGCCTTGCTGCAGCGGCCCTAATAAGTAGGTTCGCTTCAACGAAAACCACAGGAGATATTAAGTGGGGTTAAACTTTGTTCCCAAGAACTCTCATCGGACCCTGAACCATGGACCAGAATCGCCCTTATGAAGATTCAGAGAAGTAACTAGATCAAATACTGAAACTAGGACTGGGGACGGGATGGAAAGTTCCTCATCCTCAATTGAAAAGGGAGGAACTTCCGGCTACTCGATGGTTGTTGTTGAGTTTTTGTAAGTATATTATTATAATATACCTTTTAATGTCGTAGACCTTCAAAGGTCTACGACATAAGTCACAATAACGCATCAAACGCTCTTTAAAGACTTTGCAAAAATGCAAAACTTTTAAACAAAAGGTACCGAAGTACCTAATAATTTTTAGTTATTCTATCTAAACTGCGCGTAGTAATAGTTCTACACTTACTGTGCCAAATAAAGCGAGTATCCAGCGACAACGTTGGTAAACACTGAGTTGTTGACGTTTCTGTGATCTTCGTCGGGGCCCATCACATCTGGAAAATAAAAGCTTTCTGATGATATTAACTCATGTGCGTGTAAGGATATCTTATAATGATTCGATACTGGGCAAAAAAGCCGTGTGGTGCCGGCGCGAATAGCACCACCCCATTTCTACCCGTGGGTGTCGTAGAAGGCGACAGAGAGATATCGACCAGAGGATGGACAGCAGTGTCCTTCTGAGTACCCTAACAACTACTGCGATCGCCAACATGCATCAACCAAGCATGGCCACTACGGCTGAACTCCCCTGGGGGAGACCTATGCCCAGCAGTGGGCTTCTAAAGGTTGGCATGATGATGATGATGACTGGGAATATAGTAGTAACTATCTACCTACTAAAATAGCTCCGGGAGTATAAATGTAGAAACTGCAATCATCGCCATCGATCCGAAAAAGCAAGGCAACTTTTTGAAAAGAATTTAGGTACCTACGTCTGATTTTTTGTTTCAAAATTCTATGGGTGAGTCTTACTTGAAATATCATAGAGACCGGTGTTATAGTTAATGACAGCGCGAGACGCCCAGAAGTCTGCAATGTTGGTCACGATGTCACACCCGCCGTGCTGGAAATGTTGAATATTACCTTCATTTAATAGCGCAAATTCTCATCTCAACTCATCATTCACATCATTTCATCTCTTCATGTTCTCATTTAGCTTTCAAAATGGACTCAGTTTTATAACTACCCTCTAATAGTGTTGAAAATTGTAAACAAATATATACTCCTCTTTAGCGTTGCAATTAGCTGATCTGAGAAGATCAACTATGTTAAATGAAAAATAAGAAATATATAAGTGTCTACAGATTACCTTCAGCCATTCTTCATCTCTGGTAGTAGAGAGATACTGCCGGATGGCAAAGGATATGCACCCACTGATGTGCTGCTCGAAGATCGCCACATCAGGGCAGCATGGCTGCGTCACCTCCACTCCCGTGTATGCACTCTCCCATGGAAATCTAGAAAGTTGAAAGACGAGAGCAACATTAGGGACTCTTCTTCTTCTTCGTTAAGAATCTCATATCTCTTCGTTATCATGATAAGTAGTGCTCTGGAACTGCTTTTTAAGTCTGCTGTTAATGTTATATTTGGCAGATTTGAAGCAAATGAAAAAAAAAAACCAGGTCATGGTAGAAGTATGTCTTTACCTATATCCTTTATTTCCTGTGGTCTTGGCCAGCTCAGCGGCTACATATGCCATGTCCAGTCTGTACTGAAGGAGTTTGTTCGCATACTGAGGATAAAGCAGTAAGATCGAAGGGAACATCCAAGTTTCCGTGTCCCAAAAGTTGTGACCTGAAATTATACACGGTTCCGTATCAGAACTATAGAACTGTAGTATCAAAATCAGATTATTCTTGTTCACTAAAATCCCTCTCTTTGTATTCTGGTGGCTAATGGTCATCGCTCACTGATACAGTACCGCGGCCCGGCCGGAATTGCTTTGACAAATCCAACCGTTACCTGCCAGAACGCCCCTCGCAAGTCTTCATTTTTTAAATAATAATAATAATAATCATTTATTTGCCAGAATGTAGGTGTACAAAGTACACCTACATTCTGGCAAATCCATTTGGTAACTATAAAAATTAATTTAACGCTCACGATTTAAAGTCTTAACTTGAATGCCAAATTACTTGCTGTGTCGGAGCTGTGCTTCTGTTACTACTTAAAAACCTAAAACTCTTGATGAATTGTCCGTACCTTCGTAATCCTCAAAGGTGCCGCCTCTTGCTAGACTGGTGGGACTGAGTCCGTAGTACCTGTCCAGAGGATGATACGACTCCTCTGAGGGCAGCGAGCTGAGGAAGTAGTACCATATGCCGTTCACTATCTTACCCTGAAACACAATATTATTATTACAACAGCAACATTAGAGCATAAGAGTGCCTATTAGTCTAGTGTAAGGCATCCTAGTTTTTAAGGCACATATTGGTCGAAGTCTCAATGGTTCGTGATATACTGGGTTAACTGACAGATCTATCTAATCAGGTCAATTACAAATAACATGAATCAGAGAGCACCAACTCATCGTTTACAAACTCTAAATTCCTTGCATTCATGTGTTACATAATTGTTACATTAGGGGTTAGTTCCAACACGATACTTGGTCAGGGAACGCCAATATAATAATAACACATAATTAATACTAACTTTTGCCCGCGACTACGTCCAAGCGGAAGGAACTACACAAATTGTTAGATAATTCTCAAGGATGGTCTCTAAAGTATGTCCTACGAAGATACGGAGAATTTATTGTTCTAGTAAATATATAGTTCAATAATTTACTTTTCACTCACATAAGTATTTATTCAGTTTAGAAACTATTACTGTTTGTATATTGTCAACTTTCATATGATTTGGCTTTCTGATTCTTTACCTATTAATTTCAACAAAGTTATTGTAGCTCTCCTCGCAAACTCAGGATTACCTAGTTCAGCCACGGAAGTCTTAGAAATATAATTCACATTTAAGTATTATATTTGCACTTATTTATTTTTGAATAAAAATATTATTTATTATCATTAACTCAACGACTGTCGGGCGAAAGTGTTGAAGGTCAAAGCTCCGCTGCTTATGTTGGACTGTGTAACATAAGACATTCGAAAGGTTAATTAGGTTGCCGTTTTTTGATGACCTAACTCTCAAAATTCAGCTTCATCAAGTAGTTTTAGAGATTTCGTAACGAAGCAGTAGTTGTATTTCGCTTTTATATACAGGATAAATTTTTAACCAGTGCGTAAAATCTAGGGACTGATTTTGGTGCTCATTTACAATAACTTTTTCTATTGACAAACATCGAAATCTCAAAAAAAAATATTAACGTTTTCATACAAAGTGAACAATCATTTGTTGCGATTTCTATGAGGAAGTGAAATTTGTTTTTGAGATTTCGATGTTGGTCCCATAGAAAAAGTTGTTGGTTTTAAGCACTAGAATCAGTGTCTAGAATTTCCGCACTGGTTAAAAAATTATCCTGTATAGGTAAGATTCCAATGCACGTAGATGAACTTTTGATTAAAATGATGAAACTTAAACAATAAGTTGAACCACTCACCAGCTCCAAGTTTCCTTCAATATCAATGCCGCCTTGTTGGTACAGTTGCTGCCATTCCAGTACATGCCTCTCGAACAATGCCTCGCCATCCTCCTGCAATACTATGGAAGCGTGTAACTTTACCACACGTGGACACCAGCTCTTAATTTATACTAATATTATAAAGCTGAAGAGTTTGTTTCTTTGAACGCACTAATTTTCGATGCCACTGGTCCGAGTTTAAAAGAGTAAGCATGAAGTTGCTTGCCCATTCTTCTCCATACCCTATTACTTTTTGGAAGGGGCAACTAAATATTTTTTTTCCTTATCTTGTCTTATCATGTCGTTCTGAAGTGCCTTTTAATTGGTAATTTAAATAAATAAATCGATTTTAAATTTGATTCTACACAATAATAAAAAAAAAATGCTAAAGTTCAAATTATAGGAAAAACCATAAAAGTGTGGTACAAAAGTTTAAGATTGAGATGCAAAATTAAAAATGTCTTCGTCTTCAGGAAGTGACAAGAAGGTCTATTTTTACCCAATTAGATTAGACTAGCCTAATGTCGTCAACAGCGAGTATCATGAGCATAAAATGTGCTGTTCCCAATTGCAGCTGCAATTTCGTGGGTGTCTTGTGTGATCATAATATCATATTCATTATAAGCAGTACTTTCATCTACTTCGACTAAAGTACCAGCCTAAGTTGATATATAAATAGTATAAATAAAATAAGTACTAAAATCTTGATTTTGCCCGCAACTACTTCTTTAAAATGGAACCAAAGTTCTCAATTATCCTACGTAAGCATAAATCGGGACTTACAATAGGGTATTTTATCAAAAAAAAAACAAATTAGTCCGTCAGATAGATTTCCAAAAAATATTGGACACGTGTTTTTTCTTTTTTCACGTAAACAAAAAATGAAGACAATACAGTGCGTCGAAAACTTGTGTGACATCACTATGTCAGTACACTTTTACTGGCGAAGTGACGTCACAAACCCCCACTCATGATCTTTGATGCGTTTTATCTTCGTCAGTTTTTATTGACTTCATAAAACAAAAAATAAGTATCTAATATTTTTCGATAATCTAACTAGAATTAGTTTTTTTTGGTAAAATACCCTATTATCCTGTGTTAAGTAAGCTACATCAATATCGATATTTTTGGAAAATTACAGCTAATTCTTAGACAAACATCCATTCAATCAGTCTCACAAACTTTCACCTTTAAAATAAAATCAGGATTGTAAGAAGTGACATCACAAAACTACTTAAGTCACTAATAACCTTTGACTAACTCCTGCCTTGCAATCGTCTTATTCTTATCAGCTGTCATAGCGAAGGTGAACACTCGAGAGCCGTGTTGAGGAACCACCAAATGATCAGGAACCGATGTCCAGTAAGCACACACGTCTACCGGTAACGGTTGGTAAGTGAGATCCTCGGATTCCTTTGTCTGCCCACAGGCACTCCAAATGGTTCTGCCATCTATAATTTCTGGCACAGGATCTTGGAACGCAATATCCTTGCTGTTTTCTCCAGGCATAAGTTTGATTGCTATCCAAATTTCTTGATTGATGTAGTTGGGGTCTGAAATTATAAACAGAACAATTTATTAAGTTACCTCCTGTTTTCAAAGGCGCCTAACTTATGGGGTACGCCAGAGAGAGAATTCTGTTCTCTTAATTGCTTCTAGCATAATATGAATCTCCGTCTGTCGGGCGGACGGGTCGATCGTCTGTTGGCACTTTTACGATTGCATACGTTCAAGTAGGTATCAAGCTGCACTCGTCGAATAAAGAGGTACCTACTCTATATTATAATTATCAATATTTATCATTTATTTTATTTTTAGCCTGTATTGTCGCACTGCAGGGCAAAGGCCTTCTTTTTTCCTTTTCAACCCTCTCTGTCTAGAGCAGTAGTTCCTAACCTTTTCAATCTTGTCACCCCTATGACTTAGCTAGGGAAACTGATTTAACCCCCCCCCCCCCTCATGTTACCAATGAATATAGTACATAAAAAGATAAACAGTTAATGATAAACACAGCTAGGGCATGAAATGCACTGGCGAACTAGATTCGGTGTCATTGGTCTAATCTTTGTCATACATATGTATATTACCAGCATATTACCCCCACAGAATACCAGTTTTACCCACGCAGGGGTAATTACCCCCAGGTTAGGGACCGTGGGTCTAGAGTCAGTGTGAAACAATCCCTCCTGTAAGACTCAATATCATACCGCCATCTTGGTCTGGGTCTGCAACGATGTCGCTGAACATTTTCCGGACCCACAACATTATTTTATTATTTATTACCTTTGCTAAAAGTAAAAACTAGATTCATAGGAAAATTTTAAATCAATAAGAAACATACCATAATGTGTTTTTGAATCCACTTGAATCTGATTTACAATAGCTCTCGTGTAGAATCTATGCGCGTAAATCCGTTGAGTTACCACAGATCTTTCTCTATCTACCCTTACTTTAAACACACCCTCCTTTGTATCCAGGCTGTAAACCGGGCTGTAAGGGTGGTGGGTCAAGGTTGAATTGAGTCTGATGTTGGCCCACGCTGGGATCCTGGCGCGGTGGCTATACCCAGCCTGGCCATTGTACAGGCCATTCATGTAGACGGTGTCGCTGAAGATGTTGGTAGCTATGTGGCCATTTCCGACCGATGGCATGAATTTGTCGTTTGATGGAAGGCTGAAAGGTATAATGTACGGGTAAGAAAATGTCCTTTAGTATCTAGTTTAAAGAAGAGGGTCACCTTCGAATGTTCAACTATTTTTTTTTAATCATGCACCTCTTTGTAATTAGGAGATATATATAAAAATGTTTCATAAGCTTTACATCTTATAAAGATTTGAAATAATATTTTGCTAATGAATTGTGTGTAAATAAATACATCACAGAACTATAAAAGAACACCAATAGACCAAGAAAGTTAAATTTCGAAAAAAGTCACCAACCCAACTTAGTTAGAATAAAAGTATGAAGTTTTATGTTTTAACATTAGTACCGACTTTAGTATAAAAGCGCCTGTCAAATTGGTTAGAGTTAATGTGTTAGTTTAATGTTTTATAAATATTTTTTCAGGCGCCTGTTTACTAGCAATTATGATTAAGAATATTGCCATCAATTTTACGCTAGGCGTTCTATTATATTTTTCATCAGACTAGAAGTGTTGTCGAAAAGGACAATACTTTTAATCAGAAAAGAAAAGGAAACAAAATAGAAAGTGAACGAGAGTTTGTGAGGCTGAACGGACAGATGTTTGTTACCCTTTGGTATGGGTATGGTATAACGGGCTGGTGCCCTTTACGCGTATACGCTGATTAACATCACGTCCGTTAGTTCTTCAGAAATGACGTAGGTCTCGGATAACGAATAATGGTCTATACAAATAAGTAAGTAGATAAATACTCCTATCTAGGAGTATCTTATTTGTATAGACCATACAACCTCCCCTCCCCCTCCCTCCTATCTATTCATCTTGATATTATTTATTATTTATTTATTTATACTTCATGCACAAACGTACAAAGGCGGACTAGGCGGATCTATCAAGACTAATAGATAGGAGAGTATTTATCTACTTACTTATTTAAACTTACTTACTTTTAAAATGTGCTTCAATCAGCAACCAGTTTACAGTTTTTGAAACACATTTATTGATCTGACACATAGCATAGAGCTACTGCAAAAAAAGTTAGTCTGTCGACTGTTTGTTTGTTGCTTTGCGGTAACAAACCGATCTTAAGTATAGAAAGACAAAGAATCGGCTTGGAGATCTGGATAAGGACATAGGCTACTTTTAAATCCACGAGTTACCGTCCGCGACAGCGAGGACAACGAGGATGAAGTCGCGGGCTTAATATAGTTATAAATAACTACTCACTTATGTGTCGAAAATATGTGACTTGCCGGACTGATGTCTTCCGTCTCCTCCATTCCAGTGTCTTCGGCAGCACTACTGCCGCCTTTGGTGGTCAGGACGATTGCTACCACTGCCGCCACCGATAGCAACCCCAACATGGCGGCCACCTGTTTGTTGCGCGCCAAAAAGTTCCACATCCACACAAAAATTATAAACCTCTTTAACAAAAACTAGTAAGGCTGAATTGCCGTATATGTTTGGGGGAAAAAAGTCAAATTTAAAAAGGAATAGGTGGACAGAATTATTCAAAATGGTAGCTGTACATTTTTTAGACGAAGATTATAATATGGTTCGGATTATGCGCAGGCGTCGGTCTGCGCGGGAGACTCCCGTGCGCTCCGGTCAACGGCAATGTGTAGATTACGCGACCTACGACCTAACGTGTCATGACACACATTAAAGTTCTATTAACAGAGATAATAATAAATAGGGTCATCTCTTTGTTTAATATCGCTGTACGATTTTATCTGGCATCCATATTATGTATTCGTCATTGCAAAAATGAAATAATATTCGCTCAATTGTCCTCCTATTCACCACTAACGTAAATCATATTGCAGATAGGTATTTGAATAACTATTCATATCTGTATTCTGTTACTGTAACATTATACAACAATCATGTATACAGAGATATGAATAGCTATTCAAATGCCTGTCTGAGCTATAGTATTATAAAAAAAGTAAAATTTGTTTGTTAGTTTGTAAAGGGTAATCTTTAAAAGTACTGCTCTGTCTAAAAGTTAGTCCACAATGCGGTACAGTCGACTACAAAAATATGTATACATTAGAAAGTTATAAAAATATGTATCCATTCATGATGGCGTCATTGTTTGTTACAAATACTAGTAGACATGATGTATGCCAGATTTATGTTCCTATCAAATGTGCCAATTTTATGTACATAGCTAAAATTACACTGTAATGTGTACAGTCAACAGCAAAAGTAGATGATCAAAATCAGAAATTCGATACTAATTTACTAACACTAATTTTTATTATTTATTACTAGTTTATTTATTAAAAGTATGTGATTGTCACACACATACTTTTGAATCACTTCGACGCCACAAAGTTCTGATGCGAACTCCGTTCATTAGTATTGAATTTCTGATTTTGATCATCTACTTTTGCTGTTGACTGTACGCTCTGAAACGAATTAATGTCTTCATATTTGGTTACAATAATATGTATACAGGTCTAATATTCTATTTTTAAATATTAGAATAGTGCGGGAATACCTGTTTTATCTTTCATTTCGTGCATGACGTCATTGGCGTGTCATTTGTTTATCGAAGATGACTTACAAAATTACAAATTATTTTCGCCACTTATTTACATTATTTTTCTCTCACTCGACTCATAAAAAGAAGGTGTTTTCTATTCAAGCTGTTTTTTTTTTCATACAGAAACTAAACTTAAGTAACATTATTTGGACCTAGATAAAATTTAAACTATTGAATCATAAATCAATTTATTGAAACTAAAATCGATGTCTTTCTTTTAATAATATAACTTATCTATAATATTCTTTTACTTAACAATAGTAGATCTACTTTACATTTTGGCAAGCAATTATAAATCTTGCGCGGGGCTCCTATTTTTGTCTGCAGGGTTTGACATCGACCTAAATTAAACTAAGTTTTTTCTGTCCAAAGTGGAATTAGTTCCAGAGATTACCCCCTACATACAAACAAATTTTACCTCGTTATAATATGAATATTGATTGATAAGCGACATCACTACAGGAAAAATCTATTACACATATCATCCAAAGAGTTTTCAAAGGTTTTGACAGAATTTCAGAAATTTAAAATTAGAACGTATCTTGTTTCTTGTATACATATTTTTGTAACTAAGTGTAAATACATTAATTTGTTTCAGAGCGTACACATTACAGTGTCCATCTTGCTGTATACATTAATTAGGCACATTGAGTGGATACATATATGCGTCATGTTTCATGTGTACAATAATTTGTAACAAAGTACACACTTATTTAAATGGGTACATGTATTTGTAACTTTAGGGGGTATACATCTCTTTGTAGTTGACTGTACTAGTTTCAATAGTCACAAAATACTTAGTAAAAAAAAACCATTTCATATTTAAAAAACCTTTCTACAATATTTATCTGTGTGTTTTTGTCCTGACAACCCTAAACATAGACCAGTCACTTTGTCTTTAATTCAATTGTCACTTCCTTATTACTGAACTAGATACTCTGGTTAGCATAAGTCATCTTTAAGACTAGATTAATTGTCCCAATGCCGATTATATAATGAAAAGTAGAGTCATCCTTTTACTGTAGCTATATGTAACTAATGTCCAAATACGCAAAATGTTAAGATGCCATTTAAGTCTCGTACTGTTACAGTAGCGTTTGAGTATTTGGCCATAAATGTTTTTATTTTATTACTAGCTTTTATACCGCGGGTCTCTATTTTTTAAATAAAACGCGTTTTACAAAAAAGACAACCGCCTTCAAAAAGTGAAAAATAACTTTAGCACAGAACACACATTGACTTTAGTTTCGAAATTCAGTGGCTTTGTTCTGCTTGTTGTTTTGTATTGCCACCGATTTCCGAAACTAAAGTCAATGTGTGTTCTGTGCTAAAGTTATTTTTCACTTTTTGAAGGCGGTTGTGTTTTTTGTAAAAAGCTTTTTATTTTCCGCTTTTTAGTACTTACCTCCTCATCCAAATCTGTTAAGAAGAGATTGAAAGTTAACTACTACAAAGATTGATGAAACTAAAACATCGTCTATGTAAACTTTTCGGGTATTTCTTGATTTTTCAAAAAGTGCTGAATCAATTTCCATAAAATTTTTATGGGACCACCACCACATAAAAAAAGAATTTTCAAAACCGGTTTACGTTTGCCGGAGAAATCGCGTAACAAATCGCGCACATACTTAATGCAAATTTAAGACTTTTACGGTTTTCTCATGGATGCCATTGTCAGAACTGGACCAAATAAAAATGGGACCACACAGGAAGCACTAGCTTTCAAATAAAGAATCATCAAAATCGGTTCATACAGTCCCAAGAAACAAGATAAAGAACATTAAAAAAAAAAAAAAAAAAAAATACAGACGAATTGATAACCTCCTCCTTTTTTGAAATCGGTTGAAAATATAGCATGTAGCAGTTGGTGATAACATAGCTCCCTAGTAGCGATAGAATTTTCAGAAACAAAAACTACAATATTACAAAGATACAATGCAATATAGTACCTAACAACATAGTAAGTGTTGCGCAACCACAATCCTACTTCCTACTAATATTATTTAAAATGCGATAGTTTGTGAGGATGGATGAATGTTTGTTCCTCTTTCACGCAAAAACGGCGGAACGGATTTTGATAAAACCTTACAGAAATATAGCTTATACATCAGAATAACACATGGACTACAATTTATAAAAAAATTGTGTAATTTGGCCATAATATTACGATAAGTATCAAGTAAATCGGAAAAATGTCTGCCCTCTGAGAGCTATCTTGGCGTGCGCTGCCTAAACCGTTGGAGTTACACGAAGATAATGTTTAGAAGGATTGTTTGTCTTAAAAAGTTTTAAATAAAAGTCCGTGACAGCATATATCTACCTTTTATGTGGAAGCCAATATATCCCAAACTATGAGCATGAGCCATAAATACATTTAAATTAAATACTTATTTTACGATGCACATTTTAGAGTATTTAGCAAATTCTTATCAAAATTGATACATTTGTTGTTTTCAGTATTTGTTGTTGTCTTTTACACTAAGTAATTTGAACAAATAGTTTTAAAAATATCACGATATGATTGACTTGAGCACTTATTTTTATTGGATGTTTACGTTGGAATGCGTTATAAGATTTTAATTTTATTTATTTCGGTATACCTAGATTATATTTGTAAGTATTAAGTAAATAGGTTCATTTTTGTTTCAAATGAAAATTCCATACCCTGCGAACCCACGTCTGGACCCACACCCGAGATAGATATTGGAGAGGCATTGGACACGCCATGTCTAAAAAGAAAAACAGAAAAGCTATTGGGCCTGATGTGATCCCTGTAGACCTTTGGAAAATCCTTGGCCCGATAGCCGTAGCTTGGCTGACTAAGCTGTTTAATATCATCATGCACACGATGCGCATACCAGAGTCCACCAGAGTCCAAAGCCTTCTGCTTTGAACTCTGGTATCTATCCTTTTTATAAGAACAAGGGTGATATGGCACAATGTGAAAACTACAGGGGCATAAAGCTGACCTCACATATGCTTAAGTTATGGGAAAGAGTCGTTAATAAACTTCGACAAATATTACAGATATACTTCCTAATCAGTTTGGCTTCACAGCATCCAGGTCAGCCACTGACGCAAGACAGTATAGATTTAATAAAAAGTCTACATCGGGAATACTAGGTACACCTGGAACCATCTACCAAGGGACGACGCAAATTTTAAATACTTAGGCTCCTCCTTACTCACACCCGATGCTAACGTTGACACCGATGTGACACACAGAATAATTATCATAGCGTGGCAAAAATGGCGATCGCTTACAGGTGTGTTGTGTGACCTACGAATTCCCATACAGACCAAGGGAAAAGTGTACAAAACGGCAGTCCAATCGGCTCTACTCTGTCGGTCCGAATGCTCCAATCGTGGCCAAAGTAACAGGAAACCCGGTGGTTCAAATTGCTATGAACTAGAACAGAAAAGAGGTAGAGTCCGCCCGCTAGCCACCTGGTGGTCTAACATAGAACGAGACCTCAAAAAAGCCTATTTGCCAGAACCGACCACCCAAGATCACCCGAATTAGCGCAGTAAAGTGAGAGGACCCAACCCCAAATAGTGGGATTCAGGAAAGGAAGAATTCATGTTTATTTTCATTACATAATTACAATTTTGTTCGTTTAGGAATAACGGTTAGTTTTAGATACAGGTTGTGTTATAAGTAGTAAGATGGAAGTTTAGTTTTTCTCTTCATTAGTTATTGGAATTAGTTATTCGCAATACAGAGACAAGTTTACCATCTAATCGGTTCTTTTACTGGCTATCGCCAGTTCAAAACATATCGATAATTATCTAAGTACTGTGTTCTTATCCTTTCAGTTTTTTATTTTTTGCTGCTACCGTATGATAAGTCAAACCGCTATATTAAGAGTAATCCTCTACAAAAATAATTGTATGCATACTACTCCTTACTCGACATTATAAAAAAATTAAAGTAACTTCTGTCTGTCTGTTGGCTTATCCGTGTGAATGTATGTTTCACGGCTATTCTGCTGAGTCGTTTGTGATAAAATTTAATATGGATAGTAAGCCTGGGGAATGATATAAGTAGGCTACTTTTTTATAATAAAAAAATGCGGGCGAAAGCTAGTATAACATAATATTATGTGGGGACATTTCACACACGGCCATCTGACCAAAACTGGGGACAACCTGTATTATTGGCACACCCGCGACACTCCATAGAAACGAAACGATATAATTGCCTACACTACTACTAAAATAACAGACTGTACAGATACGTGCGTCGGGTGCGTGTCTACGCGCCGCTCGAACAAAAGCAGTTCCCAGAGCAGTCGATCGACGCAGGGAGAGGTGAGGAACGGTTTCAGAGGGAGGCGGAGCGTGTCGCTACTGTACAGTAGTACTAATATTGATACTGTGCTATTGGTGTCAGACAGCTGATATACATACACAAATACATACATACATATTATATATAGATAAACAACACCCAGACACAAGGCAATTACAAGATGAAGATGACGTTGATGAAATTACCTATTTTAATAATATGTTTTTATTTTCCATTACTTGCCTAACCAAATTAAATATACAAAATTTAAAATTAAATATAATAAACATAAAAATTAAAATATTTTACAAAATCAAATCCGTTAAAAATATGCTTACCTACTAGGATTGTTCCTAGTAAGTATATATTTTTAACTTTTTTCGATTTATAAAATATTTGCACAGGTGTCATGTATGCATAATTATGGTGCCATGGTGTCATGTATGCAAATTATAAAAAATCACACTTGCCCGGTTGTTCTACTGAGATCTTCATGTTTTGAGAAATATAAGAGCATATTATCAATTTATTTAAATACTACTTAATGCAATTTAATGGCGGGAAAATAATTATTTTCCTGCCATTAAATTGCATCAGGTAGTTGTTCATTTTCTTTCTTTTTAATGTTTTGTGTATATCTTTTGTTGGAGATCCTAAAATAAATTAATCCCACCAAGCAATTACAGATGTACAAGGTTTAGTAAGCGATTATCTATAACGTTAAATTTATCTATTTACATCAATTGATAATATGCTCTTATATGTCTCAAAACATAAGGAACTCAGTAGAACAACTGGGCATGTGTAATTTTTAATAACATAATCATAAATGTCATTCATAGAGCGATGTTTGATCGTCCGATTGCCGTCGCTTGCGCGCGCGCATCAGACCGTATACCCTCTAGTTACGCTCTGGTACTTCCGATGAACTGGTGAACACTTTTAGTACCGATTTGCTTGTTACTAGTGGGCACAGGTGTCATAGATCAATTGACTAAGTATCGAGGTCCATTCACAGCGGTTGAGTATTTTTTTGTAGGTACTAATGGTTTTGTAATTTGACAGCAGGTGATCGAATTTTCGAAAGGTGTAATGTTGATAATCAGGCCTAGTTGTTAACAAGATGTTAGTTTATCTTTTTATGTTAGCTCGTTGGATCAGATTCTGTGTTTATAATCTCTGTCTTCATAATCTCTACTTATTAATATAATACACCTGAAGAGTATGTATGTTTGAACGCGCTAATCTCCAGGGCCTCAAGTCACAATAGTGTCAGAATGCTCTATCATTGATTTCATAATTGTTGATTTTGACAAGTTTGGTAATCTACTAATATTATGTCGTCATTATGACTTTCCAATGGTCAACCACTGACACGCCATTGAAAGAAATGATATAGAATGGTAATCTCGTACAAAATGACAATTGAATAACTGACTTAGGCGGTAATCTGCTAAAATTTTGACAGTTCCTTTGATCAGTGACCTACCATTAGAACGTCATTGTGCAGTCATTGCTTTTAATTCGACTGACCAATGATCGACCATTATGAATTTAGCAGATTACGAACGTTTTGCCAAATGTCAATGGGATCGTGTTGGAATGACGAAATTATAAAAATAGCAGACTTGGCCCCCAGAACTACTGATCCGATTCTGAAAATTCATTCGCCAATAGGCTAAATTTTAATATAAAAAAGGAATCTGTAAGAAAATACACTCGAAGTCGCGAGCATAAGCTAGTAAAACATGTAAACATGTGACATAACTTGTCAACGTCACATTTTAATTAAATAGGCACATTTACGGATACTAACTTGGAGAGCAATGTTGATGATTTTAATTATTATAATTCTGATGCATAGTTATTACCCCCGCGAATATATATTTTTTAAACTGGGCTGAAAATTCCAATAAACTTTAGAATTTTTTAATTTCGGACTACCTACCGCTTTCACCTTAAAAGGTCGATAAAGTAATAATAATAATAATTACAATCTTTATACTTACAAAAAATATACAGTTCACAAGGTGACTTATAATTAGAAACAAGTAAATGTATTGTGCTTTGGGTACTGGTACTGTCTCCCAAACTAAGCGAATGCTTGTATCTTGGGTGGCAGTGTCAGTCAGTAGTGTTTTAATGTGACTATAAATTACAATTTTTGTGCGAGCGTGAAAGTGTGCACCTCAAGCACACTTTATCGAGGGAAGAGGATAGATGTCATCGGGATGACAACTCACCACTGCAGCAAAATTCACCGATTGAGATTTTTACAGAATATCACTACACCTTATAATGGCTGGTTTTAAGAATCCCAATAGAAATCATCTACATACTATTAAAATGTGAGAAAGATTACCTGAATATATTCCTTGTCCTTCGGAAGTTGTGTCCTAGTTTATTTGCGCGATGCGTCCAGACCTGCTCCTATCTTCACTGATACTCGTTCAATAAGTCGTAAACTTAGTGATAAGGTGACTTGCAGTTATCGGAATTCACTTGATACGCCCTACGTCATGATAAACATACCTACTGTTTAATAATTAAAACAAGATTAATAATAAAAAAAATCGAGGGGTGATATAACTCCAAGGGATATATCAATCAGTTGGAGTATTTTACTGGAATCTGATAGTTCATAAAATCGCATACCATATTTTACTGGTTCAACTTTTAAAGCATCATAATTCTCGTTACAAAATGACCGAAGTTTGGTAAATCGAGAAAAATAATAATTTCGAGAGATCCATGATGCAAGTGCATCTAAAAATGAAAAGAATGGATAAAAAATAGTTGTCATCATGGTGGCACTTAGTCATTTTACGTAAAATTAGAACAGAAACCATTGTTGTTTTTGTTACCAAGCAAAAGTATCGACTAACATAATATTTTTTTTTTCTGGAAGTTGAAGATGAATAGTTTGGTGTTCATTGTGTCGAAGATACCTTGCAAGGCATCATGCTGCTTAATTCTGGTTCCCGACTTTGGTATTTTCATAGTCTACTATAACCATGTGTCTAAAATAAATTGTTAGGCAAGGCGCGGATGAGATGGGTTGCACCGAAAATGTCCATCGCAATATTGCGCCGACTCGCGATGGCCAGTGCTGGCCGGTGCGAAATTTGTATTCCGTTTAACAAAGTATGTACATACATAAATAATCTTCTTAACGCAATAAAGTTCAATATTGTACAAACAAATATTTCCATTCTCACCTCGCACGTCCTCGCACATCTAGATATTTTTACACCAAGAGATGGGCAGGACGTGGATAGAAATCGCGAGGCCTGTATGGAATGGCGGAAATTCAAATTTCAATTTTCGCCATTCCATACAGGCCTCGCCTCGCCGGAGTAAAACCACCTTAAGTCATTGCCTATTAATTTTTATTTTGAAAGGTCTTTATTGCTACAATACAGAGTGTATCAATGAGATCTTATGCTAATCGTATTCAACCATAAATCACTAGTTCATAAGCTAACTTACCTTTACAAACATTATAAATAATGAGATGACTGTGTGTGTATTTCTAAATTGCATTGCATGAAAGAAAATACAGTATTGTTCAAAGCACAAAAAGTCTTAACACTGACTTTCAACGACCATGCACCATTGACCACTGACACCGATGACGACCACTGTTTACTTACCTAGCAAAGTAGGTGTTGTGAATTATTAATATACATATAAGTTAAAGCCATTTCAGATAGATTTTGAAGTAGCTGGTTACTAAGACCAACTAGACCAGGAGATTTGCGGGGTTTTAATTTGCGTATGATATTCATAATTTATATCGGCCTAGTAAGAGGGGGGCAAGAGGAGCTCGTGTGTACAGAATTTAATGGCACTATGGATACCTTGACAGCGGCCTTAGTTTAAAGATCACTGGTCCATTGATGAGAGAGACTCATATGTACAACAAATGCATCGGCAAGAGCTTTAACTGTTATAACACTGAGGAGGGAATTTGATCACCTCGGATTTTTATAGTAGACATGATACTAGAATTTTCGTTGATTGATCGATCTAAACGCAAACTAACCCATATCGACTTTCAAGAGCTTGTCATTGCAAATACAATCTTGTCATTGCATTCAAGGTATGGGATGCTGGATTTGATTGAATGTTGTTTACAGACTGTAGAGAATAGTTGCCGTTTGAGGTAAGGATTGTGCTCATTTAAAACTTTTCTTAATTTTTGTGCTTTACTTGGCTCTTAATGCGTCTATGTAGTTTTAAGCGACCCTTATTTATTTCGACGATAGAGCCCATGTCTTTCGTGCGTTTACTACACTGTCAGTAAAGTGATTCACAGCAGCGTCGACACTAGAAATTGTGTCAAAAATTTCACTAGATAGCGTGATTTTATGGTCTAGGTGAGATCTGTAATGTCTCCAATTCGATTAGGCAAAGTTAAATGCTGACTGAGATTTCGTCATGTATTTTCCATCTATATTCAAGTTCACTGGCATGTGATTTGTAGAGAGGCTAGTGAGACCCTGAGGCTCGCTTACCTCGTGTATATGTCACAGTCTTAATGCGGTGTTGTGTGTTTAAATCGGTTAAAACTACTTTTGACTACAAAAATCAGTCAATAGCTCTAGGTAGTTATGACCGATTTTTTATCCTTACTATTATGAAACCTATTAGGTTGGTAGGTATCTTTTTATGACCCTTAATGATGACCCGATAATGGTTTTGACTGAATCTAGTCGAAAGTAGTTTTGACTGTTACATATAAAAATAGCTATTATAGCATTAGAGCTTTTGAATAATGAACTAAGTAGGACGAGAGCAGATGAGGATCATCATTGCCTGTTGCTATCTGCCATCAAAATATTATGAAATGGGACGATTCGCTGCTCTGCTTTCTAGCAGGTAGCGTCATGACCGGTCTACTCGAAAAGCTGCAGATTCAACTCACTAAATCTGTCGTTTTTTATTACAAAAATATAGAACATCTGTGCATAGCCATCGTCGAGAACGCGAGACAACAGGTCATGGGCTTCTTAACTGCTCTGAGGTCGTACATACAAAGTCAAAGTCAAATCATTTATTTCAATTAGACCATTAAAAGGCACTTTTGAACGTCATATTAGGAAAATTGAATCTAGTTGCCCATTCCAAATGGTAGTTTCGTATGGAGAAGAATGGCCAAGAAACTCCATACATACTCTTTTAAAAGAAAATGTTTACAATATTTTGTACTAACAGAAATTATATAATTATACGTGAATACCTTGCTTAAAAACCAACTAGTAAGCACAAATTATTAAAATCTAGAAATGACAGCTAAGTTATGTATAGTGTTCACATATTGCAGTTTCAGTTCAAATATTGAAACAGTGAACAACCACTCCTCATACAGGGCAAAGTACTTAGGTAATCTAGATACCCTCCGAGAGATAGTCCGTAGCGTCAAGGCGCTACTGGCCTTTCTTGCGGGTGGATCAAATGACCTATTTCCCACCGGTATGCAAAATACTTGCTGAAACCTAAAGTTACGGATACCAGCCTGTTATACAATACAACACAACAACAGCAGCGACTTTCAACCTTATTTATGAGATGCCATCTACAAGATTTCTGGTATTGCATATTGCATAGGCAGTGACCACTTAAAACAACAGAGCAGCAGTGCTATTCTGTTACAATCTCCCTCGGTGAACACCTAGGTGAAGTGAGCTGTCATCCGACCCGATGCTAGGGATTGACAAAGCAGACGGACAAATATAATATAATATAATATAATAATATAATATATGTTGGGACATTTTCACACACGGCCATCTGACCCCAAACTAGGGAGACCCTGTACTATGGGTGTCAGACAGCTGATATACATACACAAATACATTTTTTTTTTTTGTAAATACATACATATGTAGATAAAAACAGAATAGATATACTGTGCTATTCTGTTACAATCTCCCTCGGTGAACACCTAGGTGAAGTGAACTGTCACCCGTCCCGATGTTAGGGATTGACAAAGCAGACGGACGGGTGACAGCTCACTTCACCTATAGGTGTTCACCGAGGGAGATTGTAACAGAATAGACGTACTGCAGTGCTATTCTATTACAATGTCCCTCGGTGAACACCGAGGTGAAGTGAGCTGTCATCCGAATGTAGTACTTTGTAAACTCCTAGCATCGGGACAGATGACAGCTCAATTCACCTAGGTGTTCACTGAGGGAGATTGTAACAGAATAGACGTACTGGTGTGCAGTTGGCTACCCAAATAAAAAACTTTATTAACACAACTTAGACCCTCACATAATTCGCTAAAAGACTTAATGAGTCTAACCCTGAAAGTTAAACCAGGTGTCAGCTCAAAAATTACATAAAACTTTCCGTACAACCTGCTTGAATTAATAACCTAAGCAGTGAGATATGATTGGCCCAAGATCCAGTGTCATTACCGCGGCGGCGCGGCGGAGCGTGGCGCCCTCCGCTCCGCTCCGGTTGCCAGGCCATCCACCTCGGAGCCAAGACACCATTCAATGATTCTTGCTTGATACCAAGCTATGTTGCTATGGTGCTCTGGTTATCTCATAAACTTATAAAATGTTACGAACTTTTATGGAGTTGTTTTAATTTGGATTGGGTAAGGTTTCAGTAGGTTGGTTGTATCCAATGACGTATTATAAATAGACGCGTCTTATACGAACATTAGCGCACTTTAAAACGGCGTAAACTTTTTATCCACATAACAGTAGGCACATACAATTATAGGTACAGTGCGAAGAAAAGGGTCTGTCTTTGTGTTTCTTGTGCATCTTTTATACACACATGTAGGCATTTTTCCTTGAAACTGCCACAAAATTACGAGCGATACTGACGTATAGCCGCGACACTGGGTGGTACGTGACTAAGCGAAACTCGGGCAATTGTTTTGCTTTAATATTGCCCATATTGAGCGTGGGTAACGCATCTAAGTGTATAATTTATCATTGGTTGTATCGGTTGGTAGGTAATTGGTAGCTGGATCAAAGTCACGTGGTGTTTCGTCCAGTATTTGAACCAACAATTGAATCAAAACTGAACTACGAGTAGCTTGCTCGAAATTTCTGAGGACGGGTGTGGTCACACTAACTAGCATACAATTTAAAAATTCTGTAAAAGCTAAACCAAACAAATCAACAAAATATAAAAGCGGTCCCAGAGATCATTAGAAATGGATCCTTTGATCGTACATTTTTTTTCTATTGCGTAATGGCGTTAATTATAAAAAACTGAGGAGTTTACATATACTGGCATGGTGTAGGTGTATCCACATTCCACACACACATATATAGTTATGTACATCTACAGTTGAATACATAAAATTGAAGGTTTTGTACATTTGTTTGTTTATTTGATTGTTTGGGCCGGATCTCGGTCTCAAACCAATTGTTTTGCTGCCACATAATATTGTGCGAACTACAAGTGCGATTTCACTGCCCGCCGCTCTGTTTCCCGACAAATATAATCTGGGTATCTTCAAGGCACGAGTGAATCGGTTCATCCTAGGCAAGCGTGCTCCACCTTAGGCCGCATCATCACTTTAGACCTGGGGGCCAAGTCTGCTATTTTTATAATTTCGTCATTCCAACACGATTCCATTGTCATTTTGCTATAAGTTCGTAATCTGCTAAATCCATAATGGTCGATCATTGGGCGGTCAATGGTCTCATAATAGAATTGTGTTATAATGACATTGTCAACAAATTTGAACATTTATTCATGCCAGATTTCATTTATATTTATTTTTACATATTATTTATAAATGTTATAAGCAATCTGAAGTAGTAAGAAGTTCGTAAACTAAGTCAGTCATTAATTTGTCATTATGTACGAGATTACCATTCTTTAACATTTCTTTCAATGGACTGTCATTGGCTGACCACTGGAAAGTCATAATGACGCCATTATATTAGTAGATTACCAAACTTGTCAAAATCAACAATTATGAAATCAATGACAGACCATTCTGACACTATTGTAATAGCAGACTTGAGGCCCAGGCGAGTTGCGGCCAAATGCAACTGCTGCTTTGTTTGGCTATTAAAATACTTTAATTTTGTTTACCTACTAATTTTATCAAAATTAGTAAACAACTTTAAGTATTTTAATTAATAGCGAAAAAAATACAAAAGATAACTACATTTATAAAGACTGCCTCATTGGTCTCGTGATCGCAAGAGCGAATGTTGAGCGTGGAGTCCTGGGTTCGATTCCCGGTCTACGAAAGTTTAATTGGGGTTTTCTATTACGAATTTGTCGCAAATAGCAGCCCGGAGTTTTGAAGTTAGGTTTTTGGCAATACTACATCCAATTGTAGGCCATATTCCATAATTCACCATACAAACAATACACATCTCATCTTTCCAACTATACCTACTCTATTTATAAAATCATTAGAAAAAAGGCTCGTATAAGCTGGAATGCAAAACATTTTATTTTAAAGTTAAGTTAAAACAATTTTAATTAAAATAGTTTTAACATAACTTTGATAAATAGATCTAAATATGGACGTATAATAATATAAACAAAATAAAAGTCTTTTAAAGATTAGTTAACATTTTTGGTAGAATTATAGTGAAATGAATAACGTTCCCGGTATTGTTCATCCCTGCTTCGTTTAGGATTTTAGCTTTGACACTGCAATTTTAAATTGAAATTAAATAATAAACTAAAAAGCTACATAATTTCATAAGGTAAATAATTAAAATGGTGGCAATTAAGTGCGACAGTTGCTGTAAAAAATAGATTATAATTAGCGACAACCAAACAAACAAACAAACTCTTCAGCTTTTTAATATTAGTATAGAAGTATAGATAAATTCGGCGTCTATCATAACCGTGATCATAACTGTAACACTGTGTACTTTTGCTACAAAAGTGGGTGGATTAAAAATAACCTTTTTTAACTTCTTTCTAATATTAAATGGAGTACTTATATATTAAAGTTAGTTTAATAATTTTAAGAAACTTTCTAAGAAATCAGCGACTCAACATAACAGAATAACGTTAGAATCAAAACAGCAATTTTGTCCCATTTAATGTTAGCTTCTTCACTTGGTCTCGGGTGGGTGAACGTCACGCTCTGTGGACCGTCCCGCCTCGTGGAAACAGGTGCAATACTCCTTCTTTATAATTGACTATTAAGTTTATATCATGCTTATGTGCCCTTTAGACCCTCGATTCTGATGCCTACAATTGTTTTATGACACTTTTATGAGGCAGTCAAGTGGGGAGTACTTGTTAGTTAGCGCGTATATCTGCTATTTTTGTTCTGCTATGATTCAATGTTTTATATAGGATATGACATAGTGTATGTGTCATGCTCATTCAAATGTCTTGCTGATGGTAGCGCTTGTGTTAGATAAATGATGCTGGTCAGTTGAGACTGGTCATCTCTTAACTAATAAGACTAAGGCTGCCCGCCCACGTCAGACTAGTGTACGACCGATTATCGGATCGGTCGATTATTTCATAGTTTCGTGAGACCGACTATTTGTGGGACATCTGCGTTGGTATATCGGAGTTCATATGTTCCATTTCTCTCCGACAAAACATCGGCCACCTATTGTCTGACGTGGGCGAAGACCCTTACCTTTATTTTCGTATTGTTTTAAATTGCTGTTTACCTACATTCGTTTTGCATAATAGAAGCAACATGAATAATGTACGAGAAAAAGTGACAATGTTCTAATGAAATAGTTCGGCATGCACTTGTATGACTATACATTGTCTGCCTAACCTTTTCCCAACAATGTCGAAATCGGCTTCGAATCTAGTTCTGTATGCAGGCGGCCTGTCTGACCTCCACAACCCAGAAG
This sequence comes from Charanyca ferruginea, assembly GCA_947361185.1. Lineage (NCBI taxonomy): Eukaryota > Metazoa > Arthropoda > Insecta > Lepidoptera > Noctuidae > Charanyca > Charanyca ferruginea. Next base: position 12,598,997 of record OX376057.1, read on the forward strand.
TTAGGTAACACGATACACCTTTTTAAGACTGGTGGTTTTTTTTTTTACTATTAAATAGGCTTGCGTTTGACCGCAATTCACCTGATCTTAAGTGATAATGCGGCCTAAGTTGGAACACGCTTGCCTAGGATGAACCGGTTCACTCGTGCCTTGAAGATACCCAGATTATACTTATCAGGGAATAGAGAGGCGGGCGGGGAATTCCACAGTCTGGCAGTTCGCAAAATTAATGTAGAGTCAGAGCGCTTGGTTCGAGACCGTGGAACTTCAACCATATAGCGGTGGTCTAACTTCCTGGCTTTTTACGACCCATAACGACAGCCAAACTCACACTCACCACTCACTCACAAACTCATCACTCTACAAAGACTGAGGACATCGTGGAGTATCTACGGGTGAAGACCAACTGGACCTTGAGGGTGGAGAAGTTGGAGGCGCGCCATAACACCAATTTCAAGTCGTTCGTAGTGCGCGTTCCGACTCAACATTTGGTGACCTTCCTCAAGGAAGAGTTTTGGCCGAAAGGTGTGCTGTATCGGCGTTTCCGCGGTCGGCTACGTGACACCACGAAGCGTAACAGCGACGCCGTCTCTTCGTGTGCAGTAGTTTTTGAGTTTATTGTTTTAAAATATGTATTAGTTTATAATTATTGTTTTTATGGTTATGTATGTATTGTGTTTTATGGGCCTGAGTTGCCTGAAATAAAGGATTAATATTTAATAATAATAATAATAAGGGTCTACAAATGATAGCCGAGACCTATCCTTAAAGCCATGGTCTATCCACACATATCAGGGCCGTGTCCGGAACGTGTCAGGGCTGCGGTCGTGCTAAGACCGTGCATCCGGGTCCCGTCAGGGCTGCGTCAGGGACTTTTTGTTCACACACGTCAGGGATGTGACCGCAACGTGGACAGGCCGCGACCTTCCATCTGTACCCCTCAGTCACCATTTCCGTCGTTCATTCTTCGTCGTTCATTCTTCGTCATTCATTGTTATTTCTAAATATGAGCAACGTGCTTGGAAAAGGGTATAAATATAATGATCACCAAAAAATACTTTAGGATCTTAAGGTCCCTTACCAAAAAAATATACTAAATTATACCAAATGTACTAAATGGTCACCAAATCTTAGTGTGCAAAGTAACCAAAAGCTTTTTGACCCCCCTGGCGGATCCGACATGGTTAGGTTAGGTTAGAACTGTGACCCCCTACGCCAGAATCAAATCGCTTTTTACAGTCAAACTCATACATTTCTACAATACTTTAGGAAACATCATTTTGGTGACCATTTACTATTCTTGGTTTTATTTTATTTACTATTATTGGTGATCATTTAGTAGATCTGGAGGTTCGTTAAACATAAGCCCTTGGAAAATATCGTCAGTGCCCGGACACGGACGTGTGTGAACGACTTCATATAAAATGTTCACAGTGATATTTTTTTAAGCACGGTCACGGTCCGTCCACGTCCCTGGCACGGCCCTGATATGTATGGATAGAGCTTTACAGCTCCTTCCGAGGCACGGAGGAATCTCGGCATGGCTTGTCACCCATCCACAGACCACCCCGATCGATGCGTACGGTTTTACTCAGCCACGTTTATGATTATACCTACATACAAAAGTCTTAATATTAACAGTTATAAATAGACACTTATCGATATAGGCATGGGTTTCTAGCCATCATGAAAAGGCTTTCACCTTTACAGCACAACAGTGACAGGTGTAAGGTGGTTTTACCCTTAAATCCTTTTTGTCCCGTGCAATTGCTTAAGAGGTGGTATAAAAAATATTTCATTATGTTTTAGACTTTTAGGGTCTTTGGGCTTTTAACCTAGGGTTTCCATTAGGATTGATGAAATTCTTAGACTATTGAATAAGTCTTTTCGACCCTTGTACGCTCATGTGAACTGTTTTTTCACGTCAAAACCCTTATTCTTCTTAAAAACTCTGAGAAACATAGTCATTTCAGGCACGGAAATCTTAGTATTATAATTTACATTTAAGCAAACTGTACTTGTTGTGCCTTGTAATTTTTTTTTTAATAAATATTATTATTATTTTATTTATTTTTTATAATAACTGTAATAATATGAAGTAACAAATGAGATAGTTGTATCATTTATATAGCAACCAATTCGGGAGTTTTATACGAAGTCAATAAAGAAGGTATAGAGCAGTGGTTAGATACAGGCGGTTACCAAAGACTGGGTTGATTGGCGAGTCGGAAATTCTCTTGTTAGTAGTCTAGTTATCAAACTATGACGTGATATTCCCTTTTTTGTTTATCATAGATAAATATGAAGACTTATGGTAACATAACACTGTGTCAATTTGTCTCAGTCAACCTCAGTGACGCACATGAGATTGTATTAAATGGTCGTCAGTGGGTAGGCCACTGAGTACGTACTTGCTGTTTCTAGCATTTACCCGATCCGGTAGGTCGCTAAGTGATGCTTAATCCGCCCGTATTCCAGATCCGCGAGACTCGATTGCACTCCCTACCACTGAGCTGGCCCGGCGACAGAAACCTCGCCGTTACTCTAAACACAGATAGATTTAGGTCTGGTGTGAGTAGTTAATGATATTTTAGCCGCAAAAAATAACCAGGCGTGATCGTAGCCCAAGATTTTGGATGAGGGGTCAAATGGCTCAAGTAAGGAAGATGGCTGGCTTCGCTCAGAGGAACTTTTTGAACAAGGCTTGTATCTGCCGTTTCTAGGTCCACCAAGCAGATCATATAGGCTGTTGGCCCATAGACGTAGATTATAGAAATTTTGAAAAAGACAATAATGTTCGGAATGAAAATGTATTTTTGTAGAAAAACTATTTAAAGCAGTGGTCAATATTTTACCAATTACTAGAATCATTTTTTGCTTATCTAGGACATACCCGAGAATCTACTAGTTCAACAGGTATTGAAGGTCAAAGCCGCAGTTTTTTTTTTTGTGCATTTCATAAATACGTATATTAAGTGTCACTAATAAACTACGTCCAAACACACCATTGTACCATCAGTTACCCTATACATATATATGTCGCAGAGAAATGATAATATAATTAGGGATTTGGTCAAATCACGGCAAATAATACAATAACTGCACCTTAACAACTACCTATATTACACTAGTAATTTCCTAAATAAAGCACATGAAACTACCCCTATCTGTCAAATTTCTTTGACAGGTTTTCAACTTTGTTACAAAAGAATAAGATTATATTCAATTGGGAAAATTTTACAGTTTTGGGATACCTTGATGTGTTGGCGTCTGTACCTACTAGCTACTAGTAAACAAAGATTAAACATTTAGCACATAAATAATGAAACCCTACATCGGAATAAGCTGGCAACACTGGCCTACCTGACATTTCCCCTATTACTATGAGAATGTTGCCTAGAAGAAAATCAATAATTACCGGTGCTAACCACAATTATTGCGTGTGTACTCGTTTAATGCAGGGTGCGCTTAGATAGGCCGTGTGTTACACCGTATCGTAAGGAATTAATGCGAGATTAATTATGACAAACATAGTTTATCGAATATTATCTCGCCTATCGAACTCATGGATACGAGATTTTAAAGATTTTTGCTATCGAAAATAAATCAGATGTTTCATTTTGATAGTTTCGTAGAGTATTTTTAATACGTAACAGCTGATGGTTATTTCATATTTCGATGTTAGTCCTACAATAAAAGTTGTTCATATATGAACATTGGCGACACTTGGGGGAGGCCTACGTCCAGCAGTTGACGTCTTTCGGCTGAAATGATGATGATGATGATGATATATGAAAACGAAAAACTTTAATACACCTACTTTCACACGATGAAAGAAAGTTAAACATCCTAATCCTCCCTTTAATCCTATTTTAGTCACAGTCGACTGTTGCCCATTTAATTGGTTATGTTCGTGTCAATACCTACTGTCTAGCTGTCCTGCCGGAGAGCAGAAAAAAAAATAGCAGGATAAAAAATATAAATAGTTATTATGAATCTTTAGCCATTACAGGAAATTAACAGCAAGCAATAAAATACTGGGTGATTTTTTATTCACGTTCCAAATTTCTCAGGGTGATAGTACCCATGAAATTGAATAACTTTCACCAAAAAACATGGGTGGAAATATTAAAAAAAAAAATCGGACTTCCCATACAAAATCAATAGTCAGCTGATCGATTTGACCCTGAGAAATTTGGAACGTGAATAAAAAATCACCTAGTATAATTATTATTAAGTGCACATATGGAATGAGGGACCACCTTTCATGCTTTGTGGTCTGTTATCCAGTGCTGCTTTACAAGTTCTTTATTATATATCTATAGTCACAATAACTTCATTTTTCATATACTTTCTGAGATCTGACTGATGGTCTGTGAGGACTGAGGGACCACATTTTAAGGGCTGTAGTTTTTATTATATTTCTTTACAAATTCCCAGATGTGTTCTACAATTGTTTTAAGGCTACTACTAAATCATAGGATTTTTGTTTTGCGAAATACAAAAATATATAAAAATGTATAAAAGGAAAATAATTTCGTTAGGTAAAATTCTTACGATCAATTCTTAATTACATTAATAAGGATTATAGGACCAGACTACAGTCATCACAGCACTCTAAAGATGTACAGACAGAATACTTTACAAAAGCACGTACCAAGTTACGTCATTAAAATTTATCTCAGCCTAGAACTTTTGCAATTAGTTACGTCATTAAAATTTATCTCAGCCCGGAACTTTTGCAATTTCGCATATTTTTTGAGTTTTCTTCAAGCTGCCTGTCAAAAGCACATGTCTATGCGACTTTAGCTAGTCTTACTACATTTTGCAAGTTGCAAGTGTTTGGCTTATCTATGCTGGAAAACACAACTTCTATAGTGAATGCTCGACAGTATTTGAAGACGAACACTCAACAAAAGTTTGTTCCATGTTACGCTACGGTGTGAGCATCATCCATGTTAATATATCGTAGCACGTGCGGTCTGGCTGCTCGTTAAGGCCACGTAATGAGCCGGCCACATTTACGAGGGCACCTAATACCACGCGTCTTATCCTACATTACTTACTTACGCAGCTATTGAATCGATATATTCGCGGTATATCAATTATTTTGTGAATCGATTATGATTAAGTAGAAGATACAGTTGCCTTTGGTTGTTTATAGTGAATTTGGGCTGGGGGCAATAATTATGAGGTCATGTTTAACATGCATTGCAGTGTAGTGTGTAGTGGTGCTTTCATTCAAAAGCTATGGGAAATGCCTACTTCCAGCAGTTTGCTTTGATGATACAAGGTGACAATAACAATACAAATCCAACGATTTTTATCGAAAATGAAGTGACTGTCTCTATATTCATTTGTCGCGTGTCTTAAGCTGTGTTGTGCCCGGCTCATGCTCGGCTCGCCTAGCTTAGACGCAAGCTAGGCGAGCCGAGCATGAGCCGGGCACAAGCGGAGCCGTTTTCGGCTTCGTCGTTCGCGGCGGACGTACAACGAACCTACAACGATCACTGTCCTCGATTGTAGTTTTCCGCAGTGTGCTCGCGGCTCTTGGCGAATATCGACGATATTAATATTGCAGCAGCCGCTGCTATCAATCATCAATCTTCTTATTTTTTTTTATAATAATTCTCATGTTTTGGGTCCCATATCAATGGATTATTATGATATGATTCAATTAATTGCAAGGAAGCATCTTCTGTCCACCTTTCCATGATGCTCGGTTCGAGCGACCGACGTCTGTCACTAAACACGTCCACGAGCGCACTGTGACTACTGCGAGCGCGAAGCAAATCCCTTTGTGTTCGTCAAAAAACCGACAATTGGCGGAGCACAGCAGAGTACGAACGAAATGCTCGCAGCGCACTCGTTCGAGGCTTGTAAGTCGGTCCACACTAGACGAATTGTATTCGGCTCGTGCTCCGGTCGTGCTCGGCTCATGATGGGCTCGCCTAGCGTAGACGCAGGTTTAGAGCCTGCCTGCCTGCTACACTTCTCTTTTTCGCAGATATATTGAAAAATAGAACAGAATTTGTATAGAATAGCTTCGAAGTAATTTAATCGGAACTTATAGGAAGGTTGTGAAACAGGTTTCAATTGTATTTGGTTGTGCTAACGACGAACCAATCCACGTCAAAATTTCTCCCATTTATCGAAGTAAGTAATTGTAATGATTTTGAATTTTATAACACTGTTGTAAAGTGTATTCGAAGCATTACTTTTGGATGTATTGATTGAACTGTTATTGCTGGATAGTTATAATAATAATTATTGATTTATTTCAGATCAAATTGCGACATCCATATATGATACGTAGGTATACCTAATGGCCTGCGGACTGACGGCGGCGGCGTGGCACGACACGGCATGGCAAAGGATTTTGTTTTTAATCAAGTTATTTTTATCCTTATTTCATCGAGTTTAGAATTCATACTACTTTATTTCGATACATTCATACTGCGGCTAAAAGCGACGTGCTGTGGCACGCCGCGACGTGCCGTGGCATGCCGCGACGTGATGTGGCATGCCGCGGTGTGCCACCGCATCACACCGCTTCAGCCCGTGGCGTCCCGCAAGTCATAAAGGTCATAGGATTATGACAGCTTAACTAATTAAAAGAAGGTTTGAAACGGGTGTGGCGGTGCATGGGCGCAAGGGAGGAGTGGCTAAGCTTGCTGCGGGACGCCACAATGTGATGTGACGAGCCACGGCATGCCAAGGCGTACTTCGAACTGCCGAATCACGTCGTGCCATGCCGTGCCACGCCGTCAGTTCGCGAAGGCCCTAAGTTTTAACTTAATATTTGTAAGAAAAGTATACTATATACAACAACTCACACCGACGTGTGCAACCGTATACAGTGAGCCAGTATGGGGCTGTCCCACCTATCACACAATACACTCAGGATGCTGTGGAAGCTAGCACGTATTCTACCGAAAACAGACGCGCACCGTTACCGTATAATGGCTTGAAAACCATCAACCCTGGCCTCGGTGAATATCCCGGAAGCGCTACAAAAGCATTGTAGACCCAACAGCATCCTAAATACATTGAACCAATTTAGTACATCGAATAAGTTTTATATAAGTAATTAATGAAATTAACGAAATATTGTGCGATGGCTCGTTTTTAACAGTAGGTAGCTCAATAAGATACGTCTTTAAAGCTAAGGAAATAGTCTAACCAGCATTTCCAACTGTAACGTTTTATGATCCTCATTCAGTTTTTACCGCTCATCGATAACTTTGCTCAATCGATGTTGATTTCAATCTATATTATACGAGTTGTGGAAGAAATGACAGTGTCGTAGCGTCAACTTAATGGTAGCATTAAATCTTAACTGGAGCTAAAGAATGTTGGCGCACCTGCGTGAGAGTTCCAGTCTAATGTATTTGTGGTTAAGTACAATTTCTTTGTAAAATGTATGTTGTTGAGGCGGATCTTGTAAACAGGGCAGGATGGAGTTTAAAGAGGACTTTATACTATCTTTTGCGAGGAATTTACTGACAGGGCGGTGCATATAAAACAGACTCTAGTCACGGTTAGACCGTAGTTACCGTGACTAGAGTCTGTTTTATAGTCGGTTTATCTTTAATCAAAACAGACAGGTCACAATGCGTTCAGTCTGGGTACCTACATTGGGATCTCCGTCCATAAAGGTACGACCCACCAAAAACATTCCTAAACAAATGTTAGGAGACTCTTCTATGCAATTAAAGGAAGTATAAAAACCGCGTCAGTGACCGAAAACTTGAAACATTTGTCTTGGTATGTGAAGAGGAGGGATGAAACACATACTTAAACACGTAGGAATAAAAAAGCTAAAGATGCTTTAAAAATGAAAAGAAAGAAATAGGTCTAAGAACACATTGACGGAGTGTATGAGGAATACTTAGGATAAATTATTACTAATAGGTCTCCACGCTCTCTGACTAGATACCGCACTACCTAAAAACAATAGCTCTGTGAATGGGACAACTCTATATTTTAGTGTGTATAAAACAATTTGCAAGGAGGCTAGTGTGCTTGAAAAATTGTGCAAGAAAAATACGATTTAGTTCATGTTCAACCCCTATAGTTTTTACCCTCGTCCACTATGTAGCTCCACCTGACACATTGGTTGGTAGGAGACAGGTTCGGGTAAGCCAAAATTTGGCTTAGTATTTGTGCTCCCATCAAGTACGTCGGCGGTATCTAGTCAGACGTTTGTCAGGACGGAGTGGAAGAAGAAAACGTGTTCTGCCGACCCCAAGTAACGTGATGAAGACACTCTCTTCTCCAGAAAACTTATTTGAAATGTAAAGACACACGTACACCCCCTTTTTCCAATATCGTAGGTATGTGTAATTTAACCAAAGCATTCGACTAAAATGTTTCTTATAAACACTCTGAATTACATAGTAGTAGCTTTGCAGCAGTATTTTGAATTTAGAAGCGATATGTTTATTTTTACATTAATGCGATTGTTTGCCTAGCACTTGTGGAGTGCGACGTTTTCAGTTGAATACAAGTCATTTGGTTTTCCTCTTAAATTTATGGAAAGCCTTCGATTCCTACCACGCCATAACGCACGTAATGGTATACATCTGGTACAGCTTATCGCACCATAAGCTTTACAGTACGTTTTCAATAAATAAGTTGGCATATGACTCATTCAACTAGAACGGTAAAAGCCACCGGTTTCATTTGGCATTTCAAACCAAGAGAGAAAACATCTATTTACATCCACTGAGATTGACTTTGATTTTATATTATTAAGCCGCAATCGCGTTGGACAAAGTTATGAAGCGAATAAAGTGTTTTTAATTAAATACTAGCTGATGCCCGCGACTCCGTCTGCGTGATTGACGGTTATCAGGGGGATTTTTTGCGTTTAGTTTTTTTTAAATAAAAGTAGCCTAAGTTACTCCTTACAACATCATCTATCTGCCATTTACGGCTGGGCCGATTTTGCAGCAGAAAAAAAAATATGAAAAAAAAATGATTTACTTACTGATATATCTTCCGTTTAAACTTTCATATGCATTTAGTAAAAAACTGTTATTTTGACATTACAAACAGACACTTCCATTTTTTTTATGGGATCACGCTCGACTCAAGGCTACAATGGGGTCCTCATTTAACATCTCTCGCTGGACGGCTAAGCTCGGCAGCATATGCTGTCAGAAAAATCCGGCAATTTACTGATGTGGATACCGGAGACTGGTCTACTTTAGTTATTTTCATAGTATAATGTTTTACGGTATTTTACTGTGGGGACGAGCTGCAGACATCGAGTCTATTTTTATTCTGCAGAAAAGAGCCATCAGAGCCATTTACAATCTCCGTATGTGCGATTCTCTAAGGGAACTGTTTAAGGAAATCAACATAATGACGGTACCTTGTCAATACATCTATGAAAACATAATGTACGCTAGAAAAAATCTGCATCTTTTTAGTAAAAGGGGTGAAAGACATAATTATAACACTAGAAATAGGGACCAACTAGTTCAACCGAGTTCCAGACTGGCTAAAGTAGATACTTCTTTCATGGGGTACTGTTTAAAATGTTACAATAAAATACCTCCCCACATTGTTCAACTAAATGAGACAAAATTTAAGTCTTATATAAAACGCACACCGAGCATATTTTTCATTGGGTGAATACATCACTGATAAAAATGCTTGGCTGGATGCTGGTCTAGCTCCACAGCCATAAGGGTTCATAGATTCATTGATTAGCATTTTTAATTATTTTTGGAGCTGCTGAAGATATAGATCTACATTATCTTTGCATTGTATAAACTCAATGTGTTAGTATTATATAATTTTTCATAGCACATACATGTGAGCACTATGTTATTTAAAGCTACCATTTACGAGGTATGTCTTTCATTGACTTGTATGTGCCCTGGCGGTTGGGAGTATGTCATGCTCACTGGAATGTCTCGCTGACGGTGGCGCGCGTGTTGGATCATTCGGTTCCCTTCAAAATGGTTGAGTCAAATGATGCCGATCTGTGCGTCATGTTCGTGAACGGGCGCCGTTAGTTGGGACTGGTCATCTCTTAGCTGCTTCGGTTATTCTAATTTTATTTTGAATTGTTTATTATGATTATATTTTTATCTAAACCTCTTTTAACGTACACGACTTGTTACATTGTTCTCACATTGTACCCTAGATTCGATATGAATGATGTAACCGCAATTTGTAACATATTATTGATTTTAAAAGAGTGTTGTTCATGGAGTTTCTTGCTCGTTCTTCTCCATAGAAACCGACTGTTTGGAACGAGCAACTAGCTTCAACTTTCCGACTGACTGACTCTGACAATTCAAAAGTACTTGTAAATGGTTTATTTGAAATAAATGATTTTGAGTTTGAGTTTATTTGGAGCATAGATGTATAGATTTAGTTACCATTATCTAGTTATTTTATAGAGACAATAAGATTCTAAAACAGATGATAATTAAAACAGGGTAAATCAGAGGTTTCTTTGTACCATTCTGTATACTTTGTGGCTTTTGATAGATTTGTTTCTCTAAAAGCAAAGAGCACAGTAAAAGCCGTGTAAATCGATCGGTTATTAAGTTAAGCTACGCTTGCCGCCATCGGTCCGTGCATGGGTGACCATTTCATACCTATACCTCTCCATGCTTCGGAAAGCACGTAATTTTTTTTTGTAATGTAACTGCTTTAAGGTTTTTGGATTTTCTCTTTACTTGTGATACATGACATTGCTTTATTGCATGATTCAAGGTCAACGGGTTTCTGACTGTTTGATTTTTTTCTTTCAGACCTGAGCGTCTGATATTTAATTTCAACTTGATTTTTCTCTTTTTCTCAGGACCTCTACGCGGTCCTGACAAAATGGGTCTTGACAGACGAACAACGAAGTGATCTGTGTGTTTAAACTAGCCAATCATGACAATAAAGTTCTATCTTTGGTCAAACACAGCACACACATCCCTCGCTACGCATCCCCGCACATCTTTGGTAATAACGCAGCCTAAAAGTTCCGTTTTTTTCCTTTCGAAGTATGGAACCCTAATTAACCAAAAAAAAAAAAAAAATAATAATTGTGTAATGTAAATTCAGATATAATTTTCTTGTTAATGAATAAATTACTAATGACTAAACATTAGCTGTTGCAACACGATCAAAATGTATGGAAACTCTCTGATGATGTTATAGTGCATTTTTGCAATAGCTAATTTTGTTCATATTTCAGAGTTGATTCCATGGTAAAATTTGTCCATATTCATAAGTGGTTTCACCTTCTCAGAGATGCGTCGCAAAATAAACGTAAGCCTGTAAACGAGAACAGCAAATAATAATTAACAAAAATGAACAATAGATAACTATCCTTATTTTAACGCCCACAACATTCTCTATTAAAGAGCCCATGTTTTTCGTTCTAGCTTTGAGGTAAGACCACCATTATAATAGCCTTAATCTCCCATGAGAACTTATTAGCAGTTAATTACAATATGTACTTAATGTAATCGTATCTGAGCAGATAAAGAGCAGCGATTATAATGAGAAGCTTAATAATCTATGAAATTTCACCCTGAGGTCTCACACGTATGCAAAAACTTAATAACTGAACTGAGTGGCTAAAAACCTTAACGTACGAGGAAACAGAGCAAATCTTAGACACACACACACACACACACACACACACAACACAAACCCTGTTTAAAAACAACACGCACATACAGTTTCCCATACAACTACAGTTACACAGAGAGCTGCGCTGCTAATTAGTTTATAAGTCATATATTGTTATCTTTTCTTTCTAAATTTAATCTTTACTCACCATTATATAAACAACAGTCTCAATGTTTTGTTAATAATCAGGGAAAGAGCGAGACAGCCCTAACACAAGTATTATCAATAACTTACTGGGGGTGTCTCATTTAAAATTCATGTTACTGTTTTGAGACAAAATAAACATTTTCATTTCATTTATGAGATTGTGGCTTATAACAGTGGTGTTTATGCTGAAAAATGTTCGTGAACGGGCACTGTCAGTTGAGATTGGTCATCTCTTAACTGCCTTATAAATATATTCTCCACCTACAGTATTTTCACATAGAGAAGCAATAAGAGTAACAGCCTCGGAAAGCAAGCGTACATTTTTGCAGTTGGACCCAAAAATGATGCAGCAGTCAAAATAACTTAATATGAAAAAAAAACATGTAAAAACCCAACACGAGGTGCGAATACTCTCCTTATAATTGGCGGCTTGCAAAAGCGAATGTTCCGGAATCCTTTGAATTTTAACCAAATGTATGCAAGCTTTGACAAGCGCAAGCCGCCGTCAATTAGTGGATCAATGGTTTATATTATTCAATTATTTTGTTCAGATACCTATGGGCTTCAGTATGTCATAAAAAAAGCCAAAAAAAAAATTAAATGGTTATTTATATTTTATCATTAAATGAAACGTGAGTATTGTTACACATTATAAACAGAAAAACGGATTAATTCACTGTGAATGTAGTTGGGTTCGTCCGAGTAGTTTCGATGGCATACGGCCACAGGACAGTGTCTGTAGGAACGGGACGTGCCGTGTGTCATCCTTTGCGGTAGACCTCCTTACGAAGGTGGCGGAGTTTCAGCGATTTCAGACTTAAATTCATTGTTAGTCCAGATTTCCTCATGATGTTTTTCTACACCGATGTCCGTGATATCCAAGATAAACTTAGAAAGTACATGAATTACAATACATTTAAAGTTAAGGTGCTGCCACACTGCTGTTTAAAAATGTTTATAAGCATTTTCTAACACTAATACATTTACTAACAAAATGTTAGGAATTGTTACATACTGTCAGGAATTGTTAAATGTTTTAAGTTCTCCTACACCTACGGAAAATGTTTACAAACATTTATAACATTTGAAAAATCGGCTCGCTTGCAGTTTGGATTTACGTTCCGAGGCGTCTACATTAAAATGGAAAAATGTTAGCTCATTGGAGTCATTGGATTAGCTTTATTTTTTTGTTTAAAAAAAGAAAAAGTGCAATAGCTGACTGCACCAAACACTAAAAGCTAGACAAAAGTATAGTGCCAAAGATTATATCAAGGATTTAGGCATTGGTAGTTGTCTAACAATTTTGTTCAGAAATGTTTACTAACATTACCTAACACAAAGACATTTTCTAACATTGTGATCGTATGTTTCTTAACAAATGTTTACTAACGTTATAAAGACAGCTACAGAGCCAAAATTACGAAAATATTACTATTATGTATTAAAAAACAATGTTGAAAAAGTAGAAAATCGGTTCACTTTGTCAATTTTTTTCACTAGTATTTGAATAAAAGCATAACTGGTATATTTATTTTATGAAAGTAAATGTTATGCTTAATATACAGAATAGTTTTCAGTCAGTTATACGTGCCCATTTATATTAGACAATTATTTTAAAAAGCACTGTAAATCATCGCGGTGTCGTTTGCCGATCAATTTCAACGATTAGTGCTTATTTCGTGCATATTTTTTTTTCTGATGTACACAAACAGACCATTGTATTGTACTAGTGTGTGTCAATGCTGCTACGCCGTTCTAGCAATCGTTTAGATTTTGAGTTGCGCTAAATGGAATACGCGCCCTTGAGGTAATTATGTCAATTGATTCGTAGTATGTGTGTGTGTAGTGTGTGTGTGAGTGTGTGTATGTGTGTATGTATGTATATAATCAAAGGGTAAATGGTATCCAGATATATAATTATGTATGTGAGTTTACATTTTTTTATTATTTTTATTATTACTTTTTTGTTATGCACCCGCCATGTTCCTCTTCATCACCCATGGTTGACTGGTAGAGAGTGCCTAAGGCATTAAGTCCGCCTTTGTACCCTTGTGCATAAAGTATAAATAAATAAATAAATATGTACCCATAGAGCAACGCGGACCACCGACCGCACGCGCACGCATGCGGCCGATATTCCGCGTTGCTCTATGTATGTACCCAATTTGTTAGGGTAACCAAACAACAATTTTGTTTTTCTTTCTAAAATCATTTTATCAGTACAAAACTAAACTGGAGGCAAATTCCCGTAAAGAAAAAACGTAAATATCTAGTCACTATATCATCTCAACGCCAATCAATATCAGAAACTCGTCAAAAATGTAGGTACGTAATTTAGAGGTACTTTTGACAGATTGAGAGACTGGCTAAGATTAGAATGCGATAGTTTTTGAAAATACGCCGATTGTCCAGTATAGTAATTACCTAGGTTTCGTGGAACTGGCCTTTGCCAGTAGGCAATACCTCAATATACAGATAAATGCGCAGTTGCGCTCACTCATAGCCTATGACTGAGCGCAACTGCGCATTTATCTGTATATAATCTGAATCTCGGAAACGGCTTCAATGATTTTCATGAAATTTAGTATCCAGGAGGTTTCGAAGGCGATAAACCGATCTAGCTAGGTTTAAATTAAAAAAAAAAACAAAAAATAAAAATACTGAGCACAGCTGTCGCCCCGGTTCGTACATAATGCTGCCTCTGCCGGAGTCAGATACTGCAACAATGCTGCATTACATAATCAAATTGAAAAAAATATTTACAAACGTTTAGATAATTTATTACCTCAGGTTCACGTTTTATTCGAAGAGGACTCTCATCAACTAATTAAAAACCCTTAAATCCTAACCACACGGTGCTGTGTGCTGTGATCCAAATCGCCGACGTCACTCAAAAATCTGACAAGCTTAAGCGGGACAGGGGTGTGATTCTGTAAGAACTCATTCTAAACTTCGAATTTTGGTATTCTACAAACTCGGTTGATAATTCGAATTTACACTAGCGCCACTCTTGCGAGCGTATCAGCGAGTTGAACTGAAATGACAGGGAGATTTTGGTAGATAAAGCACGAGATGACGTAAGAAGTGGCATTTTGTAAGGTAATTTTCCCGTCGCTTCGACGCTCACTTCGCACTCGAACCCGATTCAAAGTGTCAAATATATCAAGGTCATTTTGAACCTTATGCGAAGGGAGAGTGAATAGTGATGTGAGATGCGACTTGCTGTTTGAATTTTACAGAATCGACCTACTGGGCTGGCCACGTCTGCCGCATGTCAGAGGGCCAAGTGTGAGTATTACTTCGAACTCGATCGCATTAACGTAAACTATCGCTAATGTCAATTTGTTTGGAACAATTGTGGTTCATTTTGTTGCCACTAGTCTGTGCTGTTCCAGTTTCAATACAAATTAGAGTTTAAATTAACGCGATCGAGAAACTCACACTAGACCCTCAGATCGTTGGGTAAAACAACAACAATGTGGGTCCCAGAAAGCGTTCAGCGATTTTGTGGCAGACCCAGGCGAAGATGGCGGGATGAGTTTGACGCTTACAGGAGAGATTGGTCCAAACTAGCTCGGGACAGAGAGGATTGGAAAGGAGAAAGGGAGGGCTTTGCAGTGGGGACAGCATAAGCTTAATAATAAATAATAATCCCTAACCGGATTCATGACGATGATGATTCAAGCTCAATAAAAAAAAATGCTTAGTAAATCAGCCGGTATTTTCTTCTCACTGTACTTTTTTAATATTTTTAGAACATTGCCTCATACTTTAACTTCTCGTGTATCGAAGGTGCGTCAACAAACAATATAAACTCACTTAAACAAACAACCAAGAAGGTAGGTGAGGTAAGCTTGGAGTAAGCTATTACTCCAAATAGTTTGAAACCTTCTTGTTATGTTGCGTAAAAACGAGTTGATCATATATAATCAACTCAACCTATCAAATAAATTTAACTTACAGCTAAGATGCATGGTATACACAACTTAATATCAACACCTAAACAACGCTCACTCTATGTCTCAAGCTAGTCGAGTCGCGACAGGCGCCAAACTGTCTTGTATTGAGCATACAAATGATTTAATATGTTGACCTACTGCTGCAATGTTGGGCTTTCGCAAAATGTTCCTCTAGTACCCTGGTCTAGTCAATTCTAACCCATGTAAAAGGAAAAAGAAAAAAGAAGAGGATAAAGAGAAAATGTTAGTGTTTAAAGGATAAAGATAAAAAAACAGAAGTGCCAAGGGGCGTGTCTGTGTTCGCGCGTGATGCTCAAAATGATCAAGTTATAAGCAATTCTTGCTTCTTGCTTATATCAATGGTTTAAAAACTTAGATATGTGAGTATTAGCGGTTTTGGATGTTCTTTTTTTTTCATACTTAGGATAGATATGGCAAGGAACACCTAAATTATTATTAAGGCCTACGCAGACCGGGACGGCATGACAAGGAATTTATTTTTTTACTAATAGACATTCAAACGTATCGGTATTGAAATACGACATAAATTGCTATGCTTTAAAATGATGCCGTGGCATCGAAAGGAATTTCATTGCACGGCGTTGAATGACGCGCCATGGGCTCCCGCGGCGGGATGCCGTGGTACTGCGGTAGGCAACGGCATGCCAAGGACTCAGGCGCTCGTCGTGACATACCGCAGGGTGAGGCGGGGGTAGAGAAGCGGGGAATGCACACCATTTGCGCACTAATAGTATCGGGCAGCAGTAGCTGCCGAGGCGTGCCGTGGCACACCATGGCATGCTGTGGCAAGGCGCTGCAGGAATGCCACGGTATTTAAGCGGCTAGTGTGCGCTGACTGACGGCAAAATTCCCTGCCATGCCGTCCCGGTCTGCGTAGGCCTTTAGCCTGAATTTTCACGCTGCAAGGCAAACGCCTCCCTACTATCTTTTCATTTCTCTCTATTTTATTTGACTACCGCTACCTACTGATAGTAATGTATTGATGTTATATCATTATGCACCCACCCATAAGTATAGTACATTATACCTTCAGTCATGGAAGTCGGAACGACTACTATTATTATGTATAATCCTTATTTAAAACGAACGACACTGTCACTATATGTATGCTTTTGGCGTTGTCTGACTTTCCGTAGGTACCTATTAAAGGTTATAAATAAATACTATATTATTTTTAGAAACATTTTTATAACACAAACAAGCAAACCTTCCTTTGTAGGTACTTGTATTACATAACTATGGATGTAAGTAGAGCTAAATAAGGAACATTGCGCTAGATATAAATCTGTCGCACTCGCAACACGGGCGCCCGGCGGTCTTGTGGCTGCGTCTGCGCACACCTTGTTACGTCACGTGGTACATATCAAGAAAATTCTCCTTGTTTACGCTCTCAACCCACTTTTAGAATTGTAAACTAGCGATTTTTATGGCGTTGTAAACACTGAATATTCTGGTTGGGTTTGGGTAGCTGTTGTACGAAAACAAGGTTTGTAGGCATTGACATATATATTACTGCGTAAGGACCAGGCTAACCTCACGACCAAAATGGCACCAGCGCGTTGGCCCTAAAAATGACAGTTTAGGGCCAACGGGAAACGCGACTCAGTCGACATTGTATGAGTTTTGACAGATGTCGCTACTTTTGCTTGTTCCATGAACGTTTGTTACAATGTTCTAATCCTTCCTTATGAAATCATTGTTTGTAGGTTACAATGTTGAATAATGGTATTTTATTATAGATATATACTTAGTTCTATGATAGGAAAGATAACGAATAGGTACTAACTTCCATTGTTTATATTGATGAAAATGAGAAACATTTTCTGATACATTGACGGTAAAATTTCCCCTCGATGAATTTTGTGAGGTGAGCTTGACGTGAGTTGTCAGGTGAAATGACAGCTTACCTAAAACATACTTCACCTAATTTAAATTGACCTAGGAATATTTTTTCAGAAAAGAAAATTAAATACACATTTAATATCACCCCTTTTTCGTCTCACAAAACATTGCTATCTCTCTTTTACACTGCTTACTTCTTTAGGTATAGTACTTAAATTAACTTATTAACAAGTATGATACGCTGCTCAAGTAAAAAATTAAGTAATGTTATAATATGATACGGTTCTGTTTGAACAGACCTTTGATCTTGTCAGCAGAATTTATAGCGATATAAATTACAAGAATAACAACACAACTTAGTTTGATCTACCTTTCTAACACCAAACCGTACAAAGATATTAGAAAACCGCTTTATTATCACAACAAACACGAGTTTCTAGCCAATAATCTAATAATTCTAATAAACACTGCAGCTTGTTCTCGAGCTCGTAAGTCCCGGAGACAAGATCGGCGTGTATTCTCACAAGCGGGAACGCCCGGAGGACACAAATCATGGTGGTGCCGCCCAGTTCTTGCACAACGGAGTCAGGAAACTGGTCAGTTGTGGACTAAAGAGTACAGAAGGTGTTTGTCGAGATTTAGTTGTTGAAAAAGTGGAGCAAAGGAGAGGTAATCAGTTTATAATCGGTCGGTGTAAATGTGCTTTCTTTTGTGTCGTTTTTGCGGCAGTTTTGTAGCAGTTATGTCGGCTCGCTATCACCACACTATTGTCGCCATGCTTGCGAACAGAGGGCTTAGAAAGTTAAATTTTCTGTTAGCGTCAATCGCTAAATAGGTACATAATCCTTTGTTTTATAAAAATGTATGGTGACATTATTTGCGGAGTCAGGTGACCTAAGTAGCATCCAACAGTGGTATTGCTCCTTGCTAACGTTCAGTCTGTATTATAAAGATAAAGATAATTTTGTATACCAAATATGGGTAACAGCAATGGACGATAAAAAAAATAGAAGAGTTCAGCCACAATTTACCACTTTTTAAGTTGAATGCTTTGAAATAATTAATGAATTTATAATTAATGTTCTTATGCGATTTCTATTTTATGTTCCAAACTCAAATCACATTATGACCCATAATGAAATTCAGTACAATATTTGGATTTGGTTTTTTGGCTTCACTCTCAGTGTTCCGCGCGGTCTATCTGCCTTTTGTTTCATAATCTGAGGCATTCACCATTAAGATTTGCACTAAAAAATAAATTGTTCGAAAATCGAACTGGCCCCCACGATTACAATATAAATAAAAGAAAAATAAATAGGTTTGATTTTAGTACTATTGCTTTTTATTGTCTCGTAGATGGTGTGAAAAGTAGAGTATGCTCCTCGAGGATAAAGGTGTCTTCGTCTTGGGCGAACTTGAATCCCACGCTGCACTTAGGATTCTTGTCTTAACTCCCGAGCAAAGCGAGGGAGTTAACTCTAAACTCCCATGCTTCGCTCGGGAGTTAACGCTAGAATCCTTCGTTTTGCTCGTGATTCAATACGGCGCCCGCTACATAACACACTACTTTATCCCCTTGGTGCATAATCTACTATTAATGGTCTGTCAAAAATAGACGGATGCATAGATTAATGTACCCCCAACCAAACAGAAAAGAAAGATCATAAGTACAATACGGTCAACGTAACTTGGCGCGTCTGAAGTTAGCTGTTTGGCTGCGCAATGGAACTTTTAGGAACGAAATTGTCTACTGCGCAGCTAATCGGCTAACTTCAGACGCGCCAAGTTACGTTGACCGTACTGTAGTAGGTAGTCTTTCAGTATTTATTTTTCAATAAGACAATAAAGTTTACCTCAGGTTACATTAGTTGTCATTCTCTATTCTGGGTATTTTTCATATTTTAATTTTGTTTTTCAAAAGTAGGTACCGGTAGGCATATTTTAAATCGGTATTGATATTCAAACTAAACAGTCTCGTTTGCTCACAGCCGTATTCAGCACCTTCCTACATCATAGCCCACTTCCCAATAAGGACGTCGATGAATCCTCACAACAATTTGTATGAAGAAATAGTTTGCCTCGAAAGTGAGTGGCATCAATAACTTACTCGTTGATACTCTGAACAATTTACGAGAACAACACACTATTATTATTGTGAACTAATTTTGAAGAGTTATTGTACTTTGTATTGTAATTGAAAGATGCCCACGCGGTGATGTAGCGGACTTGTACGTTAAGAAATTTACGGAACATGGACATGTATGATATTTAATATCTGCAATAGCATTATGCAGATCGAAATCTTGGTATTTTTAGTTTACTAGTAAAACTGTCGCATCTCCACATAATCGGCTAAAACTACGCTTAAACAGTTCCATTTAGGTCAAAGATCAAGGCTGTAAAATAAAAATTCAAAACTGTTCAGATATTCTGCACGATATATTCAAATCTAGGCAATTATTCGGCCGTTTATACAGAGATATAGCTTTGAAGCGTGTGAGCGTTATCTGAACTTTTGTGGTTAGAAACAATAGCTCCTAAGCTGAGGCCTCGGCTCCGGAGCAAGGCGAGGCAATCAAAGCTTGCAATAGAAGCTAGGAACCGGAACGTGACAGTTATTCCGCTCTTCTCTAAGTAACGGTCCCGCCATTTGCAGTACTTTTTCTTTGTGCTCGACTACCAACAGTGTAACTACGTGCAAACTCGATGTAATTTCGTTTTAAATTTTACTGTCAAATATATCAATCTATTTTTTTTTAAAAAAAGGCAAACTGAACATTGCGAATACTGACATTGAAAAACTCATTCCAACTTCTTTTATTTTATAGCTTCATTTCATAAATCTTAAAGCCGATTCTTAATGGTTATTTTTTTAAAGTTATTTAATGGCAAAGAACCTATGTCGTGGGTGCATTTACAAACATAAAAATTCACATACACAAATAAACCATGCAAATATTTGGTCCGTGCGGGAATCGCTCGAACTTAAATAACTCATTCAATCATTTGATACAGAAATCCAAAATATGTTGATGCTTCAGTATCATCTCCTCACTCATATTGACATGCATATCTAAAAATAACACTCGTTAAAAGGTAAAAAGAAATTTGTTTTGCTACCTCATCATCCTCTCATTGCTCATTATACAAAGCAGTGCAGCATACGCGGCAACAGTCCGCTCGGAATTGCTTCGAAAACAATAAGTGTAATGTAAAATGAAACTGTAAGCTGCTAGCTCGCCGCCCGCAAGCTTTTTAATATATTGTCATTATAAAAATATTTTAACAAACACGATTTAAAGTCCTTTTTTGATTGTTGGCAAATTAATTTATGTGACCTTCATAGCAATATCTTCCAACCTATATGTATTTTGTGCGCCATAATTATAATATGTCAAGATTTAACTAAACCTCTGTAACATCCAATTAAAATATTTTATGTAAATAAAAAATATTATTATTATATTTGAACTGTTTCTCATATTTTCGAGTGAACGATGGTAGCGCAACAGCGGGTGGAGTACATTCACCACGCTTCGTCGTTCGCTAACAGTTTTGTTATTTTGGATTATTTTCTACTAGATCGTGTTTAAACGCTTTTTGATGACAATGTTGTTATTTTTGCTCGTTTTGAAACGAACCATTTAGCTATAAAGACTGAATAAAGTGCCGATTTCGTTTCGTTGACACATCGATAGAAAATAGAAATCAGTTTATGGGTTGTACGTTGTTTCATAGCTAATAGTTTTATAGAATTTCGTTTCACATAAATTTTTTCTAATAATTTCGTTTCATAGACTAATCAATACGCAGAATACTTACTTTTAAGATTTTTAAATCATTGATTTTTGTTTCACATAAAGTTTATTGTTAGAATAATCATATCATAGAATAACAAATCAAATATTTTTTATCCTTATATTTTTTATTTAATATAAAACTTATTCCCAAGAATGGGACTCTCAGTTCTAACCAAACTTATTGCGCGTGCGTGCAAGCAAGCATGCAGCGTGCAAGCAAGCATGCAGCGTGCAAGCAAGCATGCAGCGTGCAAGCAAGCATGCAGCGTGCAAGCAAGCATGCAGTGTGCAAGCAAGCATGCAGCATGTAAGCAAGCATGCATCATGCAAGCAATCATGCATCATGCAAGCGAGCATGCAACATGCAGCAGGCATAGTTTCTGTCACGGCTCCGGCGTTGCGGGGCTCCGGCGGTCCCACGCGAGCTTATCGTCGCAGATGGTATTCACGCTCACCACCGCAGCTTCGGTTTACTGGCCGGCTACGCCGGCCAGCCTCAGCCGCGGCGGCGGGCGTTAAAACCACCTGCTCCTCAGCTCGCGGGCCGCCTCGCCCCTCCACGCCTACGCAGATTTAAATTACACTCTAGGGGTAGGGCAGACAAGACTACGTGGAGTCGGTTTCGCAGCGATTCGTTTCTGTCATTAACTTTGACACAACATATTGACTTTTTAAGACATCATTTTTGTTTTTGTCTATTTATATCTATACATTTTCGTTGAAATAAATTCCATGGAAAAATACAACAAACAATATTCGTTAAGAAATAATTCTACTGTTTAATAAGTTTGTTAAACAAAAAAATGTGATTAAAAATTTATTGAATTGTGTTTCTGTGAAATATTTTTCATTGAAGTAAATAGTCTTTGAAACAATAATAGTCGAAATAAAAATACGAGAACCAAATATTATGTAAAACATTTTCTGGGAAACGAAATTCTATGAAATTTCTGTCTGCGAAACAAGGGGACACCCAGTTTATGTGATGTAAATTTTTGTAAATAATCTGTATTAATTAAGCACCTCTATGGGCTTTATCTACTACTTACTAGTTAATCTAAAGTCATTATAATATATCACTGAGAAAAAAAAAACAAGATTTATCGCTAATTATCAATCTTCAAGCGTATACAAGTTCCTCTAAATTGATAATCTGACCGAAATTTACGTACAAATAAAAGAAAACCATTTCCGTTAGATTTGCTAGAAAAATATAAGTAATCGTGCCATCAATACCCCAGTTATATCTAGAGTATAAAGAGAATTACGTACTCTATGTAAAGCATGGTATTAAGTTATTAGAATGGTGTTTACTTTAAGTATGGTACTTAAAGGTTCGGCCTGGGGCACTCGATACCCCGTGTTATAAATCTGAGCTATATCATAAAATCTCCAATAACCACCGACTACCGACCGACCGTTAGCTGCTGCCAAGATCTAGGATAATACTAAAAATAATTGAGAATTTTAAATTATGATGTTTTTAGTTTTAAGCCACTTTGATGTCAATTATGTATTTCCTGATAGCTACAACCTGGGAGTCTAGGTAACTTCTAGGCAAGCGTGCTCCATCTTAGACCGCATCTTCGCTTCCCATCAGGTGAGATAGTGATCAAACATATGTATATGACTTACAGCTATGTTATTCTGTAAGAACTCACTCCAGTTCTCACTTCTGATTCCGCGGTGAAAACTGTTTTAGGTATTCTGTAACTCGATAAAAACTACGCTAGCGCCACTGAGTGACATCATACGTGAAGCGAACTATTATTACGTTACTATTTTAGCGAATACCAAATACTTTTCACTTTAGGTAAGTGAAATCGGAAATGAGACAGGATTCGAATTCGCGGGTGAATTCTTACAGAATTGCACTGCAGGTGCTTTCACTCTTCTGGTTCTTATGTCGATTTACTACGGAAATATAATATTCTAAGCCTTACTGGCCGGCGGACATTTCTAGAAACTGTGCTCCTGTACGACCCCTGCAGAAACACATACGACTGTTCTGATATTTGCAACAGGATTTGTTATTTAGTTCCCAGAAGAACACATTTGCGTGCAGTGCGTAAGCAACCCTTGTTTACAGTAAGAGCATGCCGAACAAATGCTGGTGTTCGTGCACCATGGCGACGTCTTGTCGACAATATTATAATAAACACTTTCTTGACATCGATTTATTCTGTGAGACACTGTGAGATTTATTCTGTAGAAAACTCCGGGACTCGACTCACAAAGCAATCAAGGAATTAGACATGTCATTCTTTTCCTCTTAGACTATTGTAGGTATGCATAAAATTATACTTAGTTATAAATAATAACTATACTTTTTTAAATTAATATTAAATAATTTAAAAGTTTAGAATGCCTGTTTTTTTTTTGAATTAATATATCTTTGTTACTTCTGACATCTCTTTGAAGCGTGTTATTATTATTTTGCCTGTATGCTGTGAATAACGTTGTTGATAACATACTTGTTAATTTTAAGTTTTATGTCTGTATGCTTTATTATGTAATTGTTTGTTGTTCCAAATAAAATAAAATAAAATATGCCTATCAATAGATAAAAAAAAAATAAGAAAAGAATATGTATTTGTAGGATAACTGCCCCGTCAGTTATCCGTCGTCGTAAGTGAGTCGCACTTAATGAACGTGATACAGAGTTCGGTCCCCAGTAGATTGGGAAGTGGTATCGAGTTGTTCTTAAGAACAGTCAGGAGTTTAGACATCGGTGGCGTGACACTACTGCGCCTTGGAAAGCACGTAGTCATTTGTTCTGCTCCTGTTCTCTACCCGGTCGTGTCGAATTGCCGTCTTATCGTACTATAAAAGTAAGTGAAGAATCTGTGTTTTAGCACATATACTTGTGCACTCTAAAATCTCCTGTGCACTTTACCAAGCCTTAAACGACTAAATCCTGACCACAGCAAAACGTAATAAATACCATTACTACTCCGACAAATTTAATAGTCCGGAAAACTGTAATTGGTCTAACGATCGGACGTAGCTTAATTAATTGATAAGAACATACAGAGCTACCAATGTTCGCAAAACGAGTCAAAATGGTACAAGTAAGATTTACTTACGTAATATGGTTGATACGTTTCGTTGACTGTGGCTTTGAGCCTTTTGTTGCCGGTGGAAATTATGCTCACATATCTAATTTTCCTCATTCTGCGTTAATGAGTGTTCAATGTATAGATGAGGACCAGTTGGCTATGTCTTGGATATGCGGAGCTTCAATTGTCAATCAGCAGATTGTTCTGACCGCTGCGCACTGCCTCTCCGGGTGTGAAATCAACAGTACCATTAGCGTGTCGGTGGGACACACTCACAAGGGTCTGGGTGCGAAGTCAACAGTCCACAGCTACTTGATACATGAAAAGTACGACGTGCCTCGAGGTAGAAGTGACATTGCGCTAGCGAGGCTCAACAATAAGATTCAGTTCAGTCAGAATGTGAAGAGAGTGCTCATAATGAAGGATCCGCCGTATCAGGAGAAGGCACAGGTAGCTGGTTGGGGACTCACCGATGTAAGAATATAGAATTTTGGTTAAGTATAACGATAATTCATTTATTTTTATTACACATTTTCCAGCATTTCCAGGAAATCACTATTACTATATGGTTGGTGTTTACAGGTGTCATAACGTAGTGATTAGTTCAGGCAAACAAACCAATGCCCTCTTAATGTTATACAGTGAACAACGCCTCTATAAAGATCTGCAAAACTAGAAATTCAGAGGCAAAGCTGAATTGAGCTTTATCCACACATATCAGGGCCGTGCCTGGGACGGGGACGGTCCGTGGTTGAAAAAACATAGTTGTGAACATTTTATATGAACTCGTTCACACACGTCCGTGTCCGAGCTGGCGACGGAGCTTCAGTGCCCGGGACGTACCCGTGCACGTCACGGCGTCGGCCCGGGCCCTGACGATATTTTCCAAGCACGTTGCGCATATAAAAAAAAAAAAATGACGAGTTTTCAATAGAAGCGGTACGCATATATGTTTATATATAAAACATATAAGGTGCTATAAAAATATCTGCCACGGCTGCAATGGGAGACAGTATTGTGTTTATAGATTACAATAGTAAAGATAAATTATTGATCATTTGTCATATTTTTTTTCATACAAAAAATTGTACGTATAAATTTGAATTGATTTATTCGCATAAAACCATCACGTAGACTTGCTGTTGCCGCACCGCACCAAATAGGTACAATTCAATCGTTTCGCAAAACGCCGGCGCCGTTCATACACTGTTGCCATTCTTATCATTAATCAAACGATGCCGCTGCGCATCGGCACTCGTCGGGACGTCGCGTCGTCAAAGAGCAGCCCAGCGCGCCCCCACCCTGACCCACACTACCCCGTTCGTCGCACGCGCCAGCCGACCGCCCGCTCGCCAGTCGCCCCCCGCCCGCTCGGAAGTTAGTTTTAATTAGCGGTTAGCGACGGGATAATCGCTCGCGCTTCCTTTAAAAATGCCTCCCAGACGACGGTAATCCAATCAAGAATATCTTGAAATGGTGTTGTGCTACCGCGAGTGTAACTCCATAACTGCGCATGCAGTAAACTTATACCAGCAGAGGTTTGGTGTGCGAGTGAGTCATCATACATATCATTAGAAGTGTGGAAGAACTAAAAAGGCGCATCAAACGCGCATTTAGGCAAGTAAAAAGTGAAACGGACACATTAAATAAAGTGAAGAGATATGTACGTAAGCGTGCCTACATTTGTGTGCAACGCGAAGGCGAAGGCAACGCCAAGTTACTGTAATTTATCGTTATTTGATACCTAAGTATTAGTCTAAGCACCTACTGTTTAAAAATAATAAGAAAAAAATTGCGATTCTTACACTAACTTGTCAGTCCAAAGCCTGTTTTAAGTGTGATGGGAAGTTTATCATCTTATTTACCTACGTCAGTTTTTTGGAAGAATGCGGTAGCTGTAGTAATTGCACTTTTAAAACACTTTTTTCCCTGCGTATTATTGTGTACCTAGTAGGTTAGATAGTGACGAACTAATCAGCTGATTTCAGTTTTCATTCACAGAACAGATAGAAAGAGATAGCAGTTGTTTTCATTGACGAAGCGACACATCGCGCGTAATTTGTGAAACACGTTATGCAGAGTAGAGTCAATGTTTATTAAACTACTTTATTTTCTCAAATTAAATTAACTATTCTGGGGTACGAAAGTTCTTCACTATTGTAATCTTTAAACACAATACTACCTCCCATTAAAGCCGTGGCAGATATTTTTATAGCACCTTATATATGCGTACCGCTTCTATTAAAAACTCGTCATTATTTTTGTTTCATTTAACAAAATGGTGACTGAGGGGTACAAATGGAAGGTCGCGGCCTGTCCACGGTGCGGTCACATCTCTGACGTGTGTGAACAAAAAGTCCTTGACGCAGCCCTGACGGGACCCGGATGCACGGTCTTAGCACGACCGCGGCCCTGACACGTTCCGGGTTCTGATATGTGTGGATAGACCTTTACACCGACACATGAAATGACAATTAAGATATCAGATACTAATTAGTCGGTTTACTTCGATGTTCAAAGCTTACCCGAGTGACTACAGACAATTCAAAACGGGAGGACGTAGGGAATATGTGTGTCACTTTCTTGTGAATAAAAAGTTTTTCTTTCTAAAAGCAAAGTTTGTCAAACAAGGGTGGTGCTCATCACACAAATATTTGCCCTGGGCGGAACTCGAACCCGTGACGTCGGCAGATACACTACCATCTAGACTACGGAGCCGTCAAGAATTTTTTGGACGCTCCTACATAGGTGGTGTACTACTACTGCAGTAAATATAGGTAACCTATTAACAGGAGCCAAAATAGTAACCTATGCATGATAAATACTTACAGGAAGTAAAGAAGATTTCTTCAGACCTACTGAAGTTTGTCGATCAATTCGTGTGGACTGACCAAAACTGCAAGAAGTATATAAAGAGTATACCTAAAGGTAGCTTCTGTGCCAGCAGCGAAACAGATGATGATTATTCTACCCGGTAAGTTTAAAAACAGGCCATCTTTGTTTACGTAAAGATCCTTAAACAATGTTTCTCAACAATTGCGCAACATTTGATGTTGTGAGTTAACCTTTTGTTTACGTTGCAAGCGGAACATTTAGCATGTCGCCAGTGATGCTACAACATTCCTGCAACATATAAACGTGTTGCTGAAAGAATTTTGCACAAATTTGTTTCAGCACGTGTAGCATGACCACTGTATGTCTACGTAAGAATAGACATACTGACAGCAAGAATAGACAAGTCAGTACAGTTTGTCTATTATTTCTGTTAGTATGTCTATTCTTCTGTAGACATAGCGTGGTCATGCTACGCGTGCTGGTCTATACGGTGAATTCTAGAGATTTCGCGGGTCCATAATATAGAGACTAAAATGTCTCATGTGCCTGTAATTAAATAGTATCCCGTTCAAGCGAACCACGGCCATGGTGCTTGGAAGCAAAGAAAACATACCATTGAAGCAAACAGTCATACCTGGACGGCCGTATGAATGTTTACCAACTTATTGGTATAAAAAAATGTTTTCTTCAGGCTGCCATTTTTCATGCTATAAAAAAAGTTTGACAAGAGTCATAATCATAATTCTTTATTTACATGCAACGGTAAAATGGTAATACTGTTGGATGGAGAGTTGTGTAACATATTGGTTATTGTGTCGGTTTGTCGGTTTTTCCATTCACGGTTACTTATTTTTACCTGACTGCCAGTGGTGGAGGGTTATCGATATGTCGCAGTCATCTGGTTGAATCTGTTATTTGATTGAATAACTAGCGCGTTCATTGAATGACTAAAGGACAACCCGTCAAGTTGTTTAATGTAATGTTCAACGTCTTGACTGAACGTCATTTAGCATAGTCGTTGAATGGGATATAGCCGACTTTGTAATGTTTGGTTTGGGGGCACCCCGACTCGGCTTATTTTTTTTAAAACCCTTGAACCCCGCGTTTCGGGGCTCCCCCCCTACGCCTTTTAGTCAACTTTAGTGTTTTGAGGTTAGGTTACAAAAAATGCATTTTCTTTTCATAGGAGTGGTACCAGGGGGTCGGTGGATCTCCCCCTCCCCTCCCCAACACCACCCATCCCAAATTTCAATCACCTGACTGATTTTACGTCCACTCGTACAAATGGCTATGTTACAATCCGCCAACTAGTTGGACGTTGAGTGATGCTTGTTCAATCAACGTTCGGCCTAGTCATTCAATTGAATGTTGTCATTCAATGAACGCGCTAGTCATTCAATCAAATAGCAGATTCAACCAGATGACGGCATACGGATACAAATGATACCTGAATAGGTATCACATCCATAAACCTGGTTACTAGTGCAAGTGCTTACTTATTTATTACGGTATAGTTTATTACGTTTCCGGCTGTTTCACTCTTAGACAAACAAAAAGACAACCGCCTTCAAAAACTAAATATTGATAAATAACTATAGCACAGAACACACATTACTAATATAATTTAAAAAAAACACTTTTTCAGACATTATACACATCCATATATTGTTAGTAAAACATGAAAAAAAATGTCAGTAGAACATGCAGTTTCGGCATGAAATGCATGAACGGGAAATCGAATTTCCCCGCCATGACATTCAGGACCCTCTGCAGCAGCGACGCGGCGCGCTTACGTCCGATCGCCAGGAAACCGTCTGTGTGTGTATCAGCAAACATTCCCGAAGCACTGCAAAAGCGTGGCAGCCAAAGCAGCATCCTGAATGCATTGTTATATTGAACTCGAAGAGCATAGATGGCTTTCTGCGTACAGCTTGTCCAGAGGCTACACGTGCACTATAGTCTGACAATATTCTTTAAAAAGCGTCACAAACCTACGACAAGCATATTGCATCGAATCGCTAATGCTCTTCGCTCCCTATCTACTACCAGATCATCGATATATATGTACTACGCACAGATCATCTGATTATGCTTTTATTACATTGCCAGGTGATTTTCTTACTTTTTCTAACATAAACTTTAGATAATGCAATACATTTCTAATGCAGAATCATTTGTAAACGCATACTATTGAAGATAACTTTTGCTCCTGCAGAAACTACCCAATCTGTAACATTGTAAGATAAATTTCTATGATCCAGATCATCTGATTATGCTGTTAATATATTGCCTGGTGATTTTCTTACTTTTTCTAACATAAACTTTACATAATGCAATATATTTCTAATGCAGAATCATTTGTAAACGCACTATTAAAGACAACTTCTGCTCCTGCAGAAACTGCCCAATCTGTAACATTGTAGCAAACATGTCTCGAGCCACTACACTAACACAGTGACCGTTACACAGTCACAGTCGGGCACTAGAGACAGTTTGATAGCTTTGAATAACTTGGATGCGAGTGCAATGAGCGTAGATATAGGAGATATGACGATACGGTATGGAAGCTAGAGTTTTCAGAAGCAGGTCGACCCCGCACCACATCATCAGGAGATGATCGGTAGGTTTTGCAGGTGTATCCGATCCAACAGTATGATGACCGAGAAATCATTAGGTATACTTAAACCTATAAAATAAAGATCAATTGACACATGTATGAAAGTTCACTTGTGTTCGTAGTGATATGTCACAAAATTCTAATTTCGAGCAAATTAAGTTCAAAGTTTCGCATAAACATTTTAAGATATCTCAAAATGCTTTAAGTGTATTTATCCAATAAAGGTGTCCAGCGGCGCCAACCGCTTAATATTTTTATAATAGAAGAGAAATTAAAGAATAAAATGTATTTTTAGTACTTTATTTTAAAAAAAACTAAACGTAACCCCTTCTTCCGCAAAGAAAATTTTAATCAACTAGAGAAAATGAAATCTGAAAGAGACAAGTGTCATATGAAATTAAATAATGAAAACAAAAAACGAACCAAAATCACTTATTCGTCTCCAAGAATGGACTAATAATAATATCGATATTCTGGTTTAACAAATTTTAATTGGTCCTTAATATGCAGCTTTTTTTTCAACTGACACAGTACCTACCATATGTTCCGTCCACACGTTGCAACTCAAAATTTGGATTAACTAGAGCCCTTTTTTTAAATGTCTACCTTCTGGAACGGTGTCATTTCGTCATATGACTGTTTGTATAAATATGAACCGTATTCATAAATTCTGATCCATTATACGCCATCCCTAAACTAATTTTTCGATTATTGGTAACAACATTGGTTCTACTGGTACATGGTTGAGCAATGTCTAGGTCATGTTGATTATCACTGTCAGCATTTTCTTCGGATATAACAATATTTTCCTGAATTCTACTGGTAGATGGATGAGCAAGTTCTAGATCTTGTTGATAAACTCTGTCACCGATCTCACTAGAGTTTTGAGAAGTGGAGGAGCTTGGAGAGCTTTCCGGTACGAAAACATCATCACTTCCCGAAGATATTTTTTTATCGTTTTCATCAGAAATAGTTATATTATCAAGAACAGTACAGATTTTTTAATTTCGCAAAGGAAGTTTGGATATGTTTATTAGTTGAAATTGAGAATTTTCTATTATATCTGGATCTCGCACGACTAATGGGCTTATGGGCTTATCATACGCACAAGCTTTACCACAGTTTGATCTGCGCAAGCTTCTCGCACGAAAAAACTGCACACTTCGTGTCTTATCACACGGTACAGTTAAGAACGCGCAAGCCACATTCTTGTCGAAATTCTTGGCGTGGAAACAATGTTTCCCAAAGAAGAAACATTTTTTATGCTACTATTTTTCAAGTAAAAAGACAATACAAAAGTAAAAACGTAAGCGATCAAAGTGGAAAAAATGGCTGTTGAATAGACAAATTCATACTTATTTTTATCTACTTTAGGATTTAAGAGATGATCCAAATGATTTTCGTAATTATATTATATTATAACTAGCTGACCCGACAGACGTTGTCCTGTCCCGATCTACCTACTTACCTACACCTACCCTACACCTACCCTACACCTACCCTACACCTACCCTACACCTACCCTACACCTACCCTACACCTACCCTACACCTACCCTACACCTACCCTACACCTACCCTACACCTACCCTACACCTACCCTACACCTACCCTACACCTACCCTACACCTACCCTACACCTACCCTACACCTACCCTACACCTACCCTACACCTACCCTACACCTACCCTACACCTACCCTACACCTACCCTACACCTACCCTACACCTACCCTACACCTACCCTACACCTACCCTACACCTACCCTACACCTACCCTACACCTACCCTACACCTACCCTACACCTACCCTACACCTACCCTACACCTACCCTACACCTACCCTACACCTACCCTACACCTACCCTACACCTACCCTACACCTACCCTACACCTACCCTACACCTACCCTACACCTACCCTACACCTACCCTACACCTACCCTACACCTACCCTACACCTACCCTACACCTACCCTACACCTACCCTACACCTACCCTACACCTACCCTACACCTACCCTACACCTACCCTACACCTACCCTACACCTACCCTACACCTACCCTACACCTACCCTACACCTACCCTACACCTACCCTACACCTACCCTACACCTACCCTACACCTACCCTACACCTACCCTACACCTACCCTACACCTACCCTACACCTACCCTACACCTACCCTACACCTACCCTACACCTACCCTACACCTACCCTACACCTACCCTACACCTACCCTACACCTACCCTACACCTACCCTACACCTACCCTACACCTACCCTACACCTACCCTACACCTACCCTACACCTACCCTACACCTACCCTACACCTACCCTACACCTACCCTACACCTACCCTACACCTACCCTACACCTACCCTACACCTACCCTACACCTACCCTACACCTACCCTACACCTACCCTACACCTACCCTACACCTACCCTACACCTACCCTACACCTACCCTACACCTACCCTACACCTACCCTACACCTACCCTACACCTACCCTACACCTACCCTACACCTACCCTACACCTACCCTACACCTACCCTACACCTACCCTACACCTACCCTACACCTACCCTACACCTACCCTACACCTACCCTACACCTACCCTACACCTACCCTACACCTACCCTACACCTACCCTACACCTACCCTACACCTACCCTACACCTACCCTACACCTACCCTACACCTACCCTACACCTACCCTACACCTACCCTACACCTACCCTACACCTACCCTACACCTACCCTACACCTACCCTACACCTACCCTACACCTACCCTACACCTACCCTACACCTACCCTACACCTACCCTACACCTACCCTACACCTACCCTACACCTACCCTACACCTACCCTACACCTACCCTACACCTACCCTACACCTACCCTACACCTACCCTACACCTACCCTACACCTACCCTACACCTACCCTACACCTACCCTACACCTACCCTACACCTACCCTACACCTACCCTACACCTACCCTACACCTACCCTACACCTACCCTACACCTACCCTACACCTACCCTACACCTACCCTACACCTACCCTACACCTACCCTACACCTACCCTACACCTACCCTACACCTACCCTACACCTACCCTACACCTACCCTACACCTACCCTACACCTACCCTACACCTACCCTACACCTACCCTACACCTACCCTACACCTACCCTACACCTACCCTACACCTACCCTACACCTACCCTACACCTACCCTACACCTACCCTACACCTACCCTACACCTACCCTACACCTACCCTACACCTACCCTACACCTACCCTACACCTACCCTACACCTACCCTACACCTACCCTACACCTACCCTACACCTACCCTACACCTACCCTACACCTACCCTACACCTACCCTACACCTACCCTACACCTACCCTACACCTACCCTACACCTACCCTACACCTACCCTACACCTACCCTACACCTACCCTACACCTACCCTACACCTACCCTACACCTACCCTACACCTACCCTACACCTACCCTACACCTACCCTACACCTACCCTACACCTACCCTACACCTACCCTACACCTACCCTACACCTACCCTACACCTACCCTACACCTACCCTACACCTACCCTACACCTACCCTACACCTACCCTACACCTACCCTACACCTACCCTACACCTACCCTACACCTACCCTACACCTACCCTACACCTACCCTACACCTACCCTACACCTACCCTACACCTACCCTACACCTACCCTACACCTACCCTACACCTACCCTACACCTACCCTACACCTACCCTACACCTACCCTACACCTACCCTACACCTACCCTACACCTACCCTACACCTACCCTACACCTACCCTACACCTACCCTACACCTACCCTACACCTACCCTACACCTACCCTACACCTACCCTACACCTACACCTACCCTACACCTACCCTACACCTACCCTACACCTAACCCTTAACATTTAGGGGGATGAAAAATAGATGTTGGCCGATTCTCAGACCTACCCAATATGTACACAAAATTTCATCAGAATCGGTCAAGCCGTTTCGGAGGAGTACGGGAACGAACATTGTGACACGAGAATTTTATATATAAGATTATTTTCGACGAGCGCGTGCCTCGACCTGGACTGTGGCTGTAACACTGAACTCCCAACCACACACACAGCACAGACAAGTACGCGCGGGTCGTGCTTGCGCAGGCAAAATTTCAAGCAAGTCGAAACTGTGGTAAAGCTTGTGCGTGTGGTAAGCCCATTAAGCAGAGAGATAACTTGTATGCGTGTAAAAATGAAAAAATAACAGTGCAGAAAGAATATAGATGAATAAATATTCTATTCATCTTTTCTGTAATAGCGTGCTATCAGTTCATGCTCAACAACCCATCATGACCCAACGAAAGCTTCTGTAAAAACGGAACGGAATGGTGACGTCGTTTTGTGAATGAAAGTGATATGTCCAGCACATAACACATTCATTCGCTAAAAACGCACAGCAATGCTACATAGCTCCTTCATCCACTGCAGAAAAGTTTTTTTTTTTGGCTTCTTTAAAATTGTTAAGTGCCCATAGTCATCCAATATTGCTTTTAAAAAATTGTGTTCATAACACCTTCATCAAGTAGTGAATTACTTAAATAGTTACAAACGTGGTTGTTTTAAGGTTCAAAATTGCTTGAATGCACATAACACCATCATTCATGCATAAAACAACAAAAAACAACTAACAAAAATCCGAAAATGCGACATATCACCTTCATCCATTCATGTCTTAATTAATTGTCAGAAGGTTTGTATGATAGATTTTTGGAACGAAGTTCCTTATCGCGCGTTGTGAAAGGGGGCTAGACGGAAAAAAATCTTACGAAAAGTTGTCACGACACTTTTTGCTATAGTAAGCTATTGTAAGCTGTGCGGCGTCGCATGTAGAGTTCATTATTAGTTGAATGGCGGCTTTTCTATGAAAATATTGGAGCGAATTAAAACCTTATTTTTACACATTAACCGTGAAATTCGGTTGCGAAAAATCAAAACCATTGCTACAGTTTCTAGAGGAAGAATTTGATTTAAGAATTAACAATAATCCAGCAGAATCAACAACAAAATATAATACTACCATTGATGCAGTTTTTTCAAGACATTTAAATAAAATAGAATCCCAAACATATGTTTCCTACTTCAGTTACCACAAGCCAATTATTACGAAAATTGAGCCTACTGATTAAGTTTATATAACATTATATTTGTTAATAATAAAAAAAATATTATTCTAACTTAAAAAAAATAAAATTTTATTACAATTCCTTCACTAATGAATCGAAAGGAACTTCGTTCCATCCGGGTGTCCCTTGACACCTCTCAAGTTTTTTTTATATCCACGTAAATGTGGTCGGTTGTGTGAAATTACACCCTTGCGAAGCAGGAGCTGGTCGATAAAATAAAATCAAATTTGTTCGCAAACAGATCTCGAGAACCTATGCGAAAATAAATTTTGTCCTTGTTGGTTCTTGTTCCTTGAAGTTTTGCTTGTGGTTCGATTGCAGTCCCAGTGTATTTATAAATTAAGTATATTCTTATAAGAACATCCGTTGTGATAGCACGATTTCCGATCACCAGGTTCACAGGACCAGGGTCAGGGGTGGGGTGGTGGTCCAGGTTCAGATTCTTCATATTTATTCAAACGTAACCGCGCTGTTTTCGTGCGGGTCCCACGTATCTGAGCCAGTCCTGAATGAATATTGATCATCATCATCATGTCAACCTTTAGGCGCCCACTGCTGAGTATAGGCCTCCCCCAAGGGGGGTGAATATTGATGACCAGGTTAAACTGAATTAAAATGAAAAATAACGTTCTTATGGAAATGAAACCACCGGTTCATCTAGTATTATATTAATGACGAAGTAAATTTTATTAATTCATAAAACAATAACGACTTAATGCACTGGCTAATCAAGTGATAAGGATACACTATGTACAACATTCTTTAAGCCTGAACGCGTGATAGCAAAAATGCTTGAATTAAAATCGACTCTAGTTTTCTTGACTTGGATAGTCTTCGTCGAATGTCAGATGGAGCCGTTCGTAGTTGGTGGTGAAAATGCGGATATCCGTAACTTTCCTCATTCCGCGTTTATGGCCGTAAGCTGTTTCGAAGACGAATATGCTAATCCTTTACATTGGGTTTGCGGTGGGGCCATTATTAATGAAAAGTTGATACTGACGGCAGCACATTGCTTGGCTGGATGTTCCTACAGAAGCAAGTTCACAGTCTCCGTGGGGCATATGCATTATCAGAAAGGATTTGCATCTAGTATTCGAAATTACTTAATACATGAAAACTATAATATGGATACAACATCCAATGATATAGCATTAGTGAAGCTTGTAACGGATATACAATTTAACGAGAAAGTAAAAAGAGTATCCATAATGCAGAATCCACCTTACAAAAGTAAAGCACAGATAGCTGGCTGGGGAATGACAAATGTAAGTGCACTTTGCCTACTTCCTGAAATAATTAATTTAATATACACTACTTATGTAGGTATATTATACTATAGTAATTCTACAAACCGACGTTGTCTTGAGAATTATAGAAATTAAACATAAAATATAAAACTCCACATTAATTAGAGTCTATCAACGAGCTAAATAAAACGAAATATACTGGGTACCAAACTCACAGACAGCATTAGAAACTATTTATGTACTTCGATCCAAAACACAAAAACAAAACGAATGCTGGTTCCTACGTCAAAGTGATGAGTCATGTTCGAGGAGCAATATATCACGATTTTAACATAAAATAACTTTTCTGCTGCTCACAAAATCCAAGAAACGACGACGCAATAGGCCTTAAAAGTGTTGGCGGGTTAGCTTATCCCGCCAACACTTTTAAGGCCTATTGCGTGTTTGATAATCGTGGTGCATTGGTCCTATTTCTTCCTTTTAAAGGAAAAGCCTAAAATTGTAGAAAACTGGGAGAAGGGGATAGAATAGAACAGGCTCATTATAAAAATGGTTGGTATAGTTAATAAACGTCTAACTGGTGTGCCGAGTATAACGGGTCCTATCCCCACATGAAACAAATATTTGTATATCCTACTGATAGTTGTCCCGGGTCTGATTATTTGATTATGTGAGTTTAAATGTTTGTAAACACACCCACGGTACCTACAGGAGAAATACCCAGTAGACAAGTAAAGACAGCGTTTATTACTAATAAATAAAAGAATTGGAAAAAGTAGGAACATTGAATCCATAAACACCATTTTATCTTTACTTTCCTTGTTGCATACTTGCAGGAATACACGGAATCAATGGGGATGCTCCTTAAATACATAGATCAATTCGTGTGGGAGCCTCAATCGTGCAAACAAGTGATCCATTCAATGCCCAAAGGCACCATCTGCGCCAGCAGTGGATTTTCAGAGTCTTATTCCAGTGGGTAAGATAGAGAAGTTGCATATTTTATCATAATCATTATGTCAACCTTTACGACGCCCACTGCTGGGCATAGGTCTCCGCCAAAGCGGAGTTCAGTCGTAATCGCCATGCTTGGCCGATGCATGTAGGTGATCGCAATAGGTATTACGATACCTACTCAGAAGGACGCTGCTGCCCTGGTCAATGTCTCTCTGTCGCCTTTTACGACAACCACGGTTAGAAATAGGGTGGTGCTATTTGCGACCGGCACCACTCAGCTTACTTGACTACTCATACATACTTTGCATGTTGCATTGTTGCATACTTATCTACTCGTATTTCACTTACGTCTACGAAGGCTGTACCTACGCGGGTCCAGTGCCTTCTAAATGAAATGCCGAAGCCTTTAGACTTTACATAAGTACGTACATACGGATTAATTGAAACGAAACCATGAGGACATTCACATTTCGTTATACAATTGTAAAATAAGCTGAGAACTTTTATTGTACAGAAAGTCAAACATGAGGTCAGCAATTTTATACTAATTACAGTATAAATTGCTGACCTCATGTTTGACTTTCTGTAGCTGTATCAGTAGCTTCTGCCAGCGATTTCGCTCGTGAGGTAGACAAGTATATCACAAAACATATTATTATAGCCTATGGCACTCAGCAATTGTATAGTTATATGATTTTTTGTGATCGCATCTCCTTTCAGAGTCTACAAACAAGTGATTAGTGAACACTCTTTACGATAGTGGTTTCTTATTGAAAGTAATTGGTTTAAATTGTACATCTAGTCTAACTAAAAGCTTGGTATAGATGCTCCAATATTTCTGTTTTCACGGCAATTCTAATATTCATTTTAATTGACAGTTGCAAGTTAGCTGCTGTATACTAATCGATTTGTTCGACTGTACCTACTAAGGTGCAAAGAAAAAGGTAGGCTTTGTTGCCGTATTTTTGAAGATTGTGTGACTTTTTTCTTTTTCTCTACAAAATAAGAAAATGGGACAATCTCATAATATTTACATGGAAAGGTAAGTTTTATTCTCTAAAGAAAAATTTTTTTTTTTCTAACGTGCAAAGAAAAAGGTAGGCTTTGTTGCCGTATTTTTGAAGATTGTGTGACTTTTTTCTTTTTCTCTACAAAATAAGAAAATGGGTCAATCTCAGAACATTCACATGGAAAGGTAAGTTTTATTCTTAAAGGATTTTTTTTTATTTTTTTATTATTAATTGTTATTTCAATAAATAAATAAACATAGAAAGAAAGTAAGTATTTTTTTTCACTGATTCTCCTATTGAGTTACTATAGTGCTTTTAAATGAATTTTCAAATAACTGTATTAATTATTGCCAGCCACTAAAAGTAGCAGCATGAGCAGCTGTAGCAGTTTTTTAAAGACGTTTTCATTATTATTTTTGCGTGGACATGGTCTTAAGTTATATTTACTTCGTGGTCGAATAACAGGTCGGTGCACCATTATGGTAAAATAAATAATAATAATATCCAGCCAAAAAAAAAAGCCAAAAAGCCCAGCTAAGTTATCTGCGAAACAAGTGGTGGCGCTGTTCGTCAGCAAACCAAAAGACTGATATCTTTTACAAGTATTAGTTCCAAAAACTGCAATTTCACAGATATTTTAGCTTAGCTAGGCCTACGGTGAGCTTTGCATGTGTGAGTAATCACCAAAAGTACAGTCAGACAAAAATCTTTTTCTTTTTTTATTATTAGTTATCAATAAAAAAAAATCAAACAAAGAAATTATAACAATTCTTCTACATTGGACATTCATTGCATCTATATCATTTTCATTATCTTCATTTTCACTCACGTCTGATGTGTCGTTTGGGTTAATAATTAATCGTTCCGTTATATTAACACTTATTTACGCAACAGTAAAAGAGGACGCACCGCGCCTCAGACTGGTTACCAAAAACCAGTATTTTTTTTAATATCTATTGAAAGGCATACGTTTGACCACTATCTCACCTGATGGGAAGCGATGATGCGGTCTTAGATAGAGCACGCTTGCCTAGAAGTAACCTATTCACTCTTGACTTAAAGACTCCCAGGTTGTAGCTATCAGGAAACACAGACTCAGGCAGGGAATTGTACTCCTTAGCAGTACGCAGAATGAATGTGTTCCCAAAACGTATTGTGTGTGTGGGTGGGATGTCCACCATGTACCGTCTGGCGCATCGCAGCACGCCTTGTGGTACGATGATGGAACGGGCTCGGCGGAATTAAATTATGCAATTCCGTCGCACACTCCCCAAAATGCATCCGATAGAAAACCGACAGGCCAGCCACTCGGCGTCGATGCTCAAGACTTTGGAGCTTTGACTCGACGAGCCCGGTACCTTTGCCGATGATCCTCTTGGCATGTTTCTCAATTGACTCTAGGGCATCAAGCTGGTATCTGGCAGATCCGTCCCAAAGATGAGAGCAGTTCTCCATACACGATCGAACTTGCGTTTGATAAAGTTTAAGCAGCTGTTCCGGCCCAACTTTTTGGCAGCCACTAGAGCCTTTGCCTCTATGAAAGGGCCAAAATTGAGGGTAGATGTTATCGTAACACAAAGAAGCTCAAGTCGGTCGGTTATCGGCACGGTTACACCGTGGAAAGATTGAGCTGGAGAGCCAATTCAACCCGAATTGGCTCCTTTTAGCAGAAAAGAGACACGCTTGTGTCTTAGCAGCATTGAACTAGACCACATTGGCATCGCCCCATTCAGAGACAGCCTGTAAGGACAAATTCAAGCGCACAACCATTGCCTCCCGGAGAGACCGGATCTGTGACCCACCAGCTCGTGCGTCGGACACGTATCTCTCAGACGACAGTCCTCAGGAAATTTGCAATCCAATCACATAATCCGGTGGGCAGACCGAAGGAAGGAAGCTTATTAATAAGGCTATCGTGTCACGCCCTGATGTCAAGGGAGACAGCTAGTGCCTCTCCGTGCTTCTCGATGAGCTCACTCCAGATGTGAATGGCATACGCTAGTAGATCCCCAGTTGATCGATTTTGGCGGAAGCCGTATTGTCGGTTACTGAGGAAATCATTCGTTTCTAGGTATGCCAGGAGCTTACGATTCAGCACCCGTTCCATACTCTTACAGAGTATGGACGTTACCGAAATGGGTCTATATTTCGACGGGTCAGCCCGACTACCCTTCTGGGCACGGGCTGCACGATAGCTTGCTTCCAAGCCATCAACACTTTCCCAGTTTCAATCGACAGGCGATATAGGCGGGTCGAGATCGGAGACCACTCAGGCGCACAAGTCTTCAGTACAATCGCTGGAATCCCGTCGGGGCCACTAGCCTTGTTCACGTCTAGGTTACGCAGTACCCTAAGAACGTCCTTCTGATGAATGCTTATGTTCAACATACTCGACTCGCATCCAACAGGAGAAGCAGGGGGTCTCGCGCCACCAGGATCCAGACATGACGATTCCGCAAACATAGAGGCGAACAAGTTTGCTTTTTCCTCAGAGGAGTGGGCCAGCGACCCGTCGGGCTCAGCAGTGGTGGTAGTGAGAGGCGGCAGAAGTTCGATTCGACCGACTTAGCCAGGGACCAAAAAGCCTTACTACCTGGTGGTTATGAAGCAAGTTTGATACATTCGGCTAATGTGGTCAAAAGCCGCAACACCCTCTTGCAGGACTTGGCAGCCCTGTTGAAGCCTCTCTTCTTCTGACTCACGTCATGCTAGGTACGCTGAATGTTTTAGCGCATTAGCGCGATTGCACTCGGCACCAAACCATGAGCGAGCTTCACCAGACGGGTGTGTAACGTTTGAAATAATAACAAAAGCTCTAAAGATCATATGATCTAATTTCATTTAACATACTTTTTTTTAATATAACGATGAAATGATATAATGAATTATTGATATATTTTTCTATAATGCACATTTGAACTAATATTCATATAGTATAATATTCAGTTACTATAGTATTCGAAATCTATAAGTAAAGTTTAGCATAATTTAGTTACCTATTGAATAATTTGGGTTAGGTTAGGTTAGAACAGTGACCATTAACGCGCGAAGGCGAGCGAGCGGAGCGAGCGTGCGGCGGCAGCGGCCGTCAAAGTCTATATGTTGTGCTACAAAAGTTAATGACAGAAACGAATCGCTGCGAAACCGACTCCACGTAGTCTTGTCTGCCCTACTCCTAGACGGTAATTTAAATCCGCGTAGGCGCGGAGGGGCGAGGCGGCCCGCGAGCTGAGGAGCAGGTGGTTTAAACGCCCGCCGCCGCGGCTGAGGCTGGCCGGCTTAGCCGGCCAGTGAGCCGAAGCTGCGGCGGTGAGCGAGAATACCATCTGCGACGATAAGATCGCGTGGGTCCGCCTCGCCCCGCAACGACGGAGCCGTGACAGAAAACATGCCTGCTGCATGTTGCATGCTCACTTGCATGATGCATGCTTGCTTGCATGATGCATGCTTGCTTGCATGATGCATGCTTGCTTGCGTGCTGCATGCTTGCTTGCACGCTGCATGCTAAAAATTAATGTGAAACGAAATTCTATAAAACTATTAGCTATGAAACAACGTACAACCGGTTATAACAATATGTTTTCTGATATTTACTTATTCATTACAGAATTTTGACTGAAATTTAGTTAATATCATTATTAGGTCAAATAAAAATTAGGTCAACTGAACGTTATATAAAAAGAGCAATATACAAATTGAAAATTATATGAAATGAACTTTATACTAAATGTTATTAGGGCAAAAGAAGTTTATTCACATGAAATTAGGTTATTTGTTTTTATAGCACATGAAAATTATATCATGTGAACGTTATTTCAAGTGATATTAAACTATCTGTTATTATGCCATATATTACACACCCTCACCAGACATTGTTACGTCTGAGAACGGAATGTATTACTCCATCCCCCTCCGCAACACATCCGTCACGGCGTCCGCGCACGAAGAAGCATCAGTCGAAGAAAAGCAAGTAGGCTGCCAAGGATAACATGCGAAGAAAGATCAAATACAACCTGATAATGAGCTGCAAATTAGAAAAAACGTAAAAATATTTGAATTTCGCGGGCTACCCTGGCACTTCCACCTTAAATGATTACGGTAAGAACTATTTTCGTTGCTAAAACAAAATCAAAAAAATGTTTATGCAAATGAAACCGCTTACCCTTCGAGTACATTAATACTCCAAAAATTAATTAATTCATAAAATAATAATGACCCAACGTAATGGCTAATTGGGTGATAAGAATACACTTGGTAATTGGGTGATAAGAATACACATGCAGCCTACATTATTTACGACCAAACGCGTATAAGGTTTATAATAGCAAATAATGTTTGAAATAAGACCTGTTCTAGTTTTCATGAGTTTGATAGTCTTCAGTGAATGCAAGATGGAACCGTTCATAGCCGGTGGAATTGATGCAGATATTGCAGAATTTCCTCATTCCGTATTTATGGGTATCAACTGTGTTCAAGACCAAGCCGGTATGAGCTTTTACTGGATTTGTGGCGCTTCCGTTGTGAATGAACTGATAGTGCTAACGGCAGCGCATTGCATCTACGAATGTTCTTACCAAAGTGTCTTAACCGTATCTGTGGGAAATGCTCACAAAGAAAGAGGTTTCAGTACTACCGTTCGTGCTTACTATGTACATGAAAACTACACTTCTACTAAAACACCCTACGATATAGCGCTTGCGAAGGTTACAACAGTTTTAAGACTTGGAGCGAATGTAAAAAGGATTGCTTTAATGAAGAATCCACCTTACGAGAGTAAATCACAGGTAGCTGGCTGGGGACTGATAAATGTAAGTACATTTTACCTACTTTCCTGAACTTGTTTATTTATATTATGTAATTTTACAAACCGTCAAAATTCGACATTTCGAGTCTGTCAACGAGTTTTATGAAGGAAGTATGCTGGATGCTTAACTCATAGATCACATAAGAATTTCATTCCAATACACAAAACTGATGCTGCTTACACCGCTTCTAGGTTAAAGTGACAAGTCACAGGAGCAATGAGCCATATTTCCAAAATTCCAAGTGCTAAGAAACGACAACTCAGTGGGTTTTAAAAGAGATGGCAGGATAAGCTGGAGTTGTATTTGAAGAGTTGGCCTAAAATTGTAAAAGACTAGTAAAAGTAGATAGGGAAAATGAGGTCTTAATAATATTAATCAGACGGCATGGTTGGTGCAGTGACCGAACGATTGGCTACTGCGTCGCATGCCATGGGTTTGATCCCTGCATGAAACAATTATTTATATGTTCTACAAAATACTTGTCATCTGAGTTTGAATGTTTGTAAATGCACCCACGACACAA
The DNA here is from genome assembly GCA_947361185.1 of Charanyca ferruginea. Classification (NCBI taxonomy): domain Eukaryota; kingdom Metazoa; phylum Arthropoda; class Insecta; order Lepidoptera; family Noctuidae; genus Charanyca; species Charanyca ferruginea. Next base: position 12,642,718 of record OX376057.1, read on the forward strand.
GAGATAGGAACTGCTCTTGTGTCGCGTGCGTTGTACGGGGCCACTTTTTTTAAGTATATAATCGCACATAAAGCCGCATCATGATCAGTATTTACATTATCCATCAAAAACATTAATGTGAAAATGGAAGCCAAGTTCAATATTAAGAATATATAAAATAAATTCTATTCTCAAATCTTTTGACGGTGAAGTCTGTTTGTCGACTTCACCGTCAAAAGATTTGAGAATCGCACATAAAGCCGCATCATGATCAGTATTTACATTACCCATCAAAAACATTAATGTGAAAATGGAAGCCAAGTTCAATATTAAGAATATATAAAATAAATTCTATTCTCAAATCTTTTGACGGTGAAGTCGACAAACAGACTTCACCGTCAAAAGATTTGAGAATAGAATTTATTTTTATAAGTTGGTAACAAATTCTGTAGATAATTATGAAATTTATTTGAGAACTAAACTACTTAACTGAAGAACATAAAACACTCTGAAATAAATTAAAAATACAATTTCTTGTTTTTCCTGCAACAGCAACGTTTGCTTATACAATTTCTTAAAGGATAATGGCCGGATTTATACAAGTCGAAATACTAATTTACTCTTTGGTGCCATAAAAGAATCTTCAGGCATACAATATTTTTATAACCCCGCAATAAAAATAGATGTTAAAAGTGAATAGTTTATAGAAAAGCTCATAATTTCAGAACAAAACGGCAACTGTCAGTAACAGTGACACTGACAGCCGCCGTTTTGTCTGTCTTACACTCACTTTGGATCGTTTTATGGTAGGTAAATAATGTCACAAATAATGATCAATCTATCTACCTTTTCAACACCGCCACTGTAAACAACTATACACATCACTTGTCTGTCAGTTTGAGAGATCCGTTTATGTCACTTGTCAGTTTCTTTTTTTTTTATAAATACAAAATGGGCAACGATTTGAAATGAAAAACTGTTATTTTCAGTCCGATTTTTTTTAATTATGCGGGGTTTTAAAAATATGGTAAGTATATCGGTCTACTCTTAGTAATGTATTTTCCTCATTAGAAAAAAGTTTGGGCCCTATAAAGGTATTTGTTTTCGTTCATATGAATGTGAGGATCTCGCCATGATTCTTTGGGGTTCTAGTTAATATCGTGTATTCCCATTGGCCCTGTCAGCCATGTCCCCGTTAATGGGACAAAGGGAATTGAATAAAATAATTAAAATTAATTCCCGTTGTCCCCGTTGCGTTTAAATTGTTATTCCTATACAAATGCCTACATACAAAATTAAAAAATACATAACCTTAAATGTTAAAATCTATCATCATATAAAATCTTTTATTTTAGATTCGGGCATGCTGAGCGATATCGTGAAATCTTAACTATACCCGTTGTCGGTAATGTACGTAAGGGGACAACGGTAATGAAATTCTATGACGTGTCGTTGTCCCCGTACCGGGGACAAAATTACGGGGCCAAAGTTACGGGGCCAACGGGAATACAAGTTTGCTAACGGGTTTAAAAAAAAAACAAAATCATCTAGTTGTGTAAAATGTGGTGGGACAGAGATGGTACATCAAAATTTAAAGTGCTAAGACACATATCGCCATTTAATATTGACATGCAAATCTATACAAATAAAAATGTATACACAATGTGTACAAAGTTAAAAATTCTACATAAGTAGGATACCTGCATTTTGATAAGATAAGACTGACACAATTTTTTATTGAGAAATTCACCAACAGAGTAGAAACTGAGATATCAGCCATTTTTTCAGAACCGGACAGAATTTTTTATAAGGTACTTGTGTTATCCAACTAGCTAATGAATATAAGTGGTGCCATATATATGCAAAACTGCGTCTGAATAGTTCTATCCGCGGTACAAGTAAATTTAATAAATACTGTGTAGCTTTTCGTTCGTTAAAGTTGTTTTTGGCTTCAAAAAGTAAGCAGTTGTTTTTAACAAATTTTGCGGTTTCATAAATATAAATGCATTTAACCGTAAGAAGCTTATGTGATTTATACACTGGTCTACATACATCAAATTTCATGTGTTTATGTTAAATATGTTTTGAATTATCAAATGGTCAAAATTTATTCCAAATGGGTCGTGTAGCATACGGCTGCTGCGTCGTTAGTTCCTTTTTCTTAGCTTGAACTTGGCTTGACAAGCTGCCGCGTGATTAATTTTCACCTCATTTCTTCAAATCTTTCTACGCACATATCACCACTAGTTCAAGCAAATTGTTCTGGTTCTACTCATCAAATATTAGATTAAGCGAAAAGTAACTTTTTTTTTTTCTACTTTTCTTGTTTCAAACTTGCAGGAAGAAACGGAAGCATTTTCTATGTTTCTTAAGTACATAGATCAATATGTATGGAAGAATACTGCTTGCAAAGAACTGATCGATACAATCTCCGTAGGCACTATCTGCGCTAGTAGCGGAGCATCAGAATCTTTTACTAGTAGGTAAGACAAGTGACATGAATACTTATATAAGCATATGGATGGTGTGCAGCAGTCCACTTGAGGACTTTAGAGGCATGAGGAACAATAAAAAATTGATTTATTTATAGGTACCACAAATGTAAGAAACAATTTATAAAATGTGTAGTCAATTCAAGGGTGGACTGGAATCTGAACTAGGGAAACCTAATTTCAGGACCTAATTTCAGGACCTAATTTCAGGACTCCAGGTCACTCGCTTACGGAACAGATTTGCAATCATTGTAAAAACGCAGTAAAGACAAAAAAAGGGTATAGGACGGGAATCGTGTTTGTATGTGTGTGTGTTTGTGTGGGGGTGTGTTGATGTGTGTGTGTGTGTGTATGTGTGTATGCGCATGTTGTGTTGAAGTGCTTACTTAACGGAAGAGGGTGGAAAGTTCCTCGTCCTGAATTGAAAAGGGAGGATCCGCCGATCAGACGGGTGTTTTGTCTGGTGAGTTACTGCCCAATGGTTGTTGGAGGGATTTGGTATTATGGTAATATCGCGGAGAAATTGGATATCGCGAATGAATGTGAGGTTGGAATTGACTCTTTCTAACACGTCTTCAGCTACCTTTACGCGATTAAGATTATGAAGACGATTCAAATCTTTCAGTACTAATCCAGCGGCAACGCAGTTCATGCCAAAACAATCGTCTAAAACGGTACGAATTAATTCTTGAGATACAGAAATTTCAGCAGCTATCTCTCTTAGACTAAATCGACGATTTTCAGTCTCCATTTCCTTTATCATAGAGATGTTAGTTCAGTGAAAGACGTTTATGGCCGACCAAAACGAAGCGAATCTTACACCATCATACGCACGTGTTTTTGATAAAATCGATTCACTGAAAGCCAATGTAACATTTTCAGTGCTTTTGCACAAGAAATTCTATTTGCTTGAACATTTAAGACGAATTATTTGTTCGATATTTTTAACTATATAGTAAAAATCGCAAAACACAGTTGACTTTTTTAAACTGACAAAATGGCGCACTGTGAACAAACCATGAACCAACTGTGAACCAACCAAACTCTGTCTACGGAACAAACAGAATTACCAGTGACGATCGAACTCCGCGTGAGTAAAGAGGACAGTTGTGCCAATTTAGCTTCAAAAATAATTTAGACAATCCCTTTAAAACAGCTTTTTATATGATTCATTCCCGGTACTTTCTTTGCTGAATGTAAGTACATACTGTATACACTTTCTTATGAATTTAGTAAAAAAATTGTTATCTGTTATTTTGACATTACAAATAGACACTTCAATTTTATTTCCTTTCATAGATATAGATTTAAAAAAGTAAGTAGGTATGGAGTTTCCTGACCCTTCTCCATTCGAGACTACTTTTTGTAAGGCGCAACAAAATTATTTTTTTCTTAAATGTCGTCAATATCGAAATAAAGAAAAAATACTTTGTCGTTATAATTGGAAACAAAAACATGCTGCTTTAAAATATTTAACATGGCAACGTGTGAATTTTCTTGTATCCCAAACTGCATTGCCTGATTTAAACTGTCTATACTAATTGTGATGAACGATGAAATGGATGTGTCGAGTATCCAGAATGAATAACGTCTGAAGTGAGCATAGTAGAGGAAGTTAAATAGTTGCGTCTGTGAGAGAAAAGTTAAAAGGGAATCGTTTGTCTTGGTATAGGCGTTTAAAGAGGAAAGATGAAACACATGTGATCAAACAAGTTATGAATGTGGATGGTTCGAGAGGAAGAGGAAGGCGTGAGAAAAAAAGGAGAATGGATTGTTTGAAGAATTATATGAAAGAGAAGGAAATCTTCTCATCTTGGGGAAATCCTCATGGGAAAAATGGACGGGGTGTGCCGGACTCATACCGGCTAAAACCACCACGGTGTTCCATCTCACACCTATGCGGTCGCGGAACTGATGATACTCCCGCAACCCCCGACTGGTAGCCCGCTTCTACGGGTCTCGTCAGGTTAGGGGTGGAGTGTAGACTTCCCCCGCAACGTCTATGAGGGGCGCGCCTGGAAGACTATATGGCCAACACTTCGGGTCCTAATGCGTGGGGGTTGGAAGAGGGCATTGTTCGCCTTCCACCGACGCCCGGTGTGGTATTTTTTGGAGCATACCCGCCACGCTATACCCTAACCACTGCAACTCCTGGAAGCCAAAATCAACAGTGGCAACCACCAGTAAAGCGTCGAGGCAATGAAGCACGACGAATCTCGGAGAAACATTACAACTGTCTTGGATCCCGCAATAATATTAACTCAACGACTGTCGGGCGAAAGGTTGAAGGTCAAACCTCCGCTGCTTATGTCGGACTGTGTAACATAAGACATTCGAAAGGTTAATCAGAAATACATGTTTTCATTTCCCTCCAAAGCAAGCAGGAGACAGAACAGAACTAGGCCAATAGGACTAAAGGGACGTGTACAACTGGCGGAGGCCCAGTTGCCAAGCCACACGGATTACAATTAACATATGAGTCCTAAAAAAGCTTATAGGAAATTTTCTCTAGTTTCTACAAGGACCGCATAGTAAACAGCTCTGAATGTAGCCTGTACACTATCTAACATAATATTCGTTTATTCTGCTTTTGATCGAAACTTGAATTAGGCCACTGGTTGGCTTCCTATCTAACCGGATGCAGGTGAATATCAGTGTTTCACATGTAGCAAATGCCTAAATAGCCTCCACAATCAGATAAATTTGTTTTCTCCTCGGAAAGATAATTTACCTTTTTTTGTTGTTTCACTAATTTATTATTGTAGTTTTATGTAAAGCTATAAGCAAGTAATTAAAACGCATCAGTCATTTTCTTCAAATCAATTACTTCAAATTATTTATTTAGTAGCTGCAAACACACAATCTGGAATACCTATAATAAAAGTTATTTCGAGGATAACAACCACATACAAAAATAACTTAAAGCGAGATTTCACTTATTCCGTCTAGTCTATTGATACTCAATGTTAATGAATTTATAAAACAATAATGAGCCAATGTAATGACTAATTAGGTGATAAGAATGCACTTATGTTAAAATGTCGCACACAAAGTCAACATTCTTTAAAACCAAACCCGTAATAGCAAATGATGCTTCAAAAAGACCCATTCTAGTTTTCATGAGTTTGATAGTCTCACATCAAATGCAAGATGGAATCGTTCGTAGTCGGTGGAATAAATGCAGATATATAGCACGATTTCCTCATTCTCGTTTCTGAATGTTGACTGTGTTGATAGCAAAAGTATGTTCTAGATCTGTGGCGGGTATATTGTGAACGCACTAATAGTAGATACTACGGATGTTCGCACAGAAGCACCTTGAGCGTCTCTGTGGGTCACGCAAATAGACTAAATGGTGTTTCCATCACCGTTCGTACTTACCGTATACACGAAAAATATAATCATGCCACAGTTACCAATAATATATGTAGGTCTCACATTGCTAAAGAGCGATTTAAAATTTAACAAAAACGTAAAAAGGGTTGCTGTAATACAGAATCCACCTTACAGTGGTAAAGCACAGGCAGATGGCTGGGGACTGACGACTCCGTTTTGACGTGAGTACATTTTGCCTATTTTCCTAAAACCGTTCATTGAATCATGAATGGACTGGACTTTTGACGATTTGTAGAATTACATGATATAAATTAAATTAACGAAGTATTCTGGGTGTCATATTCACAGCAAGAACCAAGGTTTCACAGCGTAAGTGAAGGAAAAATCGGTTTTTTATAATTAACCCACCATACCATTTTTTGTTTAACTGCAAATTTAACTTTGTCCTCCAATCCTGTATCCATAATTCATGGGCCATATCATTCGAGCGAAGCTGTGGAGAGCTGGGCACAGCGAAACCCGTAGGGCACGAGTAATACTCGCACAAATAAGGCTTTTTTCTACTTTTAGTTGTTTTATATTTGCAGGAATATAAACAAATACCGACAATGAATCTTCAGTACGTAGATCAAAACGTATGGAAGACTACTGCTTGCAGACAAATGATCGACTCATTGCCTAAAGGCACCATCTGCGCCAGCAGTGGACAAACAGATTCTTACGTTAGTGGGTAAGACAAACGAGAAGTCACATAATATTATCCATTTAGCATGCATTAAGGAAGGCTGAGTCTGCAGGTCTATTACGTTCTAAATGAAATCCTGAAGCTGACATTTGAAAGGGAGGTCTTTAAACAGGAGGGTGTGAAGAATTTCGAGAATATTTAATGAAGAACTCACTTGTGAAGGAACCACCATACCTATCATCATCATCATCAGCCGAAAGACTTCCTCTGTTGAACATAGGCCTCCCCCATGGAACGCCACAACGAGCGGCAACCTGCCGCTTGCATCCACCGGTTACCCGCGACCTTGACGATGTCGTCGGTCCATCTGGTGGGAGGCCTAACAATGCTGCGTCTTCTGGTTCTTGGTCGCCACTTGAGAACCTTTCTTCCCCATCGGTTATCGATTCTTCGAACTATGTGGCCTGCCCATTTCCACTACAACTTCCATATTACCATATTATTATACCTATATATACCCCAAAAAAGCGTTGCTGTGGTCCGGAAAAACCAAAGCACGTTAATTACACAGACCTGCATCCGTACCTAGAAGTGATGCTGGTGGAATTACAGGGTTCCCTATACATTTGCATAAAATTTTTAAACCTGATATATCTTAGCATACTTTTTTTTTTCTTTTTTATTGACGCCACTATTTTATAAATATAAAAAAAATAAAAAAACGTTCTGAGGTTATTTCCTAATGAAAAAGTGTGCGACTATGAGATAATTCAACAACCTTTATTTTTCAATGTTAGATTATTGATTTTTGTAAGAGGAGTCTTTCTAATTATATTTTATCCAATTGTAGTTATTAGGATTTAAAAAAAACACATTTTCTATTTTATATTTTTGTATTCTCTTCATTTACAATTAGCAAGTCATCTAGAAATGGCGCAGGATATATATATATACAATCTGTATAATTAAGTATATAACACAATAAGTATAATTATATATAGGAGGATATATTTGATTCATATCTTGTCCAACCTATATACCAAAGAACAGTGGTATGTGCACAATAACCTACCATGCATTTTCCTATTAAGCAATAGGGTATTTTACCAAAAAAATCTAATTAGTCAATTATCAAAAAATGTTGGATAAGTATTTTTTGTTTTATCAAATCAATAAAAACTGACGAAGATAAAACGCATCAAAGATCATGAGTGGGGGTTTGTGACGTCACTTCGCCAGCAAAAGTGTACTGACATATTGATGTCACACGAGTTTTCGACGCACTGTATCGTCTAAATATTTTGAAAGAAAAAACACGTGTCCAATATTTTTTTGAAATCTATCTGACGGACTAATTAGATTTGTTTGGTAAAATACCCTATTACAACAATATCCATCAATTACCCTCTGTCAGAATAATTATTATTGATTTAAAATGTCCCATGTACAGTTTCTAAGGTGAATGTTACAGGTACGTCAGTTTTGAGGATCGTTGTGTTGAATAAGGATATACTTGAATTCGTCGAAAATACTGTTTTCCTAGGGATTACGCTTGACTCAAAGCTGCAATGGGGTCCTCACTTAACATCTCTTGTAGGGCGGTTGAGTTCGGCCGCTTACGCTGTCAGAAAAATCCGGCATTTGACAGACGTGGATACCGCTAGGCTAGTATATTTTAGTTATTTTCATAGCATCATGTCCTACGGTATCTTGCTTTAGGGGCGGGCTGCAGATATTGATTCTATTTTTATTCTGCAAAAGCGGGCTGTCAGAGCCATCTATAATCTCAGCAGTCGCGAGTCTCTAAGAGAATTGTTTAAACAGATTAACATCTTGACGGTACCTTGTCAATACATATATGAAAACATTATGCATGTTCGAAAAAACCTTCATCTTTTTAATAAAATAAGTGACAGACATAGTGTTTATACTAGAAATAGGAACAAATTAGATCAGCCAAGATTCAGATTGTCAAAAGTTCATACTTCTTTTATGGGGTACTGTGTAAAATTTTATAATAAAATACCTCTTGATATTCTACAACTAAATGAAAGACAATTTAAAACATGTATTAAACGCACACTGTGTAGACAAGCATATTATAAATTAGAAGACTACATCAATGATAAAAATGCTTGGCTAAATGCTGGTCCTGCTCCACAGGCAGTTTAGGGAACTTCCTAATTGGAGGAATGTTGTTTCCTACCCCTTTTTTTTATTGACATGAGTAACGAGTATCGTTATTATTATACACAAATATATATTTTAATTATTTTTTCGACATTTTAGAAACATTGGAAACCTTAGTTTTGTATAATTTAGCAGTATTATTTCAATTTTGTAAATGTGAGTACCATGGAGCCATATTTTAAGTAAATTATTATGTGTTTGACTTAAATGAGCATGGCGGTTGAGAGAATTGTCATGCTCACTCAAATGTCTCGCTGGTGGTGGCGCGTGTGTTGGGTCATTCGGCTCCCTCTAAAATGGTTGAGCTGAATGGTGCTGATTCACGCGTCATGTTCGTGAACGGGCGCTGTCAGTAGAGATTGGTCAACTCTTAACTGCCATGGTTTTTATCTTGATTATTTTTTATGTTTTGTATTTCTAGATTACCTTCATTGTTTTCACATATAGAAGCAACAAGAATAATGTAAGCAGTATTTTGTAAAAACCTGATTTTAAAAGAGTGTCCGTGGAGTTTCTTGCTCGTTCTTCTCCATAGAGACCTACCTACGTTTTGGAACGAGCAACTAGCTTCAACTTTCTGACTAACTGACCGACTCCTTGACAATTCAAAAGTGCCTGTAAATGGTTTAATTGAAATAAATGCTTTGACTTTGACTTTGACTTTGACATAAATAGATAAATCATATAACAATCTCACACGAATTGATGTAGGAATGTGCATTTTATCAGTTCCGTCGCAGTCCGGAAAAATACAACATCTTTCTGTATTTGCAGACCTTGTGTAACTTGGTATAGTTACCGAGACGTAAGTTGGCCAAATATTTTCGTAGAGGGGGAAGTTCGCGCATGTAAAAATGTATGAAATTGTGCCTGCGCGATCTTCCTCTACTAATAAATCTTTTGCCAACTGACGCGCCGGTAATTATGGAATTATTTGTGATTTATTAGTCGCAGCTGAGGATGTTGATGCTGATTCTTGTATACATAAAAGAGAATTCACCTACGGTTAATTCACCTACAAAAAATAAACATAAGGTTGACTAACTGACTAACAAACTGACGGACGATTCACCTACTGAATCGAATACATACCCAAAACATCATTCTTTTTGAATATAGTCAATCGGCATTTATCTGTTTTGACAATATTCCGTTAGAAATAATACTCAACGGTAATAATACTTATAATATTAAAGGAGTCCTTGAATATGTACCTCCAAGCTTAATTTCTAACAATGATGTAATTGGGCACTATTAAGCGCATTCATATAGGGGTGATGACTTGACATATGGATGTGCTATGATGATTTGAAGCCTAGATTAAAATAATAGAAGTCCAGAAATGGTGATTGCCCATTGTATTATTTATGGTCAAATGTTATAAAATTGATTAAATCATGCTATGAATTATTTAATCGAGTTTTGTTTTACTATCTGACAAGAACATAAGACGTACATTTATTTGTTATTTGGTTGATCAAAATAGTTTGATTGGTTTACAATTAACCCGCCATTCTGAAGTCAGGGTGGCGGCTCACGTGCGTTGTACAATATCAGAGCTTGTATAACATTTAAGAAGTTTTTGAATGGTGTTCCTTTATGTACAATTGACGTGCATTTCATTCCAAAAAGTCAAATTTGAAAAAAGTAAATTTATTTAGAAGTCATACACCCGCCATTCTGACCGATACAAAAAAGTTTGTGATCACTAGCATAAGCTGATATATATTTTTTAATTAAACTTTATCAAGAAAAATTCTTTGTTATGTGTTTTCTTTAAATACAAATACTTACCCTGTTTGAAATTAAAAAATAAAACTATTTTTTTATAAAAAAAAGTATTGAGTAATTAATCATAATGTTGAATTATAACAGAAATTTGATAGAAAGAAAAAGACTGTTAAACCAGACTTAAACAACAATTTATTAATAAAAGGTTTTTATTCAGTATAATATAACTCCTCCCCTGGCTCGAACACATGCGAAGATCCTCAGATCCCAGAAGATCCGTTCTAGCTCCAATCATGATACCACCCCAAAAGGACACCGATTTCCCGCCTTGCTGAACTGTTCCAAAGTGCAGTTCTTTGCCTTTCACGGTCTCCTGTTCTTCTCCAGACACGGACACGTCGTTTATCTGGATGAGTACTGATTCGCGATTCGTCAACGAAGAGACAGTCTTGCCAAATGTTTTCTTCTTCATTTTGCCGAAGCCTAGACCACTGCAATCTCCGTCGTTGACGTTGCCGGGAATTCAGAGGAGCTCGCCAAGACCTCCGTGCTCGTAATCTACCCTTGTGCAAGCAATTCCGAATGTTCTGAATGCTAACTTCAAGCCCAGAGGCGGCCCGAACTTCTGCTTTTATTTTTAGTAGCGCTGATTGTTGGGTCACGGGCTGCCAGCAATCTAATATAGCGCTTTTGGGCATCAGTCAAAACAGCTGGGCGACCACTCGTAAAACTTCTGATAATCCTCTTGGCATTTTCCAATCACAACTTTCCGCGAAAAAGTATTTTAAAACCGATATAAAAAGTTTTTTTCAAAAAAAGGAAAGCCGCCTTCAAATCCGCGGAAGTCGGTGGCAATACAAAACAACAAAGCCACCGCCACCGACTTCCGAAAGTAAAGTAATGTGCTAAAGTTATCTATCACTTTTTAGTTTAAGGAGGCGGTTTTCCTTTTTTTGAAAAAGCTTTTTATTTTTCGCTTTTTAGTATTGCCTTAACATCCAAATTCATTAAGAAACGGCGACACACTTAAAACAGAACTTGTAAGTCCTCCAAATATTGAAGTAACTGTAACGTCAAATAAGTATTTTTTTGGGTTTTGTTGATTTTTTCAAAAATTACTGGACCAATTTTGGAAAAATTTATATGGGACCTTTTCGGAATAAACACCTTTCGAAGAAGAATTTTGCAAATCCGTCTATAAATGACAGAGTTATGCCCGGACATGCATAAAAAAAAATATAAACATCTGAATTGATAACATCCTTCTTTTTGAAGTCGGTTAAAAATTGACTTAATCAGATTTTTTAATGAGCGTAAGCCAGGACTGAAAGCCTTTCTATATGGGAAAACAAATGCACTGTTTTATTGTTTTATATTCTACATCTATATTTTTAAATAAAGAATCTAAAAAGAAGAAGAAATCATATAATAATCTACCGTAGCAAAAAAGATTTAAATTTTTCAAAGTGATGACATACTTTTTTTATTTAATATTTACAATATTTCATACATTGCCTGGACGCCCCAGGTATTACCCATAAGCAAGAAATTTGTATGAACAATTGCTGGCGTACCAATAAAACAAAAATTTGTTAAAAAAAAAAGTACGAACCAGTAACATCTTTAGGGTCATTTAAAGTATTTTCTTTCTTGTTTCCTAGTGGTGACTCCGGCAGCGCCCTGATGGTGCGAGGCTACATCCAGATTGGGCTTGTCTCCTACAAGATGCCCACGATCAGCAGGAGTTTAGTAGTGTACACCGACACCGGCTACTTCTACGACTGGATCACGAAGAACTCGAAAAAGCTTTATTGTGTCATAGAGACCGCCTAACAAAATAACTGTTCACTGTGATATTTCCTGTGATGTGTCCTGACTTGGCAACAAAATGAGCCAAATAATGTGTTATTTGGGTAGTTTGGGTAGTAGTAGACCAATAAATCTAAAATAACTTCTCTAAAAACCGCATATTTTAGCCCTGAAAACTCGATTATTCTAAAATTAACTGTAAAATTAGATTTTTAACGAATTTGAAATCATTAAATAGTTATTCAATTGGTTGATGGTATTTATCTGCTTCCCAATTAATTAATCTTTTTTTTTGTGGTTTCGCTATTCATTCGCTATAGAAGTATCACCATCTATTATCGAGAGGCGTGGCAGGTAGGGCGTGTAAGCCTGTCACGCCATTCCACGATCAGGACCTCGCGAAGCTGAGACCGACGCAGTTCCAAATGTCTCTGCATCGGCCGCTTGCCCATCACCCGCGCTTCCTCGCGCCACCGGTACAATGACGCGAGCACTTGCGCCTCAAGGTCCCAGGGCGCGGATCAGGCCAGTGCTCAAGCCGCTTCGTAGGTGATCGTATGATATCCCCTGATGACTGTAATGGTCATCGCTCGCTGCGGCTTCCGCAGAACAGCGCTTTCTTCAGCTTCCGGCCGTTAGGTTCGCCGCCCAGATCGGGGACCCGAACAGGGCCATGGATTGCACGATCTCCACGTAGAGCCGCCTGAAGGCAGCGCTCGGGCTTTCTTAAAAGGGAATCAGCGTTTTGCGTTGCCCTATTTCCCTAAGTTCTCCAAGTTCCCCAAAACTTATATTATTCAAGAAAGTAATATGTATTTTCATTGCTATTTACGCTTAATTCATTTAATAATATTAACATTATGCAATACTGATATGAGATAGATAACAAATGACGTTGTTATGTACTTCAATAACAAGAACGCGCTCATTAATAAGGTAAGGTAGGTAGTGGTGTTAATGAGTGCGAATGAGCGGGAAATATCAAATATTGTTTTTGCACTTGTGCAAATGAGAAGGAAGTATCAAAATTTGTTTCACTTTTGCGTCCTGGATTCTTGTTTTTATCTATTAGGCAGTTTGCGACTTTGCTTATTGTGCATGTTGCGAAATGAATAACCTAAATTCTTCCCTTACACTACATTTTTCCCCAAAACAACCTGGATACATCCCTAACTCACCCCCTGGATACTAACCCTAACACACCCTATAATAATAATAATAATAATCGATACTAATGACCGCAAGGAGGTATGGCAGAGCAAGGAGCTTCACCAGCAACTTGCTCTAAAGTACAGGCTTGTGAAGTCGGAGGTACCGTACTACAGGTATGTGCCCGACCCAGTTCTCGAAAATGGCCTTATCACGTTGTATTGGGATCGTTCTATCATCACTGACAGGACTATTGTTGCCAACAAACCTGACATAGTGGTGATAGATCGATTAGAGCGTCGCGCAATGATTGTTGATATAGCGGTTCCGCATGACGAGAACCTCGTGAAAACCGAGAAAGATAAACAAATTAAGTATCTTGACTTGGCTCGCGAGGTTGTCGACATGTGGGATGTGAATACAGCAGTCATTGTGCCGATAGTCGTTACGGCCAATGGACTCATTTCCAAGAGCCTCGACCAACACCTAAGGAGGCTCTCGTTGGGCAGCTGGATCAAGGGCTTGATACAGAAAGCGGTACTCCTGGACACGGCGCGTATAGTCAGGAGATTCCTCTCTCAGGAGCCCTGACCACCGGTAGCTTGGACCCTGTTCCCGATACCGGTGGGCTTCTTTTTTTTGTTTTTTTAAATGTTTTTATTTATTTTTTTACTAATATTTAAAAATGTAATTTAATATGTTAAGAAAATGAATAAACGAGAATAATAATAATAATAATAATATGTGGGGACATTTTCACACACGGCCATCTGACCCCAAACTAGGGAGACCCTGTACTATGGGTGTCAGACAGCTGATATACATACACAAATATTTTTTTTTTTTGTAAATACATACATATATAGATAAACAACACCCAGACACAAGGCAAACACAAGTGCTCATCACACCAATATTTACCCTGGGCGGGAATCGAACCCGCAACACGCTGCGCAGCAGTCGATCGCTCAGCCACTGCGCCAACCGTGTCGTCACACCCTAGATATATCTAATCTCGAAATAATCTCAAAGCTCTAAGTACAAATTATACATAGAAAAAATATATCCCAAAATCAGGTTAATTTTAACTAGCTGATTTAATTTCATTCTAACACTTTTGGAGACGTCAGTACGAGGAATGTTGTATAAAAATCTCTTGGTTCCGCTATACTAAGGTACAAAAAATCTGGACAAGTGCGAGTCAGACTCGCTCACCGAGGGTTCCCTACAAATTTGTGGGTACATATCCATACTTAATATTATAAATGAGAAAGTAACTCTGTCTGTTGCGCTTCCACGATGAAACGGCAGAACAAATTTTGATGAAATTTGGTATGAAAATAGCTTGAACCCTGGGAAAGCACATAGGGTACTTTTTAATCCGTGACTCCGTCCGCATCCGCGTTAACCGACATTCACTCGGACCAAATCGCAGACAAAAGCTCGTTAGAAATAAATAATATATTATTTTTTATTACAAATGTATAGTTTTCAGTACTTTCCTTCTACTTCAGTATATATTAGTATAAGACAATATTACTTGCCTTTCATAGTTCTAGGTCAACGGAAAGTAACCCATACATTTTGATTCCCTTGAAAGTGTCGAAATGTACGTTTTTTGCGACATAAACGGCCGTATCCTTTTTTCACGTCAACTTAGAAGTTTGATTTTTTCATAACTTTGAGGGACTGTGGATCTAAGTATATGGTTGTAATTTCAATTCGATACCTCTTCGCGTTCCCGAGATAAAGGGTCTTGACAGACAGACATACAGACAGACGGACAACAAAGTGATGTCCGTAAGAATTGAGGAGCCAATTTTCGTATCTTAATGAATTTAATATACCTACTTATCGATCCTCCAAAATGTTTAAACTTACTACTAAGATAAGTTTAAACATTTTGGAGGATCGATCCTCGATTTTGTAGTTTAATACTTCAAAAGTTATATGAACATAAAGGTGACTCCTCAATCTAAACATCTGAAGTGTGGACCTAGAACACAGAAAATAACTAATGAATTTGTATTTATTATTTTGTATCATTTAGTAGTAAGTAATTGTGTATTGTGCTTACTAAAAATCTGAGTGTTGTAATTCAAGAATATTCAATATTTTGAATGTGGCTCCTCAATAAGAATGTATGTCTTATTGAGGAGCCACATTCAAAGTATTGACACAAGAGCGTGAATTTCCGTGAAAGTAATTGGTTATTTATATTCCACTCCAAAAACATTTAGTATTCAGTTTTCTTTCTTTTGAGGTACGGAACCTTAAAAAAGACGTTGATGTGAGTGTATGTTTGAAGATGTTGTGAAAAAGAAAATGGTACATTCATCCAGTATTTGTACGGTAAGGTAAGTTTATTTTCTCTTCTTCATCATCAGCCTCGAATTTTTCCAACTATTCTATTGTCGGCTGCCAGTTTAACCGGATGCAGCTGAATATCAGTGTTTCACATAGAGCAGATGCCCAACTGGCCTCCACAATCCAGTTACTGGTTAAGTTTGTTTTCTTCTCGGAAAGATAATCTACTTGTTTTGTTGTTTCACTCATTTTTATTGTACTTTTCTAATGTAAAGCAATAAGCAAGTAATTAAAAGGCATCAGTAATTTTCTTCAAATCGATTGCTTCAAATGATTTATATAGTAGCTACAAACACACGATCCGTAATTCAATAAAAGTTATTTCAGGTATATCAACCACATACAAAATGACTTAAAGCGAAATTTCACTTATTCCATATATTGATACTCAAAATGTTTATTATTTCATAAAACAATAATGAGTCAGTGTAATGGCTAATTAGTTGATAAGAATGCACTTGCATCAAAATGTCACACACAAATTCAATATTCTCTAAGACCGAACGCATAATAGGAAAGCATGCTTCAAACAAGATCTATTCTAGTTTTCATGAGTCTGATAGTCTTCATCAAATGCAAGATGGAATCGTTTGTAGTCGGTGGATTAAATGCAGATATAGCACGATTTCCTCATTCCGCGTTTATGAGTATTAAGTGTGTTGATAGCAAAAGTGATCAAAGTCACTACTGGATCTGTGGCGGGTCTATTGTGAACGAACTAATAGTACTGACAGCAGCGCATTGCATGTACGGATGTTCGCACAGAAGCACCTTGAGCGTCTCTGTGGGACACGTACATAGATATAAAGGTGTTTCCATCACCGTTAGTACTTATCGTATACACGAGAAACATAATCCTTCCACAATTGCCAATGATATAGCTCTCTTGTTGCTCAAAAGCAACTTAAAATTTAACAAAAACGTAAAAAGGGTTGCTATAATGCAGAATCCACCTTACAACGATAAAGCACAGGTAGCTGGCTGGGGAGTGATTGACGTGAGTAAATTTTGCCTACTTTTCTGAAACCGTTCATTGGAGGGATTTGACTTTTGATGATTTGTTATTTGCATAATGTAAATTATGTAATTATAGACTGAGAAAAACGAATTAACTCACTATGAATGTAGCCGGGTTCGTCCGACTGGTTTCGATGGCTACCGCCATCCTATACCTTTTTCAAGGAGTTCCACAGGATGACACCTCACCCGTCGCGTTCCTGCATTTATAGTGTAATCCGTTTTCTCAGTATATAATGTGTAACAATACCTACTTACTTACGTTTCGTTTAATGATTTATGTTTTTCTACAAATCGTCAATAGTTCGCATTTAGAGTATGTCAACGAACTATGGAACAAAATATTCTGGGTGTCATACTCACAGCAAGAAGCAAGGTCTCACAGCGTAAGTAAAGGCAAAAATTAGTTTTTATTTACCCCACCATACCTACCATTTTTTGTTTAACTACAAATTTAACTTTGTCCTCCAATCCTGCATCCAAAATTCATGGGCCATATCATTCGAGCGAAGCTGTGGGCAGCTGGGCACAGCGAAACCACGAGTGAAGGGCACGAGTGCTACTCGCACAAGTGAGCCTTTTTTTCTCTACTTTTAATTGCTTCATATTTGCAGGAATATAAAGAAACACCGACAATGAATCTTCTCTACATAAATCAAAACGTATGGAAGACTACTGCTTGCAAACAAATGATCAAGGCATTGCCTAAAGGCACCATCTGCGCCAGCAGTGGACAAACGGATTCTTACGTTAGTAGGTAAGCCAAACGTCACATACATTTAAGGAAGGCTGAGTCTGCAGGTCTTCTACGTTCTAAATAAGCTTTAGGATTTAGAGGAAGGAGGAGCTGGAGAGTGTAAAGAATTTCGAAAATATTTGATGAAGAACTCTTTGTGAAGGAACCACCATACCCATGTCTACCCCAAAGCAGCGTTGCTGTGGTCCAGAAAATCCAAAGCACCAACCAAAGCAACCGTTGGTTTGTGTGCCATCACAAGACATTAAAAAAAATTCAAACATACTCCTCATGCTACTGACGGCCATGAGGATATCCACTTAATTATAACATACTTTGCTTTGTTATTGGATGTTCTGTGCGAAGGTTTACTGAAGGACCATCAACAGAAATGGAAGACGCCCCACATTAAAGTCGTAAGTACCTCGCAATAGGCGTATTTATTAGTGTAATCATTTAAAGAATCGTCATTATTCTTTTTTTCAATACGTAGGTTGGTTTTTATAGACAAAAGTATAAACGGCGGGAAGCGACTGAATTTTTTTACTATGGAGAGATTAATTAACCTATATAATACGGGATCGTGTTCGACCCACTGAAAAAACCTACCTTCAGAACTGAAAATACAAATGAATATTACAGCCCTTGCCACTAAGTAATGGCAACGGCTGTAATAGTAATTTGTAGTTTGCTAAGTAGCAATGACATTTAAAATTATAAAAATCTATGTAAACATAATATATTATATTGGAAATTGTAATGTTACTTGAGAATTGAGATAGCAAAGAATTAAGTTGATACGCTTTTGCCAGTAAATTTCTTTATGTTTTTCAAATGTAGCTCACTAGGAGTCGATAATTGGATCTGCAAGTGAGAACCGATGTCATGAGGTATATTCATTCTAAAATACATAATACCATAGACTTACCTATTTACAGGGAAAGTGAAGGCCTTCTTCATAATTCGGCTTCAAGAGTCACCCGAAACTTGCACAGTACTTGGATTGACTTTATCTTAAACGTTTCTTTATCAAGGGATTCAGTTCTTTCTTTCTTACTTATTACTTTCAAAAGTGCACTTTCATAGTCTAATTAAAATAAATAATTTTGACTTTGGTTTAAGATAAAGCCAATCTTTGTGTAAGACGAAGATGTTAAGGATATGAATGCTGGAAGTAACTTCCGGATGTCTGAAACCACACCTGGAACTGCCGTAATTCCTGACTCCTGACTTGAACAGGAGATTATATAAGCTGCACGTACCTGCTGGCAAGCTGAACAAGTACAAAAACTATGGAGAGGCGATTTAATCTTTACGTGTCCCAATTTTTTGTGTCTAAATAAAAATACCGCGCATTTTAAATTAATAAACCTATACAATATGCATGATTCATAATGAAGACTTACCTATATGCTCATCTTTTTTGAATATCTTATTATTTTAGGAATTTTCTGGAAATTTGAAACCTTCAAAATTAATAAAAAGTTGCGCTCAAAGGTGCTCTCTCTCTTCTCTTACCAACATAGGGATCCCGCTAAGCCAAAATTGACTGAAAAATTGACTGCTGCGTTGCGTATCTCGGTTTCGATTCCCGCACGAAATAAATACTTCTATGGCCCAAAAGATAGTTGCTTCAGCTGTCGTTGTTTGTGTATGAGTTTATATCTTTGTAAACGCACAAGTACGATGCAAGAGAAATTTTTAGTATGGGGCAAAGTTTGACACTCTTTGACAGTTTGGAAAAAATTACTTATGTATCTTCCTCTTCCTAAATAGAACAACCTTTCATTAAGGGCGCGTATTCGATTTAGCGCAACTCAAAATCTAAACGATTGCTAGAACGGCGTAGCAGCATTAACACACTAGTACAATACAATGGTCCGTTTGTGTGCACCAGAAAAAAAAATATGCACGAAATAAGCAAGAATCATTGAAATTGATCGGCAAACGCCAGCGCGCTATGTTTTACAGTGCTTTTTAAATTAATTGTCTAAAATAAATGAGCTTGTATAACGGACTGAAAAATATTTTGTATATTAAGCATAACATTTACTTTCATAAAATAAATATATCAGTTATGTTTTTATTCAAATACTGGTGAAAAAAAATTGACAAACTGAACCGATTTTCTACTTTTTCAACATTGTTTTTTAATACATAATAGTAACATTTTCTTAATTTTGGCTCTGTTACTGTCTTTATGACTGTATATACTGTTGGAAAAACGCACAAAACAAAATATTTTGGCATATTGTAATGGTTGTATTCGTCCTGAAAGTTAACTCTGACGTCTATTTTCGTAAAACGATATGAAAGAATTGTCTTCGCTTTAAAAAACTATAATTAAAAAATATTTTTTTACTCTGTAGCTGTCTAAATCAAGACTTAATCTTTCTAAAACTGTGAATTGTCTTTAAATAATCTGCTCACATAATTACGATATTGCTCTTGGCAAAACGCAAAAACATCAAGTTTTCGTCACGAATCGAATACGCGCTCTTAACTCGCTTGAAAGAAGTGTTAAAAACTAGATTAATTATTATTACATTTTGTACTTACAACTTTTTATGCATGCGGAATTTACCTGTAGGTGATTGTTGCACTGTTGCGTATACGTTTCTGCATGTTTCCATAAGCAACAAATTAGTGAACAATTGATGGTGAACTAATTTTTATTACAATAAAAATTAGTTGTATCAATAAAATAAAAAGTACGAACCGGTAACGTCTACAGGGTCATTTAAATGTGTATGTATTTTCTTTCTTGTTTCCTAGTGGTGACTCCGGCAGCGCCCTGGTGGTGCGAGGCTACATCCAGATTGGTTTTGTCTCCTTCAAGATGGTCCCGATCAGCAGGAGTTTAATAGTGTACACCGACACCGGCTACTTCTACGACTGGATCACGCAGAACTCAAAAAAGCTTTATTGTCTCATAGAGACCGCCTAACAAAACAACTGTGTACTGTTATATTTCCTGTGATGTGTCCTGACCTGGCATAAAATGAGCCAAATAATGTGTTGCCAATAATTCTAAAATAACTTCTCTAAAAAAACGCTTCATTTAGCGCTGAAAACCCGATTAATTTAAAATGGCTTATGTTTAACGAACCTCCACATCTAGTAAATAATCACCAACATTTAACCCCATTTTAATGTCAAATTATACCTTTTTCGCCCGTGGTCCCGGTCCCTTAGTCCCTGGAAGGGACCACAAGTATTTTTTTGCCCATGGTTCCTTCAAGAAATATATACTGCCAAATTAAATTGTACTTAGTTATTTGAAATGCAGTCATCGAAATGCCTGCCAGAATGGATAAATGCTCACCAAATTGTGTTTCCTGAAGTATTGTAGAAATGTATGAGTTTGACTGTAAAAAGCAATTTGGTTCTGGCACTTGGCGGCCACTGCCGCGGCACGCTCGCTCCGCTCGCTCGCCTCGTGCATAGGGGGTCACAGTTCTAACCTAACCTAACCATGTCGGATCCACCCCAGGGGGGACTTAAGGGTCAAAAAGATTTTGGTTATCCATTTTGGTAAGCAAAAAACCAAAATTCTAAATAGCCACGAAGTATATATTGCATTAATTTGCACACTACGATTTGGTGATCATTTACTACATTTGGAATTTAGTATTTCTTTTTGGTAAGTTAGCTTATAGTCCTAAAATATTTTGTTGGTGGTAATTTCTTCCCATTTGAAAAAAACTGTTAAATAAGATTTTTAACGAATTTGAAATCATTAAATACTTAGTTAGTCAATTGATTGATGGTATTTATCTGCTTCCCAATTAATTAATCTTTTTTTTTCGAGGTTTCGCTATTCATTCGCTATAGAAGCATCAGCATCTATTATCGAGTGACGAGGCAGGTAGGGCGTGAAAGCCTGTCACGCCATTTCAGCATCAGTACCTTGCGAAGCTGAGACCGACGCAGCTCCATACCGTATGTCTCTTTCATGCCGCAAAAAAACGTATATTTCGACACTCTCAAGTGAATTAAAACTTATAGGGTACGTTCTGTTGATCTAGAACTGTGAAAGGACATGACCAGTTCCTGCCCCCGAGTTCGGGAAAATGTGCAGGATTATAGTTTTTACGCATAAGATTTAAAAATAAAGATTCAATTGCTGCGCAGCGTGTTGCGGGTTCGATTCCCGCCCAGGGTAAACATTTGTGTGATGAGCACTTGTGTTTGCCTTGTGTCTGGGTGTTGTTTATCTATATATGCATGTATTTACAAAAAAAAATGTATTTGTGTATGTATATCAGCTGTCTGACACCCATAGTACAGGGTCTCCCTAGTTTGGGGTCAGATGGCCGTGTGTGAGAATGTCCCCACATATTATTATTATTATTATTATTAATTTCTCATGGTTATATTATTCTGATTAAAGCCTAGGTTAAAATATCTAAATAAACAGTATGTCATAGCTTCCGCTTTTCTCATTTATAAATTTTCCGGATTTAGTCGTTCCATTGTATCCATAATCATCTGGTAAATATAATATATCTACACATAGTACGGGAATAATAATCTAAGAACGAGTTATTTTCGATCAAGTGAATTTTAATGACAAGGCATATGATTCATGTTTTGATTATAATTTAGTTTTATTGATACGTGACTGAATTATAACACCGAATCCATCACCATATTTTTTTTAATTATTATTGCGTGTAAACGAGTGTTATTTCTTTGAGATTAGTGATAGACACCAGTGTAGGGAAAAAGCAGCAATATTCTTCAAAACCTCGATGATTCAACCGATTTGAGTCAATGCTTGAAAAACCGAGATTTAAATATATTTTTGAATTGTTATTTTGTATTACCCTTTTTTAAATGTGTTTATTTTTGTAATGTATGTAATATATTATAGTTATTTTAGTACGCAAAATACGCGCTGATACGTGGAGTAGCGGACACCAGACCGTCAGACTACTATTACTACTATAGTTATGTTAATGTTAAGACTTATTTTGAACTAAACCGTGGGCATTTTGTCATTTTTGTTGTAAAAGTGAAGGTTTTATGCACTTATACTGGCTAATATCATTCTGTAAGATATTGAGTAAATAAATTGGTTCTACGGTTGATTTGTTCGATGTTCAATAACCGATTTATTGCTTATTTTTAAGATTTGTTTGTATTCAGTTCATGATGTATTCAGTATGTAGTTCAGACAAAATGTTAATAAAACACATTTATAAAAATATCAATTCAAAAATCTATTTAAATCTCGATAATTAAAGCTTTGACTCGAATCGGTAGAATTATCAATTTTATGAAAAATATTGCTGCCCCTTTAGTCCCTACAAAGAAGCTTATAGACCATATCTATATAACAGTTGGGCTGAAAAGTTCGTAGGCTAGCATAGGAAACATCTTTTTTTTGTTAGAATTTGATTTTATTATTCAATATAGTTGCCTTCGAGGGCGATACAACGATTATAGCGGTCATACAATTTTTCGATACCATTGTTATAGTATGATTTGTCTTTAGCCTAAAAATACGCCCCAGTTTTGGCGATTACCTCTTCATCGGCGCAAAATTTCTGACCAGCGAGCATCTTCTTGAGGTCTGAGAACAGGAAAAAGTCGCTGGGGGCCAGATCTGGAGAATACGGTGGATGCTGAAGCAATTCGAAGCGCAATTCATACAATTTTGCCATCGTTTACATTGATTTGTGACACGGTGCATTGTCTTGATGAAACAGCACTTTCTTCTTCTTCAAATGGGGCCGTTTTTTCGCGATTTCGTCCTTCAAACGCTCCAATAACGCTACGTAACAGTCGCTGTTTATGGTTTTACCCTTTTTAAGATAGTCGATGAATATTATACCATGCGCATCCCAAAATACTGATGCCATAACCTTGCCAGCCGACTTTTGCGTCTTTCCACGCTTTGGAGTCGGTTCATCAGGTGCAGTCCACTCGGCTGACTGTGGATTGGACTCCGGTGTGAAATGATGGAGCCACGTTTCATCCATTGTCACATATCGACGCAAAAATTCGGGTTTATTACGATTGAACAGCTCCAAACACTGCTCAGAGTCATCAATTCGTTGTTGTTTTTGGTCGATTGACAGCTCGCGCGGCACCCACTTTGAACATAGCTTTCGCATACCCAAATATTCATTCACGATATGTCCAACACGTTTCTTTGATATCTTTAGGGTGTCAGCTATCTCAATCAACCTCACTTTACGGTTATCCAGAATTATTTTGTGGATTTTTTTTATGTTTTCGTTGGTAACGGCCTCTTTGGGGCGTCCACTGCGTGCATCGTCTTCGGTTCTCATTTCGCCTCGTTTAAACTTAGCAAACCACTTCTCAACAGTTGATTTTCCTGGTGCAAAGTCCGAATAATATTTATCAAGCCAAGCCTTGGCTTCAATAGTATTTTTTTTCGCCAAAAAGCAATGCTTTATTAACACACGAAATTACTTTTTATCCATTTTTTCAAACTAATAAAAGTTGCTTCACTCAAAATACTATAACTCACAAACTAATAGTATGACAGCTGTCAAATTTATACACGTGCCATTTGAAGATTAGGGCTAATTCAAAATCATACGGATTTAATACTAGTAGCGCCATCTATGTGTCAGCCTACGAACTATTCAGCCCACCCAATATATAAAAGGCAAAGGTGACTGACTGATGTATCAACGCACAGCCTAAACCGCTGATCGTAGAGACCTGAAACTTGAAGGGTGTGTTCTTTGTATGACGTAGGCATCCACTAAGAAAGGATTTTCCGAAATTCAACGCCTAAGGGTGTGAAAAACGGGGGCAAAGTTTGTATGGGACAACGTGATTTCTTGGTCCAATCTACTTCAAATTTCGCATAAACATTCTTTAACAGAATTGATGGAAGATGGGTTTCGTATTTTATTGAAATTCACCACATAACGGAGTTAAAAATGGGTAGAAAGTTATTTTGAGGGTGATTTGCATCGAAGTTGATATCAATACTCCTTAGTGCTTTTGATTTAAATACATTTTATTTTGACAAATGTCATGTTTGAAAACTCAACTCAAAATAAATATTATTACCATATTAATATCTTAGAATAATAACGCACATATCATATTACTCTGTGATTATTACTGCAGAATAATTACATATAATTGTTAATACATTAAATTAAACGATTATAAAAATAGTGTGGCGAAGAGAAACACTTTCAAAATTTTTCGAAAATTCCCAATCGTCAGAGACATTTGTTTGTTTTGTGGAATTGCAAACCCAGTACTTTTGTAGGAGAAATATCGGCATCATCTGTCCGAAGACTCCTTGCGAGTTTTGAGATCAACTACTAAAGGTGGCATTGAATACAATGAGAAACGTATTCTTAACAATTCTTACTTCTCTTCAAAACGTCGTCGTTTACATCGGCGTCATTCCTGTGGTCAAGTTTGGGTTACCGGCCCCGCAATCATTGGCACATTAAAATCGTGGAATACACTGCCGAAACCAATTACGATCCAGGTGCAATTAGTACTATCGTAAATAACCACGTCAGCGTGTTCAAACCAAGACATGATGGGTAGGGTCACAGTTCTGTTTAGTGGCGATTTCCGGCAGACGCTGCCTGTGGTGACGCGAGGAACTAGGGCTGACGAGGTAAATGCATCGTTGAAACGATCAACGGTCACGAGTTTATAAATCCCGCTTGACCATCAATATGCGTGCTCAGCTTGGAGGCAATTCACGTGTTCAAGAATTCTCCGATGTTCATTTAAAAGTTGGTGAAAGCACTCTACCAGAGAAGAGAGGGCAGGTGGATATGAACAGAGACTCTTGGTATTGTAGTATCTACAATAGAACAACTGATTCATGTTTTGTACAGCGACATCAGTCAAATACCGCATCAACAGATTTTGGGTGTGTGAACAGGCTATTATAACACCCAAAATTGATCAAGCTGCAGCGATCAATAAAAGCAATTTGTTTCTGTCAAATTGAGATGTATACTACTGTATACATCTCAATGAACACTGTAGTCGAGCAAGATGCCGCCACACGTTACGCCGTAGAATTTGGAATAGAATTCGCTTACGGCAAGTGGACTTCTAGCGCACATCATCCAGCTGAAGGTCGGTGTACCTATTATTTTGTGTAACAGAAATCGGCTCGAAGTCGTCTGTCTGCAGAGAAATATCATTGAAGCTGAAATTGTAACAGGTTGTGGCGTTGGTTAGAGTGTTTATACCACGTATACCACTGATTCCCCACAATTACCCCTTCCAATTCAAGCGTGCGCAATTCCCTGTGAGCGTATGCTTTGGCATGACTATAAACAAGTCCCAGGTCGGTCGGTGTTTGTCACACTGAAGGCTGCGGTTGTCGATCTCAGGACCAGCTGCTTTGCCTACGGCCAACTATACGTCGCTTGCTCTCGCGGAGTCTCGCGTCACCAGTCCTGACTTTCTGTACATTTTGACTAACGGCAAAACTTCAAATATAGTTTACAGAGAGGTTTTATAAATATATAGCTAAGGTTCCTTAATGTGTTTTCTTCTTTTCAAACATATTTGGTATGTGTAATAAAATAAAATCTATATATATAAAAGCGAAAGGTCATTCAGTCACTCATCACGAAATATCGAAAACCGCTTGACATATTAAGATGAAATTTGGCAGAGAGGTAGTACATAGTTAGTAGACGTCCGCTAAGAACGGATTTTGCTACAGGGCCGGATTAAGGAGGTCTAATGGGTCTCGCAAGTTTGTATGAAAGTCCTTCATTTTTTGCACTACAAACTTGATTATCGGCAGAGAGGTAGGTAATTAGTAGTAGACGTCCGCTTAGAACGGATTTTACGACAGGGCTGGATTAAGGAAGTCTAATGGTTCTCGCAACTTCGTATGAAAGTTTTGATTAATTTTTGAACTATCGACCTGAAATTTAGCAAGTCTAGAGTTTATGAGTAGGAGACATTTGCTAAAAAATAATTTTGTGACAGCCTGAACTTGCTCTCGCAAGATTATATATATAAATCCTTGGCTTTTTGCATCTGTAAATTGGTAAAGAGATAGAATATAGTTAAGTTATGTCACGTAGAAACCAATTTTACGACAGGGCCAGTTTAAGGGAATATAACCTAACTCTATGTGTTCAACAAACATTTATTGATGACTTATAATAGAACAAATAGAAAATACAACTTAATGAAATTCAGACGAATCAAGGTCTTAATATTTTTTGTTATAACATTCGTAATAAATATTTCTTTGTTTTTCCCCTGGGTACTACTGTGACGCTTTTTTGTAGTTAAAAGTATCTTATAATACGTAGAACCTGGTATTCACTTATTACGATATTAATTACCAAATTCCAGACAATATTTTATACATCTTTGTTTATCCCACATTGACCATCGTTTTCTGTAAAACTATAGATTTAATTTTAGAATGCTCACATTTAAACAGTTTCGAGTAGACTTAAGAGTCGGAAAAGTTTTCCCCGCAGCACACAGACCATCCAGGACCGACCACGTACGGTCAGACGTAAGTTGTGGGAATATCACCCACCGCCACTGAACTTCTTTCAACCCAGGAACACTTGGCACTCGGAAGTGATTTGCAGTGGCCTAAATGGAAAGCAGTCAATAGAGTGTGCTCCCAAAAAGGCCGCTGTAAACACTAACTAACAAAATGGCGGATTATAGATTGGAGTTGATACCCAGTGTGAGTGCGGTGCTCCTGACCAGACAATGGCCCACTTACTACAGTGCCCAAAGTGACCCGTCACCTGCACCTTAGAGGATATTGAAAACGCCACTATTGCTGCGATTAATGCAGCTCCTACTGGGTCCAAGCAGTCTAACCACGGATATGAGTCTATCACAAAAAAAAAGAACACAAACATCGGTTCGAAACGAAGAAGACCACTGTATCATAATCACAAATGCCATCTCTTTAAATATTATAATGAATTGAAATAAACTGCAGCCTGAAAATTAAACCATAAATAATGTGGTGTATAGGTAGGTTGAAGGGTTTACGTAAATAACAACATCTATTTTTTTTTAAATTGGTGCCTTAAAATAGGCATTTTCTGTTGACTGAAATATAAAAATAGTTTCCGTTCAATTAAACTTCAAATCTTCATAACCACGCGGACGAAGTCGCGGGCAACAGCTAGTTATATTATAATTATATTGTACTCTTTGTTATAGACTAAAGTGGAGGCAACACTCTAAATATCTAAGTGAAACCAACTGTGGGCAGACGCTCTCTTTCTGAATGCATACAAAAGAACGAGACAGTGATATGTGTTTTCTTTATCTTATGTATGCATTCAGAAAGAGAGCATCTGCCCACAGTTGGTTTCACTTAGGTGTTCAGAGTGTTGCCTTCACTCTATAATAGCTTCTTGGTCCCTACACAGGTGTCCGTCACTAATGTCAAATGTATTGTCAAAGAAATAACACTCGTTTATACGCAGAAAAAATAATAAAAAAGATGGTGATGGATTCGGTTTTATAATTATTTACACTCACGTATCAATAAAACTTAATTATAATCAAAACATGGGTTCATATTCCTAGTCATTAAAATTCACTTGATCGAAAACAACTCGCTACTATACCTTGTTCACAATAAGATTAGACATAAACACAAACCTTTTTTAAATCAGCATTGCTGTTAGATAATAAACTTTATATACCTCGATGTGCAAATGTTGTTCAAATACCCTGGTATTTGAACAACATTTGCTTTTGAATGTTAGAAAATACTAGTTTAACGAATACTTTTACAGCAAATCAAATTGAAAGCTTGTTGAATAACAAAGATGTAGAAAATGTTATTGATTTTGAAAATATCGAATCAATGCCTAGTCACATTATGTAATTATTGGACAGGCCGCACTTCCCAAGAATTCTTAGAATTGTATAATAGCACACCAATACAGTCTTTTGTTCCCAAAAATCACAAAAACAGCGTTAGCAATGTTATTAATTAATTATAGGACTGGTGATAGTGACGCCCGGATATTGTAACAAATCTACTTGATCCTCGCAAATAAAAGGATAAGCAGACTTGCACATTTAAAATTTAATTAATGAAAGAAAGAGAATGAAGTAAGAAATACAAATTAATATAAAAAAGACCAACCTAAAACGCACTATAAAGGAAGGTATGATATATAATAAGTAGGAAGGTATGTAGGAGGGCTTCAGTAAAGACGACAGCAGATTTAGACAGGACCGGCAGAAAGGCGAGTTTAGTCAGGCAGCAAGGCGAGGTCAGGACAGGCGCCTAGTCAGCTCCAAAGATTGGGAGCAGAGGTCCCAGGTGGATATTTTAGTGGGATCCCCCCTGGGAAGTGCAGGCACGCGTCAGTTCATCCACGCGTAAGTTCGTCAGCATTTATTAGTTTTGCTGACCGGTTGACTTCAGTAGACTTTGATGATGCTTGTTAGGTATTTAGTTGTAGACTGGCTGGTCTCCGTCAGCTCGCTTTCAAAGTAATCTCCTTTCGAATTTAGTTATCTTTTGAATATGGTTTTTCTTCTTGCTGTCACATAATCATTCCATCTGGCAAGTATTATCGGCCAGAATAAGTGTGGCCAGTCAGATATATCAGACCTTCATAAAACCATGAGTGCATAAAGAATTTTAAGAATATAGTTTATAGTTCAGTTATTTAGTAACAATCGTAATTATATGTATTTATTTATTTATACTTCATGCACAAACGTACAAAGGCGGACTTAATGCCTTAGGCAAATAACATATAATTAAGTATTGATTAAAATAATTTAAGTTATATAAGCCAAAAGGCCAGAAACCAGTAAGAGTCAAAGAAAAATAACTAACAGTTGACATCTGACATACAAGTCATAACAAAATATTACGAAAATTAATATTTTATTTCAGCTAATTTTAGGAAAACAAAACATAATAGATCGATTTGTTAAAAACCAATAAAAAGGATAATGAATGACATGTATACAGGGTGTCCCAGAACTCAACGTCAAGCCGAAACGGGGTGACAGGATTGATCATAACCATCACGAGAAAAAACTGAAAAAAAATCTATCCCATGCAGTTTGAAAATTATGGGCATTTTAAGAAAAACCTAGAAATTTGATCAAACTGTATTACCGAAACGTACTAAGTGGTTGGTGTCGGACTGGTAGCTTAGCCATTTGCTTGGTATGGCATCTATCTGTTTCATTCGCACTCGTTTAAACGAGGCATCTCCGTCTCAATGCGTGGCGTCACTATCGGTCTCGCTCACTCATGGCAAACATACCCACTATCCATCTCTCTCATCATTTTGCCTTAAAATTAAGAATCTACCTAGAGCTTGTGCGAATCAAAAACATTTTAACTGAGATAGCAAAAATCGGGTTACTTGAGGTTTTAATTTTTTTACTCTTTTTTATTGTATGGAACTAACAAGTATTGTACCATTTTAGAATTCTAATTAAATGCGCCAACTTTTAATGCCACTTGCCAAGGCACTCTAGTACATTTTTTTTAAAGGAGGGCCTGACAAAGTCGACGCATCTTGAAAATTTTAAATTCGTAGTTTAACAAATAGTCTCAATTCTCGGAAACTTGAGGCAATTGTGTCATTATTTTTTATTGGGATTCTAGCAATGTTATTTAGGATTACGTTTCCAAAGTACAAATGAACAAACATAAAAAAGAATAACCACAATAACCGAAAAATGGTACAGTTTGATCAAATTTCTAGGTTTTTCTTAAAATGCCCATAATTTTCAAACTGCATGGGATAGATTTTTTTTCAGATTTTTCTCGTGATGGTTATGATCAATCCTGTCACCCCGTTTCGGCTTGACGTTGAGTTCTGGGACACCCTGTATACAGCATAAACTATATTATCCCTAACGACCCGAGAAAATTTTTGGCCTAGAACAAAGATTTTGATAAGGTTAAAGTACCTATTACAGCATTCACAAAACTTTCATAACTCAATCATACACACCATCACATCTTACGAAGTTAGGTCAGGTAGGATTCATATTCAATGATCGCAACCTGAGTCAATAACAATAAGGCTTATTTTCGAAGTTGTAATCCGCTCGCGTCTAAAATAAGATGAAATAAAGATTTTTATCAAGGGGTAGCCTTGATCGCGTTTAAATGTAGGCTTATTTTAAGGAGTCATCAACCGCTCCTGAAGATACCTATGGTTTAGAGCCATAGACATAGGAAAAAGATCAAGGTGTAGCCCTTGATTAGTTTTGATGTAGGCTTATTTATAAGAAGTCATCGACCGCTCCTAAAGATACCTATGGTTTAGAGTCATAGGTATAGGTAAAAATCAAGGGATAGGCCTTGATTGGTTTAGTTGATCCATCAACTTCAGTAGTTGATGGTGGCTAATATTAGTCATACTAACGAAGAGTTAGCTTATAAGAAGGTTAGGTAGCTTATACCTAAAAGCACTTCTTACGAGTTATATAAAAGGAGAGATTAAAATAATCTTAATGGTTTAAGAACTAATGAATCTTATTTAAAAAAAAATAGAGTTTTAAGCCGAAAGAAATAAAACTCTATACTAAGAAGAAGGAAAGGAGAAAGAGATGAGTCATGAGTAAAATATAATGTATATATTTATTAAAAAGTAGTCGTAGAGCGTCAAAGAGGAGAGGGTCAGAGATGGTAAAGGTTTTGACTGGTTAAGAGTTTTGACTGTAACATATACACTTTGCAACAGATTAAGCGCAAGACCTCAAAGTAGTTTACTTAGAATCGGCTTCTGAATCGATTTCTTTTTTCACGAAAAAAACCTTTATTTAACTGAAATTAGGATCACCTCTTCATCACAAGGTAATAAAATATTAAATTTAAGGAAATTTATGCCTTATCTCAAAGGAATAAAGCCTATTCAAATGCACGACCGAATTTGCAATTCCCTCATAGCTATCCTATGTGCAGTGGTCGTTAAACGTTAATTTAAGGAAGATTAATCCTTATTTCATAGTAATACGTCTTATTTAAATGCAGAACCGAATTTGTAGTTCGGAGTGGCTATCTTTACACACACACACATAAACATACCTTGGTATAATAATTAAAAAAAATAGTGGTTTAAGGAAGTTCAGACCTTATTTCAAAGGATTAGTTATTGATAGAATTAGAACGCAAGCTCCTTAAAAGTAAGGTCACGACCAACGACAAGCATTTTAAACATACGCTTGCGTCGTTACTGCCTGCTGTCATTTTGACTTTTCACAAGAATATGAATATTTCAATATTACTCTTATTTCACACATTTTTTTGTTAACGTGCACGATAACATTTCAGTACACCAATTTTCAATACACGGAGATGATGAGGACATTGGCTAGTTGCGACGATAATGTCGAGTTAGCATGTCGAGAGTTCAACGAAAGATATGGTACCAGAGTGAGCGCCAGAACCATGTTAAGTTCTTCGGTACCTTTTGTCCTAACACGGCAATAGATAGAGGGGTGAATGTACGCACTACTCGCTTACAAGCGAACATACTCAACTATTTTGAGGAACACCCAAAGAGCAGCACGAGAGAAGCAGCGCTATTGTTCGACTGTTGTTACGCGCAGATGGTGAACGCACGTCCACCTACGACGTTGTCAGGAGCTAACGCCAAACGACTATTTGCCACGTCTGGAGTTTAACAGATGGTTGTTGGAGAACTGGCAACGAAACATCATCTGGACTGACGAGAGCACGAGAGATGCCTACCAGCCAGCTACTGGCTAGCTGGCTGGTACACGAGTGTGTGGTGCGCTTTTAGTATCTGTAGAGATCGAGTAGTTTGTTCAAACGTTTGATGAGTAGTGTGTGCAAACGTTTGATGTTTAGTCAGGATATCTATTTTATAAATAATAATTATGTGTGGTTCAACTAAATTAAATTACAGATGTTATTTTAGTCTTATAAATTCTAATGGAGGTGTGTGAGGTCTTGCGTTAATTCCGTTACTCCTTGTATATGAATTTTAGTTATAGTAGGTTTATGGAACGTTTATGAATACAAAATGTTAACGAAGGTTTTATAAGCTTATAGAACACTTTATCTAATGAGTGTTTTAAACCTTTGGTTAGCTTTGTGATCAATCATCGAGGTATGCGCGGTCATAATTGTATGGATGACCAAATCACGGAATTTGAACGGGACTCTCGGTGGGCGAGTTCGATTCGCACTTGTCCGGTTTTTTCATAGTAATTTTACTAATGTAATGCAGTAAGTCAATAAAGTGCACCAGTCGTTGTCTTGAAATCAATTGGATCAAATGATTTATTTCGTAGCTACCAACACAATCCGGAATATAACAAAAGTAATTTGACTTAAAGCGAGTTTTCACTTATTTCATCTAGTATATTGATACTTAAAATATTTATTAATTCATTAAGCAATAATGAGCCAGTGTAATGGCTAATTAGGTGATAAAAATGCACTTGCATCAAAATGTCATACACAAACTCAAAATTCTTTAAGACCGAACGCATAATAGTATCTAAATTATGATTCAAACAAGACCTATTCTAGTTTTTATGAATTTGATAGTCTTCATAAAATGCAAGATGGAACCGTTCGTAGTCGGTGGAATAAATGCAGATATAGCACGATTTCCTCATTCAGCGTTTCTAAATGTTGACTGTGTTGACAGCAAAAGTGGTCAAAGTATGTTCTGGATCTGTGGCGGGTCTATTGTGAACGAACTAATAGTGCTGACAGCAGCTCATTGCATGTACGAATGTTCGCACAGAAGCACCTTGAGCGTCTCTGTGGGACACACAAATAGACTAAATGGTGTTTCCATCACCGTTCGTACTTACCGTATACACGAAAAATATAATCATGCCAAAGTTACCAATGATATAGGTCTCGCGTTGCTTAAAAGAAAATTAAAATTTAACAAAAACTTAAAAAGGATTGCTGTAATGCAGAATCCACCTTACAATGGTAAAGCAAAGTCAGCTGGCTGGGGACTGATTGACGTGAGTACATTTTGCCTACTTTCCTGAAACCGTTCATTGGATAGATTGGACTTTTGACGATTTGTATAATTGCATATCATAAATGATGTAAAATTGAATTGCATTTGGAGTATGTCAACGAGCTTTGAACAAAGTATTCTGGGTGTCATACTCAGCGTAAGTGAATGAAAAAAAACCGTTTTTTATTTTCCCCGCCATACCATTTTTTGTTTAACTGCAAATTTAACTTTGTCCTCCAATCCTGTATCCGAAATTCATGGGTCATGTCATTAGAGCAAAGCTGTGGGCAGCTGGACACAGTGAAACCCGTAGGGCACGAGTAATACTCGCACAAGTAAGGCTTTTTTTCTACTTTTAATTGTTTCATTTTTGCAGGAATTTTTTGAACTAACGGCATATAATCTTCAGTACGTAGATCAATACGTATGGAAGACTACTGCTTGCAAGCAAACTATCAAATCATTACCTAAAGGCACCATCTGCGCCAGCAGTGGACAAACGGATTCTTTCGTTAGTCGGTAAGCCAAATGAGAAGTCCAGAAGAGAGAATTCGTTTCAGCGTTCATTAAGGAAGGCTGAGTCTGCAGGCCTACTGCGTTCGAAATGAAATCCTGAAGCTGACATTTCAAAAGGAGGTCTTTAAACAGGAGGGTGTGAACAATTTTGAGAAGATTTGATGAAGAGCTCTTTGTGAAGGAACCACCATACCTATGTTTAACCCAAAGCAGCGTTACTGTGGTCCGGAAAAACAAAAGCACGATAATTACACCGGCATCGATATCTAGAAGTGATGCTGGTGTTAAATCAGGCACATGAGACATTTGTACTTGTTTCTGGGATATGATAACTTTTCTTATATTATATCCTATCGTTTTTGGAATTTTCTGTAAGTTTTAAACCTTCAAGATTTGGTTCAACATTGCATAGTCTATTTTGTTTAGAATTTAGCTATATAAAGGTGCGTCCAAACACAGCGCGGCAGCCGCGCGCGGCATTCGCAGGACACAAATTTGCCGCGCGACTAGTTTAGACATATCCAGAAATGTTTGCACGGCACAACTACGCGGCATATCCGAGACACGCCGCGCGCGCTATTTATTTCGCGTTCAGACCACAATTAAAGCGGCCGCATGTGTTGTAGCTTTGCTTGCCGCACTACAGGAGTCATATATTTCAATTAGGCGAATAGCTGCTTCGTTATACACAATGCTTGTTTTTTTTTTTATTGATGTTTATTTATTATAAAAATCAAAATAATAAAATTATTTACAATTCTAAGAAAAAGGCAGGGAGCTCAAAGGGCATCAAAAAACTCGTCCACATCGTTGTCAATGGAAAATGTGCCCAACAGGCTGGCAGCATTGCCACGTTGTATGGCAATGCTGATTCTTTGACCCAAGAATAGACCAGCCTTCGGGTCACGTGAAGAGTCGACCAGCCGCTTGGCGATGTCACGAAAAATAATATGGGCACTCGGACCCCATGGCCCTAGAGTTTCCACCCCAAACGGCTCAAATGTATAGCTTCCAAGAAGGTTATTATATTTGCGCCGTTAGAGGTTTTCGGCACCTGCAGCAGCCGCCCCAGCACAACACGTAGTGCTAGGAAGATGAGATGGCGCAAGGGTGTCAACACATGTTACGTCCCACACCAAAGGCCTACTTCAAGGCATTATGGTCATCCCATCTGGCGGCCTCTTCCCATCGTCGCGTGCCAAGCCATTGGGTTCTAAAATAGCGGGCACCCCGGCGGTGGCAAGAGCACGACGAAGGATGTCATTGATGCTGGCGTGCCGTGCCATTCGGCCTGCGCTTCTACTGCAGGATAGGCCATGATGTCCGAGGCAGTCGACTGCGTCACCACAATGGCAACGATGTGGAGCCCCGCATGGAGCGCCCAGACGCAGGCATGTAGCGAGTCGGAAGGTATTATCACACAGCATAGTACCGATGTTAGGTGACGGAAGTGCCTGAAGCCAGAGGCCCGACTCCCACTCACCCACAGCCAGTAGGCGGGCACGAATTGGTGTAGAAACTATCCGAAATATCATTAAAATGTTCAATTTTTTCCTCAATAAAAAGTGAAAAACTGTCTTCCAAAATAGGAGAACCTAGGAGGTGTAAAGAACTTTTGTCTAAAATTTTGATGTCTGGGACATCATTATATTGCATTAAATTTCTCTAAGGTCGATTGTCGGTCAGTACTGTCAGGAAGGTATATTTCACATTTAGAAGGGTTAAGGTCTAGGCCAATAGATTTAAATGTCTGTTTTAGGAATAGATCTTTCAAAACGGTGTCAATATCACCTCCCAGAGTCCCGTCGTCTAAATACCACACGATAAATTTTGAATTTAATTGTTGTATGATTGGGTGAATAGCCAAACTGAAAATAACTGGCCCGAGAGGGTCACCTTGTTGTCATGCAACTGCAGATTCTAAAATATTGTCCTTATATAGTAATTTTGAAGGGTGCCTGTAGCACTGCCACATAAAACCATAAATTTCGTGTGTATCGTTTATCGTGTGGTATTTAGACGACGGGACGGCTGCTAACAACTGGAGAGCTGAAACATTTACAAAAGGAGAATCAAGATCAGTGGGGTCGGGAGGATCAGGGAAGGTGAGACCATCCGCAGGAGCTGGGTGTTTACTCTCCAGAGCTGAAAGTGTATCTGGAGAGTAAGGCGCCACCACATCGCTGCTAAATAGTATCCTAACAGCACCCCCAATGTCACCCTCGCTTAGCTTAGATTCTACATGACTACATAAGCCTTTTTGTGTACGACTATGCAATACAGGAAATTTAGGATCTAAAATAATGGTCGAATTGTTGCAGTTTTCTTTAATTTGTTTTGTTAAGGTTGTTTTAGCAGCCAAATTTTTTTGAACGTGTAGAATCCTGTAAGGGTAGGTGAGTAATTGCTCCCAGGCACTTTGCGAGTTCTTCTGGGTCACAAGACGGATACAACGCGTTAGACTTAAAGCAACAGACCGTCTCGCGCCCCGGGCAACTCTCTTTAACACAGGTGTGGAATTTTTAAATTTTGATAAGGTTATCCAAAGCGTTTGTCCGGAAGGTGATAAAGTAGGGGAAGTAACTGGGGGACATAAAGGTACACTATGCGGTTTATGAACCTTGCCATAGTGTATCTTAAGCCCCCGTTCCCCTTTAAAAAAACGTGCCTGGGAGCAGTGGGGGCATCTCACTAGTACATCCAGCGATGTGGCAGGTTGACTGGCACAATTTCCGACGTCGCTACAGCAGACATTAATCATAAATTGGAAACACTTACCCTTAAAAAAGAAAACTAAATATAACTATATACACACACTGTCACTGAACAATATAGTTGTTACAATAAAAATGCATTAAAAGAGAATATTAAAAGATAAATAAAAAAATTATGTTATGATTTGACGGATGTGACGCAGTCACGCTGGCGGCCTGGGGCGCCTGCTCAGTGCGCGCCGACCATACACCGGCGCAGTTGAGGGGCGCAGCCTTCGCGACCGTCGCATCGCATTGACAGCGGTGGGCGTCGCGTTGCGTCGTCAACGGAGATGAAATTATTAATTAAATTATTTTTGTCGTGTCGTACAAAAGAAAAATAACTGTTTGGAAAACTGAACTTCTGAGCTCGGGTAACGGAAAATGAGTGGAGTTTATTAAATTTCACCCGTTTTGTAGTTCTATGTGGTATAGTACTATTTTTGTTGAGTCACTCTGGTAGTGTAAACTATTTATCGGCGTAACAAAGAATTCATTATAATTATCGATTTATAAGTACTAGATATGTGTACTACTATGCATTTCATTTAATTTATTTAAATTCAATAAAATTTTCACCCATGTCAGTTGACAGGTGTCAAACTAACACCTTGTTATTCTTGTTAAATTAAAATAAAATATGTCCACACACAATCACCGACGAACGAACAGTACCATCGTTCCCGCGCGGCAGCTAGCTCGACACGTCCGCGACATAGCGCGGCGTCGCGTTGTGTCTGGACACACCTTTAAATTCAAACAAACTGAAGTAGAAATAAATCATCTTCGAAATGAGATACAGTAGCAACAAGCTGCACTTACAGGTATGCAGCTTTTGGCTACTCATATCTAAGGGCCTGGGCAGACTAGCTATTTTAACATTCGCGATCGGCGATTATGCGACTGTATCGATGCTGCATCACGTTTTGGCGACTCTTTGCGTTCGGACGCTGGTCGCCTGTAGTGTTGCTAACCGATAGTCGACTATCGATAGCTTGCCGATTTGCAATGGTATTGATTACAAAAATGATAAATTTCAATATTAATTTAATTAATCAATCAATCAAATCAAAAATAAAAAACAAAAAAATCAACAATCAATCAATTCAATAAAAAAAAAATATCTTTATACTTTTTTAACTGTAGCAGTAACAAAGGTCGGTAAAAATATTAAAAAAAAACTATAGTAGTCTAATTGAATGGCCTTCCTTTAATTACATCGCTGTTTATACATAAGGTAAACTGGGCACAATCGTACCCAGTCGTCATTAGTGAAACTGTAAGGAATACATAGGTATTCCCTACTGAACATTGGTACTGGGTGGAAGGGGAGAGATAGGAGCGGCGTGCCCGTCTAATCGTGTATCAGCAGCAGGGCGTTATCGTTAGCAGAGACCTACATTACTTCTAAACAGTTATAAGTCCTATTTTTATTTGATTACTTATAATAATTGTTGTTATATTTGTACAGATAGAGTAATGAGTGTCTTTCTTCGTTATAAATTATACATTAGAAGTTAATAGTAGTGATTACTTTGAACATAGAGTATTATGTATTGTCACAACGATTGCTTTTTGTGCGTCGGGTACGATTGTGACATATTTTCAGGGAAGCTAGTGACATAAATAATATGGGTATAAATATAATGATCACCAAAAAATACTTTAGGATCTTAAGCTCCCTTATCAAAAAAATATACTAAATTATACCAAATGTACTAAATGGTCACCAAATCTTAGTGTGCCAAATAACCAAAATCTTTTTGACCCCCCTGGGGCGGATCCGACATGGTTAGGATAGAACTGTGACCCCCTACGGGGCACTCTGTGTAAATACCTATTGATTTAACCGCAGAAAATAAATAAATAATATAAAAAATGACTGAATTGTACATAATTTTCTTGACGAAAAGTAAGTATGCTTTGTTTGCATTGCATTTGCAGCAATTTTAGTACTTATTGTAATTTAAGACTCCATAATTGTGCGCTGCTTTAGTAGTTTCTGACAGTAGCGAGGAAAATAATAGTGGAGAAGAAGGATAACGGAGTCAAAGTTTAGAATCTCCAACTTAGAACATTAGGAAACGGTCCTGTGCCTATTTAATAAAAATATACCGTTTATGATTAGATCATGTCTTTATGGTTGCGAAATGTTGCTATAATTGCTATTTGTACCACGTATATTTTTATGTTTTAGCTAAAAATAACGTGTTTCTACTGTTATTACCTGGTGTATCTGGTAACACTGCGGCCGGCAGATGCCAATCGCTGCGACTGGCATCCGCAGTGTGCGCGGTGTAGCGATCAGTCGCTGCGTTTAGCTTCCGAGAAGCGACTAAGTCGCCGCGTTTGGCGTTCGTAGTGTGCGCTATGGGATGCTTAGTCGCTGCGTTTAGCTCCTAAATGCGACTAAATCGCCGATCGCCGATGCTAAAAGTAGCGTGTGTGGTTTGGCCCTAACAACGGTACCTCATTTCGCACTCCCTCTTCTCTTACTAACATAGGGATCCTGCTAATCCAAAGTTAATGAAATGGTTTGCGTAGCGGCTGAGCGATTGACTACTGCGTTTTGTATCGCGGTTTCGATTCTCGCACGGAACAAATTTAACATTAACAATAACAAATTTACTTCTATGGCCAACAGATAGTTGCTTCGGGTGTCGTTGTTTGTGTATGACTTTATATCTTTGTACGATGCAGGAGAAATTCTTAGTATGGGGCAAAGTTTGACACACTTTAACAGCCTCGTCTTTGTGTCAATGTTCTACATCTGACTGTGAATACGAACAACCTGCACATTATATCCTATGGGAGTGCATTCTTTGGCAGAATTAACGTAATACTATGTTACATAATGTACAGGCTACATCCGAAGCTGTTTACTATGTGGACCTTGTAGAAACTAGAGCAAATTTCCGTGCGTTCATACCTGTTATTGGAATCAAATGTAATAGCTCACATTTTAGGACCTATTTCTGCTGCTGCAACTGGATCTGCCCCAGTTGTAAACGTCACTTTGGTCCTATTGGCCTAGTTCTGTTCTGTCTCCTGCTTGATTTGGAGGGAAGTGGAAAATATGTTTTTCTTACTCCTCCGCTGTTCTTTTCTGATTAATTTCGTTGTGGGATGCGAGACAGTTGTAATGTTTCTCCGGGACTCGTCGAGCTTCCGTGTCTCGACGATTTTCTAGTGGTCGCCACTGTTGATTCCGACTTTCAGGAGTTGCAGTGGTTTGGTTGGTTGGTGGTGTGGTTGGTGGTGGCAAGCAAAAGAAAAAAACACTTTGCCAGTATGGAAAAAAAAATCTTAAGTAGGTATCTTCTTTTTTCTAAATAGAACAATCTTTCATTATCTCGTTTGAAAGAAGTGTTTCAAACTAGATTAATTAATATTACCTACATTTCGTACAACTTCTTATGCATGCGCAGTTTACCTGTAGGTGATTGTTGCACTGTTGCGTATACGTTTTTGCATGTTACCCATAAGCAAAAAATTAGTGTGAACAATTGTACCAATAAAATAAAAATTTGTTAAAAAAAAGTAGGAACCAGTAAAGTCTATAATATGGCATTATAGGGTCATTAAAAAGTATTTTCTTTCTTGTTTCCTAGTGGTGACTCCGGCAGCGCCCTGGTGGTGAGAGGCTACATCCAGATTGGGATTGTCTCCTACAGGGTACCCGCGATCAGCAAGAGTTTAGTAGTGTATACCGATACCGGCTATTTCTACGACTGGATTACAAAGAATTCGAAAAAGCTTTATTGTTTCACAGAGACCGCCTAACAAAACAACTGTGCACTACCTACTGTGATATTTCCTATGATGCGTCCTGACCTAGCAACAAAATGCCACCTGCCTTGAGAATGTTACCAATTAATTAGTTTGAATGTAAAATGTTTGCTTGGCTCATAGACATGTATGTGTTTTTATTCCGTCAAAAAATTTTAAAATCATAGTTTTGATAATATATTGTCAATAAGATCTTAATAATGACATTAAGTATGTAGTACTTTGACATTATAATAAATTCTTTGACATTTCTATTTTGACATTATGATTATTTTATATTTTGACATTGTGATTGATATAATTATTTTCGGCATTATGATTTAATATTTTAATATTAATATTTTTGGCATTACATGCAGTCTATTAATCAATTAATTTGCCATTCAAATTATAATTTCATTTATTGTCATCATCATCAGCCTGAAGACGTCCACTCTTGAACAAAGGCCTCCCCCATAAATGGGGGGCGTTGCCAT
Organism: Charanyca ferruginea; assembly: GCA_947361185.1. Classification (NCBI taxonomy): domain Eukaryota; kingdom Metazoa; phylum Arthropoda; class Insecta; order Lepidoptera; family Noctuidae; genus Charanyca; species Charanyca ferruginea. The sequence continues at coordinate 12,683,714 of OX376057.1, forward strand.
AATCCCCACGCATGGCAGGCGTCTTGGGGATCGCAGTGAGGTTGTTAAGTACACGCTGCTGCCCGACTTTCAGATTTTCCCTTAGCCGCCATCGACGACACCCTCGGGATGAAATGGGCCCCCCCAATTCATCCCGAGGGTGTCGTCGAAGGCGGCTGCTATTCTAGCCCGGACACCCCACGGGCAACGGTCATTTATTGTGCCAGCTTAGATTTGCATGTTATTTTAATTTTTTTATTTGATTATTATGTAATATTTCTACACCAGCAATGGTAATGGTATGTTTATGTGAAACCATATTTAATGTAAGATTTTAATGTACCTACCATATACTGAAAAATAAATACGTTATTATTATTATTATTAAAATGAGCCAAATAATATGTTATTTGGGTAGTAGACCAATAATTCCAAAATAACTTCTCTAAAAAAACGCTTTATTTTAGCCCAGAAAATCCGATGAATATCAAATTAAGTGTAAAATTAGATTTTTAGTGGCTTTGAAATCAATAAATATTCAGTTGATTAATGGTAACTACCCAATTAATATAATATATATCCTTTTTTTTGTGTGGTTTCTCTATTCATTCGCTATAGAAGTATCAGCATCTTTTATCTAGTAGTAAAAATTGATTGGAGGGTACCACATAAAGATTAATCTTGAACTTAATCGTAATAATTTAATCTAATAAACTACGAATAAAACAGGTTGCTCTTCCGCAAGTTGTAAATGATTTCTTTATTTTTTTTTAGATGAATTAAAGAAAAGGTTTGTCCCATATGTCTTCTTTAAAATATTCTACTATTCGACAAAAAGACAACGTATCCTTTATTGACATCACAAAAAGATATATATACTTAATACGTGAAAATTATTAATATTCTAGCACGTTTTTTGGCTTATTTTGGCAGGACACAGAATACGTTACGTATAATTACTCAATAATAAAACGCCAGCACATGCTTAATATTCTAGTGTAATTTATACTAATGTTTCTTTCTTGAGTACATGGGTAGCTCGTAAGCCCGTTTTCACTAACACTAGCCGAAATTTAAAATGTAATGAGCAGCTTATAATGCTAGCTGGCTGTAAATTTAAAATGTAATGAGCAGCTTATAATGCTAGCTGGCTGAAAATTTAAAATGTAATGAGCAGCTTATAATGCTAGCTGGCTGTAAATTTAAAATGTAATGAGCAGCTTATAATGCTAGCTGGCTGTAAATTTAAAATGTAATGAGCAGCTTATAACGCTAGCTGGCTGAAAATTTAAAATGTAATGAGCAGCTTATAATGCTAGCTGGCTGTAAATTTAAAATGTAATGAGCAGCTTATAATGCTAGCTGGCTGTAAATTTAAAATGTAATGAGCAGCTTATAATGCTAGCTGGCTGTAAATTTAAAATGTAACGAGCAGCTTATAATGCTAGCTGCCTGTAAATTTTAAATGTAAGTAGCACCTTAAATGCTAGCTGGCTGTAAATTTAAAATGTAATGAGCAGCTTATAATGCTAGCTGGCTGTAAATTTTAAATGTAAGTAGCAACTTATAATGCTAGCTGGCTGTAAGTTTAAAATGTAATGAGCAGCTTATAATGCTAGCTGGCTGTAAATTTTAAATGTAATGAGCAGCTTATAATGCTAGCTGGCTGTAAATTTAAAATGTAATGAGCAGCTTATAATGCTAGCTGGCTGTAAATTTTAAATGTAAGTAGCAACTTATAATGCTAGCTGGCTGTAAATTTAAAATGTAATGAGCAGCTTATAATGCTAGCTGGCTGTAAATTTTAAATGTAAGTAGCAACTTATAATGCTAGCTGGCTGTAAGTTTAAAATGTAATGAGCAGCTTATAATGCTAGCTGGCTGTAAATTTAAAATGTAATGAGCAGCTTATAATGCTAGCTGGCTGTAAATTTAAAATGTAATGAGCAGCTTATAATGCTAGCTGGCTGTAAATTTAAAATGTAATGAGCAGCTTATAATGCTAGCTGGCTGTAAATTTAAAATGTAATGAGCAGCTTATAATGCTAGCTGGCTGTAAATTTAAAATGTAATGAGCAGCTTATAATGCTAGCTGGCTGTAAATTTAAAATGTAATGAGCAGCTTATAATGCTAGCTGGCTGTAAATTTAAAATGTAATGAGCAGCTTATAATGCTAGCTGGCTATAAATTGGTCTAGGAAACATAATCTTGATTTTAAATAAAAGAGATACTCAGTGATATGTTACCTATTTATCTACTATGGTAAGTACAATTTTTACAATTTATTTTCTAGTTTCTATCTATTATCTAGTTTGGATCAGTTGATTGTTTTTCATAATGTCAAGGATCCATAGTATAGGGCCTTATAGTAAAAATTGTTCATTATAATATGAGCACAATGGATTACTTATACTGTGACAATGGCCTCTTTTTTGCGGCTCTTTTTAACCACTCTGCCATGCCCAAACGCATCAACTATACAATCCTATAAGACAGCAATACAATACAATCTGCAGTTATTCAGTGTATCGAGCATTCGAGCAGGAAGGCTGGCGGGAAATGCTAATTGTCCAGATAAGAGCCCGCGGGTGCCTGCGGAAGTGACGTCATGCACAAGTGTCTATCTCCGTGCTGCCGATAGTATAATTAGTGCGTGTTGTTGCTCTGCAGGTGGGGCGGCTTATCTATTAGTTTAAAGTATAAGTATTAGGTGTCAATCGCCTCGACGGCGAATACTGGCTTCCCAGTATTCGCCAAACTGGTACGTGTAATTTGGCGATCATTTAGGTGTACCCAAACAGTAAGGGCGTTAAATAAAACGTGAATGGATGAATAATAATGGAAAACAATGTCAAACTTTTTTGTTGGCAGAGTTAGTGTGTTTTACAGGGGATAGAAGTGTCTCTGAACATCGATATAAAGTAAATTCTTTAATATTCTGAATTACCGGTCTACTTCAAAATAGCTTGTTTTATGAAAGTTCCATGAAATACTATGACGTAAGTTTTTTATTAAACATTAAACAAATGAAGTACTTAATGTTGGCGAAAACACTAGGGTGGTCCGCGAAATTCAAATATTTAATCTAAGGTATTTTTTACAGCTCAATATCTAGTTGTATTGTAATAAAAACTTAAACACAACAGTAATTAATATGTACAATATTATAACTCAAACTCAAACTCAACGTCATTTATTTCAAATAAACCATTTAAAGGTACTTTCGAATTGTTGCTCGTTCCAAACAGTAGGTTTCTATGGAGAAGAACGAGCAAAATACTCCATGAACAACACTCTTTTAAAATCAATAATATGTTACAAATTTCGGATACAGCATTCATATTGAATCTAGGGTACAATGTGAGAACAATGTAACGAGTCGTGTACGTTAAAAGAGGTTTAGATAAAAATATAATCATAATAAACAATTCAAAATAAATTTAGAATAACCGAGGCAGCTAAGAGATGACCAGTCCTAACCAACGGCGCCCGTTCACGAACATGACGCACGGATCGGCATCATTCGGCTCAACCATTTTGAAGGGAACCGAATGATCCAACACGCGCGCCACCGTCATCGAGACATTCCAGTGAGCATGACATACTCCCAACCGCCAGGGCACATTCCAGTCAATGAAAGACATACCTCGTAAATGGTAGCCTTAAAGAACATAGTGCTCACATGTATGTGCTATGAAAAATTATATAATACTATCACATTGAGTTTATACAATATAAACTCAATGTGATAGTATATTTTTTAAGATAATATAGATGTTGTATATGTGTGTGCTGCGCCCATGTTTTAAGTGTTCGCCTTACTACCAATAAACCAGTGTGTCAACCGACTCCTATAGGTCTTCCAGGAGTGCACTGTATGATCAAACGTTGTTAAAATTCCAAATTGCTGAACCAACATTTTTTTTTTATACGCGGGTACTCGTCGCCCATGTTAAATCTATGTGTGACAGATAGGAGTGAAACGACTGCTTGCTAAAGACACACTGGTTTATTCATAGTAAGGCGAACATTAAAACATGGGCGCAGCCACGCACACATATACAACAGTAGATCTATATCTTCAGCATAAATATATAATAACTAAAATCATCTACTTAACTCTCCAACTTAGAATAATCTAAATGTGCCTATTCAATGATAAATTGATAACATGACGTTACTGAACGCCAGGGGCGGATAAGGGCGGATAATATTGGTTCATTAAGCTCTCTCTCCCATTCATGGTCCGCCCTTGACTATCGTTTATAGAAAAAGCGTTTATAGAAAAACTTTTTTGAAAAAAGAGAACCGCCTTCAAATAAAAACATAAAAGTGAAAAATAACTTTAGGACAGAACAGACATGAATATAGTTTCGGAAGTCGGTGGCTTTGTTCTGTTTGTTTTTTTGTATTGCCACCGACTTCCGAAACTAAAGTCAATGTGTGTTCTGTGCGAAAGTTATTTTTCACTTTTTAGTTTTTGAAGGCGGTTATCTTTTTTGTAAAAAGCTTTTTATTTTCCGCTTTTTAGTAAGTACCTCCTTCTCATCCAAATCTGTAAAGAAACGGCAACACGGTTAAAACAGAGATCTACTCCAATGATTGAAGAAACTATAACGTCGAAGTAATTTTTTTGGATATATGTTGACTTTTTTAAAAAGTGCTGAATCAATTTCGATAAAAAGAATTTTCAAAATCGGTTTACATTTGCCGGAGAAATCGCGTAACAAATCGCGCACATACTTAATGCAAATTTAAGACTTTTATGGTTTTCTCATGGATGCCATTGTCAGAACTAGACCAAATTGGACCACACGAAAAGCACCAGCTATCAAATAGAAAAGAATCATCAAAATCGGCTCTCCCAGTCGAAAGTTCTGAGGTAACAAACATAAAAAAAAAATACAGACGAATTGATAAACCTCCTCCTTTTTTGAAGTCGGTTGAAAATGGTTACGTTAAGCACGTTCCACGCGAAAAGAGGTGAGGAACAGTGTTTCGGAGGGGGGCGGAGCGTGTCGCTACTGTACGATAGTACTAATACTTATATTGTGGCACCGGTGTCGCACAGGGCTTTCGACGCGTCTACTGTATGAAAAGACAATCGTCCGTGTACAATCCGACCCCCGCACCGTTCCGATGCGAAACCGTCAACGCATACATTTATAGATCCTTAAATGCATTTAAGTTAGCGTCGTGAACCGAATCTAGATAACCCTGGTGTTCCCGAGTATCAGAACTGCAGGACACACCGCCATCGTTTTCTCCACGATGGCGGTGTGTCCTGCAGTTCTGATACTCCAGTTACCTTATCCAGTGGTCATATAACAAGATCCGATCCAGCCTGTCCATTTGCTGCCCACCCTTAGAGACGCCCTAAGCCGAAATCCGTACAGCGGGAGCCGTCAATCAGTCAGTCGTCAGTGTCGCAATAGTTTATAAGGTTTTATTGCCATGTCTGAAGGCCTTAGATTTTTTTAAGGCAACACCGAGGTGCTATACTTACCGAAAAAAAAAGAAATATTAAGCACTAAAGTATTTAAATATTCAAAAAAAGGCAAGAAAAAAGAACAATCACAAAATTACCCCTCAACGTCCATATGAAAGTACAATTGAATAAAAAAGTGAAAGAAACATCGAACGTGGTTCCGGTACCCATTACATATGGTCCTAACATCCGATCACAGAGCACATTTCATTGTTTTCTATATTAGTAACTCCCTCGAGAGGACCAATTGTGGACCTCAGGGATTACTCGGTAGAAAGGAAACTAGTCTTATTTTGGAGGGAAAATTGCACTGGTCGATTGATATGGTAGGTACTGTTCTTGTACCTTACAGGGTGAGGCCCCAGGCAGGTGAATATCAACTTCGCGTAACATGAGCATATTGGGAAGTAGGAATGCGATTGTAGACGAGATTGTAATAGGTTATGAGCACATCATTCTGTACATGTATGCACGCTGTTTGTCCTTCTGCATTCATCATTTTCATTTTATCTAAGTTATGTTATATCATTCAGTAATTCGTAATGTATACATATATTTTTGGAACGAAATTCCTTAACGCGGCTTACGGGTAATGAGAATTAGTAAAAATCGTCACGTAACGAAATGCGTGTGTGTATGTGTGCGTGTATCGAGCCTACTACAAGCAAATGAGCACACAAGCAGGCTCGTGTATTATGTATATTTATCTTTGTATTATTATAATTTTTACATACAAATAAATTTTAAAAAATGCATATTTTTTTTTTGTTTTTCTATTTTTGTACAGAGAAGTACGTAAGGAACTTCGTTCCTTGCGGGTTCCCCCTACCGCACAAGTGATTTTTAAAATACATTTTTCAATATTAGTACAAACTTAAAAACATTTAAAAATATATAAAATAGTAGCCAACCGGTAACGGAAACAGGGTCTAAACTATCGGGCCGGTCAGGGCACCAGATAGGGAAACCTCCTAACAATGCGAGCCGTTTCCAGAAGTACTGCCTTCTTAATCAAACGCTTGATCCAGCCGCCTAACGAGCGGCTCCTTAAATGTTGGTCGAAGGTCTTGGCTATTAAGACTTCTGACTGATTGGTTGAAACAACTATTGGCTTCATGATTTCTGAATCCACTTATGTCGACAACTTTGCGAGCCAAATCAAGATATTTTAAAATTTATTGTCTTTATTATAATTCTTAGAATTGGAAATGTCTGATTATTTAAAGTAGTTTTGAGGAATAGTCAATAGACGTAAGAAAATAGAATATAATAAATAGTCTTTATTGTACTTACATAAAAAAATGCAAATAAGAACTTTTGTATTCATACTTTTATTTATATGTATTAATTTATTTCATGTCTTAATGTATAAAGATGTTACATAAAGCTTAAAGCTGAAGTACAGTTATGGACCTTGTTGGGTGACAAATGATATTCCACAATACATAGTTCATTGCATAGAAATGGTGAAAATTGATTTGAACTGAACTCCCTTTTATCTGATGATCTAATCAATTTACAGGATGGTAGGCACATCGGCACTTTACTTTTTACCATGAATTTAGTACATAATTCTTGGGCAAAAGGTAAGGTAAAATAGAGTAATAGGACTAATATCAGAGTAGTAATCAATGGCAAAAAAAAAACACTTGAATTTTTCGTGTCATGCCTTTTGCATTCTAAAAAGGCATGGCAATGGCAATGCAGGCAGGAAAAATATAAAGACATATATCTTATGCTTGATTTAAGTCCTCAACTCAAAGTCCCTAATAGAACAACAGAAACATAAGCTAAGAAAACAAACAGTCGAACACGATCTTTGACTCGACCAAACTTAGCTATCTGTTAATAAACAACATTGTCTAAGTTCTGCGACGAAGACAATAAATAACGTCTTATCAAACGTCCCAAGTGCAGGCCTACTTGTTAACACGTGTCTCGACGATCGATAAAACCGCTGATCGATAGGGGCGTACCTTCGCGAAAGTCGATGGTAGGTACGGCCCAACTCTAGTAGGCACTACCGCTTACGACTTTCTAAGTGACGGGCGATACGTCAATTGTCCTTACTGTTGTCGGTGATAGTACTTAATAAGGGTTAACTAATAGTTTTTGTGTTTTGTGCTGTCGGTGCTGGAAGCAAAGGCTGTAAAGGCTTTAGAAATTCAAGAATAGATAGGGTAATTATAAAGGCGCGAGGCGTCATCGAGCTTACCGTCCTTAAATGTATGGTTTTTTGGGTTTTTTTACATTGAATGTGTCTAGGAAGTAAAACAATAATGATTTATTGTTTAACTTAGACCAGATTTTATGACAAAGTGGATAGAGCACAGGCCACAGGGATGTTTCTTAATGTAGTTAGTGGGTAAAGTACCGTTATTCTAGATAGGTTACGAAGTAACCTGTGTTAAGACGAAACCGTTCCGGTCCCCTGCCATAATAGATGACTTATATAGCACGTGTAAGGTCGAAATAATCTAGTTAACATCAAAACATGCAAATAAAAAATAAAAATAATAAAACAAGAAAAAAAATAGAAATGGGTATTATCGATGTTTGTGTAGTGAGTGAATGTGTTCATGTAATTACTGTGGTGTGTGTTATATTTATGTAGTGTGTGATGAATGTGTGTGTTATGTGATCACTTCTTAAGGAATTCTTCAGTTTCGTCGTAGTGTAGACTAGCGACCTGACCCAGCTTCGCATGGGCCTATAGCCTTCCTCGATAAATGGACTATCCAACACAAAAATAATTTTTCAATTCGAACCAGTAGATCCTGAGATTAGTGCGTTCAACCAAACAAACTAACAAACTCTTCAGCATTATAAATTATTAGTATAGATTTTGTAAATATGAACATACAGTGTTTTTGCTGAAGTATGTTGAGCCAGAAATAGGTTTTATTTGTTAATTTTGTTCTATAGTGAGGGGCCAAGATAGAGAGCGAATTTTTTTGTTCATTTTGTTGTATAGTGAGGGGCCAAGATAGAGAGCGAATTTTTTTAAGAAAGCTGTGCGATTGGGTGGTATTGGGCAGATTAGGTCTTTGCGGCGTTTGGAGATTTGTTGGTATGGAGTTTTTTGGTGTTGTAGTAGGATTATATATAAGGTAAATAGTTGCCTTACATTAAGTACATTACATGATTTATAAAGTTCGGAAGTTGGAAATAAACTCTCCAAATGAAACTACTGCGGCATTTGGAATTTTGAGATTGCAAAGTTCGTTAATGAATACAAGGAAGAGTGTGGGCCCTAATCTGCTTCCCTGAGGTACGCCATACTGAATGGGTAGTTCACCGCTCTTGAAATTATGAATAGTGACACATTGTGTGCGATCCGTAAGGTAGCTCTTAAAAAAATCATGTGGAGACCCCCTGACACCCAAACATTCTAGTTAAAGTAAACGCGTAGAAACTGGAACGGTATCAAATGCTTTCGCAATATCCATAAATATCGTCAGAACCTTTCTACTACTATTTAGGTTTTCTACTATACCGTTAATTAATACATGGACAGCGTCACAAGTGAATTTATTTCTGCGAAACCCAAACTGTTGGGATGACAGTAGGTTAAAGTGTTCGAGGTAGTTAACTAACCGCTTGTTTATCAGGCGTTCAAGTACTTTGGACAGGGAACTAAGAACTGCTATTGGGCGATAGTTGTTTGGCAAACTGCCGCCACCTCCCTTAAATATAGGATGAATGATTGCCCGTCTAAAAGAAGTAGGAAAGATAGTTGAAAGCAAAAGTTTAAAATGTGGCATAAAATTGGTGTAAGGATCCCTGCGTATCTTTTTAAGAAGGTTTGGAAAATGCCGTCCCAACGTACCGCCACGTTGGCCCTAAGCTGGTTTATGGTACTAAAAACTTCATCGGGATTGGTTTGTTCTAAGACGAAAGATTTATTGATTTTTGATGAATGGGAGGGACGTGTGTGGTTTTGCCACTCTTGTTAATTTCTACTAGTTTTTTCCCAAAATTGCCGGACGCGCCACAAAAACGCGGCAGCCCCATCAACACCCGGAACGTATTGTTATATTGTATGCGCAGGCCACTATATGTACTTTATAGTGTCCCATAATTTTTTAGGATTATGGATAAGCTTTATAGCTCTTTAATTTTTTTTAATTGGGTTGTTCAAAAATTTATATATCTTTTGTATGTGATTACTAATACTTGGTCCTCCGGTGACTGCTTAACTTTTTTGTGTAAGCAGTCTCGGTTCCGGACACAGCGCAGCAAGCCTGGAGTAATCCATGGTTTCAGAATTATTTTACTAGCTGGTACTTTAACTGTTTTTGTACATTCTTTTAAAGCATTTTTTGTGAATTGTATAAGTTCGTCTACGGCATAGTTTGGGTCAGAGATAAGGAAACGGGGGTAAAATCTAAGTCTTTCATGGAGATGTCAAGAGCGTCATAATCTACCTTAGATACTGTTAGATTTTTTATTCTTTAGACATATCAGGGAAGAGCAATGATCTGTAATCGTTGTATCATAGACTAGAGTAAGGATTGTTACGTTGGATCGAATCATTAAATGGTCTAAACAGTTTTTGCCTCTGGTAGGTCGTGTATGGGCTGCTCGAAATCCGTGATATGCCAGCGTGCATGGTTATACAATACAAGGTATATAATGTTTCCAAATAAATGGTGATCTCTAACTACATGGTGCTGTCAGAGTCAAATGTAGGTAAAATTCAAAATAACGTTAGGCTTAAAGATTTGTTGGTACCTTGGAAGGACTTATTTATTACGGTCCTATTTATTCGAGAAGAGAGTACCGATGGGTTCGTTTACAATTGAAAGCAAGAAAGATAAACATCGATATGTTCTGTTTTATAAGGTATATATCTAAAACAGATGAAATTACAAAGCCAACTCTCTAATTTAGTATTAAACTGAAGCTACCAGTCATTTTTGCACACAAAAGAAATCGGGAGCCTAGGTAGGTACCTACAATAGTTAAAAAACAAAAGTAAAGTGTAACAGCGGACAAAAATCAACCGTATCATTGAGTTGTATTGATCTTAAGAAAGATCTTTTTAGGTATCGATTTCTCTGACACACAAAAAATAATCGAGTCAGCGCAAAAATCGAGAAACTTTTTCAAGTGACGCGTCGTTGAGCTTTGGTAAATGTCAAAAATAAAAAATGTAAAGTGAAATCGTTACGGTACCGAGGGATTCTAAATCTCACTTTTCGTTTTATTTAAATTATTTTTAACCGACTTCAAAAAGGAGGAGGTTATCAGTCGGTGGTGGTGACTTTGTTCTGTTTGTTGTTTTGTATTACCACCGACCTCTGAAAGTAAAGTCATGTTCTGTGCTAAAACTATTTAAGTATCACTTTTTAGTTTTTGAAAGCGGTTGTTTATTTTTTGTGAAACAAAAATAAAAAAAATATTTTCCGCTTTTTAGTATCTCCTTACAATCCAAATCCATTAACAAACGGCAACACAGTTAAAGCAGAGATTGAAAGTCCTTCAAAGATTGAAGAAACTAAAATAAAAAGGCTGTAAAGGAGACTATAGTAGGTTATTCAAAATATGTAAAATTCTACTAGTTACCCTTAAACATAAATACATATTATTAGTTAATAACCATGGCAGTCGGGATAGTGACGCACTAGTCTCTAACAATTATTATACTACCAGGTCGATGACAGCAGGTAAATATGATGTACCCAGAGCAAGTAATTACTATGGCGACAGAACTTTAAAAAAACGCGTTCCCTATTTATTAAACACTTTGCCTGCTGACATCAGACAAGAAGATAATAAAGTAAAATTCGCACGTAAACTTAAAAAATATTTATTAGATTCTATGAAAGTGTAGGTATTAAGTATATTATGTAGGTTACAGATGTACCTACCTGACAATAGGTTTTTACTTTTAAAGAGACTCAACGATCTCACAGTTAAACTGCGTAAACAGCTTTGTGGGGCAATGTACCTAGCTTTAAGGAATGTTAAAGTTAATAAAAACATTCATTCATTCAAAACGTCACCTACCGTTTTTCTGGTCCACCACCAGGAAAACGTCGAGGCTATAAAACTCACCGAATCCCGGAGAAACGATTCAACTGTCTTAATTCCCGCAACGATAAGATCCTACATCATCCGCATACCCTTACTAACAGCAAACTCATTTGATAACAAAGAATCTAACAAAACGAGCGTATGAAACCCCGCTCTATATAGTTTTTACAGCAGAATTGGCACAATAGTTGTAAGTACTTAAGCATAGCGTAAAAGTGGCTTCATAACGCTTTCTACATTTAGACGTGACCTAAGCTATAGCTGTGGGTAAGAGAAACTGAAGAAATATGAACAAACCGCAATTATTGTAAGCAAAGTGGAAGTGACATCGACAGCAGAGTTAAATATCAGTACTTAATGTTGATAGCTGCGATCTCAGATTATAAAACAAAAGGCAGATAGACCGCGCGGAACATTGAGAGTTAAGCAAAAAAGCAAATACAAATTCAAAAGCGAATACCCATAATTTCGTGATTGTATTCGCTTTTGAATTTGAGTTTGTATTTTATTTGTTTTTTATAACGATGCGGCGTTTCGTGCTATACTGACTCGTGTCAGTAGGTACAGCACGAAGCGCATTTTTAACTTTATTATCAGGCAACTGTGGCCCATAGATAAAATACACAAAATTATCTTAAACAATAACAAACTAATACATTTTAAAACCTTATCAACTATATCCTATTTCACACGTAAAGTTGGCGTCGTGTGTCGCGCGGTGTCAGCAGGCAGCCGGCCTCGGAAGCGCCGGAACACAACACCTTTCGGCCAAAAGTCCACCTTCGTGAATGTCGACAGATGTTCAGTTGGTACTCTCACCACAAAGGAGTTAAAGTTCAAATTGTGGCTCGAGGCCAACCGCTCGACCCTCAGAGTAAAATTCGACTTAATTCGGATGTACTCTACAACCTCCTCAACCTTTATAGAGTAGTGCAGTCGAGACACATACAGCAGCGTCACCGGAACAGCAGGACGAAGCAGGTGGTTCGGCCCGGTCGGTGCGGTCCCACACTTGTTCGGTATTTATATTTGCTTTTTTGGCTTCACTCTCAATGTTCCGCGCGGTCTATCTGCCTTTTGTTTCTTAATCTGAGACTACGATATTACAAAGATTAACCGGATAGTATTAAAAAAACTTCAATATATCGTAAGGAAAGGTGTACTCTCGTAAAATTTGTATAGAGTAAGTCTTTATTCTATACTAATTTTACAATTTAGAAGAGTTTGTTTGTGTATGATTTTTTAAGCGAGCTAATCTCCCGGAATGACTAGTTGATACTTAAAATTCTTTCGCTAATAGAACGCCACTCATCGCCATCTTCCTGCCCGTGTCACTTACAATAAAATAAGTTACTGTTAACAATACTTAGGTAGGCTCATATCACCACCTTCCAATAAATATCTACCAATTCAAATTACTTGACAAACAATTTATGTATGTGTCTATTAAAATGTTGTTGTAATAAAAATCTATATTGTATTCATAGATCAAACAGGAGTCTGTTTGATCTATGATGGATAAAATATGGATAAAATCCGGTATTTTCGATGAACAGGATGAAAATAGTAATTGTGTGTGTTGTTTGTTGATGAAATTCGATTAGGATCACCAAAAAAAGCTGGAATAACCTAGAGGCGCGACAACATAATTAATAATTATATTTAACAAAATCGAAGACACATTCAAAATCTTTCAAAATCATCTCTCTATTTTCTCTTGCTATCTTCTTAATTACTTCTTTTTTCTTTTTTATAGGTCAGTAGTATCGCCCAGCACCAGTGATGCCACTAAGAGACCACGGGACTATTACAATGAAACCCGTGAATTCTTCCAGTGCCATTGCCTGTGCATGGTGCGAGTTCTTCTCTTCAGTTCTTCTGTCTTCCATCTTCGTATCCTCTTGATTTTCGTTTTCCTTCTGCTTCAGAGCTTTGTAATACATTTTATATGTACAAATCTTCTGTGCGTGTGTATGAAAGTGAACTCCTAAACGGCTGTATCGATTTTGATGAAATTTTTTGTATGTAATTTGTTGTTTGACCCGGTAGATGGCGCTGCAGTTAAATTGTAGGACTTTTTAATTTAAGCGCGGGACAACGTCTGCCAGGCCCGCTAGTATTGTATATTTATTTATTGAGAGTGAAACCTCATTTTAACAATGATTGAGGTTAGTTCAGCCAATGTCAACCCACAATCTCTCAATAAGAAAAATTGTTTTGAATTTCGTCTAACTAATTAAATATGCCTAAATGTGTTAATGTAATAATTACAGATTAATGCACATCCCAATTTAAGCTTCAACTTTTGACCACCAATGACATGACAGACTTTTTAAATACGTAATTTGTACCTTGGCGCCGTGGAAACGTATTTGCTTTCTTGCGCAACCGCTTAACTGAGCTCACTAATACATCAACTAGTGACAACTGCCGCCCCTCCCGCACCGCGCAGCTACCTCAAGAACGGTCTCACTCAGAAGCGACCGTAATATAATTAGCGTTGAAAATCCATTAGAAAAATTGACTTTAGTTTGTTTTAGCAGAACTAAAACCCAATTGTGGGTCTGCTTGCTGAATCTAAACATTACTTACATACTCTGTTCGATCATAAACTATGTTTGATACACATTTAAAATAACCAAACTTTTTCCACACACATATAACGGGTTCACAGATTAAGATAGTAAACTCATTATCTCAAATCAAAACATCATCAAAAAACCTCTTAGTTCATATCTCATCATTAATCTCGAAGGCTTCTTCATTTGTTTTGATTACACCTTTCAATTCAGACATTTGCAAATAAAACGTTCAGTTTTAAAGCATAATTCAATGTAACATAATTATGTTAGTTGGAAGTGTAAGTAATATTATCAGTGTCGGATTTAATCTTGTACTGGACATAATAGATCTATATAAAAAACAGCAAATAATTTAGTTTAACAACTTCATTGTTTTGTCAGATTCCAATTTGGCATTCAATATGGTCGATGCTGCGATATGCCAACAAATACCACCTCTTTATATCCTATTATTTATTTGAATTTCGAATCCCTTAGGCCCACTCACACCACTCAGTGGTATCTTTTAACTCACGAGTAAGTTGCCGACACGGGCTCTTTGTGTATGACATTTTGTAATTTAATCTTGATTTAGCCACAAACTGCGAAATAAAATTTTGCCACAAGAAGACCTGATTAAAGATTTGCTATGGACTTTAGGTCGAAATAAAGTTTAGTTTTATTTATTTAATTCGACTGGCGCCGGTCGTATTTTCTTGAGCTGTAAAACAGCACCTTTATAGCAAATTAAATAATCTGGAGAACTGGGAAAACCAATACAATAATTCTGTAAACAATTACAGCCGGCTACTAGTTTGTAGTATACTTAAGTCTTCAATAAAATCACGTTAATAGTATTATTTACGATCGCCGGGTGCATTGTGCGGTAGCATGCGCTTCTGTGGTTGCCGTGTAGAATTTTAAAATTATATATTTATTAGCCTTTTTCCGCGACTTCGTTCGTCTGAAGTCGGTTATACGAAGACGAAGCCACGGATCAATACAACAAAAGCTGCTGTACAACAAAAGTAAAAGCTACGTTGTTTAGGGCATTTTGCCAATCGTTTTACACGTGCAGCCTATGGGTCAAACATACGAAAAAATTGTACAATGCCCTGCGTGTTCTACACAATAATGCCTTCAGGGCGCTGATGAAGCTGCTTTGTTACTGTAGCGCGTCAGGTATGTTTGCGGACGCAAATATAGATGGTTTTGCGACAATTATTCGAAAGAGAGTTGTGTCCATGATGCGCCGTATACGAGGCAGTTTCAACAGCTACCTACAGCTGTTCGCATGGAGGATGGATCTGGATCTGGATTGCCCAATAATGCAGTACCAAACCTAAATGACAATGCCAGATCCTGCCCCACCCATGTACAGAAAAAGTAACACATGTACAGAAAAAGTAAATTAATGAAAATAATTGTAATGAATATAGAACTTTTCTATACTAAATTGTTTTTCTTTAGAACTTGCGGATTCCGAAATACCTACCCACAAAATACAAACTCATTTTACCTAAAATACAATTTAACCTATAATCAATGTCATTATTGTTTTTAGATTTAAACGGAAACCGCAAGTTCTACAGGCACTAAGACTAATGTTTAGTTATCAGCAATAAATAAACAGTAAGATGCTACATATTGCACATGTCTTTTATTGAGTGGGGCAAAGTTCTATAGAGTTTCTGGCATTGTCCTTTAGATTAAGATAAGCGTATAGTGTTTTTTAATGTTTTATTGTAATTTGGAATGTTTTATGTAATGACTGTTATATTATTGTAATCTTTTAATTAATTCTTAATGTTTTTAATATTTCTTAATTTCGCATGTATGGATATGGACTGGTTCCGAAATAAATGAATTAATTATTATTATTATTATAAGTAGCCTATGTGAAGGACATACACTACTTATTGATCCGCGACTTCCAGCAGGGTTCAAGCAATTTCCTTATCAAATTTCATCAAAATCTTTCTAGCAGTTTCGTCGTGAAAGCGTAAGAGAGAGAAAGAGAGTTCGCATTTATAATATTAAGTATGGAAGTATGGATTATTAGTATGTAAACTTTAGATTTTACTTTAAATGTACACATGATGACAAAGGATATGAGAATAGAAAAGCTGGATACAATGGTATTGCTTATTTGATAGATTTGATATTGCCTTACATAATACGGATTCATAAATATATTTTTTGTCTCGATTAATTCTGGTGAAGTGCGCCTAAGGGTGATCTGCCAATCTCAATGTGGCATCAGGTGCGATGACCACTCACCCCAACTTCAAGTCCTTAAATTCACCGAGGGAGACAGTGATATTATTGATGACTAATAATTCAAGAATGAAAATTGAAATAAAAATAATGTTGATTATTATTAGTAAATTAATCAATTGTTACTCAAAGTATTATTATTATTGAATGACAAGTTTTTCACGTATTATTTTTATTTATTAAACAATTATTCTTTTTATAATTTAATGTAATATTCATATTGAAAGACTAAGTTACATTTGATTTATTTTGTGTACCTATTATACGTTTTATCTTTTAGCATAAAAAATAACTTTTAATTCTCTTACGAATAAATGTGCTTATTTGTTTTAAACACAGAATAGCACTGCGGGTGGGATGACAACATTGACATCTCGGCTTAAGTTCACCTTCACATCACCTAAATTCGTTATGGGATATTTTTACAGAATAGACAAAGATAGTGAGAAGAGTTATGATAGTTGTATTGGAGATAATATAAATACTTAACAAATATGCTGCTGCAACAGTTCTGCTATCCAATCTTTTTCGGTTACTATTTTAGTTAAACACAGCAAAACAAGTTAACAAACTAAGTTAACCATATCTGCATAACATGCAAGTACGTCTCTAAACAGTAAAAACATATTACTAAGTTGTACTCCGTCCGTCCTACGTGTACAAGCCCTTAGAGATGTTTATCCGGCGTGCGCGCAGGTTGCAATTAAAATTAATGAATGGTACAAGTGTCGCTGCAGGTTACATACAGTAAGCTACTACACATCTGTTTTACTTATGTGATTCAGTACAGCAATTAGAAGAAGGAATGATGGATTTATCGATTAGAAAAAGCTGTGTCAATTTTCATTCTTTATGTACTTTAGATAAGATTTTTTATGGCTTTTCTACAAGTTAAGTTGTGGGTATTACTGATTCGGTAGTTTAGGATAAATAATGGAAAAGGAAAAGACAGTGAACAAATGTAAAAGTAAAAGTTTGGTAAGTACATAATGTTCTTTAAAATCAAGATGATAATTTAGAAAAATATTAAAAGATTCTGTAACGTTATTGTGTGAAAGTTTCATATAATAAATCTCATAAAAGATATTATAACGGACATAAAGAAATACGATTACATTAGTAACTCTTTTGAGTTATAAATCTCGTATCACTAGAGAGCCCGACAATTAACGACGTTTAATACTACAAAACCGATATACATTAGACGAACGACCATATAAAAATAAAGACAGGTGTTTTCTCAGCAAAAGTCGATGAGATGAAATCATCGATACTTAAAATACCAACACGCGAACAGAAAGTTTTATATCTACTGACTCATGTTGGATCTAAATTGAATCAAGATATCAAGACTCGGATGACTATTACTCATAAAGATTTATGTCTTCGGTTCCTATTTGAAGGCATTTATTCTGATATTGATTAGGAGATATTAACTTCAGTTAATGACGTGTTCGATCTTAGTTCTTCACTTAAAGACAACTCTGTTTAAGTTTTTATTCGTATCGGATGTGAGAATGACAGTGTAGTAAGATACTGAATTTATGTATTTCAAGTAATCAAATGACCGACTGTCCTTATCAGTTTAAAACAATCCTAACTTTTATTTCAAATCTATTGCTTTGAGTTATTGGATTAATTAATGAATAGATAACAACAAAGCAAGTTACCATGTCTATATTTTGTCCGACTACTGAATATTGGCTACGTCAGTATACTTTGCTCAGGCAACTTATCAATAAAATCTGTTCGGAATTAAATAAATCAGTGCAAGCAGTGCCGCGGTATCTGACGATGCATCTCTGCGGCCTTTAATTGGGCTTCTCTCCTCACTATATTTATTTAATAATACGCCTCTATTTCCGCTGACAACATCGGACGAGATCTATCTAACGAATAAATGCAAATAAACCATGTTAGCTCCGCGAGCGTCCACACACAAATTAAAACTTAATAAGTTAAGAAATGGCGGCACAACACGAAGATGAGTTTAATAAACAAATATGGAGAGCATTTAATCCAAATTCTAAATAGGACTATAATTAGATATAATTTTCAATAACTTAAGATGGCTCGCTTAACGACAAGTATTCTCGATAACCTATAAGTAAACATGGGTTAATAAGTAAATTGATTATCGTACGATATTAGCAAAGCTCGCCTACTAGTGTGATCAAGTATTTTCTTTCACAAATTTAGCCATCGTATACTCTAAGCTCAAATCGATCATCAACAATTAATTAATTATATGTATATCTCTCCAATTAAAACAAACGATATCGATTAAAGCAATTTAAATCGATTCCATGGGAATCATGGTTGCATTTCCCAGCGGATTAATCGCTCCACAGAGTACACTCGATATGCTGCGCAAGTAACAGTCATGCTGAGATTTAATGCTCTGCTTACGAGGATAGACTCACGAACCGCAACTACGAGTCTCTAACACACCAACACGTTTGCGTTACAGTGCAACCGAGTTTAAGATGAAATGCGAGCGCGAACGTAGACCGTTGAGATGCAAAATTGTTGCGGGACTAACAAGCGCTGGGAAAAGAAAATTGGCAGTGAATTGAATAGCAATAACTAAGTGCGAATTTGCATTGTCCGTAGCGGGTTGTCTCCGATCGTTATAAATAGATCTATGGCAATAAATAAACGTTTTATCTTATCGTTAAGCGGACGGCTATAAATCTCAGTGTATCAGATAAAGCGGCTTATGTATGTATCTATGTATATCAATATCATTCATTGTGTGAAACATTCATAATATTGACGATAAAAAGTACATTACATCTCTATGTAAGTAGAAAACCAAAGCAAAAGGAAGAAACGCAATTCCTATCATGTTTTGAATTATTACAGACACTTGGTAAATCAGGAAATCGTGTTGAAACGTAACCCTGTTAGCTACAACATTGGATAGCAATAATCGGGGTAAATTCATTGAATAAGCAGTACCTAGACATCCATGCTATAAATCTTCAACTCAACAGTAAATTCAACAACCATAGATGCACACACAAGCACGACAATCATCAACAACAACAACATAAATTTCATGGTGTCTCCTAATACCGGCAAATGTATATAACCCAACAATAGATTTATCTCATTACGGATTTAACCGTTCGCGACAGCGGTTGTCACGACGCTAAAATATTTGCATTGTAAACCACCCCATTTCCTGATATGTCTGTTAAATTATTCGCAGTGTTTGGTAATAAACTTGAAGCGAAATTGTGCGCACGCGCCGCGGGAGGGAGAAACGCACACATGCATATATGCATGTCATAATAGATATGTGCAGAAGGTCTATCTACAATGCGAGGCAATACACACATGCACTGAAAACTGAAGAAAACCAAAATATACATATATGTGAGTTTCTGGTTTTAACAGAAAGTCTGCATTTTTATTGCATGAAATAACTATAGCGCTTTTTTCGAAATGTCACCCCAATTTTTACCATATTCTCCATTATTATTCTTCTTTTTGTTCTCCATATTCTCTTTTCTCTTCTTATTCTCTCAGCATTTTGACTATATTCAATCTAGACTGAACTTAATTACTTTTTTTTTGTTCCATACAAAATCAGCTATATCGTGCGTTACAGCAACTTGACCTTCCACATATTTCTATTAAGTACACTGGATGATACGTTTCGAATAAGACATGTATGAAAAAGGTATGATGTAATTCTTAATACCTACTATCTAAATGTAAATTATTGTAAAACGGTAAAGTTTGCAAACCGTTAGGATGTGCCCATCTCCGGGGTTAGAGAGATACTTGCCTGTGAATTATCTCTTGCATTTTTTGAAATGGATGCAGTCAATTAAAAAACACTTAGTAAAATAACGTTTCATCTATCTTTCAATAGTCCGGGAGCTTGGATCACTTTTAGGTATACCTTATCCTTTTTACTCATCAATCTGTGTGGTTCTTCCTTTACCAGCTCAATCATTAACTTACTTAGTGTTCATATAATCTGGCCCTCAGATTATGAAACAAAAGGCAGATAGACCGCGCGGAACACTGAGAGTGAAGCCAAAAAAGCAAATACAAATTCAAAAGTGAATACCTACAATCTCGTGATTGTATTCGCTTTTGAATTTGTATTTTATTTGTTTTTTTTAAGGTTTCGTGCTATACTGACTCGTGTCAGTACCTACAGCACGAAGCGCGTTGTACCTAGGTATTCGTTTTTGAATTTGTATTTGGTTTTTCGGCTTCACTCTCAGTGTTCCGCGCGGTCTATTTGCCTTTTGTTTCATAATCTAAGATCTGGCCATTACAAGAAACTGTAGGGAATTTCAGACTTTGACCGCTGAGTTTGTTTCTGTTTCTTTTCAGAGTAGTCGGCTTGGATAAACCGACCTAATCCAGTTTAAATTGTTATTTTTAACTTATTTACTGAATAAATATCTTAATTCATTTTCTTGCCAAAAATATGAAGATAGGATCTCGTTGAAACCCATTAGGAACAGTTACCGTTTCTTTTCCTTCTCTGTCTTTTGTTTATTTCCTTTTGTTCGTGACCTCTCGTTTGAATACAGTTTTTTCCACAATTATGCAGTTTCGCTCAGTCTGTCCCCGATGTTCTTTGATACCGTTGCTTCATTAATTTTGTACATACTATTTTTAAAACGTGCGCATGCTTATGTCAGTCACTCAGTACATACATAAGTAAGTAAACATTTTTTGAAATACCTTTTTAATAATGTACATAAAATATAGTCAAGAATTAGCAACAAGAATGCCAAACTTATTAAGATAGCTGTTCCGTTACGTTATCTATGCCAATAAATCTCCTATGCTACATTTTAATTACCTACTGGTCGATCCAGTAGCATTAAAACACCGTTCTCAAAAACAAGAGGACCCAATTTTCCCACCGACCGGGCGGCCGTAGGTTAGCGTAATTCCGTCAGAGGGCGCAACGGGATGGGTGGGCGTCCCAAACGCTACCGTGTGCCGTTGGAACTAATTAATTCGAGCGGACCCCGCGGGCGTCCAGCTCCCGGCCTACGCTGCTCAAGCATTTGTGACAAAAAATGGAACGGTTGTAGCTAGATGGATAGTTTATTGGCTTTTTTAGGCCACCGTGTGTCGTCACTTACTCAATCGTTACTTTTGAGATAATATTTATTTTAAAATAAAACAAATATCTACACTATACATAAGTGCAACAATGAGATTTAAATAGAACTCACACAAAAGTTCATTTTAAAACGTAATATAACAAGAAAAGTATTTTTTTTTTTGCCTATGTATTTCGTAACATGCAACTATATTTACATTTTATTACAAATCCAACCGTCTCCAGGAACAAATTTAACATAAACTATAGTAGAAGTATAAATTATGAACTACACAAATCATCGTTAAACGCTAATGAGACCTAGTCGATGCTCTGCCCTTAAGGGGATACTAGGGCTGCAGGAGCAAATCGTTAAACACCAGGAACTAAGGAGTTAGTCATTCATAATTCAGCTTTATGTTAGTACATGTCCCGCGGCTAATAGTTAAGAGCATTGATTGAAAAATATTACTTGAAACATTTATTTATAGGAGACGTCGGAACATGTTAAATGTCATTGCGTGTCAGTTGCATAGGTATAACTTTTAGTCAAATAAAGAAAATAAATTATGTTTAATTCAGCCTTTCTATTTCAAAAACAATCATTGTTTAAAAACAATTGATCAAAATTCATACCTACAATACAAATATTTTATCTCACTTTCCGACATACCAAGTACCTATTCCAGTTCAAAGTCCATTGCATTCATTTAATCGAAACGACACGCTGAAAGTACCAGGCTTCCATAAATCATGAGCAAAAATAAGACAACTTTAATTAAAAGCAAGGCAAGTCATAATATTATATCGAGTTGAAATTAATGGAAGCTATATATTGAGAAAAACGGATTAACTCCTGTGTTGCCGGGTTCGTCCGACTAGTTTCGATGGCATACGGCCACCTTTCTCTAGGAGTTTCACAGGATGACACACCGCCCGTCGCGTTCCTGCGGACATTGGAAACTAGAACGAACCAGGCAACACAGTGAGTTAATACGTTTTTCTCAAACTATAATGTGTAAACAATACTCACGTTTCGTTTAATGATAAAATTAATGGAAGCTTTTCATTAAAGCTTTTCTTTTTCGGAATATGATTAAGGTTTATTGAATTCTCACTCTATTAGAAGTAGCCATATGTATCAGTTCTAGAGACTGAATTTCGATCACAGAGGCCAATGAAAGGGGAGACTAGCCACTGCCGAAGGAGATTAAATAGTGCACAATACAGGTGCACTTTCTTTTCCCTCACTCTAATAGTCGAATGGAACGGCAATCGGACACGCCCGGGGAGAGATCGGGCGCAGAACCAACAACTTTATGTGTTTTACAAATGTTTACAAGACACGGGGGTGTCATAACAACAACTTTTAAACTCCGGGTTGTTGACTGGCAAATTCGTAATGGAAAAACGGACAGACGGCTGACACGAATTGAAAAATTAAAAGTCACTCTATCACAAAAATACAACAAAACATTCCACCCATTTCCAACTCTAAAACAAAAAGTAAGTTTTAACTTTGCCCATTTCCTAGTGCTACAAAATCATAGAGAGTTATGTACTTTAAGTTAGGGAATTTTCAGTAATGCCTAGATATAAGTAAAACAACTTTGGATCCAGGGTATTAAGGAGATTATAATGTATTCAATTTGCCATACATGGTGCGGTTACAGAGTGAGCTTTCTTAACACATGGCTTCATGGCCGTTTGTAGTTAGGCTTAGGTTACATTAACAGAATTAGGAATAGGAGAATTTTGTAAGGCGGATGCCGCAACCTAGTGCCTAAAGTGTCGATAAACATTGAGAATTGAATGTAACATTTTTTTTATTTCATATCATAACCAGGGACTAGGACTGTCAGTTTATTTTAAAGTTGAAATCAGGGCTAAAAAAACCTTACCAAGAATCCATCATCACAAAACAGCATGAAGAAAGATCGGAACACCTCAATTAATACAAGAATCAACAATAATTTACTGACTAAACACTAAATCAATACAAACTACTTGTCCTATAATATGACGCTGAAATTTGGTAGTTTATAGGTAGGAGATGTAATCTTAGAACGAATCCTACAATAGGACCGAATTCGGGCTCAATCTAAAAATGATTATACAATCTGCAGAAAATACAGGTGTTACTAGTTATACCAGTTGGTTTTTTGTGTAGAATTCATAATTATTTATTTCCGTTGCCCGTGGGGTGTCCGGGCTAGAATAGCACCCACCTACCCCCCGGCGGGCAGCAGCGGCTTCCGTGTAATTACCAGCTTCACTGCAATCCCCAAGACGCCTGCCAAGATGGGGATTTTAGCAAAACCCCCCCTTTGGGGGAGGCCTTTGTTCAACAGTGGACGTTTTCTAGCCGATAATGAATAATGACGTAAGCATTTTATAACTAGGTACTAAAAAACTGAAACCATTATCTCCCGAGCCCATTCTCATAGTGTATTCCTTTACTAATGAAACTAAATATAAACTAAGCCTTAAGGTCTATTTAGAAGCGTTCGTGACTACAGAGCAATTCCATGTCTATGCCGTGGGAGTCGAGTCGCCATCGACAATATTCCGTGATGTTTCAAATTGAACTAAATTCAACTAGGTATTTTGGTAAACTCGAATATAGTATCTGTATATAATGGTTTAGAAACAACTATCTGAAAAGGTCTTTGTTCTTCTGCATAATATGTTGAAGGTAATTAATGGCATCGACTTGCGTGTTTGCATTTTACAATAATTTTCTCTTTGAGAAATCTCATACTAAAGAATAGGTAATTTGAAGAAGTTTTGAAAGTCGGTCAAGCTAACGATACTTCTGCTGTTTAGGGTTTTTTCTTTGGATGTTTTTTTTGTGTGGGTTTTTTTTTCTATTCAGATCATGAGTTTATGGTTCAAATTCATCTGAGGTCAATTAAACTTTACTATTTAAAATCAGAACAATGTTCTCTTTGGTTCCTATGAGCGTATTTATTTGTGTATCTTTAGCTTATGGTACGGCCAACGCCAATGCCAAAGCTGCATTGTTCTACTACAATTAAAAAAATCTTATATATTCAGAATCATCATCTTAAATTCCTGCCCTTATCCCATGTTACTAGTGGTTTGTCTAACACGTCTTTTATTCCATTCCGTCCTACTATCACTAACTCCCATATCTTCCATATTCTTCACGCAAACCATCCAACTTTTCTATGGCCTTCGTCTTATTCTCTTTAAAATCCAGATACGCGGTGTTAAAATAAAAATCAATCAACATCTTATCTACACCTTTCTTCAAAGATTATCAAGATGTTAGTGTCAAAACTAATCGTAAAAAGAAGCTCTTTCAAATAATCGTTAAAAGTTACAACTGAAATTAAAATAAATATAAAAATCATTATCATTTTGACATAACCGTACGTTATACTTAAGTTAAGTACAAGATAAATTGTCCGTTAATGGGGGCCTTTAGATATATGACACTAATAAAAGTTTTTAAGTCTTCCTGATCGATATTCTAATAAATAACTTTGCTGTTAACACTGCTGTATGGTTAAGTTAAGTGCTTTGTTAGAGTTACATACAAGAGGAATACAGAATGGAACCAAATAGTGCATTGACGTCAATAAATAATAATAAATGTGTGAAAGCACATAATGTAACCGTGGAATGATTTAGGACTTTGGTTTAATTTAGGATTTTGAAATGTAAGCAGACGAAGACGGGTACAAAATCTAGTAGTAAGTACCTACATAAAGTAAACAAGGGACTAGTTTACTTAAAGCCCGATACAACTTAATCTACGTAGGTATGTTAAATCTTGGTTGTTCATATTTTGGACAACCGATTACAACAGCTTATTTTAGATCAATCAAATACTTCCTCAAGCATCCAGAGCTTGAGCTTGAAGCTCTTTTTTGATAAAGAAGGCCTTTGCGCAGGTGTGGACCGACAAAAAAAAATGGCCAAGTGCGAGTCGGACTCGCGCACGAAGGGTTCCGTACCATTAACCTAACACACCTAGACATTGAGCAAAAAAACGGTAAGAAATCACGTTTGTTGTATGGATCATGGGAGCCCCCTTAAATATTTGTTTTATTCTGTGGTTATTATAGCGGCAACAGAAATACATAATCTGTGAAAATTGCAACTGTCTAGCTATCACGGTTCGTGAGATACAGCCTGGTGATAGACAGACAGACAGACGGACAGTGGAGTCTTAGTAATAGGGTCCCGTTTTTACCCTTTGGGTGCAGAACCCTAAAAAATAAGTCGGTAGACGATCCTCTTGATCATTTATATTTATAGATTTTTAAGGCTGGTTTGTTTTATTGAACGATGCTTAATGATGAATTTTGATCATATCTCGACTTAAATTTTGACGATTTGCTTTAAGCCGGTTCAGGATTTAGTAAAAACTTGATTGAAACGAGAGTACGTGAAGTTTCTTGCTCGTCGTTTTGAAACGGCCTACTAGCTTCAAATCTCAAGCTAACTGACGCCTTAAAAAATCAAAACTGTCTGTACTAAAATGGTTTAATATTGTCATAGATGCTTTAACTTTGAATTTGACTGAAATTTCTTAATACAAAACCAAAAAGTATTCTATCCAAACACACCCAAAAAAACAGTAAATATTGTGGTACCACTTGTTCCGACAAATCGCATCTGTTTTCTCACATCGCGCGCTTCCACGACGGAACTCCGTCCGAGTGGGCCCGGCGCGCGCGCAGGTCGGCGGGACGAGTTCCACAGGTTGTATGAAACTGGTTTGAATATTCATAGAGTACGAGTGCCAACGGCCGCCACACTATGCCGATGACATAATGAATCCGAATAGATTTATTAGACCCATTCGATATTGACATTGTTGTGAACTTTGTGATTTAAATGGTAGGAATGTTTTAATCTTGTAAGTCGATTAATTTTATCGATTTTTGGGAGTTAAGAAGTTGTTTCATTGTGTTGTTTTATCTAATTTGTAAGTCAAATATATTCTTATTTAACTAAGTATAATTAATTTGATATTTTTTAGTTTCTACGTAAAATAATGTTTTAGTAAATTAATATGACAAAAAAATATTAAATAATCTCATATACTTACTTCTATAATTATATAAGTAGGAGTTTTCTTAATATAAAGAGGTTAATGGCCAAATATTCAAACACTACTCAACTTTAAGATGCTGTTTATGTCTCGTTCTGTTTTTATCACTTTATGTCAAAGTGACAGGACGAGACTTAACATCATCTTAAAATTGAGTAGCGTTTGCGTATTTGGGCAAAAGCGTGTTTGTTATTGTTTTGAAAGATTTTTATTAGAATTGATCCAAGTACAAAAAATCTTTCAGTTAGAAAGCTACTTTATTGTCCAGTGCCAAATTAAATTTTATGATACAGTTAAGTACCTACCTACTTGATTATCACGCGGTCGAAAGCTCGGGCAGATTAGTACCTAATAATAAGTAGGTAATACGTTTTGATTTTAACAAAGCTAAAGGCACAATATAGATATTTGAATACTATTTATAGGTTACGTTTACGTATTGAAACAAATAACAAGGAAACAACCTGAACAAACAGATACTTATATACACCCGCTGCCCACAGGATATGACATTGTCTACATAATAATATAAATAATAATAATATGTGGGGACATTTTCACACACGGCCATCTGACCCCAAACTAGGGAGACCCTGTACTATGGGTGTCTGACAGCTGATATACATACACAAATACATTTTTATTTGTAAATACATACATATATAGATAAACAACACCCAGACACAAGGCAAACACAAGTGCTCATCACACAAATGTTTACCCTGGGCGGGAATCGAACCCGCAACACGCTGCGCAGCAGTTGATCGCTCAGCCACTGCGCCAACCGTGTCGTCAAAATAAAAAAATAAAATAAAATAATAGCTGTCAGTCAGACAGGATTAAATCCCGATGATATATATGACAACGACAACGTCTAAGTCAACAAGTCAATAAGAAACAAAAACACGTAAGTACCTATTTATCTCAAGTATTAGCACAAAGAGAAATAATTTGACTGTCATGTAGTATGTTTGTTTGGACCGGTAAATGCAAGCGGTAGGTTGCCGCTCGTTGTGGCGTTTTATGGAGGAGGCCTTTGATCAACAGTGGACGTCTTTTGGCTGATGATGATGATGTTGTTTGTTTGAAATGAATAAACTCAAAATGGAAATGGAAACAGGCTAAAAGAATCTACTCAGATGAAGTAAGGGCAAAAGCTGGTGTACCTACCTACTTTTATATTCGGATATGTATCTTGACAAACTTTGAAGAACAGCTGTTTTTTTTTGTGATATCGTCGGTCCTATGTTAAAAGTTGTTCATTTTCATAGGTACTACACTCCCCTAAAATTATGGCTCACGTTTAATGTAACATACTGTATAATTTGTAATAAATACCATGAACTTTGAGAAAATAAAAGGTAAAATCAAACAAGGCACTTAACAAGATCAGTCCTTTTTAGCTTAATTACATCAAATTAATTTAAAAAGAATTAATTGCCGCATCGGGTGTGTTCGTTTTTCGTCGCTCTTGTAACACGACCGGTTTCGCGAAAATACATGAGCGACGATGCGCGAGGGCATGACTCACAAGCACATGGGCCGGTAATACGAACGAGCGAATTTTGGACAGATAAATTATTCAGTTTATCAAGATCAAGGACTGCAATCAACTTCGTCAACACGTGAACGTTTTAATTACAAGCAATTTGCGGAACGTGGCGTCATTTTAATAAAATTTACCTTCATGAGAAATATATTTTTTTTATGGCAAGAAAACGGCTGACGAGCTTGTCATGGTCGGTTGAATACGCTCAGAAATATGTTCAATAAAAATATGCTAATTAGAAATTCTTTGTTTCAAATGTTCATTAAGTGAATTAATTAACTCACTAGTTAGGAACGACCAAATGAAAATAGAAATTAATCAAGTCAAAAAGCTAACTACTCATACAAATAAATAGATAGTCATAAAATTCAAGGGAGCAATTCACGTTTTTTTATGAACGTCCGCATCTAATTTCAGCCTCTAGGTATCTGTTAAAAATACCTCTAGCTTTCCTTAATTTTAGACATTATTGCTGAAATAAGATTTTTTTGCCTTCAGATTTTGTCTAAAATCGTCTGCCTCTTATATTATTAGTTCCGAGATGTAGTGTTTAATGGACGATAAGTTACGGGAAAGTGCGCATATTTATAGCTAGATGATCTTCCCCGTCCAAAATATCACCGTAAGGACACGAACTTTTAGCATGAAACATGGGCAAAAATGGTTGTCAAGCTCGCGCTCGGTCTGAAATATATCGTTACCAATCAAAGAGGAAGCATAATGGTTAAAGCACGTTGTCCCTCTGATGAGGACGAGACAAACGGGAGGAGGATAAGAATTACTTTCTAAGAATTGCTCATACCGTTGTAAAACTTGTCATGTCAGCAGGATACATAATGCTGTCAAGTCAAGCTGGGTATGTCTGTACACAAAGGCGGAAGACATCGTGGAGTATGTACGCTGGAGTCAATTTCAAGGCGTTTGTGGTAAGAACTGTTTTTTGCCCCTCGTCATAGAAGAAGGCTTTTGGTCGCAGGCACTCGCAGGGCATAGTGGTAAGTTGGGACAATTACTGGCCAGTATTATTATAAAAGTTATAAACAAAATAAATGATATCGTCAGGTGGCGTCTGCGGGTTATTACTCAGTGGGTTGACGCGACGCGACAGGTTAAACAAGTTCGTTTCCCTCCCGGACGCGAAACAAGTCGGATCGGGGTTCCTTTGCGTTTATTGTGGATATGGGAACCAATAACGAAACCTTATTGACAGAAGAAATCAGAATAAGTTTTTTTTGGAAAGATAATGTCAGAAACACGTTTTTATGATTTTTATATCATAAAGTTATAAATAAATACTTAAAATTTTATTCGCGACATACTAATGAGCTTAATGAGCTACCAGCTTTCAAAAATACACTTAATAAAGTACTATTGGACCTCTACGTTCTTAATTTGACGACATTCCAAAATATTTATACACAGTGAACAACCGGTAAGAAATATAGAGTTTTTACGATACACATAAATTAACATAATCCTACTTTATTGATATCGGAACAAATAAATAGACGAGTTACACGGAGGAAGCTTTTCATCCTCTATCTACGTGTACCTAACGTTTACAGGTTTGTAAAATATTACTATCGTGGGAATTATTGCTTGTATAAAATATTATGATTATTGATATTTTAAACAGATGCCAACGCTTTATTCGATAGGTGAAAGTTATCACTGTAACATTGATAATGTTTCTTTATTTGTATCCGTTTAAGTTTTAACTAGTCATTAATATAAAGTGTCTATCCTGACTAGCTTTCACCCGTGACTTCGTCGGCGTGAATTTTCTTAGACATCCCCATATGTATTTCAATAGCCTACTTAAAGCACTCATAG
This sequence comes from Charanyca ferruginea, assembly GCA_947361185.1. Classification (NCBI taxonomy): domain Eukaryota; kingdom Metazoa; phylum Arthropoda; class Insecta; order Lepidoptera; family Noctuidae; genus Charanyca; species Charanyca ferruginea. The sequence continues at coordinate 12,713,610 of OX376057.1, forward strand.
ATAACATAGGTGGTTTCCTATTAGCGAAAGGAATTTCAGAATCGAACCAGACGTTCCAAAGATAAGGTTGAGGGAGCTGTCAACATTAACGTTGTCTACCTTTTTTTATTTTTTGTTCCGGGTTGGAAAAGCCTCATGGATGTCCTCCGCCCTGGGGTGGGCGAAGGCGTCTGTCAAACTCCTACTGACTAAAAACCACTCCGGTGTTCCATCTCACACCTACGTCGGGGAACTGGAGATACTTCCGCAACCCCCGACTGGGGATTCCCCGCCCTGACCCGAGAAGCGGCACGCTTGTGCGGGCCACTTCTCGGGTCAGGGGGGGGAGTGAGGTGTTAGACTCCCCCCCCCGGACGTCTAAGAGGGGCGCGCGTGGACGTTGTCTCCCTACTCGTACCATAACACTGAATAATTTGAAATCTATTCTAAGTATAGGATGTATATTGAACTTAAATACTGTTCAGCTATGTTATAGCAATGTTATAAGTAGCTGAACAGTATTTCAATTGAAAGGTTGTGTTGGTTGGCTCGTGTTAATAGAACTAAATTCATTTATCTTTAGCATTCAAGATTTGTTTTTTTTTTTGTAACTTTTCATGGCTAAACTAAGTAATTAGATAACCAAATTATGCGAAATTAAGTTAAAGTTTTAACTTAATTTCGGAACCAACGGAACCCTTTTTACGAAATGGCGCTCCCGCCGACAGGTGCAGGTCGCCCTCGTAACTCTGTAGATCAGTTTTCATAAATCGTCCATGTAAATGGCTATATGTAATTAGTAATAAATGTAATTGAATAGATAACAAGCTATAGGTACTGGAGTTGTTATTTCACTCGTTTGAGATGTTGTACGGCCTTAATAAAACATTTTATTATTTTTAATTTTAAAGTTTAAGTACCGTGGGGTTTGTTTAAAGGAATTTTGGATGGGGTGTCATTTTAATTTTGACAACAATAAGTACCTGGTAGTTGGCCTTATCTTTAGATAATATTGAATACAGAAATAAGGCTTCATAATCTTACCTCGTCGCGTCGTACTTATTTAACTTTTTCAAAATTAACTAGCTTTCGTCGATGCGGCGTAAACGGTAATTTGCGCTGTTTTAATTTATTTGCGCGGAGCCCTAATCTTCTTTGAAATAAAAATAGCCTATGTTATTACACTTATTACTTATAACATCAGCTATCTGCATGTAACAGTCCCGTCAAAAGTATATCAGCCGTTTCGGAGACAGAAGACACAGAAAACATTTTTTAAAGGTTTTCTGGGGTAGGCTAAGTACGACGGTACTTAGCCTACCCCAAAAAAACCTTATGACTACCCATATGACAGACGAGTCATAACCATATCGTAAACAATATAATTATGCATTTAGTAAAAAGCTGTAATTTTTCTTCCATAGACTCTTCATTTTTATTTATTTGATAACGCACAGCTTAGATTTTACAAATAGAGTTCCCAGAGAAGCCAACCCTACGCCATTTTATCATTAAAAATATAATTATGACAATTAACAAAAACCACACGTTTACCTAATTAACCAGCCGCCTCAGCAGTCAGCAGTGACTTGAAGAAACATGGCGTTTGACAAAAGTCACTAAGCGCATGCCTACGTCACGGTGCGACAAGAGGTCAGAGGTCCCCGCAGCGTCGATATATTTCTGACGCAACCAGATAATTGTCCGTAGACAAAACTGTGGCCTGTGTGGTTGGCCTGTCAAACGACAGGCCAACCGTGCGGTATGTGGGCGCATGTCTGGCCTACAACATGATAAAAACTCACCCCGTTATGGATTTGTTTTAATTTTATATATTACTAGTGGACCTGGCAGACGTTGCCCTGCCCTTAAAATAAAAAAAATCCTACAACCCGACTGCAGCGCCACCTACCGGGTCTAATATTGTGAATCTAAACCATTATCGATTCCACTGGAACACACACAAAAAAAATCATCATCATCGGTCCAGCTGTTTAGGAGGAGTTCACTTTCATACACACGCACAGAAGATTTTTATATATAAGACTAGCTGACACGGCAAACTTTGTTTTGGCATATAAATTTGAAAAAAAGCCTACGAATTATTCTCAGACCTACCACCTTTTTTTTTGTTGTGTTGTTGACACAACAAAAAAAAAACATAAAAATCAGTTTCGGTTTCGAAAGAGTTCGATAACAAACACTATGACACGAAATTTTTATATATTAGAATCACGGTCTAGATAAATAGGGACTCCGCGCCACGCATATCGAAAGTGAAGCAAGCCCCTAAGTAAGCCAGACTGTTTGTACAAACATGCCTCACGCGCACATTTACATCATAGTCACGGACTAGAAAAAAAAAGCGGCCAAGTGCGAGTCGGACTCGCCCATGAAGGGTTCCGTAGCAGCAAGTAACATGATATAAAAGTTTTTTATTATTTGAATTGATTGAATGAAAAGTAAATTGCGGTTTACGATTTATGACGTATTAAAAAAACTATTTTCGGTAAAAGTTTACATGGTTATGTATTTTATATATTTTTTTAAATTTTATTATTGTCTCATTTTAGAAGTTCAAGACACTTTACCACTTTGGAAGTGTCTCTAGCGCAAACTATTTAGTTTAGAAAAAAAGATTTCAGAAACCTCAATAATATCATTTTTGAAGACCTATCCATAGACCCCACACGTATGGGTTTGAGGAAAAAAATTTTTTGAGTTTCTGTTCTATGTATGGAGAACCCCCAAAATGTATTGTTTTTTTATTTTTATTTTTGTGTGATAATCTTAATGCGGTTCACAGAATACATCTACTTGCCAAGTTTCAACAGTATAGTTCTTATAGTTTCGGAAATAAGTGGCTGTGACATACGGACGGACAGACAGACGAATCCATAAGGGTTCCGTTTTTTGCCATTTGGCAACGAAACCCTAAAAAGGATTCCGCGCTGAAAGTACCGACTACCGACCGTACCGATCTATGTGTGCGTATCGGTCCGGCGTACGGTGCTTCACTTTTGATATGCGTGGCGTGGAGTCCTTCTTTTTTTCTAGTCCGTAATAAGAATTAGACAACTTACAGGCTAAGATCTAACGTCGGTAAATAACGTCACAATAGGCATTTAAAAGCTTCTGTAAATAAAAACATTAATGTACTTGTATTTTGAACTGATTGCATTCTGGTTCCCCCTTGCTTTTAGTTTTTAACGATACAGTTTTGATCCCGGGCATACTTTGAGGCATTAAAAAAAGAATAGGTATATAAGCGAATTTTCAAAAAAAGAAACGTCTGTCGCGATGCCGTCACGTACAAAAATACCAAAGCTGCCACATAAACCGCTAAAAACAATAAAACTAACGCACTTGTGGGGGCACTAATGAACTGAAACATTAACGTTTTGGGGAACACTTTGGCCGAATGCACGGAATGGTAATGGCTCCGAACAGCGAGGCGTGAGAATAACCGCTAACACACACATTACTGATTATCTACAGAGCATTAATGTGCCTCGTTCACATTTTATTTTTACTCACAATTAATTTGAAGTAAACTTTTAAGTGATATCGGTTGCTTTAATCTTTTAAAAAAAGAATCAGTCACTTTAAAAAGTGATGTGCGAAATTAACTGTAAAATTGCAGTAGTAACGTTATATTTTAATTAGTTTCACTTGAATAACAATAGTCGACAAACAAACGAGTAAATAAACAAGAAAATTCCTTTGCCTACTTTCTCGTATAATAGAAAATTAATAGGTAACCTTATAGGCAATTTCAAAGATTTACGACGCGAACAAGCTTTGCTGTTTGTTTGGACTTTGTTTATTTTCGATAGAAAGAACTATAATAGCAAATATCAGTAGCTACTTAATAAAATAATTAATTGACGGTAAAATATTAAATAAAAATAGGCATTTTATTACTTTCCTATGCTTTCTAAGGAGTCCGTATTGTTAAACCGGCTAACTCCTTAAAGTAAAGTTAACTTAAGTTTGCCATGAACCACATCCATTAACCTAGATAAGATACAATAATCACTTATCTGCAAGACGTGTCTAAACGAAAGCCAGCTCCGGAAGCCATGAACTTGGAGACAAGCCGACAAGCCGACCGGTACCGGTATACCGGTACGACATGCGACAGGACAACTCGTTTCCAAACGGAACAACCAATTTCGAACGCCCGACAGTCCGGTACAGACTCTATCGATATCTAGATTTACCTGTTCAGTCACATCACTATCACTAAAAATAAAGCATGGTACGGTTAGTCGATAAAGATTTTAGTGTTTATGAAAATAAAAACTGATATAGAGAACTGGCTATGCAGAATAATAATAGGATGTGTTGTGTTAATTACGAAGTATGAAATGTTATAATATTATGAAAAAAAAAACATAGGTACTTAAATTTGAATTTGGAACTAAAATCGAAATTACTGTCAATCACAACCATTCACTGTTGCGCAATCTATCGTTTCCAGGTTGTGTTGTATTTTGTATTGTACGCCAGTCTGATTTGCTTAACACAACTTCGTAACTACGCACTGTCTATCAAACTGTTACCCATTTCAGCACTAAATCAAATTATAATTGCCTTGTTAGTCTTGAGAACTAAGTTTATTAAATAAGCTGGAAGCTTTGTAAGCAAATACCATAAGAAGCCGGTGTATAACCTGATTTATTATCATGTTGTTTCAACTAAGATGTTAGTATAGTTGGCTGGTTAAGGCGGAAGAACTTAAGAGAACTGGGCCAACAGTCATAATTATTTTGGTCAACAAGTAATAAAATAAACTTAATGAAATGTTGTAGATAGGACACGGTAGCTCAAAAAATCAAATTAAAGGTTTAAAATAAATGATACTAATTATTCTACAAAAAGTAAAAAAATGAAATCCAACCGTCGTCGTTGCGTCGGGGAACCGCTAAAGAAGAATAATTATTTATGTCGGGAGATTTTAAAATTTTAAATTTAATTTTTATTTCTAACTTTTTAAATTACGAGAAAACAAGCTACGCACATCGTAGGTAATAGAATAATGCTGATATCTTACATAGCTACTCCATCAACTAAAAAAAAACCGTGTCCAAATTGGTCCATCCATTTGGAAGTTACGATGCCACAGACTGACACACAGATCTGACACACCTACACACGTTAAACTGTCCTCTGTTATTTTTTTTTTATATAAGCTATTAGACGGAAAACATTTCTCCGAAACTATTTACAAACGCACTGGAGGATGTTTTCAGGCTCTTGGACTAGGATGGATGTGGCATCAACATCAATGGCGATTACATCACTCATCTTCGTTTCGCGGATGATATAGTCATCATGGCTAAGTCGATGGAGGACATTAACACTATGCTCAGCGACCTCAGTAACGTTTCTCAACAGGCAGGTTTTAATATGAATATGGACAAGACGAAAATCATGTCGAATGTCAATGTGCCACCTGTACCGGTAAAGATACTCTCAAAGCTGTGGAACACTATGTTTACCTTGGTCAAACTGTCCAACTAGGTAGGTTCAACTTAGATAAAGAGGTCGCCCGAAGAATCCAACTCGGATGGGCAGCGTCCGGAAAAGAGGGAGAGATATCTTTGAATCCAAAATTCCACAGTGCCTAAAGACGAGGGTTTATAACCAGTGTGTGTTGCCAGTGATGACATATGACACAGAAACGTAATCCTTAACTGCTGGCCTCCTAGAGAAGCTCAGAGTCACGCAGCGAGCCATGGAGAGAGCTATGCTCGGAGTTTCTTTGCGCGATAGAATCCGGAACGAGGAAATTCGCCAAAGAACTAAGGTCACTGACATAGCTCTCAGAATATGCAAGTTGAAGTGGCAATGGGCAGGCCACATCGCTCGAAGAACCGATAACCGATGGGAAGAAAGGTTCTTGAGTGGCGACCATGAACCGGAAGACGCAGCGTTGGTAGGCCTCCCACCAGATGGACCGACGTCAAGGTCGCGGGTAACCGGTGGATGCAAGCGGCAGGTTACCGCTCGTTGTGGCGTTCCATGGGGGAGGCCTATGTTCAACAGTAGAAGTCTTTCGGCTGATGATGATGATGATGATCCTATCTACTAAATGTCAAAGTATGTACTTATTGACCAAAATATTATGTCTAGTCTACGTATGTGTGGAATGCCCAGCAACGCGGTCGGCAATATTCACTAAAGTTAGTGGCACATCGGGCAATGGAAACCTTCAGTAGTTAAGTGGTAAATACAGCCAAATATAACAAGTTACGTGTTTAATAAGTTAGCGTTTATTTGTAAGAGCATTGACACCGAATCAGTTTTAGTTGGGAACACCTTATATTATTTGTAATGTTAGTTCAAGTTAGTAAATATACCTACATATATGGTGTAAAACGGCATGTTAATAATAAATATAGGTACTGGATAATCGTCACCCATCACATGTGTGGAGTTTTTTATGCATCTCTCAGACAGTGCTCCGTAAACATTGCCAACTCAAATATGATCCAGACTTATGTAGCAACAGACGTCGTTCTGATCGTATTTGTAATATTGAGCCTCAAACAACTGTTGCAACACGTTGCCACTTTAATTACATAAGCTGTAAAATGTACAACAGAATAAACAAAACCATCAAAATCTATTCTGATACCAGGCGTAAATGCAAGAAAAAGCTTGACACATGGCTAAGATCACTCACATATGATACAACTAAAAAACTCGTGGAAGTTTAAGGGGGTACCGAAGGAACGATACGTAATTGCTAAATAATTGCGTTCGTTTGATTCCTTGTTACATCGTTATTACTTATCCTTTTGTCATGCAATTCATACATAAGATATTAGAGGATTCACTCTATACTTCATAGGCGTTAGAACCACGATCACTTGAAGTTTTCTTGATAGAAAAAAAATCCAAAGTAATCTCTTAACAACAAAATAAACCCTTACTACGTCGTAAATACTTCACGAAAGGTCATCTGTTTTTAAATAATTACAAAACTACATGTTCTCTATCGCATATATATTTTACTTTTTCAAAATGTGTATTTGTTTTAATAATACGAAGGAAATACCTAAATTAACTCGTGTTCTACCCATTCTAACTAGAGCCGCCACGCTTCCCTCCTGTCCGCTTTAGTTTTGCTTCGGCCATCAGACGGGGAGCTTGTGTCGCTTACGCTTACGCACGGTTTTAAAAATATAACGAAGAATTTTATGTTAATTCAATTTATTTTAAATGGAGAACAAAGTAAACAAAGAAAAGAATTGGTTGGCGAAAACAAAATTCTATTCGCTTACAATGAAAAAATAAAGTAAGTAAAACTCGTATCTGATTGCGTTACAGGGTGGTACGTTTTTTTTTTAATGGGATGCATTAAAAACAATTTAAAAATAATAATATGTGGGGTCATTTTACACATGGCCATCTGACCCCAAACCTGAGAGAGACCCTGTAGTATGGGTGTCAGACAGCTGATATACATACACAAATATTTTTTTAAAAGCATACATATATAGATAAACAACACCCAAACACAAGGAAAACACAAGTGACCATCACACAAATATTTACCCTGGGCGGGAATCGAACCCGCAACACGCTGCGCAGCAGTCAATCGCTCAGCCAAAATTATCGATCACTAGCCAAAATGTATCTTTCTAGAGCAAGACGTCTACATGCTGAGAATTTTGAACTCAAAGAGAATGCTCCTGTTGTTTCGTACCTAAGTACTCGGTTAGGTACTGAGGTCAGGACTGAGCACATCAAGCCACAACAATCTGTAAAATTTCTTTAATAGATTTTGAACTTTATTATAAAAGAATAAGGTTCATATTCATATCATATTATATTAGGAAAATTTGACAATTAGGTACGGCTTGATGGGCTGGTGTCTGTACCTACGTACTAACAATATAACTAAGTACTATTTACGATATTTCAACAATACACCACAGGTGGGCAAATTCGCTAAATTGAATCGTTCTCTGTATCTTTTTTCTAATTATAGGGTAAATGTACCATTTCGCTGCCGGCTAGTATAGAAAGAGAAACAGACCATTTTGAAGACAATAATAATACTGTGACTTTGTAAGTGGTGTGCGTTTCGACCGCGCGGCCACGGCGATATTTCGAAAAAAAAAACTATTCCAAGATTATGTAAAATTTTGTAAAAGCTAATTCCCAAAACCATAAATTTGTTAAATTTATGGTTAAAAAGTTATAAGGGTTTGAACGTGGCCGAGCCATTGAAACGCGGAGAACCGCGCGGCCACGGAGATCTTTAAAACTAAGCGTAGCAGAGACCTGAAATTCAGGTTAATAACAGATTGAATTTGTAAAAAAAAAATTAAAAAAAAATCCTAGGTTTAGGAGCTGCAAGACAAAAACCCCATGTTGGTGTTGCTTACAGAAAAAGATCTCGCTAACACTTACTTTTTTCGATAGATAATCAAAACTTAGTTCCATTTTCGACAAATTCAAATCTAGGTTTTACAAAAAACTTCAGACCTCTGCGAGGCTTTTTCAGCGAGATATGGGCGATAACGTGTTTTCCACCGTTTCAATAGCGCGGCCATGGCTTGTCTTACAGGTCCGAAAATATAAACCTAGGACATTTTGATGTATTTTTTCAAATTTCGACAAATTCAAATCTAGATTTTACAATGAATTTCAGACGTCTGCGATGCATTTTCACCGTGATATCGGCGATAACGTGTTATTCACCGTTTCAATGGCGCGGCCATGGGGATTTTGTCATGCAGCTCCTAAAGTATAAACCTAGGATTTTTTCTGTATTTTTAATTTTTTTTTACAAATTCTATCTGTTATATACCTGAATTTCAGGTCTTTGCTACGTTTAGTTTTAAAGATCTCCGTGGACGCGCGGTTCTCTGCGTTTCAATGGCGCGGCCACGTTCAAACCCTTATAACTTTGTAACCATAACTTTGACAAATTTATGGTTTTGGGAATCAGCTTTTACAAAATTGTACATAATCTTGGAATAGTTCTTTTTTCGAAATATCGCCGTGGCCGCGCGGTCGAAACGCACACCGTAAGTGTACCTAATGATATATTTTTCGACGACACGGTTGGCGCAGTGGTTGAGCGATCGACTGCTGCGCTGCGTGTCGTGGATACGATTCCCGCACTGAACAAATATTTGTATGGCCTACAGATAGTTGTTCCGGGTCTGGCTGTTTGTGTATGTGAGTTTATATGTTAGTAAACGACACAGGAGTAATTCCTAAAGTGGAGCAATGTTTTTTTTTAAATAAAATAAATATTTAAATACTTACTTTTGCGATTTTGTTTAAACTATGCAGAAAATCCGTTACCTACTTGTGAAAAGTAATCCCTTTATACTTTTTTAGAAAACGTGTTTTTTTTTGCAGCGGTTTATGACTGACAAGCGAGGGCATAATTTCGCAATTTTCATTTTACCAAAACTACGTCATGCGCTCTCAATCACTCGCGGCGCGGCAGACTACCGAGCCACAGAAAAGATTACTGTGACCGAGCGGCCGTCTTCATAATAATATCACCGAATCGTCTTCATATTACTTGCCACACTTTTATGAGCGCTATGTTCCGTCTATACTTTTAATTGGTCTGAGCCTACATACCCTACCTACACTAATTGCGCCAATCCTCCAAAAATTAAGAAACTAATACGTCATCTGCGTATAATTTTTGGTGAAGAAATTAATACCTACGTTATCTATGTATTTTTTTTTTAGGTTCTGGTTTGACATTCAAAAAGTATTGAATTTACATTGAAGAATAAATATTTTTGAATTTGAAAATAAAGGGTCGACTACTGAGATGTTCACCCTATATACTTAGCTGTTCTATTATTTTACATTATTGAGTTCACTTTTTAGAGTTTCTATTGTACTTAGAATATACCTATACTATCATAAAATGTAATTAGGTAAGTATTATTCGATTACTATATGGGTACTTACCTAGAAAGTACCTAGGATAGGTGCCTACTTACTTACCCACAGTAAATTATTAAATTAATAAGTAGTAAGATAAATAGTAATTATTAAACTAGTATTTAAATGTTTGAATATTTTTTTAATAAAAGTAGATATTTGTAATCGTTATTGGTGTTATGCCGGCACTTTACATGACGTATTTGTGCAAATATTCGCCTTATTTGAATAATACAAAATGTACCCTATAATCATTGAAATATAGTCGATTTTGTATTATTCAAATAAGGCGAATAATTGCCCAAATACGCCATGTGAAGTGCCAGCATTACCTATAATTCGTAAATACTGTAGCACCCTCGCTAGTCGATCGACGCACGGAGTGTCGCGTGCGGCGGCGCGTGGCGCGTGAATGTGTGCCTTGCGCACACATACACGGAGCGCATAGAATACCTAAAATCGATTAGCGCCAGAAGCTCGGTGCCCCCTTAAATCTCTATAAACAGTGACATTCACTACACAATAAGGTACAACTACACTCTCACTCCTACACTCACCCACCTTACTCTCACCTCACATAGGTACTCACACACACTTAACATTCGAACTCACCGTCATCCCCAACTCTGCATTCTAACTCACGGCACACAATTTAACTCCTTTTTTATTTTACATTTTATTGTTTTCTCTTGTTTTACGTATTTTTGTTAAAAATACTTTTTTTTATGTATTAGCTTAGTACTATTAAGTATTCTGTGGTATTAGCCTGGAACAGCATAATTAGCCTCTCACTTGGAGTCGGCCGTTGATAGCTGCGCCACAGTATTTAACTTTTGCAGCAGCTACCATCGTTTTAAATTTGTAGTGTTTTTTATACCTGTGTGTTTTTTTACCAAAATAAACGATTATTATTATTATTAGTTTCGATTTGACCATGTCTAATGTATGAGTTACGTACAGATTCCTTATCATTAAATGTCACTGTGTCATTGTCATTTTCCATAATGCTGTCATTACTTGTTTTTTATTTTTAATCGAAAGTTCAATTGTAAGTTTTGGTCCTAGGAGGTACAAACGTAAAATCATCAATGGTATGTACGCAAAAAGACTTGGCCACTACGTTGTGGGCTTTTCCAAAAGGATATAAATTATAGTACATTATAACATTCACATTCTTCTCTCATCATTACAAATATTCACACGGCTGTATGATCAACAAAATTACAAAATTTACACGTGGGCGAGTAATTGGTGTGCCCACGACTTTTTATTTGATTGACCTGACCTTTATTGCAAACGGTAAAATTGAATACGACTTGTTTGGAAGTACGCGCTTATGGCAACATCGGAATAACTGTCATTATGATTTGAAATTGGAATTGACGGATGGTAATGATGTCCCATGAGTTTGTTTAGGATAGATGGCTCTGCCCACGGGAATATTTTTTAATAAGTTTGGCCTATTCAGTATAAACGGTCAGACGGCTTATGCATGCAAATATTATTCAAGTTATTTTATGAATTAATATACTTGGAGACAATAAAACAATAACATCATGACTATGCCTCATTTCTGGCTAAGAAAATCAATTCCCAATTCTTGCAATTAAAATCGTTTAAAATCGAGTCAGAATCAAAAACTTGTCAAAAGTGTAGGTAATTATTACAGGCATTTTTGACGCATTGAGAATTAGGTTAGAAAGCGAACGACATTGCTAAAATTGACTAAAATTGGCCCCCTGAGTTGATCGAATGATAGAGACATTAATGTCATACAGCTCTAAACTCAAGTACTATTATTTATTACATCAGTAACTTTCAAAATACACAAATCGTGGAACAATTAATTGGTTCTACATCGGTAGAACTCACATGGTCACGCATAACGTATATCTAACAGTACTAAGAAAACCCGAATTGGTTAAAAATAAACTTTACGGTATTGTAATAAAACAAGTTAACACGAATACGAACAAATAATGTATTTTGTAGCGGTAATGAAAATTGAACAATTATACGCCAAATTTTTCTCTGTTTTGACATTTTCACTGTGTATATTTTTTTGTTTTTTTTATTATGTACAAATTTTCCGCAGGTAGGTCAGCTATGTGATTTAGTTAAGACGGGTACCATAAAGTAGCTCTTTTTTACTTTTTTTGTATAATACCTAGTCATGCTAAGTACACTTATTCAGGAATGCGGTCTCGACCTGAACTTTAATACTCACTGTTACATAATATGCAAGTTACTGTCTGTATTCTGTTATATGTTTCATAAATAAATAAATTTTATGTTATTAAATGTTTAAATTGACAACGAATGGAAAATGACAATTCAAGGTTTGGAAATCCCACCGACGCCGGCGCTCTAAAGGGTCACCATAGAGCGTCGGTGGGTTTTAATAGAGTCTATGGCATATTATATGCCTAACGGGTATCAAAACACTACGATATTTTGCCCATTTTCGCCCTACGGTATTTAGTTTGATGAGAGATATCAGGCAGTATGTGAGGATAAAGGCATTGTAATGTGTCTTTTTGCATTCGGTATGTACAGTAGATATATAATAAACCTACGACCTAAAGTAATTTTAACATATCATAGTTGTATTAATTCTGCCTAAGTGCTACGAAATTATTCATTCCCAAAAAAACACAGTAAATTTTCATATTAAGTATAGTTCAAACTTATATGCGTAGGCAATTTGTTATCTATAATCTTCAGTTTATTTTTATAATTAATCATTATAGTTTCAGAACACACAGCAAATTAAAATCTACGGATGAGTTTTTAATTTGCTGTGTGCAGCATGTAAAATAATACCGCAATTACTTGATTACAAGTGCCTACACAATGGTTTCCAGGAATATGGTAACATTAGTGTAATGCTCATTCCCACGTTATAACGTGTATAACGTTAGAAGCGCGGGCGCATAAAAATGAGCGGGTCGTGAACCCGAATGACGACACTCTTGCAGGCGACACTACCGTTATATTTGAGTAGTTTTAGTGTTAAAATGCATTACTTACCTATTATTGTTCTAAGAAGTATGTGAAATAAACTCTTTAGGCATAGAGAAGTCACTTTTGTTCGTGTTCGGAAGGCAGGATGTTTCCAAGAGAGACTTACCTAACAAAATATCGTGGTAGGTGTACACAGTCATGTACCAATTCTGAAACAAAAGAAGACAGTTGGTTAGAACATTTTTTTCTGTCAGATTTTCAGCTTTTATATTAGACTAGCTATTGCCCGCGACTTCGTCCGCGTGAATGTCGGTTATCGTGGATGCAGATGAAGTGTGTGTTCTGTGGTAAAGTTCTTTTTCACTTTTTAGTTTTTGAAGGCGGTTGTCTTTTTTGTAAAAAGCTTTTTATTTTCCGCTTTTTAGTACCTCCTTCTCATCCAAATCTATTAAGAAGAGTATGAAAGTTAACTACTACAAAGATTGATGAAGCTAAAACGTCAACTATGTAAAATTTTTGGGTATTTGTTGATTTTTCAAAAAGTGCTGAATCAATTTCGATAAAATTTATATGGGACCACCCCTGAAGCATACCCTATCCGTAAAAAGAAGAATTTTCAAAATCGGTTTACGTTTGCCGGAGTAATCGCGCACATACTTAATGTAAATGTAAGACTGATACGATTTTCTCATGGATGCCATTGTCAGAACCGGACCAAATTAAAATGGGACCACACGGGAAGCACTAGCTTTCAAACAAAAAAAAAACATCAAAATCGGTTCACCCAGTCCAAAGAAATCAGGTAAATAACATAAACAAAAAAAAAAAAAAAACGAATTGATAACCTCCTCCTTTTTTGAAGTCGGTTGAAAAGCATCCTATGTCCTTCCCTAGGGTCCAAGCAATCTTCATACCCTTCATTAGAATCGGTTCAGCCATTTCTTCGTGAAAGCATAACAGACAAGAGTTACTATCGCATTTATAATATTAAATAATTAAAAAATAATAATATAGTACCTATAGTATGGAAGTATGGATATATAATTATAGATGGATTAAGGCGGATGCTCAGATAGGCCGTCCATACATAATTTGTTAGAGCTTTACGCTAAACACAGACACTCTTTTCTACAATGAAATGTGACCGCAATAGACCTTTTCAGGAAATTACTTACATTATTTACTGAGAAAAACAATCGTGTAATCCAGGTAAAATTTGACACTTTCTTCCAAGTGTGCGTGAGTTGGATGTCTATCATGTTGAGAAGAGGAACCATGTAGATATATTTTTATTTGTTATCGTGGCCACACTTGTTTTGGAAGATGTGGTGGGACAAGAGTCCCATATTCCGCTAAATTGGCATAAAATCTATGTATTGTTTATTATTTTGCTCAGATGCCTGCAAATCTATGTTATACGTACGACTACTAGTATTACGACTTTCTTTATGCGATTTTAGGTAGATCGGTGGCTTTTCTGTTCTACTGTTTCGGCACTAAAATCTTATGATTCAAGAAATTATTATAGGTTATTACTTTATTACGACTAATTTCCCTAGACCTATTTTTCGACTTTCGTATTGCAATTAGAATGGGTCATTGAGTAACAAACTATATATCCCATACCCAACAGCAAAGAGACTTAAAATTTAGTATCTACCTACCTACTAAGAGGCTAGAGTTAGTAACGAGGCTTAATTGTTAATTTTAAATAGGTTCAATTACGTTTTAGTCAAACTTAACTGATACTGTGTGGATTTCCCCTACACTTAATACCTACGCAGAATGATTAATGTTCTCATTTGAATTCGCAATATTCATCAATACACAACCACTATTCAGTGTCGAGCAAATGTCAAATTGCTCTCAGCTAATTTGCATAGTGCGGCCTGACTTGACAGTTCAGCAAGTTTTATCGATAAATTGATAACACAACAACACTTTGTATTCCCATCTCTAACAACTTTCGATTCCACATCGATCATTTAGAATCGGCGTTTGAGCAAAATCACGTGCACAATTCGAAATTTTCCGATTACGAAACGATTGGATTCGATTAGACTTTCACTGAGTGCACGAAATTAGTTGAAAATTTTCTCCGATATCCATCAACTTGTGCGTTGCAATGATTGCTGATAGACGGAAAAAGAAAGTAGACTTTATAAATGCAATATCTCTTTTATTGCACACGAATAAATGCAGCGGACAATGTAACATTCATAATCTCACATTGTGGAGACTGCTCTGTCATACCCAAAGAGAGTGGTTTTATAGTCTTTGGTCATACCTGTTGCCATGGATTTTAATTTTTAGATGGACCTCGGCAGATGGTGCTCACGTTCTGTTTCCCTTGTTTTATATTATTTGTCATGAAAACGTTCATTTAATTTCTACAAGATGTGTAAACTCACTTGTATTCGTATTGTTATAGTCACTATTTGCCTGGCATAATCATAAAGTGTACGTTTAGGGAACATCTACGATTTAAATCTTTGCCTGCTACCACATTAATAATAATTAATAATAATATCTATGTTATTGGGACATGTCACACATGGCCATCTGATTCCAAACTAGGCAGAGCCATTCCATTTCCTCTCTCTCACTGTCACTCTGGTATCTATGGTCACCAGAATCTTCTCAGTAATCGTAAGTACGTTTATTACCTACACAAAAACTTATCTGTCAATTAGCTCAGCCCTAAAAATAAACTTTTTCCACACGTGGTTACACGATTGACATTCAAAAATAGGAGCTCAATTTAATCGCTGTCAAATTACGTACTCAAATTAATTCCAACGACTGTTCTACACATTGGCTCATTACTCCACGATTGGTGCTGCTATCACAACACCTGTCAACGTTAGCGTGACTGGTCATAGTCACGCACCGCGCTGCACACCTTTAATGCAAATCAAGGTCGTGAACCTATCCAATGTGTGGAACCGCCATGTTTAAATACGTGGATTAGTCAGTGATGGATAAGAAGCGGTCATTAGAACGACGTTGTTGAGTTGATGTATTAGGTGCTAGGATTAATTTGTCAACGCACTCTTTATCTCATTTTAATTATGGAATCAAAATGTTTTCTTGATAATAATAATCTGACGTTTAAATTAATGTTGTGACATGTAATAGATGCGTTTAATATTAAACGTGTTTTATTGCTAGGCTTTTCATTTTTAACAGTTGAAGAAAACAAGAGACGTTTGAAACATATAATCACACAGATTTTTACATAGATACCTACCGGTACACGATTGATTAAATATAAATAATTCTAATAGGACTAGGAAGACGAAGCAATAACGCAGATACACGCAACAGGACGCGCCACAAAACTGACAAACATCGACACTACTATCTTGCGCTTACAATCTAAGATCAACACTACGCTCCTCTTAAATAGCTTACGGTACATATCCATATGCCAATTATTTTATTAATTAAACCACCATTCCACCATTACCGTCATTCTGCCGAAGCCGATAACTCATTGATTCAGGCTTTATGTCACAAATTATGTGTATCTTGATCGCGACCATCTTGATATTAACCGACTTCGAAGAAATTTTGTGTAATTTTGCTGCAATCAATCACTTGACGATTGATATTGGACAGGAGCATTTTTTCGGCAAATTATGCCTGTCTGTCAATCTTGGATGATAAATTAATAATTAAATCAACAATCCGTCCACCACAAAAAAAAAATTAATGTCACGTGGAAAAAGGCCCAACGTCTTTAATAAAACACTTTGTTTAGAGTAAATTACAATTAGGTAGATTTTAAGATACTTTGAAATCAATAAATAGTTAGTTTATTAAGTTGGTAAATAAGCGAACATCACAAATTGCTCGCTAATGTCATGTTTTCATTAATCAGGTACTTATACCGGTTATACGGTAATCAGCTATCTGACACCCATAGTACAGGGTCTCCTTAGTTTGGGGTCAGATCAGATAGCCATGTGTGAAATGTCCCCACATATTATTATTATAAAAACATTATTTGCGGGAGTACTAAATATGCATTTATAATTAAAATCATCAACATGGATAGTTATGTTGATGATTTTAATTATAAATGCATATTTAGTACTTACTCCCGCATAAAATGTTTTTATTGCCATACAACAACTACAGATACTGGGTTGAAAATTGCAAAAAAACGTTAAACGTATTTGAATTTAGCGGGCTACTCTGGCGCTTTCATCTTAATGAAAAATATCCGGTCAATTATTTTACATTTGAAATATTCTTTTTAAATGCGAAATGGCCATTCCTGCCTGATGTCCTTAGTCTTAGTCTTAGTCAGCAAAGTTCATTAATCCTTTGCTTAAAGAATACTCAACGCCCATACATGATAAGCAAACAAACAAAAAACATAATCCTCGTATGTAGGTGTTGAATAAGAACTATAGGGTAAACCTGGCAATCGTGCCCCACCATTCGAAGAATTCAAATAACAAACGGTATTATTGAAAACATCTTTATTAAAGTAATTAGTCTTATCCTCTGACTCAATTTGCATAACAAAAACTAAAAAAATCTTCTTAAATGTGATTAAATCAGCTGAGATCAACATTTACTTAAAGTCTAGGGTAGGGCACATTTCACGGATACATCAGTCATATGTGCCCCATTAAGCTGAGCTACAAGTCTCAATTCATTTTCATAACCTAATTCAGAAGGTCTACCTATGTTCTGCTTACTTGTCCAGCCATTTATTATGTGTCTACGTAAGGTTCGTGAAGGTATTTCATACGTCCGGCTAGCTTCATTCACTCCCATTTTCTTGCTTGTGACATCTTCTATTGCTTTTATCATATTTTCTTCCGTCCATCTTCTTGGATCTGCAGCTTTTTCCTTTCCCATTTCCTGAAATATAATAATAATTAAGAAATACTTAAAAATAATTTTATAAAATGAATACACACATGGGGCACATTACCCGGAATAAATCAGGGCACATTAGCCAAATTATCAGCTAACGTGCCTCACTTCTTATCGACTAAAAATGTTGTCTAAAACGGAACGTAATTGTAGGTATACAAAACTTCAAAGATGTTAGTTTAAGAATAAAACTTAAAAAACGGAAGAAAATATGAAGCAAATACGTTGACTTAATGTTTTAAGCGATACAAAACAAATTCAGACTATCATACTTACTTATTATTCACTTTTTCTCACTTAAAACTAATAATTACCGGCACTGTGTTGTTTACATCGTCGCCATACTTGTGTCACTGACGTGTTCGGGCGAAATTAGCGCCAAATTCGAAATGCTTCTGTGAGTTTTGCGAGTGGGGCGCGTTATCGACTGGGGCACGTATGCCTGGTTTACCCTACATGAAACTGCAAATTATACTTACTGTGTGCAGCACAGATTATAACGATAACGCTTACAAATATAGGTACTGTTGAGCAAAATGTGAAACAATACAATTATTACACAGTTGCGCATCTTGTTTTAAAATGATTTACGAGGTGTCAGGCCTCCTGCTGCGGAACTGACAAATTATGGCTGATGGCTTAATCGAAGTTTTTTACTACATATTAAGTAATATGCGTTACAAAAAATATTTTGGCTTTGCCGTAGTAGGGTAAAAAGACGGGCAAGACGCAAAAAGAACCTAGCATACCGCAGAATTATATTAAGACATTAATTTATTCGCAATCACGCCTATTTTTCTAGGAAAATATGAATCCAACCACCTAATAGTTTGACGTAGATACATATCAAAAAGTTTAAATGCACAACAAGAAGAAATGAAACGTCATTGTGCCAGCTGGCAGCAAAGACAAAACACATGTGGCAAAACAAAAGTCTAATCCGTTCATTTGTAGTTCCGCGCGTATTCTGACAATCAATCACTTGGTTCGAAAGTCTTGAAACCACTTGGAGGTAATCTTCCCGAAGCGTGTGAATGCGGTCACGATGTTGCTCGGAGGCGGTCTATATTTTATGGACGGTGTTGCAACTCTATGGGAAACGTACCAAAACGATGAATGATTAGAACGTTCGCTGTTTCCAATTTCTGATATTTGAATGTAACCATTTTAGATAGCCTTCGGGACTTCTCTTGTGAATTGCAGTGATGCAAAATTGGTGAAAATTAGAGGTGAATATTTATGTAGCTTGGAGTAGTGAAAATTTGATGACAACAGTAATTTTAGATGTTAACGGGCCTAACAACCTCCCAATACAAATTCAACAGAAAGGGGTATTTTTGTTTTGAACGTGCAATAATTAAGAAACGTAAACGGAAAGCAAAAATAAATTCACAATAAGCCTGTACGAAATTACAACTTAACAACCAGTCCAAGAATTTACCAGTTAATATTTATATTCGCGGTATAATTATTTATTTATCTCAACAACATCAATTGAGGCCTGTTATTTATATTACTGAATCAAGCATCCTGAGATCTACATAACAAACAGGATGTTACGACCACATCCGCGGCCCGCGACCAAAATTAAGTATACAATTATAATACATTTATAACATTCATTTAAATTGGAAATGTGTAATTGTTACCGCTATTATTGAATTAATGCTTGACAAGGAATGACAACGACTGCGTTGCTGGCAATTTATAGTGAATCTATCAAGAACTTATTTCATAAAACCCTTACAGAAGTTCTTCACCGGACCAGAATTTGGCCACATGGCCAATATGCAAGAACTGGCTTGGCTTCTTGGCTCTAGAAATTGATATATGGTTTTATCATTTGTCAAATGAACGCAGTTCATAATCGTTTATGGGACAGGAGGATGGCTCACAGTCTCTTCGGGTCAATGTCAGTTCTTGTGCGTGCCAAGTCTGATCCGTAGTATCTGGTAAGCCCGCGAGTCCGTGAGGCCATCCGGAAGACGTACGATCACTGTCCGACGCAGATATACGATACGAGGCGAGAAAATACTACGGCTAGCACGCAAGGACTGCATGCGCAGGGCCGAATTTGAATTGGAAAGAGGTGCATTACTTACATAAATCTACGATACTATTTTGAAGTGGTGTTGACAGAAAATACAAGCCGGTAACGGAATTTTCTTTACGGTTTTGTTATTGTTAAGGTTTAACCAGAAACTTTGATAGGGAAGTACTCATACATTGATACAAAACTCTTCGTAGGTCAGATACCGTATTTGAAGAAATCTAGTCCCAACCCCTATGTTCCTCAAGTTCATATTGTTTTTTTCAATAACTCTGAAAAGTTATAATATTAATATTCGGGGTATGGACTAAACCTTAACTAACGCCTTTTCTCTTTCACAACCTTGTATAACCAGCTTGCATATCGATTTTCAATGTACACTGTTTAATAAGGGCTTGTCGCTTATCCCGTCGGGGGACATTAAGTACGGCAGCAACGCCATCATTTAGCGTGCATCCGGCAAGCACCCCGCACGGCCTAGTGCGGCCCTGGTAGTCACGTCCATAGACGAACGAGCGCGCGAACGCGATTGAGAGAGCATTTTGACTCCTAAATGAGTTCGTTCACACGGCTTAGGTTCACGGTCGACTGTCTCACTGTTTAGGATTCATAAGTAGGATGTACTGCTGTATAAGTGTGACTTATAATGGTCATTAGTATTTTTATATTTATGTTTGTAATTAGTCTTGCTATTGTTTATTTGCTTGCGAATGCGGCTGCGCAAACTGGCTATTGGATTGCTAGTCCCATATAGTTGAAGTGGAATTGGGTGCATAATAATTTCAACTAACCGGTTGGTTCTACGTAAAATGTTATTACTACCACTTACCGCTTAAATTTAAATAAAAAGTTGAAATATACATAAATAGGAAAATTAATAATTAACCGATTTCAAACACCTTATCTTCAAAAGTCTCATAGGTTCTTGATTTGAATCAAGAATCTGTATTTCTAAGAGCTGAAGACTAATATAATCGATGCCGATCTGTCTAGAAACATAAATTTTCTCTTAGGCAGAAAATTAAAGATTAGAGATTAGAGACTCCAAAGCGTTGGCAATAAGGTAGTATTATTATTTTAGAAAATATAACTTTTGTTGTAGATGATGTATAAAACATTTATTCGAGTTAAAAGTAATTTTAGACATTTAAGAAGTTGGAATCAGGAAGCCATTTAAAATTTGCCTGTCTGTTTATCGAAAAATGGGACTATGGAGGTACTTTCAAGACTCGCACCGCCTACAACAGTAGACTGTGCATTCTTCTACTTCACAAATTAGTTTAGAAGCATTGTTAGCAGAAGAATGACGAACATCTAATTTAATTAGTCGAATATTACTTTAGATGACGTAGCACTAACACCTCGACATTCCTCATCTCGCCCCACGCTATCATCAATAAATTCCATCAAAAGTTCATTCACTATGATGATCCTATTTAAAAATTTAATTACCAATGATAATTAAATTCAGAGTGACTAAGTGAAGGTTCACACAATTATAAATATTCATTAAGTTTTGTTTTGGACACAAAATTTTCTTAGAGTTCATTGTCCACTGTTGCCTTTGTTTTTCTTACTTTATGCCCGTTTTCACTATTGACCCCTAAATAATTACCTAACTAGGTCTTAAGGCTCTTAAGCTAAGGGATCCCATAAACCGCAAGTTCAAACCCTAAGTTCACTTTCACCATGCTAGGGCATACCTAATTAGGGGTCACTTTGCTAGGTGACAGTTCACGTCATGATCAATAACCGTATTTTCTGATAAAATATTTCATTGCATAATATAGGGCGACTGGTAATTAGTGTACGATACTTAAACATGTAATTGTGTTCATGATAAGTATGATAACAAACCACTTTCAGGCGTGCGCGCGCCAAATTTTATACGGCTGTTGTGTTACAATGAAATAAAAGTGAACCTGTACAAAAAACATTTTTTCTTCGGGATAGTTGTTTGTTATCATGAACACAATCACGTGTTTAAATTTCATACACTAATTACCAGTCGCCCTATACATTATCTTCACGATTTGATAGAAATAAATAAAATAAAAGGTAAAACAAGAAGTAAATCAGTAAAAAATATTGATATCTGCAGATTTTGGACTCTAAACACAGATTTTAAGCAACATCTTTGGCTGTTCTACATTACAATTATTTGGTGTCTTGTCTGTTCAGTCAGTCATTTCGTTATTCTGCTTTTCTTTTTTGAGTTTTGCTTTATATTTTTGTGAAACATGGCTGATAAAAGAAAAATAATAAATTTAACTAAAATAAAAAAAAAACAAAGAAAAAAAAATCAAAATAAAATTCAAGACGAAGTTAGAAATTACAATTGTTATTGAATAGAAAGTATCGATTTTAAAAGTTTTTTGTACTTCGAAATCGAAACAGTGATGTCCAAGCTAGATCGTTTCAAGAGGTCATAGTATTGCCTACGGGAACACCCAAATATTCCGAAATATTTTATTCCGAATTTCGATATTCCGATTTTCAAAAGTCCGAATTTCATAATACCTAAAAATTAAAATCTCTATTATTTAGAATCACTAAATTTATTTTACCGAATCTCGTAAATCCGCTTTGTTTGTTTTCCGATTTTCATATGTTCGAAGAATCAAATGCTCGATGGGTTCTCGGTCCAAAAAACGACATTCCGAATTTCAATACTTCGAATAAACTGTTAAAATTAGGATTTTGATTCAATTCAGCTACGCATTTATATTCAAAATCTATAAATATCGTTTAATGTATGGTTTCTTCCCCTTGTTTTGCAGACAGAAAATTCATAGAACTTCGTTTCCAAGAAAATGTTTCAGATAATATTTGGTTCTTGTCACACACAATCACAATTCACAATCACATTTTTTAGTTTAACAAACTTATCAAACAGTAGAGTTATTTTTTAACAAATATTGTTTGTTCAGTGTATTTTTCTATGGAATTTATTTAATTGAAAATGTATATAAATCAAGAATAACAAAAATATTGTCCTATAAAGTCAATATGTTGTGCTACAAAAGTTATTGACAGAAACGAATCGCTGCGAAACCGACTCCACGTAGTCTTGTCTGCCCTACCCCTACAGTGTAATTTAAATACGCGTAGGCGCGGAGGGGCGAGGCGGCCCGCGAACTTAGGAGCAGGTGGTTTCAACGCCCGCCGCTGCGGCTGAGGCTGGCCGGCCAGTAAGCCGAAGCTGCGGTGGTGAGCGTGAATACCATCTGCGACGACAAGCTCGCGTGGGCCCGCCATAGCCCCGCAACGCCGGAGCCGTGACAGAAAACATGCCTGCTGCATATTGCATGCTCGCTTGCATGATGCATGCTTGCTTGCGTGATGAATGCTCGATTGCATGATGCATGCTTGCTTGCGTGATGCATGTTCGCTTGCATGATGCATGCTTGCTTGCGTGATGCATGTTCGCTTGCATGATGCATGCTTGCTTGCACGCTGCATGCTTGCATGCTGCATAGCTGCTTGCACGCACGCTCAGTAGGTTTGGTTAGACTGAGACCCCCATTCTTGGTAATAAATTTTATCTATACTATAATATTATAAAGCTGAAGAGTTTGTTTGTTTGTTTGGTTGAACGCGCTAATCTCAAGATCTACTGGTTCGAATTGAATAATCTTTTTGTGTTGGATAGTCCATTTATCGAGGAAGGCTATAGGCCCATGCGAAGCCGGGTCGGGTCGCTAGTATTAAATAATAAGAGAAAATATTTGATTTTTATTCTAGTGAAAATATTTGTATTCAAAAGTATTCAATCATAGTTTAAAATGAGAGCTAATACACTGCAAAAAAACAGATAATCTGTAATTTAATAATCGGAATTCGTATTTTTGATGTTTCGAATTTTCAATAGGTCGGACTTTTTGTTATTCGATCTTTTGAAACTCGGTAGATATTTTGAGAATAGTAATTATAAACGTTCGGGTTTTTGAAATTTTAGAATTACAAAAATAGGATGAATGATAAATCGGACTTGTTATATTAGGAATTTCGAACCATTCGTAATTATGAAAATCGGTATTTTGAAATTCGTATTTCTGACTTTCGGAATAAAGTTTTTCGTATTTATGTAGTGTACCCATTGCCTACAGAGCCTTGGCAGAGCGGCGAAATTCCCTAGATTTGTTTTGAGTTTACATACCTGTTGTTTGGATATTCCAAATGGTGCTCTAATAAACAAAGTAACCTTAGACCGTTTCGTAACTTAGCCCGCTTTGTTTTCTTTCGCTTAAATAATTTAAATGAAACTGTCACTTAGCATTTAGGGGGGCGTCAATTGGACCCCTATTTTAAAGTGGTCACTTAATTAAGGCCTTAGGTGGCCCTTATGTGTTGGTGAAAACGATTCTTGCATTAGGTCAACTAAAATCTCTTAGGGGTTACTTAATTTAGGGATTGATGGTAAAAACAGGCATGAATCTTTTTAAGAATATCACATTCCTATAATTCGTTGATTGCAGTAACTGTAATCTCAAATTTAAAGTCATTAACGAAAATAAATATTGCAAGGTTTATGTCTACTTTTTACCTGTCCTAGCAACCTATACACCTGAGCCATAACCACAACTAACTACTACTGAGATTTAAACCGAAAACAGTCAACTTATGTTTTTTTACAAATAAATAATTGAAATAAACTTGCAAAACACAGAAGATGTGAAATCGTAAAACGATTGTTATACCAAAACGACGATGAAAAAGCTATATCCAGCACTGAAACTATACCGGTTATACAACACTCAACATGCCAATTACATAAAATATTTTTTGTTCAACAAGTTCGAGATATAACAACCAGTCAATTACGAGGTTCGTGTCACCTACAAATGCAAATCGCTGTGGAAACCAGTAGCGACGTCGACAGCTCGACCGATATCGATTTACATAATAATACGCTATTACCGAATATCATCACGCGTACCACCGATTGATCGCGTTTAAACAATCGATGCTTCGATGGGAATAAGAATTCGGCATTGTTTCGAAACAGTGCATGCTCACTATGTACAGTGCCACAATTTCATCATATCATTGACTTATAATAATTTGAGATTGGTATGTCAAGGTAGAACGAAATAACGCCAAATTGCATTCATGAAAAATTTTAAGATGCGGAACTAGGTACGATTCAAAAAGTTTTTGGGTAATAGAAAGCTACATTATTCCTGAGTGCTATAAGCTATATTTTACAATAAAAATATTAGAAAGCAAGAAAATTCACGCAGACGATGACGCGGGCAAAAGCTAATAAAGTATAGGTGTATTAAATTAAATGTCTTTAAAACCTTCAATTAAGACCCTAAGTAACTTAATTAGTCTCATATTGGCTTAGATACCGTATTTTATTAAATGAGGAACAGCATAATCTTATCAGTTTTTAACAAGTACGTACTTTATTATTTCAATAATTTCTGTTTGCTCATTCCTCTTTACTTCGTTAAGTAAAATCCTTAATGTTATTGACATAAATGTTCTTTTATGATATGATGTCCCACGGTTTCTCGATCGAGGTAGGGTATAGCTCTCCCCATTGTCAAGTCTTTCCCACAACGTCTCATCTAACGTGAAACCAACACTTGTTGAAATTTATTACGTTTTACCAACAATTTCCAAATAATTAAACAAATATTGATATACTACTGAATATTCATTCGATACATGAATTATTTGACATCGTTTCTGAAGCAAAATACAAAAGTTTAGTTAACGGTTGTGTTGCAGGGTATTGTCATCACTAAATAAAGAGAATCAGAAATTCAGAAGAAAAAAAAAACATTTCCAGCGTCTAATTAGTGTCCACAATTGTCGTACTTGTGACATCTGACACCGATGTAAATTGTAATTAATGCATAAACGATGATGTAAAAATATATTCTGAAGTGAGGCAGTCGAATGTCTCAGAATGTATTGTGCGGTACTAAGCGAGGAAGTAATAGATAATAATATGTTCTTTTAATAAAGGTATTAATTAGTCATTCTTTAATCTATTATTTCCTCGTTTCTCGAGATTAAAACTCAGTTTGTCAACTATGTTAATGTTAGATTATCCAATTTTAAATTGCAGCGTTAAAAATAATGATAACGATTATTAAAGAAATCTAAAATTGGTTGTTTCCACTATACTTATTACATTAAGTATTTACTTTTAAAATATGGTTGTTAGCGGCAAGATCACAACTGATTTTCAGGGCGACGCTAAATGGCTATAAATAAATGAATAATTCCGTACCTTCAACAATCAAAATTCCAATTCAAACATGTTTGAATTGCTTGCACTAAAAAGCTCCAGCGGATAAAAGTGCTAACTATATTTTGTAAAGTTTAGACAAACACAGGTAACAAAACCATAAAAATTACATATTATTGAAACTACAAGTCTACAACCATATGACTTGGAAGTAGGAATTGAATTTAAAACATCCATTTGTATTATGAGGAGTACAAATCGTGGACCGCAAACAGAATTGGAAAGCAAATACGGCTTTGTGGTCGATTCACTTTAACAAACATTTCCATCCACGGACCGGCAGAATGCTCGGTATTTAGCTCAAATATCCTAGCGGTGCATAATTGCATAACAATAAAACTATTGTATACGAGTTTATGTGGGAGATTCTCTCTGCATTCCTAAAATATTCAACTCTGTTCCCACATTAACAAATTTTCGTTTTAATAAGTCTAAATAATTTTGTAATTATACCGAGGGGTGTCTGGTTTATTTGATGGGATTACTTTTGTCTTAATTATGATATTAGTATGGTTTATTTTAGTTGCACTAGAATAAATAGAAGTTTCATCAGGACTAGTTATGTTATGTTTTACGATTTACGTCTATCTCCAATTTGTAGTGCAATTTAAGATTGAGCACACACTTACCTCCCCTGAATCAGCTACCAATGCAACATAATTGTATTGTAAATGAAATACAATTAGATGACATTGTGGGTAACAATTTCACAATTTATTGACTACACTAAGGTTATAATATATTAACGCATTTGAACCGGGAGGTTGCTTTAGGACACACTGGATTTTAAATAAATTGTAAAGTCTCAATTGTAAATCATACAAATGGATAGTGGAGGTAATTTTTCTAAGCTTGCCAATTAGGCAATTTCTAACGTCTAACGTAATTAAAATTACTTAACTTCTAACGTAATTAAAATTACTAAGGCGATTCGCATACTGCACTGCATTACGCAGCGTTTCTTAAATCTAAGTGATTCTAAACAAATTACCCTTTTATTGATCTTGTTCGTAAATAAAAGCGATTATGTAAAAAGTCAAAAATAATAACTTTTGTTGAGCCATCAAATGTTTGTTCGTTGAAATGGCGCTATAATGTCGCGGCGGGGTACCGCTTAAGTAGATCAGTCCCTTAATTTCATTCACTGTCTATTAATTTACCAGCATTTCCGACCAATTTGCTTTGATATTATCAAATTTTTGTTGCTAATCTAGTTGTTAATCTTGTTGCAAATCTAGTTACCATCAGTTCGCTATTTTAGCTATTTAGTTATTGCTTTAAACTTAGCGGTACCCCGCCGCGACATTATAGCGCCATTTCAACGAACAAACATTTGATGGCTCAACAAAAGTTATTATTTTTGACTTTTTACATAATCGCTTTTATGTTTTGCGTTGGGGGTTTTTTAAATTTTTAATTTAATTTTTATTTTAAATTTTTTAAACGTAATTTACTTCAGTGTGGTCACCTATAATAATATGTTTGAAAGCAAAGTAAACATCCGGTATGCGTCTAAGATCCCTACCGCAGCTAACAAAAGAGCTGATAACTTTAAAATTGCTGAACCGATTTTGATGAAACATGTCTAAGAACCATCGCTAGAGAATCTGCGTTCAAATAAAAAAAACCGCATTCAAATCGGTTCACCCATTAAAGAGCTACAGTGCCACAGACAGACACACAGACACACAGACACACAGACACGTCAAACTTATAACACCCCTCTTTTTCGTCGGGGGTTAAAAAGGGATGTACGCAATATCTTCTACAGTCACTATTTCTTAAAAAAAAAACAGATAATATAACTGCAACATCCTAAATGAGTTCTGCATTAATAACCATTTTTAATATAGGAAACAATGCTCTGCACTGTACTATCACCACCGCAAGCTGCTGTGAATTGAGGCGTTTGGGCCACCGTATACTAAACTGTAAGATCCGCACGTTTGTGCGAAAAAATCTGCATGATGGTGCAGATCTGCACTCCCGCAACCATGCGCGTGTGTTCGTCGCCACGCACCCCGCTGCGTATTGCGGTGCAGTGTGCAAATCGCCTTGTTCAAACGACTGTTAAAGGTGGTCGAAGCGCGGTTTTATTATCAATATTGTCACGTCCTCAGTCGATTTATTAAGTGCAGCAACTAAACAAGCAAACAGTCGTTTCTTATGATTTTCCTTCTTTACGATTTCAAATATATCATTGTTTGTTTTATTTACTTTGTGAAGTTTTCCTTGATCACCTTAATTATGCTAGAGTTTGTTTTGTGTTTATTCATCTGCATATACTGGAATATTAGATGGTAATTTTCTATTAGATAACTAGTGGCTTTCTATCTTTCACATTTTCTTTTAAGTTCACAAAATCTCGATTATGTTCTTACTTGTTTGGATCATCACATTATTTTTTACTTTGCCCTTATCCCAAAGACAGTATCCACTCAGTATATTTCACAAAAAAAATGTGTGTTTGTTTGTTATTTATTTTATAGATTGTGTAGAAAACTGGATATAAAACCCGTGAGTTTTTATCATTAATTCATTACACCCTCGGCTCTTTTACTGTTGCAATCCAGTGAGTTAGGACTAACTTATTTCACTTGTATCATAATGTACTAATAAATAATTCTCCCGACCGAGTTTTGGTCACGCTAGCCATTGTCCTAAAGGCTGTCATAAGTACACAGGAAATATTAGGGTGTTACTACCTACACCAATCGATTGACCGTCGATCGATGTCATCAATCGACATCGATCGACGTTGATCGTTTGGTGTGGTAGCTTTGACTGATCGACGGATAGCGTTCCACTAACCAATCGATCGATTGCCCGTGGATGGCATCGATCGACGTTGATCTATTAACCCCAGCTATAATCCATCAGTAATAATAATTAAGCAGCTCGATCGACGTCGACTAATAAATTCTACTATCGATCTATCGTCGATCGACAATCGATCGGTTGGTCTGGTAGAAACTATCGATCGACATCGACTAATCCATTCTACTATCTATGGATGCCGTCGATCGACGATCGATCGATTGGTCTGGTAACATCCTTAAAGTGCACATGACTGTGTGTACGTAACTCAGGTGAACTTTTTCGTCCCTCACTCGCATAGTCAGAGGGGACGGCACTGCGACATGACTGGAGAGGGGAACAGGCACAGGACCAACGGCTTTATGTGCTTACCGAGTCACGGGAGTGTTACCCCGCTAACTTTCATACTCCGGGGTGCTGAGAAATTCGTAATGGGAATACAAAATAACACTCCGACCTGAGAATCGAACCTAGGATCCCATGCTCAGCAGTCGCACTTGGGTGTGATTCTGTAAGACCTCATTCTAAACTTCGAATCTGAATCCGCTGTGAGTTTCTTGATAGGTATTCTAAAAACTCGGTTGACAATTCGAATTTACACTAGCGCCACGCTTGCGAGCGTGTCAGCGAGTTGAACTAAACTGACAGGGAGATTTTGACAGATAAAGTATGAGTTGACGTAAGAAGTGGCATTCTGTAAGATAATTTCCCCGTCATCACTTCGACGCTCACTTCGCACTCGAACCCGATTCAAAGTATTAAATATTTCAAGGTCATTTTGAACCTTATGCGAAGTGAGAGTGAATAGCGATGCGAGTTGTTGTTCGGATTTTACAGAATCGACCTACTTATCACAAGACCAACGAGTCAAAGATGTAACCACAGTATAAAACGATATAATATTCTGGCATACTGGTCTGGCTGTTTGTGTATGTGAGTTTATGTTTGTAAACGCACCCACGATACAGGAGGAAAAAATCCTAATGTGAGGCAACGTTTTTTAAGGATTAAAAATTTTAAAAAACCCCCAACGCAAAACATAAAAGCGATTATGTAAAAAGTAAAAAATAATACTTTTGTTGAGCCATCAAATGTTTGTTCGTTGAAATGGCGCTATAATGTCGCGGCGGGGTACCGCTTAAGTAAGTCAGTCCCTCAATTTACCAGCATTTCCTACCAATTTGCTTCGATATTATCAAATTTTTGTTGCTAATCTAGTTGTTAATCTTGTTGCAAATCTAGTTACCATCAGTTCGCTATTTTAGATATTTAGTTATTGCTTTAAACTTAGCGGTACCCCGCCGCGACATTATAGCGCCATTTCAACGAACAAACATTTGATGGCTCAACAAAAGTATTATTTTTTACTTTTTAACCCCCGACGAAAAAGAGGGGTGTTTACATAATCGCTTTTATGTTTTGCGTTGGGGGTTTTTTTAAATTTTTAATTTAATTTTTATTTTAAATTTTTTAAATGTAATTTAGTTTGGTTTTGTGTGGTCAGTGTGGTCACCTATAATAATATGTTTGAAAGCAAAGTAAACATCCGGTATGCGTCTAAGATCCCTACCGCAGCAAACAAAAGAGCTGATAACTTTAAAACTGCTGAACCGATTTTGATGAAGCATGTCTAAGAACCATCGCTTGAGAATCTACTTTCAAATAAAAAAAACCGCATTCAAATCGGTTCACCCGTTAAAGAGCTACAGTGCCACAGACAGACACACAGACACACAGACACACAGACACGTCAAACTTATAACACCCCTCTTTTTCGTCGGGGGTTAAAAATAAAAGAAAAGGAAGAATATACTATGTGGAACCCACCCCTTGACCTAGACGCCCACTGCTGGGTATAGATCTCCCACCTATGCCCAGCAGCCCTTTAGATCACTTCTTCTAATGAGATGCCAATGACACAATGACGGTCAGCTCTGACGTCACAACCTCACACGTTCAATATTGACAATTCCACATCATAAACCGTTTGCCGCGGTGTTCACTTGACTTTATTGAGTAAATATTTAGAATGCATTCAGCGCATATCAATGGCTGGTAAATAAATAGTTCTCATTCAACTTTATCGTACCTATTATTAATATACTTTCTAAGCAAATAGTCGTGTTAACTGTCAGTCCCTATTACGAACTATGTTAGCCTTACGGCGAGTAGTTCGTACTCATGCAGCTGTTTATTAGTAGATACTTTTCAAGAGCGGCTTTCTCTTATAAATGTAGGTATATCTAGAATCTAGACACGGCAAAGGTGCCAAACGACCCTTATGGGCTAAGTACGAACAAATTATAATGTAAGAAGTCATCTCATAAAGGCTGTCATAAGTACCTACTTAGGAAATATTAGGGTGTTGCTACACCAATCGATCGATCGTCGTTCAATGCCATCAATCGACATCGATCGACGTTGATCGATTGGTGTGGGAGCTTTGGCTGATCGACAGATAGCGTTCCACTAAGCAATCGATCGATTGCTTGCGTGGATGGTTTATCTAGAACTAAGCCAAGGTGCCAAACGGCCCATAAGGGTCGTAAGTACGTCATAAGTACGAACAAATTATTATGTAAGAAGCCATGCTAGCTAGAAGTAGTATATGGCATTACCTGCGACATTTAATGTAAAGGGCGGTAGTCAGGAACAGTTGGCAGACGGGTGCGCGCGCACCTGCGCAGGCACATGTCGCCCCCCACCCGTCGCACGCGTGCCCACAATGAACTTGTCTTTTTTTACTTTTTTATTTTATAACGGATCTGCGCATCCTGTTAGTTAGAGGCTGCAGCTGATCTTTAGCGAACACCTTTATTAAAGGTTAACTTCCTCGGAATTTAATTTCTAAAACATGAAAGATGTCTCCATGCACGTGTGAATATTACCCCATAGCGGGTTAATAGGGTCACAAAAGGGTCTTTCAAGGTTGACCATTGAATTTTTATCATTATAATACGCAGTCGGCATTGAACTAAGTGTAGTTTTTTTGTGTTTATTATTGTGACCGGTTCGTTTTTTGTAGACCTACTTTAACAATTATTTTAATAGGAGTATGAGTAATGGTTCAGCTTCCGAATCATACCTTGGTACCTACCTACCTACAATTTTTTTAAAGGACGCATTGATTCTTAAAAATAAGTTTTTTTCCTTTTTATGGATTTTGTGTTGTTTTTAATAAATTATAGTCTTTATCACTCAGGGGTAACGTTATAGCTTCCTATTAGCAAAATATTTTTTAGAATCGGTCCAGTAGGTACTTCCGGAGTTTAGCGCGTTGAAACAACAAACAAACAACAGTTTTCAATATAAATTATAATACTAGAATAGATTTATGAAATTATTATCGAATTATTTTAAGTTTTATGATGCTACTGCGGAGACCACTTAGGCAATAAGGTAGGTACTGCCAAGGCCTACAAAATCTCATATTTTTTCACCCCTGCTGTTACAGAATCCAAATTCCCAATTACAAAAACAAATAGGTAGTTCAAGGTCTTAAAACTTTCTACGTTACATGGATAAACTCAATTAACGTGGAGCCGGTAACTAGAAAACACACGACCACTCTTTGAGCTAACTGTTAGCCACACCACATTGACACACATAACAAGCTGTCATGTCACACAGTGGGGAAAAACTGGGAAATCTGGACAAAAACTTGCAGAAACTGGTAGCTGTGGCTATTAACTGAATATTAATGTTTTACTACCAGTGTAATAAGATTGATTGATGGAAGCACCCTATTTATGTGATGGGTGTGACTGATAACGATCCAATGATTGGTTTTAGAGTAGTTACAAATGGTTTATTGTCTTCAATTATTCAAGTCAAGTGTGGACTAACATAATATACAGGCACACCACCAATCAATTGACATACTCTTTATGAGCTGTTAAAAAGCTAATTCCCCATTGATTTTGTATGACAATATGCTGCTGTGACGACCCTTACATGCAAACACAATTAAATTACTATTTACAGATTTACCAACTAACAATATAATTTTAAAGTTAAAAAGAATCGTGTTTTCAGATTCAAAATAAAGTGTTTTTACGAGTAATGGTGTCTATAAGACATTGGTTAGTTATATCATATACCTATTGTCTTGTTAATTAATTTTAGGACAAATCTAACCAAACTTTTAAGTAATATAAGTCGTAAACAGCGAGTAACTCTTGAATATTCAACAGTTTCTGCATACAAAATCTGTCAGACCTCAATTTTATTCCACTTACCTTTAATAAATATAAATATATGTCGGAATTCGCACTAAATGTGGCAAAAGTGTAAATACCGTGTTAATAGAAACAAATGTATGCTATAACTATTATTTTTATTGAATATTTTTGCTTTAAAAGTCAATAAAATAAGAAAGTTACCATTTTTTAACACTCCAAAAATTTTAAAGTTTCATAAGCTCTAAAGCTGTTCATTCAGAAAGTTTCGCATTTTAATAAGGTTTTTAATAATCTGTACATCGTAACAGATCCAGTAAAGTACGAAATTAGCGATATTATAGATATTTCGATACGTGTCGATGTTAAAACTTCTTTCACATTTTAATGCTATATTTCCACACTAAAGTAATGCTGGCGCAGCAGGTCACCGTTTAAAAGAAACATTAATCGGTAATGAATGTAAAAAATTGAACAAGAGTGTAAAAAAAACAATAAAAAGGAATCCCTGTAATCGAAGAAGCTATTGTTGTCAAAATTACGTTATTTATTTAACTATCCACGGGAACCAAATACCTAACAACGTTCACAAGAAATTACTGTAAATTAATCATCATCATCATCAGCCGGAAAACGTCCACTGTTGAACAAAGGCCTCCCCCATAGAACGCCACAACGAGCGAAAACCTGCCGCTTGCATCCACCGGTTACCAGCGAGGGTGACCTTATGACGTCGTCGGTTCTAGGCCCTCAGTGGGAGGCCTACCAACGCTGAGTCTTCCGGTTCGTGGTCACCACTTGAGAACCTTTCTTCCCCATCAGTTATCAGTTCTTCGAGCGATGTGGCCTGCCCATTGCCACTTCAACTTGCAAATTTTGAGAGCTCTGTCGGTGACCTTAGTTCTTCGGCGGATTTCCTCGTTCCGGATTTTATCTCGCAAAGAAACTCCGACCATAGCTCTCTCCATTGCTCGTTGCGTGACTTCGAGCTTCTTTAGGAGGCCAGCAGTTAAGGACCACGTTTCTGTACCATAAGGCAACACACACAGGTTATAAACCTTCGTCTTTGGGCACTGTGGAATTTTGGACGAACAGATATCTCGTAGTTTCCCAAACGCTGCCCATCCGAGTTGGATTCTTTGGGCGACCTCTTTGTCGAAGTTGGGCTTACCTAAATGGGCAGTTTGTCCAAGGTAAACATATTGCTCGAAAACTTCGAGGTTATCGATCCCAACACCTACCGGTACGAGTGGAACATGGATATTCGACATAATTTTCATCTTGTCCATATTCATTTTAAAACCCACCTGTTGAGAAACGTTACTGGGGTCCCTGAACATAGTGTAATTATCTCCATCGACTCAGCCATGAAGACAATATCATCGGCAAAACGAAGGTGAGTGATGTATTTGCCATTGATGTTGATGCCAAATCCGACCCAGTCCAAGAGCTTAAAAACGTCCTCCAATGCGTTCGTGAACAGTTTCCGAGAATTTACATCTCTCTGTCTCACACCCCTTTGTAATACGATTAGTTTCGTACTCTCGTCCTGTAATCGAATCGACATAGTGGCGTTTCTATACAAACACTCCAGCACTTCGATATAGGTACCTATAGTCGATCCTGCATCGTTGTAACACCGCCCAGGTTTTGATTAAATCGAAGGCTTTTTCATAGTCCACAATAATGGCCCATTATAGTCCTCGGTCTTCTGTATAATCTGGCGGAGCGTATGGATGTGGTCTATGGTGCTGAAGACTTTCCGGAAACCGGCTTGTTTGGGAGACTGGAAGTCATCAAACCTGCGTTCGAGACGATTCGTAATGACCCTCGCAAACAACTTGTACATATGGCTCAAGAGTGAGATGGGTCTGTAATTCTTCAATAAGATATTGTCACCTTTTTTGAAGAAGAGCACCACCACACTGTGCCATGCTTCTAGCGCAGTACCGTGAAGTATGACGGAATCAAACAACTTCTGGAGGACTAAATGTACTGGTTTTCCACCCACTCGCAGAAGTTCCGTCGTGGTTCCATCATCACCTGAGGGCTAATTCACGTAATTTTATGACGCGCCGATGAAGTTGTAGTGCAGAGCAGTTGCAGTTAAGTTCAAGTTTGAGTGATAAACGGTATTCTTGTAATCTTTGAACTGCGCGTAAGCTGCGCGTGAACTGCACGTCAACTGTAACTACGACAGTTAAACTTACATAATATGGTGTACCCACACGAGAGAAAAAATATTACTCACTAAATACTTGAATAGAATCGATTACATTTCAAGAACATTAAAATAATACCCAGTACAGATTGTAGTGCTTTAGAGAAACTGTCATTTAGAGACGTCGAACGAATTATAGAATATCGATCATTTTGCGTTCCGAAGCATGCGCCAAAGACGCGCAACAACAACGCAGTATGTAGAATGCCGTTATTGCGCTCGCGCGTTCGCTCGACGCGAACTTGACGCGAGCGTGTCTGACAGCGGTAGAGAATACGAAAAGCCTTGTTTCGATCGAAAATTAACTGCAACTGCACTGCAACAGCACTTCTTTAGTTACGTGAATTAGCCCACTGGCGCCTTACTGTTCTTAAGCTGTTGGAGGGCCATTCTAATCTCATACAGGTCTCATGTACAAGTCTCATACAGGTCTGGGATATCTTCAGTGTAGTGTCGGGTCAGTCTCGCTCTGGTGTCCAGCACGCGTAGCATGACCACGCTATGTCTACGGAAGAATAGACATACTGACAGGAAGAATAGACAAACTGTACTGACTTGTATATTCTTGCTGTCAGTATGTCTATTCTTCCGTAGACATAGCGTGGTCATGCTACGCGTGCTGAGCTGAGCTGACCACGGGCAGGCGGGACAATTTACAAATTGTTTCAGGGCATTAAAGTAAAACAATGTCTACATTTATGATTCATACCTATAGGGTTTCCTTTCTAAACTGCCGATGGTCGATGGCTCTGAGCCATCGACCTCACGCGCGCCAATACCAGAACGGGATTCAAATATCTAATGTCGAGTGCAGCCGATGATAGGAATTTACTTTTAAGCTTTCCGTATTAACCTAAGTAAGATTGGTGTTGAATAACCTCTTCGATTTTTTTTTTTATTAAGACCATGTATTTATTTACGACTTGTTCAAAACGTGGCTCTCTTCAGATGTTTACTTAGACATTTTGTCAATGAAGATATGGGTATAATTTGTGAATACTAAACAACTTTGAAATATATTAAAATAGAAATACGATTAAAAAAATGTTTATATGATAATGGGCGAGAATAGACTGCTATGTACTTATTTGTATGGATGTAATGCTCAACACGTTTATATAATTTAATAAGTATTATTTTAATTTATACAATCGCCATTACGAAACATTTTTTTGGTTAAAGAACCTAAAAAAATACGCCTACTAACATTTCACAATGGTTGCTAAGTAAACTAAAATAAAATATCGAACTTTGACCAACATGAGTGTGGAAAACATGCGCTCACTATGCATTTTAATTGCTAACATGTGCTTGATAGCAATTAAAATGCACAGTGGACATCTTATTATTGAAGTCAAATTGAGAATATTTCTATGTACCTATTAGGTAGGTAGGTACCTACTTCGTTATCTCCTAACACTTTTTTTAATAATATTTTTTAATAATCGCTAACATAATTACAGCACGTCATAATTATTGAGTATTTATGTCTAATATGACAATAGAAACTTACAAGGGTAGGTAATAAAAATGAATGAAACTTAAACATGCAGTATAACTATAACCATTGTATTTCACTCTATATGAAACGGTAATGAGCACGTACTTTGCTTAGCTATGTTGCCGTCTCTATCTTGCAAATTGTAGTTTGACTGCTGTGCGCAGTGACAGGCATATTTCTTAGCAAAAGTGTATAAAATGTCTTTCTAAATTATAATTTCATTACCTACATAACATAAGTTGATAAGTAAGTAATATTCTAAATGAACGGCAGATCTACCCACCTGTGCCCACCTCGATGGGTACATATTCAAATTAATTTAAAGACTTCATTTAGAGCCCCTTTAGGTATTGCAGTAGGTAACATTAATTAATCCATGTGGTATGAGAGAGAAGCTAATAAAACTACCTCGTTTCATAAAATATTCTAAACTCTTCCGAAATGACTTACCTACATAAACAGCAAACTGAAGACCTTGGACTTCGATAAGACTACCATAGCCCGCACTTTGTTCACAAAAACTCTGTATAAACAAATTTTCAATCCATTACGGCACAAGTTAACACTATGCACTAGAACACACGACTGACTTCTTCAATGTACAGCGCAGAAGGGAACGGAATCGTTTCGGAATGTAACTTGAAAGTGTCGTGGTAGGGGCAGTCATCGTTGCGTGACGACTAGGTACGTTCGGAAACACGTCACGGCAATTACCATGTCCCTCGATTATCATTCTTGGCGAAGCATTATTCGTCTATTGAGCATTTTTGGTTAAAAACTTGAATCGGTGTGTTGAACATAGAATGGATTTTTAAGTTGAATTCAGTGTAGTCAAAATATATTTTAAAACATTCTGGCAGTTTTAACACGGTACCTATATTTTTCAGCGAAACTTTATCACAGTCACATAAAACGTACCTATGTACCTACTTACCTAACTAAAATTCTTTAGATTTTTAGACGTTTCAAAATATTGAGCACATTATTTTTTAGGTTTCTTCTTTCTTCATGTTAAATTTTGATGACATGTGTCATTGTTCCGTGGCATGTCGAATAAACAGCAAGCATCGACAATTCACATAGGTTTATTTTAAAATCTAAATGGCCAGCAATTCTGTGTTCCCATTTCAAATTGTAGGTATGACAACTATTTTTATTGTTGCTGGCCAGCACGATGACAAAAAGTTAAATGTTTTGGGGCCCGCATCAATGTAATGAGTTTGGATGACGTGTTTCTATTTCGAATGCACTACAGTCTACATTAAGCGACGCAGACTTGAAAAACTTGTTAGAAACTTACCAAAATTATTCACTTCGTCACGAATTTACGATGTTGAAATTAAATTCCATAATTCTGAAACAAGAGAAAATAAATATTAATACTTTAGTAGGCGCCTAGAGGCATAGTTTTCTTTGGTTTTCATTCAAAATATTGTTAGGTAGTTACCTAAAAGTATTTTCTGTCGACTTTCTTGGCAGGGTATTCCTCGAAGCGCACTTATTTTGAAACGCACCCAACGAAGCGCACCTAAACTATTCCTCGAAATGCACCCAATGGTCAAGGTGTGGATAGGGATGGGTATTAGCTAACGGAAAATATCGATAGCAAATAATGCACGTTTTTTTTTTAAGTCCGTAACAATTATATACTCCTTAATGGGTTACGGGTACTTTAACCTTTAGTGAGCTAAGTAGAATCACATAAGCAACTACTTCTAGTTCATTTCTATTTTCCTGATAGTTATAGGTATAGGACATGACAGTTATGGGTAAGGTAGGACAGTTTTTTAGGACTTATATCGTTATTGTGAATTATAACGAATACTTTAAATTCCTCTTTTTGTTTAATCGTTAGTGCACAACTTAGTGAGATTGTTTAGGCGCCTATTTTCTGTTCAGTTCTACCACCCTGGTACTTTGGTACTACTTACTAACAATTTTTTACCATTATTGAGCTAAGTAGTTAGTCGCTTAAGCACTTAGTTCCAGTTTATTTCTGCTCTCTTGGTAGTTTTAAAAAACAGTTGAATTTTATAACGTCATCTATCGATATCATTCCTTACGAATCCTTCTTACACTAGGTACTCTATGTTTTATCGAGGGTGCGTTTCGAGGAATACTTTAGGTGCGCTTCGATTAGTGAGTTTCAAAATGGGTGAGCTTCGAGGAATACCCCTTCTTGGTATTTCTCAGGAAAAAATGTATTGAATATAAAATACATTTAGGGTAGTGGCACCAATAAATGAACGATTAAGCGTTTTTGACAACTTTGAGGAAAAGCCAAATTGCTGTGGGCACAAGGTAGGTAGGTAGGTAGATAGGTGGGGTAGGTAAGTAGGTAGGTAGGGTAAGGTAGGCTGAACCTGGACTTTTGTAAAAATTATTGAAATGTTAGATTGATACGGTAGGTTGGTAGGGTAGGTATGTAGGAGTAGGGTAAATAGGGTGGGTAGATATGTAAGGTAGGGTAGGCTGGACCTGGATTTTTGTACCGATTTTCAGGGCAGGACAACGTCTGCCGGGCCCGCTAGTTGATCTATAAAAAACAGTCAAGACAGAAAACATTTTAAAATATATTTTGCCTATTCATTAACAATACTAATCCGTTCACGTGATATAAATTAGACCTAGAATCTGAATTAGGTAATTCAATAATCAATTCGTTTCTTTTTTGGGGTTAAAGAACCCCAAAATGAAAGGGTAAAATTCACTTCAGCGTTCTGCTTAAAGTACGATATTCAAAAGTTGAACGAATAAAATGTGAACATATTCCTTAGTTCTTTTGGGCATGAAAAGTTGAACAGTGTAAGATTTCATACTAAAATAAGCCAAATAAATATTCAAAAAAATTCAAACAGCTGTTTAACTTTTGGTAATTCATCGTCTAAACTAACTAAAATTTATTTCAGTGGTTTTGTTTTCGGCTGTTAGCGTGCGTTTATAGATTATGATGGCTGTAAATAAAAATATGCCCTCCATTAGTTAAACGCCGTTCATCTATTGGATCTAGCGTTCAAAATGTAATCCATTACTTGAACAGTTAATTTTTCAAAAAATATAATTTAAAATGCATTTGTGTATCTATAGAATCCAAGTCGAATATATCAAGATTTTATTACAATCAAAACCACTGAAATCTATCACTAATTATTTCTTTAAACTGACAAAATTCTTAAATTTGGAGGGACCTTATGTAGGTTTCCATTATAAAACCGATTTTCGGCGAGACACACTCAGATTAACAAGCGCATTTTAGCTGTGACTGTGAATGTTGTTATGTAATCTGGAAGAAAAAATAGAGCCATATGTGGGACAAAATATTGCACACATGTAATTATCGGGGTATTTAATATTTTTTGGCTTTTCACTCGATCGTTCATCTATTGGGGGTTGTTCATCTTTGGTGCCCATAGCCTATCTACTAACGATCTGGGTGACCAATTATCATGTTAAACAGTTTTCATCAATATATCAGGGGAGTAAATAATTCCCGTATCTTTTAAGAACGTTCGAATTTCAGTGTCAATCTGTAAAAATGCATGCATTCATCTGCATTTTTGACAAGACATTGATTGTCACGAAGAGATTACGACTAAGTTTTATACTTTATATATTACGACAATTTGTCCTGGTACATTTTTTCATTTACTCTGTCTACACAGAATAATAAGTACCAACGCCACGCGTCTTTATGTAAATATTTAAATAAAACGTACCTACATTGTTTTATAAATCCACTCAAATGGTTATGTAAATTTACAACAGCTATAGAGAAAACTTTTACATTGTATGAACGACAGATCGAAGACTTCTTTTTATTTTTCAACTGACTTTAAAAAAATAGGATTATTCTCAATTCGACTTTGACTCGTACCGTAATTTTTTTTTGTGTTTGACCACGCCTAACTTTTTACAGTGTAGTCTGATGATTCTTTTTTTAACGGTTAGTGTATACTTACCTCAATGTTGATCCCATATAAACATGAAAATATCTACCTTTAAGGATGAAAAATTAAGGGATGACTTAATTGGTTTCGTGTTACCGTTTCTTAATTACTTTGGATGTCAAGAGTAGGTAGAAGAAAAAAACCTTTTATACAAAATAGACATCCTCCTTCAAAAACTGAAAGGTAAAAACAACACTTTCTTTTACCTTAAAGTTCTTGAAGGCGGTTGTCTTTTTTGTAAAATAGTAGTGAAGTAACAATCGTAAGAAATGCTAATTTGTGAGAGTTATATCGTAAAACTTAAAAATGATGATCATGGAAATTATGCTTAACCAAACTGTTAACTGTCGTAATATTTTTATTAATAGAATTAATTAAGCAACGAATACAGACAGCACTGGTCTGTTTCTTGCGTATTACTTAATACTTTCTTATAACTACTTTTGACGTGTACCTACCTAATAGTTTCATTTTTAAATTACTAGATTCTCACCGTGACTTCTGTTATCGTGGCGACGACGACAAAGTTGCGAAGTAAAATTTCATCAAAATCGGTTCAATGGTTTAGCAGTGAAAACGTAACAAACAGGGTCACTTTTACCTTTATAATATTAGCATGAAGAATTAATTCGCCAGAGAACTAAAGTCACCGACATTGCGTGTCGAATCGAATCAGTAGGTACGCTGAAGTGGAGGGCAATGTGGGTCGTAAAGGCTTGAGACCGGGACTGCGGTCCCGGATTCCGTCTATAAATACAATAATGAAATCCCACACTGTGATCCCGGTCCCGAAAGCCCCACGACCCATGTCTGCAGACGGACAGACGGTGGAGCAGACACGCTCTAGAGTGGAGACCGCGTTTGGGCAAGCGTAGTGTGAGACGCCCTGCGGCACAGTGGACTGACGGTTTGGAGAAGGTGGCTGGCAGCATATGGACGCGTCAACCGAAAACCGGGTCGGTTGGCGATCTATGGGGGAGTCCTACGTTCAGCAGTGGACGGCAATAGGCCGATATGATGATAATGATGAATCTTAGCATATAGGAGTTTTGTAGAGATGTGTATTAATAGTAGAGTGTTAAAAGTGTCTAATATTACACAGACTAAACTTTGAATCATGGCTTTGACCAAGGGCGTCGCCAGGGGGGGGGGGCAGGGAGGGGCAGTTGCCCTTCCCCCCTAGAGATTAAAAAATCATGCTTGTCCTATCCATTTTATATCAACTTGCCCTCCCCCCCCTAGGCCATCAGCTGGCAAGTACTGGCGACGCTCTTGGCTTTGACCACTACTTGTTAAATTACGTATGATAGTCTCATAAAGTAACTTGAAAATGTACAGTCAAACCTATTCTTACTTTGAAATTCGCAACTAATAACACATTCCACCATGAGAACAAACAAAGCACTCTCATAATATCAAACAACATTTTCTAAATTTTCCCAACAAGACAAAGGTGCAAAACCGCTAGTTAAACGTCATTAATTCAAAATAGTTATTTATCGGTCCATTATCGGCGCGCGCGCATGCTGACGGTAGGCTCGCTATTGTGATGCACTCGCCACCTCACTCCTATTGTGCTCATCTGATATCTGCCAGCTTTATTATCAACTGTCTTGGTATTGCATTGTGGGGTTATTCTGACTATATTTTCCAACATTTGTTTTGATCTCGCATCAAGTATTTTCTTGCTGTTTAAATGATTAAAGTCGCCTTATCGCCTAGAACAAGGTAAATAGGAGACCTGATTTTTTTTCTCTAACAAAAGAAAAAAAAAGAGACGATGACTGCTGTTTGTAGATCTATCTCTCTCATTAATCAAATGATGTCATAATAGGTACCCGTTAACTTTTGAACTTGAGTATCTAGAAAATTATAGTAGTAATCAATAAATAAAACCAAATAGGCACATTAAAGCGTAATATATGTTTTACTTAGCAAATCAGCAGTTCATTACGATCGCTTCCATCCAATAAGTCTATAACTGCGCCGGCGCCGACGCGGTAGAGCTTTCAAAGCTTTGTCCCGAGGCATACGCTACGATTCTTATAACTGATAACGCATTGTATTATATTCTAACTGTTTTCAAACAACGAATTTTGATCATAAATTCTATTCATGGTGTCATATATTTTGAATTACGATTATGATTTTCTCCTAATGATTTACGATATACTCGTAATATATGAACTACTGAAGATGTAGTTATTGATTTTGATACTATAATAAATTACTGTTTTATTATTGATCAATTAACATTTATAATAAAACAGAATTGATCGTATGATACAAGTAAGGGACTAAAGATTTTATCTTCTCGAAGGAGAAAGAGGGATATTTCGATTTTAACTTGAAACTTGGCACGAATGTATTTCAAAAAGATCAAGTTTCAAAGTTCAAGTTTCATAAAGATCTCATAAATCTACACAAATGTTATTTCTCGAAATGCATTTCCGAGGCACGAGGAGCAAATAAAAAAGACACTGGCAACCGGGAAACGCCAGAGTTTCGCGCCATTTCTTTTTTCTCTATTTAAAAAGGCGCAGGTTCTCGTGTGACCTTTCCGCGGCTTCCGAACACGGCCAAGTTTTTGCACAAAAATGAATGGCGACGGAGGATAGAAATCTTTCTCACGCCTGATGCCATGGGAAATGAATTGAAGTGACGCGCCCGTTGTTGTATCTTTTAAACTGCACCGAGTTTTATGTGTTCGTAACTTTTTTGTTATATTTTAAGTAAGTACCTACCTTTATTTGCCAGAAGTTTGTCAGTTTTGTAATGTTTATTGCGGTTTTACATTAAGAAGCTTCGTGCTACCCAAAACCAGCAGGGTCATTTGCAGACAAATTATTCGGTCATTGCCATTTTAAAATCCATAATGTAATCGATATCTAATTGCATAAGAGTTATTAACACCTCAACAAACTACAGTTTCGATAAATCGATTCTAATATACACTAATACCCGTTCGCACTTATCATAAAGTGGTAAAATATGAATAAGCTAAACAACTAAAAACATTAACCAAAATCTTGCTGTTCGTAGGTAAGTTTTTTCATGAAAATCGACTAAAACCGCAGAAAGGCTAGATACGGTAGTGGGGATAGGATAATTCGAGGAAGTGGTGGGGCCGGGTCATTGACCGGAAGCCTCCGTTGATCCGCCAGCAGATGGCATCACCGACGGAGTAGCACAGTTTTTTACCGAATCTCACTTTGTCTCCCACGTTCAATTCCCAGGTAGGTATAATTATGATGAATTTGAATTTTATTGACGTTTCAAACTATTTGTTTCAAACTATGACTGACGTTTTTGATAATAATTTAGAGCCTATTAGTCTCTGGTCAAGTAATGTCATGATTAATGGAACAGGCAACAAGGTTTTTTGCAAGTTAGAATAATACCGCCTGCGCTAGACAATCAGCGACTGATTTTTTGTCGGAGAGAATGGAACATATTAATTCCAACTCAGATGACCCCAACAAATCGGTCCTACGAAACTATGACACGGTCTGATAATCGGACCACAAAAAGTGTACGAAGTACGAGGATCTTCAAATTCACCAAATTGATATACTTAGGTACCCACTCATGTAAACCAAGCATCACCAAAGCAGTATGACGCATCGCACCACGAAACACACCGCGTAACCAAACGCATAATTTCGTTACCAACAGATTGTTTCAAACGATACACAACAAATTTCACACGACTCATTCAAAAACAATTACAAATCTATTGTAAACCACTCA
Source organism: Charanyca ferruginea (assembly GCA_947361185.1). NCBI lineage: Eukaryota > Metazoa > Arthropoda > Insecta > Lepidoptera > Noctuidae > Charanyca > Charanyca ferruginea. The sequence goes on from OX376057.1 coordinate 12,758,108, forward strand.
ATAACACTAACGTCATCGAATATACAAAAGTTTGATTGGCAACCATCTTCGTAGGAGCTAGACCGCCGCCGCCGCACAATACCACAATAAAAACATCACTTTTCAATACGCCTGTAATTTTCTTTGATTATGATTATACGGCGCTTATTAAGGCAATTATTGGAGATACGGATAGCATCTTTCGTGAGGGTAGATTAGCATAAGGCTACGTCAGATAGACGTGGGAAAGTGGCCAGTTAATGTTCGAGGTGGTGAATGAAAGCGGGTGTTGACTCGGATTTAACAATTGACGAGAGACTAAGAGGTCAAGGTCAAAGTCAAAGTCAATAGTATAGTAAATCTCGAGAACATATTAATTTTTATTTTTACTTAGTCTTAAATAGTATAACTTAATAGGGAGTGCCTTAGAACCACCACGAGTGATCAAAGTACAATCTAAAAATCTATTTGCAGGCAATAAATACCTATTCATCTCTCTAGTTCTCTACCAAACTCTCAGAAGGTATTCATTTTCTGTTGTATGTTGTAATTGTATACCTAATAACTTTTGAGGCTTATACCTTAGATAGCGTATTGTATAAGAATTCATAACTTTGCTTAAAAAAGTAAGTATGTAGTTACAAATTAGCTACCGTGCGCAACGTTGAAAGTAAATGGAAAGTTAAGGTCAATCTCACCGAAGCCACTAGGATACTAGGGATTGATAGCCCGAACTCAATTCACTTAAATTCATCGAGGGAGGATTAACGGAGTAGACCTGCAGTGCTATTCTGTTACAATCTACCTCGGTGAGTACCTAGGTGAAGTGACTAGGTGAAGCGATCGGATTGTAGTACTTTGTAAATCCCTATTAAAGCATCGGGACAGATGACAGCTTCTTCACCTAGATGTTCACTGAGGGAGAATGTAACAGAATAGACATATGTACAGTATGTCTATTCTGTCCCAATGCTAGGGATTTACAAAGCACTACGCTCTCTTCATCCAGGTGTTCACCGAGGGAGATTGTAACAGAATAGACATACGGTTGGCTAATGTATTTTCTGTAGTATGACACATTTCGTACCAACACGACCTATTGCTTTTCATTTGTTTTATTTCTTTATGCCTACCTACTTATATTTCACTATAAAAGTATTTTACAGAGAAATATTTTACAACAAAACTTCTGTCTTCTACTTTACCTATAGTTAGCATAGTTATTTTAATACCTTTACTTAGCCCATCCCGGAAATTATTCATAAAAACTGGTGAGAATTGCGTGTTGCTCTCATTTTAACGCCTGAAGGTCTTTTGAGATGACTTTATAACGTCCAAAAAGCCGATTCAGTGCGTCCTTAATGACATAAAATGTGGCCACCGCGGGCAGTTTGCGTAATGAATATTTAATTGCACGGAAATATTTTGTGACCGGCTAAAGTGGGTCTAGCTTTGTTAGTCAAATTGCAGTGATTATGTGTAGTGGTACATGCAAACTGCGTCATATTTAAGGGGACATTGTCCAAATGCTGAACTACGTGGTTTTATTCAGCCTTATTACGACCACGCCCTTCGCATGCATGCAAACTTCAAATTACAAAACATTATTTTAGACGACCATAGAGAACATGTCGGGCTATAGAAGTATATTTCCATTTAAAATCAGAATCTATTACAATATGAAATTAAAGCATCAAAAAAGTCTTAAAACTTTTTGGAATGCTGGCCAGTTACACACCATAAAATCCGAACCTCTAAAAGCATTAAACAAACAACATTTTTTTTTTCTTGTACGTTCAAAGGTAGGCTGCACACGGTCAGTCTCGCCCTGTCATTGGCATAACGGTATATCCAATGGATACTATGACTCTGCATGATTCCTTTATAATTGAGATTCACTCTGTGCCTGTACAATTTAGTTTTGGTCGTCACGAGTTATCTACTTAGATACGTGTGGGTACAATTTTGGATATATTATTTGGATGCTTGTTACCTACGAATATTTTTTTATGTTGTTTAGGACCGGTAGGTAAATAGGCATTACATAATAGAAAATTTAGACGGACTAAACACTTTATTAAATTAAATAGCGTATTTATTTATTTATATTTCATGCCCAAAGGCACAAAGCTGAACCTAATGCCTTTTCTCCACCACTCAAGCAAGTGGCCAAGATAAAAAATGAGGAAAGATATAATATAAACCTGCAAAAGTACAAAAAAACATAATAATATGATTATATATTTAGTACAATAATATATTACCTAACGCATCTTCCTCTCGTCATCTTTTAAGTAGGGTCAGTTAATACAGAGAATGGACTGTATAAATCTCATAATCAAAACGAAGAAAAACATTTAGAAGACTAAAAAGTAACTGCAAAACTTGCATATAAACTAAAGCTAAACTATTATTAGCTTCTGGCTGCGACTTTGTCGAAATTCTAAATTGTCCCACAGCAAAATAAAACCGAGATAAAAATCCAAATTCCAAATTTCAACTAATTCTGTTCAGCGGTTCAACCATGAATGAGCAACAAATATCCATTCATACATCCATCCACACTTTTGCATTTATAATAGTAGAAGGGCTAATAATACAGAAAGAAAAAATAACTATTTATTCACGTAAAAGTGACGCACTTATATAACCATTGTAGTATTAAAAAACCTAAAACAAGAGGATAATATTATATTCTAAAAAAAAAAATTATAATGTCCTAGGTGGAAATATACATCACTACCGATCACGCCCGCACGTACGAGTATACGGCTAACGCTCAGCATAAATGCTGTGGTCCATGCACGAAGACACGAAACCATGGAGCTGGTTTTCAGCGTAAGCCAGTACAGTTCCTGGACACGCTAAAAGCCATAAAAGTCTTTTAGTAATGTTCCTACTACCGCCATTTTAGACGGGTCTATAAAACACGCACGGACTTATTGGAAGGCGTTTTTGCATTAATCAGTAATACGTACACAGGAAGGGGTAAATGTATTATTTATATAATAATACGTCTTTTTAATTCCCAAGACTTTTAATTTCTGGCTACTCTGAGATTTTGGACAGTAGTTAGAGCTAAAAATCAGTAAAAACAATAGCCTGACGCTGACTATTGTACCAACGGTCCAGCGTCCAAAGGCTACCTAACTACAACCACAAACAAATATACAAACTCTATTCAAGGACCACACCATGATTGTTTATTACATATTAAATTTACATAATATACACTCTAGACAAATTAATTGATATTAGAGACATCCACTATTAATTATCTTTATAAATGACTTCGTTAACGCTGTAATTTAACGATGTACAAGTTAATAAACCATTATCTTTATGAATGGGACAATAAATAATGTGTCATTGTGGAACAGTAAACCTATAAATGGGACACATTTTATTGGCTAAAGCTGAAATAACCAATAGGCTGACTGTATCACCTGAAACTGATAGAGCCGTCTTTAGACACTGATTTATCCGATGTACGATCAAAGCGGAATAGTTAAATTGTTAATAAAATAAAATAGCATAATTATTCAAAATTAAAGTCAAATTATTTATTTCGATACTTCAGAGAGTGCATTTCGCACATTTTGCGAAGTGCGCTCTCTGAAGTATGCTATAAGAAGTTGTTGAGATGAAAGCGCTACGAAATTCAAATATTCTTAAGTGTTTTGCAATTTTCTGCCCAATATCTAGTTATATTGGAATACAAAACTTAAACGCAGGAAACAATTATAATAATAATTAAAATCATCAACATAGGCTCTACCCAAATTAGCAGAATCCTTAAATGTACTTACCTGTTTCAGGAAAAGCTTAAAATATTTGCAAACACTGCCAATATTTTTATTGTGTGAGATGAATATTTTTTGCATGTCTACCAAATATACTGTTTGACTGTACATACCTACTTTTCTAACACTCTTAATAAAAATTACCCGTTGAGAGCAAATCGTCAAATCCTACATAAAGTTACGAAACCTATTTATGTAATTCTAAGATTTTTATTTTAGTTAGTGTCCTTCAATTGTACAAAAAGAAAAATTCATAGAAAAAAAACCGATTAACTTCCAACCACGTGTAATACAAACTAAAAAGAACCTGTTTAGAATCAACTGAAGTATTGTATAAAGTCGTGAGAGATGGCGCGTTTCCGTCGTCTGCCCAGCTTGGTAACCCGACCATGTGGAAACGACTATTGCTGTTTAAATCTATCTGCGTAGACAGCTACCTTCGTAAACCGCTCTGGTTGTACGCTGTATCACGATGTAGAAGACTGAATTTAAACTCATTATTGTGTTGAGTACCTACATAGACTGGTCTAGGTTTAAGTTTATTGCTAAAGTAGCGCTTAATGTGTGTAAAATGTTATGTGTGTGTGTTTGTCAACCGGGTCTCGTGTCTTGACGACATTTTTTTAAACGCGTTGCTATGGCTCATCCCGTTTCCGTTCGAACTTCGGAATGAAAATAGTACCAAGACACCATTCTAGCAAAACACAGTTTTGTGTAAAAAGTTCCAAGTCAATCCATCGCCTACTTTTCGAGTTTTGCGAACACAAGCATTCGGAAGCTGAATTTTTATTTTGCCTTTGCCCGCGCCCTCGCCCGCTTGAATTTTCCCACATTTCCCTAATTATTTTGTTAGTAAAATATAACCTATAGCACTCAGAGATAATATGACAATTTCCTATTCATCTCCTGCCGGAAGGCGTCCACTGTTGAACAAAGGCCTCTTCCATACAAAAACCACAACGAGGGGCATCCTGCCGCTTGCATCCATCGGTTACCCGCGACCATGACGATGTCATCGGTCTATCTGATGAGAGGCCTACCAACGCAGCGCCTTCCGGTTCGTGGTCGCCACTCAAGAACCTTTCTTCTTCATCGGTTAACGGTTCTTTAAACGATATGGCCTGACGAGATATATTTTGGTCCAAAATCCTGCAGTGCTAAAGACGAAGGTTTCCCAGCGTGTTGCCAGTGATGACTTATGATACAGAAACGTGGTCCACGGCCTCCTAGAGAAGTTCATTGTCACTCAGCGAGTTTCTTAACGCGATAAAATCCAGATCGAGGAATTTCGCCGAAGTATAGGTTATCGACATAGCTCTCAGAATACGCAAGTTGAAGTAGCTTCCTTATAAGCGAAAGGATATCCACAATCGGACCGGTAGTTCCAAAGATTGCCCCAACGAACACAGACTTAATGCAGTGGGTTTCTTCTTAGTTTTTTTGGTTAAATCAGAAATTACGTTATTATATGAAAAACACGTTATTATACAATGGCACTCATTTCTTGTTCATGAATAGTAGCCATCTACTTTATCGAAGGTCCGTTTAAAATTTAATTAGTGCCACTGTGTGTTGTAATAACATGGCATACATGCTAGTATTTTAAATTAAGAATAAATCTTCAGTTCACTTACTATTATAATTATTTGAAGATAAAAGAATGACTCTCTCTAGTAGAGAATGCCTGAGGCATTAAGTCTGCCTTAGTACCTTTGTGCATGAAGTATAAATAAATAAATAACAAGGGAATGCCCATTCCATATTTAAAAATTGTGTTAACTATTATATTTGCACTAATTTTAGCAAACATATACGAAGTACAGTGAGGTGATAAATACTAATTAAATCTGACCGCTTGAATCGTCATATCCTTTGGGGCCCTATCCATAATCACGATAATTTCAATACAGCCTTACCCAGGTAGTAATATCTAGTAGTAAAGTTAACATTTCCGTCTAAGTAAAGTTGTAAAAGAGAAGTGTTCAATAAATACGTACCTATGTGAGTTAAAACTATCAATTTTATTAGCTGGTTTGAGCATGTGTGTGACTTAAGTGTTAACTTGTCTAATAAAGCTAAAATTACTGTAGTAGTCACGAGCAAAAAAATTTAAACAGTTGGTCTCATTCTAAACTGATTTTCTCCTAAACTATTGATTGAAATATTATTGGGTTACGAATAGGGTATTTCTGATCCCGAAATACTAAAAAATACGTTTTATTTATAAGTTGAAATAGATAACATATTTATGCTTGTGGTGACTACAGAGGCCAGTATATCGAGCTACAACAATCTGTCAAATTTCTTTGATAGATTTTCAACTTTATTACATAAAGCTTAGTTTCAGGTTCAATTGGAAAAATTTGACAATTTGGTATGGCTTATGTGCATGTCTGTACATTAATATTTTGACTGCCATATGAGATGTTTCCCGACAGACGCATGAGATAAGTAAGTTCTGCTAAACCGTGCGAACCAAGAATCTTCCAATAATTAAGTTGATTACATCACACTACTTCAATATGCCAAACGTGTAACATTACTAACCAGCAGTAACAGTTCAATGTTCATCCAAAACGTACGCTAAGAATAAATTTAAAATTAATATACTTACAAAAAAGTGATAAATAACATTACCACAGAACACATAACGACTTTAGTTTCGGAAGTCGCCAGCTTTTGTTCTGTTTGTTGTTTTGTATTGCCAGCGACTGACAGATACATATAAAGTTGTAATGTTTCGTCTAATAATATGAAACCCATTTACATACTTGGTTACCTAAATAGCGTCACTGACCTAACCTAAACTATGAGCAATACTTGGAAATGAATACCAAGTAAACATAATACACATCCCAAGTCTGTGCCTTAAACTGTCACACCCAAACGATCACTTTATTTATCAATAACACATAATCACTTTATTATTTACCGCAAATTTTTAACCATAACCTTGTTAAAACAAGTTACAAATGTACGTGTAATTACAATTAGACCGTGCACCATACATCATGCGCCCGCGCAGTTACCCGCCCCGTTAAAACGGTTACACGGCAACGATAACCGTTCTAGCGCCGCATACCCGGTTTGCACACTTGCGGGAATAAAGACGGGGAAATTATACTTTGAAATAATTAAAATTGTCTGAAACACACGGCAATCATTGTTGTCGAATTCACAGACTGCAATACTACTTCCACCGTTCCTTGCATTTCCAAGAAGACGTTTCTTTCTACATTTATACATTTTAATCGATACTCACAAAATAACATAATCGATATAACTAGCTACTTTCTTTACCATACGCAATAAATTCACTGAAAATAGGTACAATACCTAGACATCACAAAATGACCGCCAGCACTAAAAGTCGATTAGCAATCGCCTACTAGGTTTAGTCGAGTCGTATCGAGAATAACGACCGCGTGCGTTCATAAATCACTATCTTGGTCCCGATCGGTCGGTTAAACTTTTAATACGATAACATCGGTGAATGCCAAACGGACAGATGTATCTGTATTAGGTATTTAGGTACGATACAACCTACTTGATTTTAATCAAACGACGCGACATGACTTGATTGTTTCCTCAATGTAGTAAAACATCGAATTGAATTGAAAATAACTAAGCTTTTTTAGTTTGATCTGTGAATTAATGAATCTGTTATGTTCAGTTGTCATGTCTGGCTCATGATTAATGGAATGTCTGATTCTCGAATTTAACAATTGTCGTGATGGCCCAGTGGATAAGGCGTCCATTTCTCATGCAAGAGATTGTGGACAACATCATAAAGAAACCTGTGGCCTAATTCACGTCACTAAAGAAGTGCAGTTGCAGTGCAGTTGCAGTTACGTTTCGATCAAAACAACGCTTTTCTATTCTCTACCGCTGCAGACACGCTCGCGTCAAGTTCGCGTCACACGAGCGCAACAACGGCATTCTACTGTTGCGCGTCTTTGGTGCGTGCTTCGGTCGGAACGCAACATAATCGGTATCCTACTATTCGATTGACGTCTCAAAATGACAGTTAAAAAGCACTAAAATCTGTACTGGGGTATTATTTTAATATTATAATAACGGCATATTCATTGAAATGTAATCAATTCAATTCAATTATTTAGTGAGTAATATTTTTCTCTCATGTGGCTACCCCAAAGTAAGTTTGGTGGAGTTTGGCTGTCGTACAGTTGACGTGCAGTTCACGCGCAGTTTACGCGCAGTTCAAAGATTACAAGAATACCGTTTATCACTCAAACTTGAACTTAACTGCAACTTCATCGGCGCGTCATAAAATTACGTGATTAGCCTTCTGGACTTTGAATTAATCACTAATCTACTTTGAGCAAGCGTGGTGACCAATATAAGCTTGTGTCTTCTCTGTATGAGAAGAGGTTTTTGCCCTGCAATGGAAATATCACATACTGGTAATATCTTTTTGAACTGTCTTACTAACTTCAGTAGCGTCACGTTATCCGCTGAAACAGCAATATTAAATGGCTTATGTTTAACGAACCTCCAGATATAGTATCTAAATTACCTCCAAAAATAGTAAATGATCACCAACATTTAACCAAAGTATTGTAGAAATGTTTGAGTTTGACTGTAAAAAGCGATTTGGTTCTGGCGTAGGGGGGTCACAGTTCTAACCTACCCTAACCATGTCGGATCCTCCCTAGGGGGGACTTAAGGGTCCTAAGATTTGGTAACTAAGTCTCTGTCGTGTCGTGTAAATATGACCTCCACTCCTTATTAATTTATTCTGGCCGCCCGGAATCTAAGACTTACCGTGAGTAAACCACTATTACGTACAAAACGATATCCGTGATAAATACTATTATTTTGATCGATACAATTATTGTCAATATTTATAGCAAAGAATACACCTTGACACACCTCAATGGACAATGGCACGCCATAGTTCCTGTATCTACAGCCATGGGAATGAGGGCAAGTTAACTAATGACTAATTTTATAATACGTGAGTTTGTTTGAAATAAGAAGAAAGTTAGGAAAATATGCGCATGACCAAATTAATGTCAAAGTACAGTACACTGAATATTAAGAGCTGTTACCTTGACTCAAACTATGTGGAAAGTTCTTTATTTTCTGTAGTAATAAGTATTGCATTATTTTGTTGATCCATACTTTCTACATCGGTGCCAAGTATAATTTAAATTTGATTATCCGTTTTCGAGTGACAGACATTTAAAAACTTCATGATTTGTATTTATAACATTAGCCACATGTACCTCAATAGAAACCTAGCGGCAAGGAAATTAGTTAGAACTGCTCGAATCGTTATAGAACGTAAGTATAAGGCATGTATAATCTTTCGCTTGAGAACTCCTTCGCAACCTGTTTCCCTCATTTGAGCTTACTTCCGCAGCTCAACAGGCCGCCAAGCATTCTTTATTATTTTCCCATTATAGAATAGAATATTACTATAGGTAGTACCTTTTCCAAACATGGCATTTTCAATGTTTGAAAATGAAAACGGAATGAAAACGAAAACAATATGTTGAAAGGAAATCTTTAAGTAAACCATAATAAAGAAGCAAGAATTATAGCATTTAGTGATAGAATTACTGAAATGGATAGTACTGACAGTAGGTGGGTTAAGGAAAACAAACACAGCAAAAGTATGAGGTCCCTTAGATCAAGGCAGCTATGCGAAAATTGAAGCCAAGCCAATTCAGCATAAAAGCATTATAACGGTTTTTAATTCAAGATCACCACCTGCAGGAGATTCTAAGACGAAAACCACATTGCCACCTAGTAAAGCTGAGGTCGTAATTACTTATAAAGCCAGTTCTACCCCCATTAGGTATACAGTTTCAACAGTAGTTAGTTTCTACCCACGGTCAAATCTCTAGAGACGCAAATACAGTAGCCGATAGCAAGTCGATCCGTCCTACGCTTGCATTGCCATGATATTAATGGCAAATGAGGTTACAAGTATGTTTTGTGATAAAGAAAACAAATTAATCTGTTCGTTGATGTCTGTTGTCGCGGAATAAGAATATAGAAACAAAGGCTGGGCTCAATCTTATCAAGAAATGTTTAGAAACAAACCGAAGTCTTAAACAGGTGTTAGCATTATAGTAATACCAAGTTTCTGTATGCTAAGATGTAAAGTGAGAAAATTTAAATGAAAACCTTCAATACACGTCCGTAAATCGTCCAAGTCCACATGTAAAACATTAACATCTTCATGTAAAGCTTCGACGTTTACAAGTACAGTTTCAAGAGTAGCTGCTACCCTGTATTTACTGTGCAGTAAACACAATCAGATAGTCGCGTCATTAGTAGCCGGTGTCGAGTGAGTCCGTCCTACGCGTCTACCGCGGGTCACTAACTCGCCTCAACACCTGTCGCTGACTGTTGTATCTGGAGTTACATCTGTGGGAATTTGTTTGAATTAACTTGACGTAATAAGGATATTACTTTAGTGCCTTCGCTGAAATAGTCTTTCCTTTGTCATTTTAACATGATGGGCATAATTATAAGTTATGACTTCAATGATTAATATTTTTGTTCAATATTTATTTTGTTTTTCGGGAGTAACATTAATTTGAGCTATACCCTAATATCTGAATGTTTTATGTCAACTATAAAACTTAAAGTGTCTTTAACAGCACATAATTATGTAGATTAAACCTAATGGACTTTGATCCCAGAGTCGGTAGTCCTACGTCAATTTAACACGGCTAAAATTTTGAGTATATGTAGAGGAATATATCTTTCAGAAGGTACTTGCTAGTTTCAACCCCTTTTACAGGTTTAAGGTATAAACGATACCTTACTCACTTACGTCCAAGTGTGACGGCTGGAGTTTTTATATATTTTTTACAGGATACCAGGCACTTTTCGTTTACTTCGGCTACACGCTTCAAAGGTCTAAAATTTCAAGCGTCTGGCTGCTGACGCAAGCAACTCTAGGTCCTAGGACCATAAGAATTATTCCCTACGCCCTATAAACTACAAGTCACTTAACTCTGCAACAACAAACAATCGTCCATATACAACTTGCCATTAATAAGGCCACCTACAAACTTGGAAACAATTGCACCACATACCGCATAGCTGGTACTGTTGCTAGCGACATATAGTCCTACCTATAGTGAAACAACTTAACACAGGGCCGTAACAAATTTTACGAGTCTATTAGGCTATGTCCGCGCGAGTCTTTTCATCGGTTCTTGGAAACTGTAAAACTACCAATCTACGTATTACGTATTTATAATGCAGATTACAAGTTTTTGTTGTGTATTTTTCTATTTGCTTTTGAATATGGCGAAAGGATTGAGTTTTTTTTTATTGGACGGCAATCATGGTCCGTCAAATGTTGAGTGGTCACCGCTGCCTATTGACATATACAATACCAGGGCCTCAAGTCTGCTATTACAATAGTGTCAGAATGATCTATGATTGATTTCATAATTGTTGATTTTGACAAGTTTGGTAATCTACTAATATAATGGCGTCATTATGACTTTCCAATGGGCAACCACTGACACTCCATTGAAAGAAATGATATAGAATGGTAATCTCGTACCTACATAGTGACAAATGAATGACTGACTGAAGTTTACGATCTTCTTACTACTTCAGATTGCATAGAACACTGTCTTATAAATAATATGTAAAAATAAATATAAATGAAATCTGGCATGAATAAACGTTCAAATCATCATTTCTACTAACGGGTTTCATAACAATGGCAATACATACGACAATGTCATATATTATAACACAATTCTATTACGAGACCATTGACCGACCAATGATCGACCATATGAATTTAGCAGATTACGAATTTTTAGCAAAATGACAATTGGATCGTGTTGGAATGACGAAATTATAAAAATAGCAGACTTGGCCCCAGAGGCCTTGTAGATGCGTTGTCGTCTTAGAAACAAAGTTCAAATGTCTCTGGTGCCTGTAATTACACCGGTACCCATACCCTTCAAACCAGGCACAGAAACGCTGCCTTGGGTCAGAAATAGGTATTCTGGTATCGTTACTGGTGCTGATCAATTTAATGTTTGTGTAGCTTCTTCACTTATCTTATCAAATTAAATTAAAGAATTAACTTCTTTGGGGTTTTTTCATTAATATCTTATTATTCTTCGGCTTCCTATTGTCGCCTGGCTGTCTAGTCATTATACTGTTCTAGTTCGCCATATTTGCTATTCTGTGGATATCTCCATTGGTGAATTTAGGTGAAGTGAGCTGACAATCCCTAACACAGATGGGATGAAAGCTCACTTCAACCCACGGAACAGGATATCTATTCTGTTACAATCTCCCTTGGTTAACACCTAGGTGAAGTGAGCTGTCATCCGATTGTAGTGCTTTATAAATCCCTAGATGATAGCTCACTTCACCTAGGTGTTCACCGAGGGAGATTGTAACAGAATAGCACTGCAGATAACTCTATTTATCTGTTCCGTGCTTCAATATATCACTTCACCTAAATAGACAGTGGTCTATCTCTGTAGGGACAGAGATAAATTAAACACTGGTAAACTTTTCGGAATCCGGAAGTCGGGCAGCAGCGGCTTCCGTGTACTTAACAACCTCACTGCGATCCCCAAGACACCTGCCAAGCGTGGGGATTATGTCAAAGGTTATGCTACGCTTCCCGCGGTCGGTCTATGGATGGGTGACCATCTATTTCATACCGAGTTCCCTCCGTGCCTCGGAAACCACGTAAAACCGTTGGCCCTAGCTGTCGTTTATAGATCTTTGGCAGTCAGTGAGAAGCCAGAAAGTCTGACAACCAGTCTTACCAAGGGGTATCGTGTTACCCAAGGTCCGATAGGCAATCGCTCCATGTAAAACGCTGGTATTCAGCTGCATTTGGTTAGACTGGAAGTGGACCCCAATATAGTTGGAAAAAGGCTAGGCAGATGATGAAACTTTTTTGTCAATATCTTTAAAGACCTTGTGCATTTTACTGAGATTTTTTTAATTTGTAACAATAATGAATGTGGTTTTTGCAAAGAAGATGACCTTAAAATACAAAGATTTTAGGCTCATTCGTGGAATACCTATCAGATATCATTAAAGAGATACTGTCAATTTCTTAGAAGAAACATTGCTATCATTTGGGCTTAGCTGATGTGCCTTGAAATTGTTCTTGGAATCGTACGGGAGTGGTCATTTCCCGAAACTATGTGTGTATCAATCAAGATAAAACTTGTTATCTTGTAAAAATGAATTTTACAAAAACGTGTATCAAAAAGAGTTTTCTCTAGTATAAAAAAAGGAATTATTCAAAATTACTAAATATAAAGCGAAACCTTGATACAAATGGATTGGATATAAAACGATTTATCCTTCCAACACGGCAACCGGCCGATAAGATAACATTCATATTAATTACCTTAATCAAACAACCAATAGCAATAAATACATAGTTTCGTAAGATTTATCGCATCCGTTTGAACAATATCTTAGGTATAATCTATCATTAGAGCTGCAGAAGAATGTGTTATTAATTCATTTGTCTAGCTCGTTGTGCAAACAAAACGTATTTATTATCTAAGTACTAGCTTTTTCCCGCAACTTTATCCGCATCAATGTCGAAAAAAGTAGCCTATGGCCTTTCCCAATGTTAATGCTATCTTCATTCCAAATTTCATCAAAACAGAGTTACTTTCGCATTTATAATAATTAGTATGGATTATTTGCAAAAAAAAACTAAATTTAGTCCTTCCCAATATAAGTTGATTGCTAACAAAGTTGAACCCGAAAATTTGGGGTAGGTACTGTGTTAATTTGGCATTTTTTTTTCGTGTTTCGAATAAAAAAATGTATGAGTACATATTTAATTGGTTTTCAGAGGATTCATTATTTTATAAGTTATACGAAAAGAATAATGGCTTAAAATAGTGGCGGGAAGTGTCATTAATAGAAATACAATTTCTCCTGTATAAGTGTCACACGATTATTGCTGAAAAATAACTGTAATAATCTTGATTGAAATATTTTTTAATAACCGTCCAATTTAATGTGAGTCATGCAATAACTGAAGAGCGTTTTATAAAGAAATAACAGTGGATTGGTGGATTTCTAATTATTTTATTACTAACGTTTACGACTACAGCCGTTCTACTTTGTTACGTTACAAATAAAATATGGCGGCAAAGCGGCCATTTCATTGTTAGCGTGGTTAGAAAGTGCAACACGGCCAAACTAAGATAATTTATCGTAATCAATTAATACATTTATTTTATAATTTTTACCATTTTATATATATATTTTTTACGTGATAGGTAACTACCATTTTTTATAATTTTTGTCGTATGGTACATTGTATTTATAGACGCTATTTTGCTTTCCATAAATAATTATGTAAGAGGAAGAGATATGAGGTATTTATTAGAAAGTCGTAAAATATAAAATTACGTTTAACATTGTAAGTAAGTTGACTGTTAATTTTCCACGTCTTATGTGTCGGATAATTGCTTTACACTGGCTAAAATATTGACATTGTGTTTGGGTCGCTCTTGGTCGTGACTGGGCAGTTTTCCTCCTCATCAGAAATACCTACTCTGTGATAAAATCAGTGATAACTCAACTGAACAGGAAACTTTTCAACATCTTATAAAATAAGGTTACAACTATATTATTTCCGATAACTCGATAACTTTACATTTTTATTAAACTGTGAGCTTAATACCCAAAAACCAGCTATAGGTACACTGTTGAATTTTAAGTGCAAGTTTCTTCTGCATTTTATAAGATAAAACGTTGAAGTCCGGCCACACCGGAGCAAACAACATGCAACAACTTTCAGATGCTGCAGTAGTGTTTAGACGGGTCTACACCACATCGTGGTGGTTCCCCGTGGGGTGTCCGGGCTAGAATAGCACCCCTCTATTTCATCCCGAGGGTGTGTGTCGTCGAAGGCAACTAAGGGAAAACCCGGAAGACGAGCAGCAGCGGCTTCCGTGTAGGTACTTAAGAACCTCACTGCGATCCTCAAGACGCCAAGCGTGGGGATTATGGCAACGCCCCCCATTTATGGAAGAGGCCTTTGTTCAGCAGTGGACGTCTTCAGGCTGATGATGATGATGATGATGACACCACATCGGACAGAAGCTTTCCGAAATACCACTGCAGTATCTGACCGTCCGCTCCGGTGTAACCAGTCTTTACACCATTTCACATAGTAACTACTTTCATAACCGATAGCCACAATTGCCGTCATTATAAATGATGAGATATTATAGTACCTACTGACCGAATTTCAAACACATACCCAATCCAACAATACTCACAACTCAATAGGCCTCTATCAAAAATATAATTGTTACCCGCGAAAGTGGTGTACGCAATATCCGTCAAGGAAATATCGGCTAACGCTCAAACAACCATCAGACAAACAAAAGGACCGAAACAGTTAGACTATGTGTTGCAACTGACCGACCAACGAGCATGTCATTATGGAGCAACTATCTCCATCTGAACTTCCACGCCTCTTCAAGATGTTCGGATTAAGACGCCAAAGACGCATTTGGATGATTTTTCAGAGGTCTCCGTCAACTGGCCGAGAACGAATCTCAAGCATTTGTGGTGGCCGAGTAGTTTCTCCCAATTACATCGTCTCTAGCCGGCGATTGGCCGCTCCACGAGGAATCCGGCCTGTCGTGACTGTGATAAAAAAAAACTGACGCAAATTGCCGATACGCCTCGTGCTCACAATTTCATGCTCCGGCTTCAACAGTCGAGATTCGTCATATTTCCAGCAACAATGCGAGCACATGAAACTGGATTCTGGCGCGAATCTGCTACAGATTGAATTAATTAATAGTTCTAAATCTGAAGCTAATGACTATTTAATGCGTGTCGGTAAAAAAGAGTCGATAGATCACTTTACGAATGGAGTTTTATTCAATTGTATTGTTCTAATTGGTGTTTTTTGTCGACATTTATCATTGATGAGGCTAAAGGCATTATGGTACTGACAGTGATCTTGGGAGGCACATTAGTCTCGTCGAAAGGTTATGAGAACGTACCGCGACGCTAGCGAGGAACGAGGACAGACACGTCTCTTATTAGTTCATTTCCGGTCTCATTACTATCTTTGCCTACATTGTGTTAATAATGTCGTATTATGGTGATTATTATTTATGGTAATCTTCATTACATTTCTCTGTAATCAAATTATTCTTAGCATTCAATCTTGCAAACTCTCCAAGCTCTGTAGTCTATTTCGCTTTCGGTTGATGCCTTATAAATAGCTATGTATAATTGTACATACGTTTACAGGAGGCCCTCGAACAACACACCACTACACCACAACAGTGAGATTGACAAGTCATCGCGCTTCGTCACGGTATGGTTCGATTTGTCGCAAACTACTAAACGTTTTTATGTTCAACTGGGTTGTCATAGTTTTTAAATAAACTATCAAGTGAAGATTATTATGAAAAGGAGGTTTATATTTGACTGTAAGTTAGGTATGGACTTATTATTTGGGGATTTATGTTGAATACTTTTTTGCATTTCGATGAGATGCAGTTTTTGCTTTTAGCTCGCTCACAATCTAATTTGTCTAGATTACTTTTTCAACATGCATTTCAAACAAAACCAATAATAACTTTACCACAACTACACCCCTCAGAAATCAAATTATATTTCTATAGCACTAAACTTAGTTAATTGCTATGTTATCAGTCAAAGCACCATAGTCCGAGTCAGAGCTTAGATTACAGAGGCATATTTTTGGCTGGTTTAACACGTATTTATTTAGTTTAAACCTTCAGATTGTTTTTATCTCTTGTCCCTCTAAATGTAGTAATTATTATAGTTTTTCCAAGGTCAGATTGTCCCCGTTCTGAATCCTCAAACAGGTCAATCACTTTTCCTTCAAAATACTTAATTTTTGATCTGATTTCAGCGATTTTTTCTTCCAATTAGATGTGGCAACATAGCTAGATGTTTATCTCCGTACAATTCGTTCCGGACGGAGGACCCCGCGCGTGACGCCTGCCGATTAGAAATCTCGTCTCGGATGCCGCAACTTTACGTGCTGTCGATTGGCTAGCTCTATTAAACTCATGTTCCTATTGGCTAGATTTTTTCCGATTCTGTTTCTTTGGAATACTATTTGTTCATTTACTTAATAATTGCTTTGGACTTGTAATCTTAATTTAAACCCTCTAATACCACGTTAAGTGAACCATAATATTAAGCAGAAACAAATCAAAATTCAATAATATCACTATTCTAAAGCTATTGAGTGTTAATGACGCAGACCATAAATACCTAAATTAGAAGCACAACATAAAAAAATAATTTGACACTAACATAGACACATTTAAAATATAGACGATATTTATCATTCCTAATTAATTAAGTAGTACCTCATTAATAGTTTCGTAGGTACATACATAATATATATTTTGTAGATGAGATGAAGCTATAGACCATGGCAATGGAAATTCATAGGTTCAAGGTTACTTCTTCACCAGCAAGGCTGTATGTTTTTAAAATAGGTTAGGTTATAAGACAAATACCGAAGCGTAAAGTTAGGCAAACGTGAGGAAACAATAGTTTAGTAATTAGCAAGTTTCTATGAATAAGTGTGTTAAGTAATTACTATTTTAGTAATAACTCTTTCTAAAATAAAGGTTTTCGGTAAATTTATAATCTATTTTGGTTTTGGTGAGAATCTTTGGTGAACTTTTTTGTGAACCTCTTCAACATCGTACTCTGAAATCAGAATCTCATGTCTTACTTTTTTAGAATAGCTATTCTAAATTCTTTACCAAAAGAATCCTTCCTGAGTAGACTTCATTTTTAGACATTCAAAGTCAAAATAAATATTTATTAATAGCGGTTACCTAAGATGGTAAATACATGATAAATTGTTAGTGCAATGACACATTTAGCCTCAAATTGTCATGCAAATAATAAAAAAATAGGTGCTAGGTACTTAATTCAATAAGCAATTCGTTTTACAAATGAACACAATTTGAAAGAAATATATAGAAAAGAACAGTTTATTTGTAAGAATAGATATAGAACATAAGGTGTTGCGATTAATTTAAACAATCTTTTATATTTCTTTTTATCAGTGAGGAGCTCGTTTCTTGAGTAATAGCGTTTACTTACTACCTAATCATTCAGAGTTTGCGCTTAAACGAACATAAAGTAACGCCTTTTAAACCATTGGTTAATCTTATAGGTACCTATATAAAAATCTTCTGTGCGTGTGTATGAAAGTGAACTCCTCCTAAACGGCTGGATCGATTTTGCTGAATTTGTTTGTGTGTGTTCCAGTGACAAAAAGAAAAAGTAATAAGAATAATAATTTAGCATTATGCGTGTTGCAAATATCAATCAAGAAAAGAATATCTCGCTTTTACATTTTCAATAGTTTAACGGTTTTGCACGTACATTGCTTTAGCTATGTTCCTGTCTGTCTTTTGCAATCATACTTTGACAGTTGTGCGACATTGACAGGAATATTGCTTAGCCTAAGCACGCGTTATGTAATGTTTATCTGGGATTTTAAGTAAAGTAAACCTCACCAGTCCTTTCCTTAATCGAATTTGAGCCTTCGTTTAATTTCCATAAAGCATTATTAAAATCTGCATATCGATAAGGGGCTAACGCCGCGCGCCGCCCACTCCAACGTTGCCATGGTTACCTCCCATTTACTTCGGGTTATTTTGGAGATTCGTTCACGTACACGATATAATCGATTAGCTACGATTCAAAACCGATTTCTAACACCTGTATCGATTCTCCATAAATATTTTTCTAAATGGTCTCCCATACTTAGAGACTGTCTATATATTATTATATTTTTTAAACTGTTATGAGTTTCGACAAGAATAATTTTATTACTAAAGTAAGCATTGTTCAGTTAGTTCTGTATAAATAAATATTATTACTTACCTAATTGTATTTCTTACCGGTTTTGTTGCGACACTTGACAAATAGGTTTTTACTCGTAGATACATTCAAGTATCTGAGTTTTTGTTTCTTTTTGCTACATAGTTGGCAATGACAATGACGAAACAATTCAAAACTTTAAATAAATAGACACAAAGATAAGTTTTTTTTTGTAGATTCGCATGGCAACTAGGTATGGTGGGCAGAAAAGTTGACTTTAAACGTTTCTAGTGTTACAGATGAAAGAGAAGGCTTTTAGTGCAACATTATGAAACAACAGTGCACGAAATACAAAAGAACAATGACCCAGATCCGCCGAAGATAACCATCGAAGTGACGCATGTGTGGAATCGATAACAGTAGTGTACACGCACGCACTCGCGGACGTTATCGAACCAATATTTACTCAGGTAACAGAAACACGCGAAATGCCGCAACCGTGTGAACGCGCCCGACTTCTACACTACACTAATTGTGTTAAAGAGAGCCCTTAGACGTTGCTGAAAGGGCAAACTCATTCAACAAAACGTCACGATACCGTCGTAGAATAAAAAACATCATACCTACCATTCACCGGCCAACAGCTGCACCGAAAAGGAACGGCAGATGCGCGTGAGCAGCCGACGCTGTTATTATAGAAACTACAAAAAGCGCAGCCCGTTTCAAAGAACGCGTGGATTTTAAACGGAGAGAGTGTGGAAAACTTACCATCGGTCATGAGGCAGTGGTGCGGTGCTGCGGTGGTGTGGTGGCAACGCCGGCGCACTCACTAACAGCACACGTGCACGAATGCCGCAGGCGCGCACCTGTCGCGGAATGACTGGCCATTTCCATATTTGATAGTATTTATGAACGGACAAGGCGCTCGCGCAGCCCGACGCGCCGAGGTGTACTGACTGCCTCCGCGCGCGCTACCTGCGCTCACCTGTCCCCCTCCGCCCCACCACCAGGAACCGGATGGTACTCCAAAACAAAACGGCCAACAAAGGACGTGCCGCGAATGTTCGCGCCACTGGTCCGCTCCATATATCGAAGAGGGTCGGCGAGCCCCCGGCCAGCTAGCCCTTGCGACTGTTTACTGGCAACACCTGACTCATGGGTCGAGAACCCAGCCCCGTCGATCAAACAGATGATTTACGATTAACCGATACTGCAATTGACTAGTACTCCGTCGATGTTTTTCTTACTGAAGTGACTTAATTTAAGGATGGCTTTACAAATGCAAATACAGTAAATGATAAAGTGCAACATAAAGAAATTGTTGACACATGAGTTGACACCGACGTCGACGCTCGGCCACCTGCTGAATTTGCACAATCGGAAAGAATGATTGCCCAACCATTTCCCGAAGTACTTGTAAACACAAACAATGCTTTAACACCGGGTGGACATCCGAGGCCGGTTTCGTCGTCCATTTTGTACATAACAGTGATTTGGTTACGTTAAATTTATTTACGAATCGGTTCCTGTGTTATTTGTAAACGGCCGCCGCGTGGACGCCGCCCGTTATTCGGATTCTTATCATTTGTATCTATAGCTGATATGATAACGGACTATCCAATGGTGCTATCATCAAATCTTTACGTGATTTTGTCCGCATTAACGTTCAACAATGTCATCCGTCAAAAACCATTGCCATATTATTATTCTCATTTATTCGTTCCATAAGTACTCATTTAAATTACTTTTTAAAATATGTTTATAACAATAAAAACATATAAAAATACATAAAATTGTAACCCAACGGTATTGGAAACAAAGTCCAAGCTACCAACGATGTCCAGAAGGACTGCATTCTGAATCAAGCCCTATCGAGAGCCTCCTTAAATGTTGTTCCAGGCCGCTGGCTATTTAGCCATTGACTGTAACAACTATCGCCACAATGAGCGCTGAGTCCACTTTCTGAATACCTATACACAACCTCGCGGGCATTAATTTCTCCACAGTAGGGCAAAACCCTACTCTCCTTCCAATTCTCTCTATTTAGGGCTTTTGATTGATTTCATACCAGTTTTTGTCACAGGAGTCTAGATCATTCCGCTATCCGTTGCAATAGGTTGAAGTGTATTCTGCACGTTTACCGTGAAACTACTTTAAACAGTTACTGTAAATCAAATTTCCATTAATCCCCTGTGATCCAAATGCTAGTACGCAGCCATTAAATTCTCATCATCTTTCGTTTTTTTTTGCGTTGACACTGCGTGTGAGTAGATAGATATGTGACTTCAACAATTTTGTCCCATAATTACGACACATGTCCCACTTGACGCTAATCGACTTGAACTTTTTAATATTTTTATTTGAACTCGAGAACCTAACCAAAGTAGGCTAAACTTTTCTTTACTTATTTAAGGGTCGAGAGAAGTCACAATTTTGTAATCATCTTTACTTTTTCAAAGTAGGTCCTATGCACTTGAAGTGTTTGTACTTTTGTATGGAACAACTATGTATATTTTTTAATAAACATGATGTCCTATCCATAGGGTTGTCGATGACACGGGGACGAGTTGTTTTTGAACGACGAACAGCTGTAACTGCGAGCTCACTGTAATACGTACGTGTTGTAAAGAACGATGCCCTGAGAATATTCCCATGTTATCCATTTCCTCGGTATCTATTTGCACGCCAATTATAACAGGTACAACACTAGTATGACACTGGTGCTTGATCGTTATCAAGAGATGATTTATAGTTTCCACCAAAACACCAACAGTCTACTCATCATTATCATCTGCCTGGCTTATTCCCAACTACATATGTTTGGCTCAGCTTCCAGTCTAACCAGATGCAGCTAAATTCCAGTGTTTTACATGGAGCGACTGCCTGCGTGACCTTCGAAATTCAGTTACTGGGTATTGTGGGTAACATGATAAACGACTAACAGTCTGCTCATGTTAGCACAAAAAATCGAAGCTATAGCGAATCGAAAGACGGGTTCGTCTTTAATAAATAATATATTACATTTGCTTTTGTAATTTTTATGAGACTTAGAGCTCTGCCTCACCAAGACGCCATGGCGACGTCGCCGGCTACGTATCCAAGCAGTTAATATTGAAATGTATGGTACCTAACTCACTTGGCGACGGTTTGGCGACGTTGCCAAGTTGGAAGCGTGGCCACGAGCTACAGCTCCCTTCGTGGCGTCTGGATACTCTGGCGGCCTGGCGACGTCGCCACTATAATGTACACGAGTAAACTGAACCTCGCTCACTCAGTCGCCAGTCATCCGCCATTTTGGACGCTCGATCGGAATATAGTAGTTGATATTGTTGTAAATAATGAGTAATGTGTAATGTGCAATATGTAATAATATATAATAATAATGATAAATAAGAATAATAAAAAAAACAGGATTTTATCGTAAATCTCCATATACTTAGTTTAAAGAAAATACCACTTTGGCTAAGTTCTATCTGATATAAAAGGATGAACCCATAGTTTCTTTTTTTTCTTCCTTACTTTTTCCATTTTTCTGCGACGTAGATAACAAAGAAGTGCGATTTCTTCTACATCCATTCCCGACGACGTAAACGAACTGACTGTCGACTTGTAAAGACGCCATGGCTACTCGACTTGGCGACGTTCGGATGCCAGAAGTAGCCAGGCCTGCGCCGCTGGCGACGTCGCCATGGCGTCCTAATGAGGCAGAGCTCTTACACTTAACAGATTCAATTTAAAAAAATACTAATAAAAACATAGTTTATTTCTCATCAGCTAGCAAGAAGGATTACAACATATTAAATAATTCTACATCATTTGTGGTGGTAAAGGGAGGTTTACGTAGGGTTTTGACTCTATCTTCTGAACTAGGCGAGGCCTGTATCTCAGAAGATCGTGCAGATAGGTTTGTTGCCTTCAAAAAGTGTGTAGTGACCACTAACTTTTTTGAGGGCGCGGATTAACCACGCCTACTTGAAGACGAACTATGAAGAATGTTCCATGCAATGTATCCCCCGCTGTACGTGGTTTCTCACCTCATAAAGTCCAACTATTTACGGCACTTTCAATTCACAGAGAACTAGCAAAACTTACAAACAGAACGTTCTTAAGTAAGTATATTATGTCACACAGCTGGAGGTTATCAGGTAGAACGTAGCTCGGTACAAGCAGTAGTAGGACTTTACATCAAATTCACTAGTCGTGTTCAGGGGAACGATAAACACCACATGAGGTGCGCAAGCGACGATAGCGCAACACGTCACGGCCCCTGCTGATAAAGGCGTATACACGCTGAATTTGATGCACTTTTATTTTAATAAGAATGCTTAAGAAGACTTTACTTTTCATTTACTTATTTAAGCTTTGAAATATTTAATGAATCCGCATCCGTTGTTTTAGTGTTAATTTGTGAATAAAGTTGTTAATTTATGGATAGACTTATTCAGTTTGAGTTCTTCAACGTTTGATCTACAGAGTCTGTACGAATTACGGCGTTTTATCATTGATTTTAAGAGTGTTCATGAAGTTTCTTGCTCGTTTTTCTCCTTTGAAACCTACTGTTTGGAACCAGTCATTAGCCTCAACTCTCTAACTGACTGACTCCTTGACAATTCAAAAGTGCCTCTAAATGGTTTATTTAGAATATTATATTGGTTTTGAGATTGAGTTTGAGTTGCCATCCTGTAAAACATATAAAATAATAGATAAACCAGTCTTCTCAGTTGAACGTAATTCATTATGAAACCTTTAAACCAGATACGTGCCTGAGAAAAAGCTCAGCATTGAAGCTAGTACGTGACCTTTTTAAGGCCATATTCCTCTATCTATTCTTAACATTTTAGCCACGCTAAAAGATGTAAGTCTGGTTACACTGGAATCTTGAACCAATATACATAGGTACTCTATATATATACCTTCATTGCCTTCATTTTCTTATCGGTCAACGCAACCTGTAGGTATTAAGTACAAATAGTGCTACTACATCCCACAAAATGCTTCATACTCCTTCAAGTTTACTAAATAAGTTTCGCCGACACTTCTCCATCACACTACCGTCGTTACAATTAATTCAGAACCAATTTCCTCTTGACAATATATCCGCATCCGTATATCCGTGGCGGCCAGTTTTTCACTGGGTACTACAATACACGTCGTTGGCCATCGTCTCGATATCAATGAACCGGGAGCAGTACACAGGATGTGGGTCCGTCCGGAGTTACACAAAAACTACTCGCAGCCTCCGGGACAAGGGATAGAGATGAGATTGTGAAGGAAAATAAAATTAACGTTAGTACTAGCTTACATTACTGGGATTCAATGAGTGTGTACGATTATTTTTTTCTTCGATTCGAGACTTTTTGCATGTACTTCCTCAGTTACATTAGCATCATCATACTTAGTATAATAATAATAATAATAACGTTTATTGGACAAAATCATAACTTAGCCTACTACAGTTTCAGCACTAAAAACATAACATATAAGAGGCTTCTAACCTAAATGAACTCCTGATTTCCAAACTAGGTAAAAACCTGTATCTTGGAAATCAGTGCTCCTCCAATTAACATAACACGGACTCTTACTTAAATAAGGAGTAACTAAGATACTACTCTCACTACTCAGAGAAAAATAAAACGATAATATTTCATTAAAATAACTAACTACAAATAACCAATCTAATTAAATGGGCTGCTCTCATTGGTTACAATTCATAGAACTCCAGATTTGTAAATAAACAATTATTGTCGTCATTAATATAAATATTTATTTATTGTTTCGGTTGTAATTAACAAGTTACATTAGATCATACTCAAAGCATTGTCTGTCGACACAATCCGCTGCACACGGTTTGATTAACTATCGATTCACTTTGGAACTGGCTGGAGGATTCGGAGAAAAACAATCTATTTGGACTTTAAAACAACAACGTGTAAGTCAACAATCGTTTGGTTCTCTAACATTGGAAGATTTGATATTCCTGTAATTTTTCAGTTCGCAAAACCATTTTAGCTACTTGGATTTGCAACGCTTGCCTCATTCACGCAATTTTCTTTCTCAAATCAAATTCTACGTCAATGCAAAATTAAACAATGATCCAATGATAACGACAGGTCTTCATTCTTCATCTTATAGTGCCTGTTTGTCATCAAGTCTGAAAATTATGTAGCCTTATCAATTACGAGATGGAGCAGCTCAGCAGCACCGTAAACCTGAAAAACATACGTCCAACTCCAAAAAATACAGCATTTTTCACTTTGTTGAGTATAAACAAACATGCGTACATACTTACACATTCGCACTTCAATGATAACAAGATGAATCAGTGACGCCGTCTATGTGTCACTGCAGATAATAACGGAAAATATTACAAATAACTTCATTCATCAAGTTTTTTTCCAATGTTTATTGAAAAATGAATCGACATTGCTCAATTAGTGTGAGAAAATCAAGAAAATTGTTGAAAAATGCATAATTTTGCATCTTTAACCCTAGGGTTAAAGATGCAAAATTATGCATTTTAGGACTAGGACTGTACCCTGGGGTCGTTTTGTCCCAGGACAAAATACTGTAAATCATGTACTCGAAAGAAATGTGAAACTTTCAGTTTAGAGAAATAAAAATTGCTAGAATTGTAAATTGAAGTTCCTTTTATTATTTAATTTGCCCGGATTAAAGTTACTTTTATTTCATTTTTCTTTTGTGTATTGTTATTAGAACGTTACTCTTTACAAAGAAACTACTATTATCGTGTAAAATAATTTAAGAACAAAAACTGTTAGCAAACTGTTTTTATTTTGACACCTTGTGATACAATTCACACTAATTTTGAGCAGTGCTCATTTTGAGAAGTGCTATTTTGCGAAGTGCACATTTTGCAAAGTGCACATTCTGCGCCCAACCCCTGATGGATGATGATTTTAGTTAAAGTAGCGAGCATATGCTATTGCAATATATTGAAAATGGCTTACAATATCAAACAAGTACTAGGTATACATAAATGTATCTACATTGTACAAACATAGACAAAATGTAAGGCGATAATGAAACAGTGTCGTCGCCGCGCCGTGTCGCGTCTCTTCCGTGGGAAACAAGCCCACAATCCAAAGTCACACACACACACGTCGAGAAATCGTAAGTCATCATATCACTTAAAAATGGTGTGCGAAACTGTCAGTTTGATTCGATTGTAGTAGTTTTAAATTAGACTTTATTGTGGCTTTATACTATAGAGACTGAAATCCAAACATGTCGTTTTCTTAAACCATGGTCCTTTTTATGTTTTATACGACTACACTAAAGCGAAAAAGCCGGTTATTTTTAATAAAAAATGAGTTGGTGCCAAGGAGACGAGAATTGATGTGTAAACATGTGAGCATCACTACCAGTCTCACGCACACATAAAGAAGTTACGGTGACGTCATCTGATGCTTACGTTTGCGTTGACGTCATCTGACGCTTACGCGCCTCTGCTAGGACATACTCGTATATTTATCTAAACTTTAGTTGTTGCCTTAGTATGAAATAGAATTTTGTATCGGAAAACTACTGCAATTCTGAGGTTGCCGTGGATTTTTTCTTCATATCGAATATTTATCTAAGTCGTATCAAAGTTTTCTAGCGAAAAAGGAACTTAACACTAGTACACGCGTGGGGTGAATATTCGCCCCAGACCAATGCTTTCATTCATATTATTTGATTATCGATTGTGTCGCTTAGTGTAATTCTAGTCAAGTGAACAAGGTCTAAGGTGAGCATACTGCCGACACTCGACGTTGGTGCAAGTGGCTAGAAAAATTCGGGAAAATGCTCGGAGACAGAATTTCACCCCACGCGAGTATCGGCGTTACAAATCACTCGTCCGATTCTGAGGTATTTATTGTACGTATTGCTTTTATTTATCATCTATTTAGGATGTTAACAGTTTCAATAAGACTATTGCATATATTACTATGATTTGTGCATTGTTTATTACAGGTTTGTCATCGTCAAAAGTGGACGATGTGCTTATGTCCAAGAGCACGTTGATCGTTCTGGTTCAAAATTCTGTAATACATGTAATAAATGGATTTATCCGGATCATCAAGTCCTAGTTTGCTCATATTCTTATGAAAAACACTAAAAATAGATTTAAATATTAATAAAAAACCGAAAATATCTAGAGACCTAGGAAAATCCATGACTATTTTCCTCCTTTTAAAAAAATACTATATTTGGTGTTTATTCAATTAAAATGTAAAAGTGCCACAATATTTATAGTAATCAATAAATATATACCAATATTTAAACGCATTTTATTACATATTTTATAATATTAACTTAAAAACAGATAAATAAAAATGGTCTTAACATTCACCCCACGCGGTAAAACATAAGAAAATTAGGGCACGTGTACTGTAGTATTAAGGTAAATAAGCCGCATTCCTAATCATCGACGATCAGCTGTTCTGTACTAATCATGTAGTACCCCGTCGTTTTTGGAGAGAACAACACAGACATACAGTGTGTTTCACGTAATTATGATAAGCGTGAAACACATACATAAATGATTGGTACCTAGGTATGAATATCGACTACTATTGACAACAAGTTCTAAAATTTATTGAGAGTTTCGTACTCGAGTAGTTCCTCCGGATTAAAAACATCTTCTGGATTCGTGTGGAAGACTGCAGGCCACACAAACATCAATGCATCCTCACGAAGTTTCGTATTTATAATATAGTAGTAGGATAAACCTCGCTGAAATCACCAATCCATCTTGAGCAAACATTGTGATCAATGCCTATGCCCTCTCTGTATGAAAAGAGGCTTTTGGCCTGTTGTGGGATAATAATAGACCTGTATTAATAATAATATAGTCCTTAAACCACACTATCTGAATTTCGGTTTATGTGAACGTTCATTTCTAATGTATGCTCTACAAAACCTGTCTATACAATGTCCGCAACACCTTGCGTTCTTTAAGCAGGAGGTGGGGGCACCGAGCGAGTGTTCCAGCGATCGGCTCCAGGAATTTGTAGGACAATAAAATAAGGTACTTATTACAGCAGATGTGAAATATAATCTAGAACAGAATTTTATAAAACTATAAATAAACACCTTTGAGAATGTTAGAAAAGCACCTAAAACCTTAGGTAAGTAGATCCTCATTTTCTTTGATTGTTTCTTAACAAAAAAAACCCTAGGCCCCCAGTGCCTCGGAAAGCATGGAAAGCCGATGCTCCCGGCTGCCATACGTAGATCTTTGACAGTCGTATGGGTAGTCAGAAGCCAGAAAGTCTGACTACCAGTCTTACCAAAGGGTTTTTTTAAATAACTGGGTTCTGGAGGTCAGACAAGCAGTCGTTCCGTGTAACACATTAGTATTCAGCTACATCCGGTCAGACTGGAAGTCGACCCCAACATTGTTGAGAAAAGGCTAGGCAGACGTTTGTTAAAAAAAACCTATTTCATTAAGACTGCGTGAGATATCAATTGTCGGGTATTTGATATCTCGCATAGCTAGGTATAGCTCCCCAAGATGTCTTTCTAGCTCGCCTATATCTCAGTAATCGCACAGTGGTCACATCACCTAGTTTGATAACTATTGTCTTTGTAAACTAACATAACACATCATTTATTTTAAAGGCAGTAAGTTTTTTATTTATACTCAGAGCCCTTTTCTCGCATGCGATATTTGTACGCCTTCTGGCATAGCATGGTGTCTATAATTTTTATGTACCTACCCATGTCATAACAAATAATGAATGATTTGATTTGATTTAAACACTCGAACTACGAGTTTCATAATTTTGAAATTAAGTTATTTGACAGAAAACTGACTGAGTTTAACGGAGACTACAAATTCATACCATCCCTTACATTTTGTTTCAAAAAGAAAGTGACAACATGAATTTGAAGCATCTGTGAAACTAATGTTGGTTTCCTGCAACTCACCGTAAGCCTAGATAAAAGTATAATATAATAAGAAGTATAATATATTATACTTTCTACGAAATCTCATCGTGTATAATTGCTTATTGTTAAAAATATGACTATAGACCAAATTTGTATGGAGCGCATAGCAATGTGCTGCCGACAATATCCTCGTAAATTACATTATTCGTAAGCAAGCCTCAGAAATCAGCGACTAATCTAACATAATCGTCATAATATTATACTGACAGAATTAACAAAGAAGGAACTATAAATTACTCTTTAACTCTGTAATACATTCAGTAGAACATACGGCTTTGTGATATCAATAATCCGTTCCCTATATAGCACAGAGTATTTAGTAGAGTTACAGAAGGTTTAGTATACGCAATGCAATTTGATGCAATCTCGCGCATATGTCAGTGATGTATTTCGGGTTCATCTACTACATAATGTAATCCAATATTTGCATACATTAGTACCACACTGCAGCGTGTTCAACGAAGAGTATTTTTTTGGGAACGAAGTTCCGTAGAACGAAGTCACGTAAGATTTTTGCGCTATACCCTCTTCATATACCCTCTTCATAGCCTTTCTCTTTCTCTCAATGTATTTTTCTATGAGCAGGCTGCAGGCTTATACTACGCACACCGCGTGCTCTCTCTTTCTTTTTCTAGTATGCATATGTGCGTGCGATTATTAAAAATGCTAACATGAAATAATCGTGCGATTCGATAAACCGCTCTGGAAAACCACTGACCTGGGGGCCAAGTCTGCTATTTTTATAATTTCGTCATTCCAACACGATTCCATTGTCATTTTGCTATAAGTTCGTAATCTGCTAAATCCATAATGGTCGATCATTGGGCGGTCAATGGTCTCATAATAGAAATGTGTTATAATGACATTGTCAACAAATTTGAACATTTATTCATGCCAGATTTCATTTATATTTATTTTTACATATTATTTATAGTGTTATAAGCAATCTGAAGTAATAAGAAGTTCGTAAACTAAGTCAGTCATTAATTTGTCATTTTGTACGAGATTACCATTCTTTAACATTTCTTTCAATGGACTGTCATTGCTTGACCATTGGAAAGTCATAATGACGCCATTATTAGTAGATTACCAAACTTGTCAAAATCAACATAGTTATATGAAATCAATGACAGACCATTCTGACACTATTGTAATAGCAGACTTGAGGCCCAATTACAATAGTGACAGAATGGTCTATCATTGATTAAATCATTGTTGATTTTGACAAGTTTGGTAATCTATACTAATATTATAATGGCGTCCTTATGACTTTCCAATGGTTAACCACTGTCACGCCATTGAAAGAAATGAAATAGAATGGTAACCTCGTACAAAATGACGACTGAATGACTGACTTAGGCGGTAATCTGCTAAAATTTTGACAGTTCCTTTGATCAGTGACCTACCATTAGAACGTCATTGTGCAGTCATTGCTTTTAATTCGACCGACCAATGGTCGACCATTATGAATTTAGCAGATTACGAACTTTTAGCAAAATGACAATGGATCGTGTTGGAATGACGAAATTATAAAAATAGCAGACTTGGCCCCCTGGATGGAAGGCCCTATGTATAGATGTAATCACTGGAAAAGTAATGAACATTTTTAAACATTTTCCCGTAACAGTAAAAGTGGCGATCATCCACTCTGTCTACCATTCCCAATCTATTCTACCGCCCCGCTCGTACCGTTTCCTGAAGAAGATCTTCTGAGAATCATCATTTTAGTATCATAAGGTTTTATTATATCAATAATCCGTGTGGCTATTGAAAACGGCCCTACGGGTGGGATGCGCGGGCGGCGCTTGCGTGGGCACATCTGCGCGCGCAGCTGTCCTGAGCACGCGCCGGACGCAACGTGGAGCCTTCGTGCAAAACGGTTAAAAGGACAATAAGGTTTTATTTTCCATTTAAGTAAATAGGCCAACCAAAACAGCTGGTTTTGATCCCATACTGCGTACCTTGTCGTGAAGCGGTATAAATGTTCTAAAATTAAGGTATAAATGTGTATTTACAATAAATTATGACATGAAAGATGTAAGACTATTGATGATGAATAATGGATGTAGGTTGTGCAGAATGTGTAAGTAATTGTAGGTAGTAATTTAAATGGAACAATGAATGATGTAGGTGGTTCGACGATAGAGACTTTTGAGATGACGACAGGAGATGTAGACAAGAAAATCAGGCAGGAAATTGAAGGCAGGATGTGGCCGTCGACTCCGGCTTCAAATCAGCAGGCCTTGCAGGCGTCCTAGGATGTAGGAACGTTGGTCTGGAGAAAGATATAAGATCGAGAATCGAGTGGCTTTGTGTTTGTTGTTTTGAATTGCCATCGATTTTCGAAAGTAAAGTAATGTGTGTTCTGTGCAAAAGTTATTTATCACTTTTTAGTTTTTGAAGGCGGTTTCCTTTTTTTGAAAAAACATTTTATTTTTAGATTTTTAGTATTGCCTTAACATCCAAATTCATTAAGAAACAGCGACACGCTTAAAAGAGATTGTAAGTCCTCCAAAGATTGAAGAAACTAAAACGTCATCTAAATATTTTTTTGGGATTTTGTTGATTTTCTTAAAAAAGGGGGGGATCAATTTTGGTAAAATTTAAATGGGACCATTTCGAAATAAACTCCTTTCGAACAAAAAACGACTGAGTTATGCCCGAACATACATAAAAAAAAATATTAACATATGAATTGATAACCTCCTCCTTTTTGAAGTCGGTTTATAATAAAAACAGGAAATCTATAATAGAACGGCAACAAGGTTTCAGTGCTAAAAAACAAAAGAAAAGCGCTAGATATAATCAACTTTCTAGTACTTAGCAAATTATTTTATTATTAGTTCAAACCCGATGGATCCCAGGGTCTTATGTCGTTTTAACATGACTTAAGTTTTGAGAATATTTAGTTTTAAGAAGGGGTGTTTTAGTAGTACGTTTCAGTTTTCAGACTTCAGGTACGAAAAGTATCCTAATCACTATAAGTGTGATGGCTGCTTTTTTATATTATGTTTTTAGGACATCATTCAAATTATTTATTATTCTGCCTGAAGGAGGATGTTGCTACCAAGGCCGACCTCGGCAAAGGTGTTGTGACGATTTCGGGGTCTACTCTTATTCAGCGAAAATCGAAGTTTCGACCGAAACACGTGTTTCCCACCATGGTTGCATTCGTGCCGAAATGTCCAAATGAAAATTGTTTGATGTTTTGATTCTTCTTATGTATTCCGACCAAAAAATTGATTTTGACAGACGATTGTTTGGAATTTAAACCTTAAATTGACGAAACCCACCAGAGGGATAGGTACAAAAACAGGCTAATAAAAAATATATATATATTTTTGTACCTATGTCATTATTCGTTAGTATCAGACACTTACCGTACACTTTAAGCCAGACGCTTTAAACTTGAAGTTAGGGCTTATCTTTAATACCTTATACCTAAAAATTTACTCGGCATTCAAACAAGCCAGAACGCATACCATATCTTACCGCCATGCCAGTATTATACCTTTCTAAACTTACTACATTGATCATCGTCATTTCAGCCTAAAGACGTCCACTGCTGGACATAGGCCTACCCAAGTGGGGGTTTTCCAATAATCGCCACGCTTGGCAGGCGGATTGGCGATGGCAGTATGGTTGTTACAAAGGCACAGAGAACGCTGCTGCCCATTCTCTGGTAAGTCCCTTAGACAAACAAAATACAACACAACACACAACAACTAACACTACATACAACAACACAACACTACATTACATAAACACATCCATCATCATCATTAACTTACTACATTACTCTACTGGTTTTCAAAATTTCAACCAATTGTTGAAATCGTGTAGCTCTAGGGCCTCCTACATCTTGGATTAAAGGGCTGAAGACAGAACTATCACAATTATAAACACAAGTTACGGAACCATATTTCTCGCATCCGCTGGATACACTAATAGCCTTCTTCTAATTGCCTTATTAGTGTAATTATGAATGTGATACTTATACGACATGAAAGCGGTACACTGCTACTTAGATTATGGCTTGTGATTACCTACATCACAGTCGCTATCAATACTTTGTTGGGGTCCGCTTGCAATCGCACTGAATGCCGCCCAATTGACATTTAATAATAATACCAGACTATTATTGTGTCTGCTGTTTAGCTATATATTTACGTATGTATTGAAAATATATTTGTGTATGTATATCAGCTATCTGACACCCATAGTACAGGATCTCCCTAGTTTGGGGTCAGATGGCCATGTGTGAAATGTCCCCACATATTATTATTATTTACATTTATTTATTTCATATAAAAATAAAAACATTTAAAAATATTAAAAATAGTAGCCCACCGGTATCGGGAACAGGGTCCAAGCTACCGGTGGTCAGGGCTTCTGAGAGAGGAATCTCCTAACTACACGCGCCGTGTCCAGGAGTACCGCTTTCTGTATTAAACCTTTGATCCAGCTGCCCAACGAGAGCCTCCTTAGGTGTTGGTCGAGGCTCTTGGAAATGAGTCCTTTGGCCGTAACGACTATCGGCACAATGACTGCTGTATTCACATCCCACATGTCGACAACCTCACGAGTCAAGTCCAGATACAGGATACTTCTTATTATTATTATGGTTCCACTGCAGGGTAGGCCTCTTCTTGTACACAGAAGGCACGAGCATATCCCTGCGCTTGCTTAAGGTGGATTGGCGATTCCAGACTTATTAATTATAACTCAAGTTTCCCCACGATGTTTTCCTTCACCGATGACAAGATATGTATGTAGATATGTCCAAGAAAAACATAAGAAGTACTTGCTTCGTATCGAGCTCGTAACCTTATGCTTTAAAGGCGGTCGCCTTAACCACTGCGCCATAATGACACAATTAACATTATTTTATAAACTAATACTTATTTGACACCTTTTACTTAATCTTTATCTGTCACCGTCCTTTTCTTTAGTTTTCTGTCGTATAATGAATACTGAAGACGTGGCTCAGGCCTGAAATAATTTTTAAACAAGATATAAACTACTGAGGAATAGGCTGCGGCCTTACTTTTGGGCAAGAAGGATGAAACTGAAGACGAGGCTTTGGCCTTACTTTTAGACAAGAAGGATAATAAGCACTGAAGACGAGGTGGTATGGTCCAAGACCTTAGCCTGCCCGAGTAGGGCGAAGGAAAAAAAAATTGCTTTCTGTCAGTAACATAATTATGTCGATAACTCGATATTCAATTTATCTTCAACTTGTAAACAAGGTCATCGTCACAATTGTCTGTCTTAGCTTATTATGTATTTTTAAAAGTGTAGGATCGACACTTTATGGTCTACAAGTCAAATATTATGTAGGTATTACATTTTTGACATTCATTGACCACTGAAATTAAATTGCGACTTGAAATTTTAATTACGGAAAACCGCCTTCTGTTTGTCATGTTTCAGTCATTGACTTACTCATTTTCAATTTTGTAACGGTTATTCATCAAACCTCGCAGATCAACTAATTCACACAACCCTCATCAGCCTTCCATATTACACTGCTACCATAAAACACCGCTTAAGGTCTTTATTAGGGATATTAATGTCGAGGCGGTAATTAACTACATTATGAGTTAAGAGTCAATAGCACTAAAGTACCTATGTGCTACAAAATAAACCACCTACAAGTTTTATGAGACACCATAAGGAGATACTGGACTTTGTTAGAAGGTAACAGTTGACACGATTTCCCGATCATCTTTTTTTTACCTCTTCTTGGAAGTCGGAATCAATAGTTGTAACTGCCCGAAAAGCTCCCAGACGTTGAAGCTCGACAAATTCAGGTAAAACTATATTATCAGATATAAAATAGCGAAGGATTATGAAAATCCACAATTTCACTACCCTCCTCAAGCAGGAGCCAGAAAAGAGCTAGGCCAATAAGCATGAAGGGAGGATCCAGGTCATGTGCTTATTGCAGAAAGAATATAAAAGTTCAGTGTGAAAACAATGTCAGGCACAAATGGGCAGTTTTTGCTGAACTGGGCCTGTTGGCGCATCTTTCTGTGAAGCACTCAATAATGTTTTATTTTTTATTTTGTATAAGTACCACACAGGTTGCGTCAAATAAATATTTTTCTTCCATTCAAATAGCATCCGATAAGGACAATGGCTAAATAACTTCCGGAAAAGTATCCGACATTTGCCCTTTGACCAGAGAGTATAAAGAATAAAAAAAGTATAAAATAGAAATTAAAATATACGTACCAGAGAGCACTGCTATGGGAAGTATTCTTTCTTCGTGTCAATAGCGGATTACGGAGATGCTAACACTTACCTATGTGTAAAATCATAGAAAACTTAGTTGGAGTTCATGAAATTGTGAAAAGATACGATAAGATACGTCTGACAGTATTGTTGTAAGACCCTAAATTTAGATGAAATAATTTAAATTCAAGGTTGCTCAGCGTGCTGTGAAGAGAGTCATGCTCACGGTTTCTCTGGTGAATAGAATTCGTAATGAAATCATTCGCCAGACACCGATAGTCACCGAAATTGCGCGTCGAATAATCGAATTAGCACGCTGAAGTGGAAGTGGAGAACGCGTTTCGAAAAGCGTAATGTAAGAGGACCTGCGGCACGTTCAACCGACGCAACGATTTGAAGAAGATGGCTGGCAGCAAATGGATGCCAGCTATCCAAGACCAGGTTGGTTGACAATCTATGGGGGAGGCCTAGGTTCAGCAGTGGACGGCAGTAGGCTAATACTCGTATGATGACGATGATGAAATTTAAATGAACATTTTGTTCCTAGCGATGGCTTGTAATCCTAATAATAATTCCGATATTATACTTGTACCAACGTTCGACTTCATTACAAACGTTTTCTTTCTTATGCGTTAATGCACGCGCAACACAGGACGCGGACGCAGTAAGTCGGACGCATAAACTATAATAATGATTCAGTCGTATGCAAGAAAATTTACTCCGTTTTATGTTCAATCACTATTATTTACTCTTACATTTGGTTGGTTGTATTCAAGCAAAACAAAAATAATACATACTACGATAAGTAAAATTAATATAGGTAGATACATTATTAAGTAAATCACCTTTACAAGTTTAGTATAAGAACCGTTTATTGATGATCTAAAACAAATTTAGTTTGTAAGTTATTTTGCCCTGGCTGGAGGTCCTAAAAATAATATTTTTAAAGGCACCACAGGAAAGTCCGGTTAAGCAGCCGACAACCTCCTAGGTTGACCTGCGAGATGCCATACCGGAAAAAAAATCTGAAACAAAGTGAAAATGTAATTAAAATTAATTTAACACTTTAGGGGGATGCACCAGGGTAGTCCGCGAAATTCCAATTTTCTTACGTTTTTTTCCCATTTGCAGCTCAGCGTCAAGTTGTAAGGTAATAAAAAAAGGCAAAAAATATGTTTTTACAAAATTATAATAATTAATATCATCGTCAAAACTTTCCAAGTTAACATAATCTCGCAAAAAAAAGGAAGTTTTTTTTTAATTTTGCGGGCTAACCTGGCGTTTTCACTTCAATAGTAGATCATTTCAATAGTAGGTATTATACTCTTTCGAAAGAGTGTATTCAGGAACTTTCGATACTTTAGGTGAAGTGAGATCAAGGTGAGTTACCGTTTCATGAGTTCAAGACACTAGGGATTGAAGCTCGCATCACATAAATTCACCTAAGGCTATTTTTACAGATTACACTATTGTGTTACGTTTTATCATAATAATATCGCACTTTGTGACACAGAGCGCCAAACTATGGCGCTCTGAAAATCACTGGTCAACGATGCCAAAAGTATCGTAACTACTGCTATCATAACAGGCAATGCAGTATACTAAACGTAGTCAATAGGGGAATTAAAGTTTGAATGAAAAACAAGTCGTGAACAGACGTAAGTACTCTATAATTTTTTTATTGTAATCGTAACTCCGGTGAACGATCTAAACTTCACGGCGCTTGCACATGTTTAATTACACAAATAAAATGGCCGCAGCTCTATGGTCGGTGATCTATGGCAGCCATTGTCCAATACGTAACTAGGAATTAGATTTTTTTGCGGCCGATGGTATTTTAATAAACGAACCATCTAGTCTTTTGAAACTAGAAGTTTAGATTTTAATTTTGTTTTCCTTTTAATTTTGTTAAATCAATGTGTCTCTCCTTTTTTTATTTTAGGAGCTATAGTAACTTTGAATCGAAATTTTTGTATACATCTAGTTTATTCAGTTAAACATTGGTTACTTAAAATATAGTAAAGCTGATGCAAAAGCAAGTTCTATTAACTTTTTTTATTTTTAAGCCAAGGTCCAGAGAAAATATAAATGCATTTAAATCTACGCACCACACAGACGCCAAAGCAATGGTAAACGTCTTAGTATGTCAATATATAATCACCATCTATTAAAATATAAAGTATTTTATAAGGTCACATGATAGTTGGTGGTCTTTGTCTCCATAAAACAGAGTCCAAGGGCCTAAATGTTCGATAGACAAAAAGAGAAAATGCACTATCTTCCACCTTGCCGGAATCTAATCTCTATTTTAACTAAAACTTTGTAGTCGAAAAGTTGAATGTTAAACAAAAATCGAATGCGGTCTTAATGACAGCATTCGTTTTTTGTACTCTTGACCACAAAGTACGTAAGGCTGCGGCGCGCCCGTATTTTGTGTCTTGACTCATTATTATAGTTGCTATACTATAGAAACAGATCTTGGTTTCATTAATAATATCCTCACTGCAGGACAAGAGAATCTTCTCCTCAAGAGAAGGACCAAGGACCATTTAACTCGACGCTTGTGCACTACGTGACTGATTTAGGCCTCGATGTTTTCCTCCACCTTTACTTATATTAAGCCTTTAACAAATGAAAACCTTTATTTCTGACTAAAAGAGTGCGTAAGGAGTTTCTTGCCCATTTTTATCCATACGATACAACCTTTTGGATGGAAGGGGCAACCAGATTCAATTCTATTTTTATCTTGTAAAAGACCAGAAATCTGAGAGAGAGAGAGTGAGAGCTCGTAGCCCGTACACTTACTCAGCAGATTTCTGTACATGTACAAGAAGTATTGTGTACAAGCCCATAAATTCGAGAACGGCAATATGGCTCTGTGCAGTGAAGAGGTACCAGGGTGGCATAGATCAAAGGATGTAATTTTTTTGTGTGTTCCAGTGGATTTGAGAATGGTTTAGATTCACAATGAGACCCAGTAGATGGCGCTGTAGTCGAATCCTAGAACTTATTTACTGGACAGGATAATGCCTGCCGGGCCCGCTAATCCTCTATATATCAACTAGGCCATCAGCTGGCGACGCTCTTGTTAGTATTGTTATTTTTTGACAATTTATTTATTTATTCAGACCTACAACTATCTAACTCAGTGTCCCTGGAACGGATACCCGGTCTGGCCGCGATCATTCTCAAAACAGTGTTGTCACAGGCGGGAGCTGTAGTAAATATACTCAGTGGTTATGCTTTGGTAGATTCACTGACGATAACGGTGTAGCACAGAACATTAAGTTGCATATTTACGGGAATGTTACCTTAATGCGCATTTTTGTTTACGAAGACTCACTCGTAGACTCTTTGAAATGCTCTGTTTCCTCTCCTCGTGCGGTAGAACATTAAATTCGATTTTTATTGTTTTTGTTTTCTACTTTCCAGCTGTAACTGCTACATCTCGGGAGGTTTTCGGCTGAAAAGACTAATTTAGTCTTCCTTAGTCTGAGGTAGTTAGGATGTGTTAAATATATTGGAGTTTCTTCCTCTTTATTCTCCATTCTCCTACTATTTGAAACGAGCAACTAACTTCAAGTTTGTGACGAACTGACTTATGAGTGTCTGTAAATATTAAGTAAATGATTTGCATTTGAGGTTGCTTTAAATAATACTACTTTATCTGTTCGTTGAACTACAACATTCTTTTTTACACATAATTTTTCTCGATGTGTATTTATTGATGTTACTTCAACCATAAGTTGCAATCTATCTGTTTCCTGAGTACTACTCTTAGGACTTGGGCCTAAGAGTAGTACTCAGGAAACAGATATATTGCCACTGAGGAACATCCGGACTTATAATTACAGTAGTGTGTATTATTTCTAAGATTGTTTCCTTTCACTTAGAATCGTTGTTCAAGTTGGGCACTTCGTCCGGAATAAAATAGTTTACTAAACATTAATTCTACGTCATTTCTGTGTTTAAAAATTAATGATCTTTGGACTTACTGCCGGAATCATTTAAATTGCTATAATATATTGCTTAGCCAGGCGTCTTGTACTCTTACATGACATAGCTTTGTGGCTTGTTGCGTTTTCTATTTTAACTTTTTACTTCGGCAAGGTAGATGGGAACTGACCTCGCAGCCGTCCTCGTAACCTATGGTCAGATCAATTACCCGCCCTCACTGGACTCTCTGTTACGGCTGTTCTGAGAGAAGCACAGAACCAAACGAAGTGGAGGAATATTATACAGGGTGGTGGATGGCAATAGCACAAAAAATGATCATGGTAGGATTTGGTAATTTGGTCTAATTGTTTTTGTTGAGCATTAATAATATTAAATTATGACGCCACAAATTGCCGCTCTTCTCACAAGTTAGAAAACCAATATTTCGTATGATGTTTTATTTTGGTTACATTTATATGCTCTTTAGTATATCTGAACTTTTTTAGTATTTATTTGATAGTTTCAAAATATTCTTATGAACTAGTATTACCAGTGTTTTCATTTTTGGTCGTATCGTCGTCCCCACCCTGTATATAAGGCCTTACAGAGACACTACCTTCAGGAATGATGCACGCCACTAAGAAGAAGACTCAGGCAAGAAATGTACTATCACGACTGAATTCTCCGAAATTACGAAACCTTCTTCTTTTTAGAAATAAAGATTTCTAAGTTTAAGAGGAAGTTTTTGTTCTTCATTCATTATTATAAAAACGCCAGAGGACACTTGCGCGAAAGACATTTCCGCGAAAGGACACTTGCGTGAACATTCACACAAGTGTCCTTTCGCGGAAACGTAAGACTTAAACGTACATACGTTTCCGTGAAAAGACACCTATGTGCGAATCGACTTGTGCCTAAGGATACTTACGCGAAATATACCATATACCAGATCCCTGAAAGACAGTATATCTAAAATGGATAAAGCCATAGCTATAGGTACCAGTCGTTCTAATCGATTCAATTTTCACTTATATAATACATACGTAGTAAATCAAAAACAATCCTAATTTACTATTTAATTTTAATACAATGATTATAGATTTAGATTTAAATTGTAAAAGAAATAATAATAATATACTGCCGGACATTTTCCGTCTACATTTGTTACTCCTTAGTCATTGCCCATAATACCAAATTACAAACACTTTTTCTAAGCTTTTATGACCGCCGTAAACCACCATGACAGTACCACACACTAAGATTACATCATTAACGGTACAAGTAATTAATATTATTCGGCACTAATTAAAGGAAGTTTCAAGCGGTAAATTAATTCGTTCTAGAGTCCCTGCATGGATGAGTACATATTTTCATAAATCTTATCAACTTAAAGTCTATTACTAAACGTTGTACAGTAACAAATAATCTTAGACCAAAACACGCTCATGCACTCTCGATCACACACACTCACCCTCACACACACTTACGCTCACACACCCCCATACACCATTACTTCACTTACGTATAGATTTAAATACATATTACATTATAGGCAATAGTTAGCTATAAGTTATTCAAAGTAATACAACCAAACATCTTTGTTAAAATATCGAGGGAAAAGGCACTGAAAACCGAAATACCGGTTTTGCCTTGTTCTGTTGCAGTGGCCTACCCACTGCAACCGACCTTTAAGCAGTTTGGCTACTACTAACAACTACTACTTGTACCTACTAGTTTGGCTACTTTTAGGTTTACTATTTTTGTAAAGTATTATGTATTACGTTATTTAAGAAATAAAATGTATTAATTTATTTGTTAGTCCCTTCAAGACTCAAATCGCCGATGTCACCCAAAAAGGATCATGGGCTAAGTCAACCAATATGTGGGTTCCGAAAACCGTCCAGAGACGTGTCGTATTGCATCGCATTAAAAAAGATACATAACATAACCGCTATAACACATTAGGGATCAGATATGCTTTTCTCTAACGTTATTATTCGTTACTGTGCTCTACGACATCGAACTCGACATCGTGCCAGCCATGATATCGACATCGAGCTCAGCGACTGTTTTTGCTTAGCGAATATTGTTTTTCATATAAAATATGAACTGTCAAAAGTGACAAATTTTTCAGTAGAATTTGAGTAGATCCACCAAAAGCTATAAATTCACGGCGCTGGCGCTGCGTACGAAAATATAACTCGCCGCTGTCGCATCGCCGAACTTTAGGTTGTTACGTAGAGAATAGCACCACAGCTTGTCAGACCCTAAATTAGATTAAAAAATGTCACATAAACGCGGGGTAACCGTGAAATGATGTTGAAAGTTTACTAATAACATGTTAGCATATTAGTAAGCCACATGACAAACTAATACCCGCAAACACTTCGCGTGGGATGAGCTGACTCTAAATTTCCAATTTAGCGTGGAAAATTAACGTGTAGTTTATTGTGGAACCCTAACTTTCTCTCCAATTGTGAAATGAAATGAGCGAACTGAATATTATATGATTATAAGGATTAATGATACCATGCTCTTTACCTGAAGAATTGGCCTTTAAAATATAGTGGCGATCTCATCATAGCGAACATCTGTCAGAAGAATCATGGCAAGATTTGTACAAAAATTATTAAGATGTTTAGAGAAGTTGAAATTCTAATTCTTATATTCTTGGGTACCTAAAGAGTATCTTCAGGCATTTACAATATTTTTAAAGCCCCGCAAAAAACACTTAATAGTTTAACGAAAAGCTCATTATTTCAGATCGAAACGGCAACTGACAGTAACAGTGACACTGACATTCGCCGTTTCGCAGTTCTTAAATTGAAATTGCATCGTTTTATGGGAAATAATATAATCTAATCTAAAAATAATATAATCACAAATAATGATTATTTTTTTTCACACACTTGTCACATCACTTGTCTGCCAATTTTATAGATCCGTTAACATCGCTTGTCACTTTCTTTTTTTTTAACCGACTTAAAAAAAAGCTGGTTCTCAGTTCGACCCGTATATTTGTATGTATGTACATAAGTGTGTTTGTCCGCGATTATCTCCCGTTTGGCTGAACCGATTTTGATGCGGTTTTTAGAAAAGTGTATGTTACATTCTGGAGAAGGTTTTAGTATACAACAAACAGAAATTAATTCAGCGCTTTTTGAAAAAAACAACAAAAACCGAGAAACCGTTTTCGTTTCTTCATCTTTAGAGGAATTTCAATCTCTGTTTAACTGTGATGCCGTTCCTTAGTGGATTTGGGTGATAAGAAGGCACTAAAAAGTGGAAAATAAAATCTTTTTTGAAAAAAGAAAACCGCCTTCAAAAAAAAAATGATAAGTAACTTTAGCACAGAACACATGACTTTAGTTTTGGAAGTCGGTGGCAATACGAAACAACAGTATGAAGTCATGTGTGTTCTGTGTTAAAGTTATTTATCACTCTTTATTTTTTTTTTGAAGGCCGTTCTCTTTTTTTATAAACCCAAAATGGGCATCGAGATGAAACGAAAAAGTGTTATTTTCATTTCGTAATATTTTAATTATGCGGGGGTTGAGGGAGAGAGAGGGTGAGGAGGTGGGTGGTTCAGAGGTGGTAGAGGTGAGTAGTGAGGTATCCAACCTCGGAACTCTGTCCGAGGTAAAAACCAGCCGTTGGATCACGGCAAGTGTCAACCAACTTTTTGGAAATTTCCTTAAAAAGTAGTTGTTTTTTTTTTTAGTTCAATAGTTATAGGTTTTCCTTTTTTATTTTTTCGTGTAAATACTGTACTTTGTATAAAAATAAATACTTAAATACTGAAATTGGGAAGCTAAAGTTAGGGTTTGGAAACGCTTGTTTCAGCCGAGTCACGTTTAGCCAGCAATGTAAAATAGAGCAGTTTGAACGTCTTTCTAGTTCATATTTATAACTTCGCCCCACATTCGGTATTTCTCCTGTATCGTGGTACGTTTACAAACATATCAAGTCGCATACAAAACCATTCAGATCCGGAACAACTACCATATGTAAGCCATACAAATATTTGTTTGAGCCGGAATTGAAACCAAGGTACGAAGCATAGCAGCCAATCAGTGCAACCACTACTCCAACCGTGCTCTCGACCAGAAAAATCATTTTTCGAAAGTTAGATATGAAACTTTAAATTCGCTATTTGGTAAAACGCTGATGTCCGGAATTCCACGTCTAAGTGCGTAAGCATTTATGTGCAACGTTTGCGAGGCAGGAAATTGGCTCATCGTAATAATCTAGAATTCTAGATCTCTAGTTATCTTAAGCTGTGTGATGCCGGCCGCGAATAGCACCACCTCATTTCTACCCGTGGGTATCGTAGAAGGCGATAGATGGATATTGACCAGAGTAGCGTCCTTCTGAGTACCAGAACACCTACTGCGATTGCCAACATGCATCGGTCAAGCATGGTGATTACGGCTGAATCTCTCTTGGGGGAGACCTATGCCCAGTGGTGGGCGTGTAAAGGTTGACATGATAATGATGATGATGATAGTTATCTTGTTACAAGTGCAGCTTTGGGGTTCGATTCCTAGTTCGAGCAAAGTGCGTCGGAAATTTCGATCTCACTTAATTATATAGGTATGTTGTATAAAGTTAGATTATATATTAGTTTAGATTATTATACAATTTTGTGAAGTTTGATGTTAATAGAGTTTAGTATTTTTAATTTTGTGTTCAGGTTTTTAAGCCTAGTTTTTAATTGTTGTTTTTTCTGTGAACCCCTCTATTGTTTTGGGGTCAACCTCTGAGATAGTGTGTGATGAATAATAAATAAATAATTATGCACTTCTGCGAACTTGACTAGTCTTCTTTCAGATTGGTCACAGTGATCGAAATTCGGTTGGGAGAATTATTATGACTCTGAATCTTATTATGACACTAAAATCCAAATTAATAAAGTTCTCAAATCCAAAAAGAAACAGTTTTAAAATTGTCTGCATGCGCTGCCAATCAGATTGAGGGCACATATCGTGACACATCGCACTTCGTGAAACAATCGGTGCCGAATCGGCGCGAATCGGACAGTTTCTAACAAGTGCGCCCGCGCCGACGTGTGAATGAACTCGAAATGATGCAACGTGTACAATTGGGTACATTTTGTAACCACCTTCATATTGTTATTACTAATGTATTGTTACAGGACTGGTTTCACGTGAGTGCTTCTGTAGCAGAAATACCTATTTGGACTTAATTATAATGGTTGGATCGACAAATCCATTTGGCGATAAACCTACTTGAAAGAGGTGGTAAGGAGATAAATTATTTTCTGATTGATTCATGTTAAGTCCTACCGTAGTTTGTGAGGATGGATGGAT
Source organism: Charanyca ferruginea (assembly GCA_947361185.1). Taxonomy (NCBI): domain Eukaryota; kingdom Metazoa; phylum Arthropoda; class Insecta; order Lepidoptera; family Noctuidae; genus Charanyca; species Charanyca ferruginea. The sequence goes on from OX376057.1 coordinate 12,802,200, forward strand.
CATGTTTATTACTCTATCATGCCTTAACGGCTGAACGGAATGAGCTGAAATTTGACACACCTATAGGTATTAATCTAGTTTGACACATAAGGTACCTAATTGTGGTACTGTAGGATAATTTAGGATTTTGCCAGACGAAGTTGGGGGTAGAAGCTAGTATAGGTATAAAGTACGATGCCTTAAGATTATTATGAAGACTTCTTATAATCTCTACTTTCAACGCAAATCAGCAAAAGATGAATACACTGAACGCTTGGAGCTTTTCCAGTTATCTGTCATCTAACAATCAAATGAAATCAATATATTTTTCTTCATGTTCAGATTGAATTGCATTAATACAGTATACTAAAAAATAAAATAAAATGTGCACAACGTTTTAACAATGGAGAAACGCACATAATATAAGTTTATTAGTTATTAATTTATTTTCAACTAGCTGACCCGACAGACGTTTTCCGGTCAATTAATATTTCAATTTTCTTAACGTTTAACTTTAAACCTTCCCTGGGCTCTCCACAAATATTTCGAGACCTTAAATTTGCGAAATCGGTCCAGCCGTTCTCGAGTTTTAGCGAGACTTACGAACAACAATGAATTTATAACTATTATATCTATAGATTTACTTATTATATAGATTATAAAAAGGTTGTATATGACGTCGATGATGAAAGAAAGTTTTTTAATCTTTGTAAACAACTACCGAAAAAAGTAGTCACCATCACCTAAACATTTCCCATCCTCTGTTTGAAATGAAAATCTCACATTTCTAAGTAGGTAGATTGACGACGTCGCGCCATCTAATCTTTTGACCCGACGACCCGGCTGCAACTTGATCGTTGTGTCGTAAAGAACTCATGGGATCTAAGCCAATACAAACTGAATTGGAGATAAAAGTAAATCGTTTTCCTTGTTTAATGTGGTAAACATAAAATACTTTTGCTAACTTCATTATCACTACATTGCGTACATTTTTGCATTTTAGTTTTTTTCGGATTCATCAAGTTACAAGGCTTCTATAATGTAAGTTATGAAACATGTATGTAGTAAATGTTATTAGAATATTTATATTGTTGCTGTGTGGTGCCGGTCGCCAATAGCACCAACACATTTCTACCCGTGGGTGTCGTAGAAGTCGTCAGAGGGAGATTGTTCAGATGATGGGCATCAGCGTCCTTCTGAGTACCGTGACTCCTACTGCGATCGCCAACATGCATCGGCCAAGCATGGCGATTATGGCTGAACGCCCCCTTGAGCGAGACCTATGCCCAGCAGTGGGCGTCTAAAGATTGATGAGAATATTAAGCGATACTCAATTACACAGACACAGAGATACTTCTAGAAGTTTTGTCATGCCAAACCAATTTTCGGTGGAAGTTTACATGGTAATGTACATCATAATATTTTTTTTTAGTTTTATCATTCTCTTATTTTAGAAGTTACAGGGGGGGGGACACATTTTACCACTTTGGATGTGTCTCTCGCGCAAACTATTCAGTTTAGAAAAAAAATATATTAGAAACCTCAATATCATTTTTGAAGACCTATCCATAGATATCTATATTAGATATTTGATGAAAAAAAAAATGTTGAGTTTCAGTTCTAAGTAAGGGTTCGGTTTTTTGCCATTTGGCTACGGAACCCTAAAAAGGGATCTGTAAGAGAGTTCACGCGGAGGTCGTAGCTTATAATTATAATAATGAGCAATGATTGGAGGCACTGGCATCCTGATTTCCTGACACGAACCTAATTTGCAGACACCTCTGTTAAAACTTCGTCACATGGCCGCTTCCATTCATCTACCAAAATAAATACCTAAATTAGTGATACCCGTGCGAAACCGGGGCGGTCGCCAGTTAGACATAATTAGGAGAATAAAAATATACTTAGTGAGGAAAATAATTTTAATAAGGTAGGTACTTAGGTAAAGGTTGTAATAACGAAAATTATTAAACCGCTCTTTCTTTGTCCGAATTACTTAGGTAGGAATTTCAATTTATCCTGTGCCCGACAGAGTCTATAATAGAATTTGTTATATCGTTGATGAATTTTGTAATTATTTCTTACGATGCCTTCAGAATGTCCATGTTTGAAATGCTCCTGGATTCCAGAAAGTTCCTGAGTCTCGTAATTCTATCCAATAACTACGATTATTGTATCTACCAGATTAGATTATTATTATTCAAGACTACCGGACAAAATAGCCCATTAATACATTGAAGGATAAGAATTATGCCTTTTCGATAACAAATACCACGAAACTTAATGTGCAATTAATGTAATCGATTACCACCAGATACATCCACTACTTAAATAACTCAAGACTGACCCGAATGTTGGTACTTTCTTCAATTAGTACCAAATAAAAAGTTCACAAGTGCCACTAAAGTAACGAGAACAAAAACGGCGCGGCGTCACGAGTTCCAAAACTGATTAAAATTTCAATCCGTGCCAAAATGTAGCGTAAAAGATAAAATCGTGCGGTCGATGCACTTACCGTGGACTGAAAACTTTGATGTTGGATAGGTAACAGTCACTGGGTACTGTGAATGTTCTAGTTATTTGTAATCTTGTTAGAATAGAATGTGACTTTTAAATTCATAATTATGTAAGTAACTACCTATCTACTTACTTAGTTTATCTTGGACATCGGCACGGCACCGGCACTTTAGATTTATTAACTTTTCAGGAACTAACTCGCCAATCCGCCTTGACCAAGCGAACCACCACGTTTGCACAGATCTCGTGCCTTCTCTATATGAGAAGAGGCCTTTGCCTTGCAGTGGGACAATAACAGGCTGATACTATTATTATTATTACAATAGAGCCACCTACTAAAACAATAACCTCCTAATAGGAAAACGTATAGTTACCTTCCTGCCTATAAATGAAAACGTTAGCAAAGATATCTTAATAGTTACGCAACTCCGAATTGTAACCTTTTGTTGGTCCTCTACAGCCGGTCTTCTCTAATTGTCAGAATAGCGCTGCAGGTGGGACGGTCACTTAGCTCACTTTACCTTAATTCCACCACCACCACCATGTCAACGCTTAGACGCCCACTGCTAGACATAGGTCTCCCCTAAGGGGGGGTGAGCCGTAATCACCATGCTTGGCCGATTCATGTAGGCCAGTTAGTGTTATGGTACTCAGAAGGACGCTGCTGCCCATCCTCTGGTCAATATCCCTCTGTCGCCTCCTACGACACCCACGGGTAGAAATGGGGTGGTGCAACTCGCGGCCGGCACCACACGGTAGTTCTACCACCACACCTATATTCACTGTGTTAGATATTACAGAATAGCAATGCAGGTGAGACGATTCAGTAAGGTTGGATGCACATCTGATGGAAAATGCGCTGCTCACAGATATAAATAATCTGTGGCGCTGCTCATCGTCGGTCGCGTAACGCTAGAACTGTCAAACAGATGATGGGTTAGTGTGTCGAGCATATCTACTAATTACGAAACATCAGACGCATCTTCCGTCAGATGTACTACCTATGCAATGATGCTGCTGCTGCTGACGAAACGACAATCAGAAAAAGCAGCAGAGTCGCTCAGTTTCGAGCGCGACTAAAGGCGCTGTGATGGACCACGAACAGCAGGTTGAGCATGTGCCTTGAGGACGACTTCATCAAGGTGGAGAGAAAGAAGAAGAAGAAGCCTTCTTAACGCAACCAGTGTAGGACGGCGCCCGCCGGATCTAACATGCTGCTACGTCCTGCGGTACCGACAAATCAGCTGTACGTGTCCCGTTTGTAACACTCTACGAAGATTGAGAGGACATCGTGGAGTACCTACGGGTGAAGACCAAGTGGACCTTGAAGTTGGAGGCGCAACTATAGTACTATTACTTATACTGTGCCATTACACCAATTTCAAGTCGTTCGTGGTGCGCGTTCCGACTCAACATTTGGTGACCTTCCTCAAGGAAGAGTTTTGGCCGAAAGGTTTGCTGTATCGGCGTTTCCGCGGTCAGCTACGCGACACCTCACAGCGTAACACAACGCCGTCACTTCGTATGCAGTAGTTTCTAAAGTCTATTGTTTTAAAATATATGTCTATTAGTTTATAGTTATTGTTTTTATGTTTATGTAGGTATTGTGTTTTATGGGCCTTAAGTTACCTGAAATAAAGTATAAATAAATAAACAAATAGTATTTCTTTATATACCTACCTCAGATCAAGTAAAAAAAAGCGGCCAAGTGCGAGTCAGACTCGCCCATGAAGGGTTCCGTAGCAGCAAGTAACATAATACAAAAGTTCTTATAGTTCGTTGTAATTTTGATCAATGTTTTAATAATAGTGTATTTTTTTAAATTGCGGTTTACGATTTATGACGTATTAAAAACTAATCTATTTTCGGTGGAAGTTTACATGGTAATGTATATTACATATTTTTTTAGTTTTATCATTCTCTTATTTTAGAAGTTACAGGGGGGGACTCACTTTACCACTTTGGAAGTGTCTCTCGTGCAAACTATTCAGTTTAGAAAAAAATGACACTAGAAACCTCAATATCATTTTTAAAGACCTATTCAAAGATACCCCACACGTATGGGTTTGATGAAAAAAAAATGTTGATGTTGTTTCTTTTTCTATTTTTGTGTGGAAATCTTAATGCGGTTCACAAAATACATCGACTTACCAAGTTTCAACAGTATAGTTCTTATAGTTTCGGAAATAAGTGGCTGTGACATACGAACGGACAGACAGACAGACATGACGAATCCATAAGGGTTCCGTTTTTTGCCATTTGGCTACGGAACCCTAAAAAGGATACCTACAAAAAAGTTTCATCCGCGTCAATTTTCTTACTGATTCCTAATTCTTTGATTAATTATTTATTAAATGTATCCTATTGCAATCAGAGATGGATAACGTAGCTTCTTTTAAGTGAAAGAATTTTGAAAACCGAGCCAGTGGTTTCAGACTTTAACCTGAATGAACAAAAAGTCAGTGCTACGAACAATATGTACTTAATGAAGTGAAGAAGGAAAGAGCTTTGGTCATCACGCTCGCTGTCCATTTGAGATTCTAGATTAAATAATCAAACGTTTAATAGTATTCAATCTATTGTCATGGGAGCAGTCGCTTCTTATCGTGCTCTTCAAATCTTAGTCTATAATTGTTTCCCACAGAAAAAACATTCGATTACTGTTTTAAAAGAGTTCGGGGACTCCAAAATGATGTTGTTACTGGACCAAGTAATATTGTTGTACGTTTATTTAGTAGATAGGTAGTCGTTTTAGGAAAATTATTGCTTCACATGATGTCAGTAAATTCGTTTGCGATGTATAGAAAAAGAATGAGTTTAGTAGTAAACTAGCTCTTTATGAAGGAGCTTGTCTGGGAAAGTACTATCATATCAGACAGACGGACAGACAGACAACAATGTGACCCTATAAGGGCTCCGTTTTTTCCTTTTGAGGTACGGAACCCTTTTTTTTTTTTTTTTTTACGTGGGGAAATCCTCATGGACTGTCCCCCGTCTGGGGAAGACGGGAGGGTGTGCCGGACTCCTACCGGCTAAAACCACCACGGTGTTCCTCGACTGACCTATGGGCGGGGGTACGGGATTCGCTCGCGCATGCACCGCGCCCCCGCCAGGCTATGATCCGCTTACATGGCGGATCCCGTCGACCTCGGCGGTCTGAGCGCCGCCGAATACTCTAGTGTGGCGCGCGCAGAACACGGCGCGCCGCCTACACGGGCCTGCATCTGGTCGGGTGGCGGACTGCCCCTAAGTCGACCACCCGCAGGCCGGCAACTCATGGAGGCCGGAGGTCATTAAGCGCCCTCCGGCGCCCAGTGCGTCTTCTCCTGGAGGGAAGCGAGGCAGTTGCTTCCCTCACCCTCTCTGCCGCCTCTTTTGCGTGCATGACATGCTCGCAAAAAGAGGCGACAGCCTCCCACGCACTCTCGCTCCGGACCATCGAAAGAACGATGTTCGGGAGCGAGAGGTCACCTACTGCTGCGGAGAGTTCACGGCGCTGCTCTGCCCAAGCTGGGCACTCAGCCAGCGTGTGCTGCGCCGTGTCCTCCAGGCAATCTCCGCAGTGGTGACAACCGGGCGATTGCTCGCGGCCTATGCGACACAGATACTTCCCGAAACAGCCATGTCCGGTCAGTATCTGCGTCAGCCGGAACGTAAGGGCGCCATGTCGGCGCCCTAACCAATCCTCCATGATGGGCCTTACCGCCGAAATTACGGCGTGCCCTGCGCTGGGGTTGAGTAGTCGTCCCTCCCATTCCGCCGTTAGAATTACTCGGAGTTCGGAGCGGCGCCGCGCGTACTCCCGCGGCACTGGTCGTATGCCCCGCTCCCGCGCTTCCCCGCTCCAGTCGTAGAGTGAAGCGAGGGCTCTCGCTTCGAGATCCCACGGCGGAGATCCGGCAAGGAGGCTCGCTGCCTCAAAGGAGATCGTGCGGTATCCCCGAACCACTCTGACGGCCATCGCTCGCTGCGGACGTCGCAGCACTGCAATATTGCGGGCCGCCAGGTTCTCCGCCCATACTGGCGCCCCGTAGAGCGCCATAGACCGCACTGAGGTACGGAACCCTAAAAAATAAATAAAAGGAATGTTTCATGTTGCACAAAAAAATGAGAAGTCTTTTTTATGAATAACAAACGAATCACGCGTAATCGTTGTTATTTCGATTTCATAGGTATGTGTCACTCGCTTTCAATGTGTTATCATGGATATGTTATAAAAACAATAAAGTAACAATATCGCACTTTTCTCTTTCAATTAATCGCGATCACATGTTATAAGTCGAGACACATTCATTACAGTCACGAGCAAAAACATGTAAACAGTTGGTCTCATTCTGAACTGATTTTCTCCAAAACTATTGATTGAAATTTAATGGGGTTACGAATAGAGATATATATGTAGGATCGTCAGTGGGCGATCGAGGAGGAGCGCCGAGTGGTATAGTACATCGTCAGGAGTATGGGCGTTCCCATTATCCCATTATCGATAAACAAGACCTGTAAAAACAATTACACACTATTAGTAAAGAAAACACAATGCAAATGGTAATCAGTAACAAGAATAAAGTAAGTTCAAGGTACAGCAACAATACAGTTAATCGAACAGACCATTAAGGTCCCACAGTTCGTACAGTGGCGAAGCCACCCAATGATAAACGAACAAACCCTTAAGGTTTATAGTTCGTACAGCAGCCTAAGCCACCCAATGATAAACGAACAAACCCTTAAGGTTCATAGTTCGTACAGTAGCATAAGCCACCTAAATACAAAGTGTATCGCTCGCTAGCAGCAAGCCTATACAGCTATGTGAATATACAGCAGCGCTGTACCAGGTAAACCGACAGAATTGTCGGGAGCAGGAACTCTTTACTGAGTCGAATCCGAGGATCGACTGCCATACTTACGGAGTGCACGCTCTTTTATAAGGCGATGCCCCCCACCTTTCAACCTCTCCATACAAGTCTGCCCATGCGCACGGAAGTGCGTCACGCGTTTACTTGATACAAAACACTAAAATGTGCTGAATCTAATAAGATCTGTAATCAAATAACACAATAATAATTGTCATGAATAAACAATAGTGATTTCATAAAGTAATTCGTTTTACATTCAAAGTAACGTGTCAACAATTGTTTTGAATAAAACCATCGATAACAATTATCGAAATAAAGTAACCACAAATCAGTGTGCACACACAATTAATCATGTTTCGAATTAATAGACAATAATTGATAGTAAAATCACATAAATTAACAATAAGAAACACAAATCATAACAAATTTAGTTAACACCCACAATGTGATTAATAAACTGTCTCCGACACGGCCAGACTGACATTCTACACGTCCTCGTGTAGTTATAAAGTTCTTGGTAAATATCGATCGGCCTTTCTGACAAAAAGCTTTAATTAGCAAAAGGTATGTTGCAAAGAAAAATCCTGAATTCGTCCTGAAGTAAAATCATTAGCAAAATTTGCATCATAACCAGTCAAAATAACCATACTGTTACAGACAATACATAGCTCAACAAATCAGCCGAAATCACACCATGGGATTCGACAAGTAACTTGAAGTTGAATAGACAACCCGCATAGGCGTCAACATAGACAACCCGCATAAGCGTCAAGTTCAACATTCAAATCCAGGAGTCAACATAGACATCCGAATAAAAGTAGAGACATAGTCTCCCAGCCGAATTCACACCATGGGAATCGACAAGTAGCTTGAAGTCGAATAGACAACCAACATAGGCGTCAAGTTCAACAAACAAACCCAGGAGTCAACATAGACATCCAAATAAAAGTAGAGACATAGTCTCCCAGCCGAATTCACACCATGGGAATCGACAAGTAGCTTGAAGTCGAATAGACAACCAACATAGGCGTCAAGTTCAACAAACAAACCCAGGAGTCAACATAGACATCCAAACAAAAGTAGAGACATAGTCTCCCAGCCGAATTCACACCATGGGAATCGACAAGTAGTTTGTAGCTGAATAAAAAACCAACATAGGCGTCAAGTTCAACATTGACATCGTTAAAATTGAATGGACATTCAGGCATTTTTCATACATGATCAAGACTAAATTTTACTGGCACTCAAAGATTTCAACCAATATCATATTGGTTCTGCAAGAAGTACGAAGTTTCCAACGAAGTCTCCAACTTTAACCTTCGGCACCCAGGGCTGCTTGTTTTCTTGCACGGGACCGATTTACTTCTATCTTCACACTGTCAACAGGTGAAACAATTGTTAAACTATTAAACAGTTGTATTATGAAAGAAATACAGCATTGGTCAATAACATTAACTCGTGTAATGATAGCACTATTTTTTCGGTCATATTAACTGCAAAAAATGAAATTAAAAATCTCACAGCATACTATGATTGATCCAGTATCACATAAAAGCTCTAAACCCCAGCAACCAACTATTTCTACTTCTCTTAGAATTTGTTCGGTACATATTATCCCATCAAAGTCACAGAATTCATTTCAATTAAACCATCTACAGGCACTGTTGTATTGTCCAAGAGTCAGTTAACCATAGTTCATCACAATTATTAACCGTACAAGAATACGTTTGCCAGTACACTTTTCAGCAAATGTCTCAGCATTGTGAGAATATTCCCAATGATTTAAAAAATAACAATAAACCATAACCCTCAAAATTAACTGATTTTCATTACTAAATCACGCCACGCGCTGTTACGGTCGTCTTGCATCTTCACACGTCCTTGGGTGAATAGTTTATCGCATCATCTGTAAACAATCAGAAAAGAGCTCAAGTAAACAGCTTAACGTTCGGTCATTCTGATCAATTTAAATCAAACACTACAGACCTGGTAACACAAAACAAGTTACCTACCACACACCACCACCCCACCACCCACCACACCCACCCACCCACCCACCCACCCACCCACCTTATTACCACACATGTCATGTCATTACCTTATTACCTCACAACACATGTCATTACCTTATTACCTCACAACACATGTCATTACCTTATTACCTCACAACACATGTCATTACCTTATTACCTCACAACACATGTCATTACCTTATTACCTCACAACACATGTCATTACCTTATTACCTCACAACACATGTCATTACCTTATTACCTCACAACACATGTCATTACCTTACCTCACAACACATGTCATTACCTTACCTCACAACACATGTAATTACCTTACCTCACAACACATGTAATTACCTTACCTCACAACACATGTCATTACCTTACCTCACAACACATGTCATTACCTTACCTCACAACACATGTCATTACCTTACCTCACAACACATGTAATTAATCAGGGGGTACACAGTTACTTTTCAGATAAACTATTCCTCAAACCTCAGGATCACGCTACCTATTTGTTTAGCTAAAAGCCAACTATTTGACATAGCTGTATTATCACTGATTTATATTCAGATGGAATATCAGTATCAATTTTATTCGGAGTTTCAGGAATAGAGCATAGCTGTTACGATCTCAACTTTTGTAATGGTAACAATACTTTCGGTTATAATAACCCCAAAATCTAAATTTAATCTCTCATGTCATAATATGATACTATGATTTGAATAAGCATTCAGTGTTACATGAAACTTCACTTTATATTGACCATAAAAGTAAGTTTGCCACACATGTATCAGTAATGAAAGTAGGTACATTCAAACCCAGAGTCATAACAAAATGGAAGCGTCTCACCAGATAGTTGTAGAACATCACATCAGTGATGGGTACATCACACTTATCTTATCACGGATGATAAGTTGCTCGAAGACGGACTCACAGTATCTTCACTCGAACCTCCCGGCTGTTCTCCGGTAGTCACTAAAGTGACATACTATTGTACCTGGTTTAAACCTAAGAGGGTTGAGAAGAATTGTGTAGGTCAGAGGAAAATGAGACTTTCTCTTAAAATGGGACAAGACACTCAGTTCTTGTTGAAGTTTAAACCTCATGTACTTCGGTAGTGAATGAGCACGGAAAATGAATTTTGGAAACATGGGCCAGTACAGTACAAACAGCAATTTGTTTGACACTTAGGTAGGTAAATAAGGGTAGCTGTAACTGTTGGAGTATGTAAAATCAAACAATAAAATTAATGTGGGTAGGTGATTTATGAATGCCATTAAAACAGCCTTAGCTCAGCGCTAGGTAATCCCAAGAGAGGAAGCTGTCATAACAGCCAAGGGAAGCCATGCGGAAGCATTAAGAGGCTATCCCACTTCTGATGTAGGATCGTCAGTGGGCGATCGAGGAGGAGCGCCGAGTGGTATAGTACATCGTCAGGAGTATGGGCGTTCCCATTATCCCATTATCGATAAACAAGACCTGTAAAAACAATTACACACTATTAGTAAAGAAAACACAATGCAAATGGTAATCAGTAACAAGAATAAAGTAAGTTCAAGGTACAGCAACAATACAGTTAATCGAACAGACCATTAAGGTCCCACAGTTCGTACAGTGGCGAAGCCACCCAATGATAAACGAACAAACCCTTAAGGTTTATAGTTCGTACAGCAGCCTAAGCCACCCAATGATAAACGAACAAACCCTTAAGGTTCATAGTTCGTACAGTAGCATAAGCCACCTAAATACAAAGTGTATCGCTCGCTAGCAGCAAGCCTATACAGCTATGTGAATATACAGCAGCGCTGTACCAGGTAAACCGACAGAATTGTCGGGAGCAGGAACTCTTTACTGAGTCGAATCCGAGGATCGACTGCCATACTTACGGAGTGCACGCTCTTTTATAAGGCGATGCCCCCCACCTTTCAACCTCTCCATACAAGTCTGCCCATGCGCACGGAAGTGCGTCACGCGTTTACTTGATACAAAACACTAAAATGTGCTGAATCTAATAAGATCTGTAATCAAATAACACAATAATAATTGTCATGAATAAACAATAGTGATTTCATAAAGTAATTCGTTTTACATTCAAAGTAACGTGTCAACAATTGTTTTGAATAAAACCATCGATAACAATTATCGAAATAAAGTAACCACAAATCAGTGTGCACACACAATTAATCATGTTTCGAATTAATAGACAATAATTGATAGTAAAATCACATAAATTAACAATAAGAAACACAAATCATAACAAATTTAGTTAACACCCACAATGTGATTAATAAACTGTCTCCGACATATAGAATATTTCACGAGATAATTGCTTTTGAATTTTGCAATCATATTATGCTCATGGCTGTACCTACCTCCTACCTCGTGCTCATCTGACTATTGTCACAAATCTACTGAATTTTATATAAATAAAAAGCTAAGTAGACTTGCACATAAAATTTAATAGCTCTTCAAGAATGAAGTGATTAGAAAAACAGAGTTGTATAAAGACTAACCTAAACGCACTGTGTTAAGGCAGCGACGCCTAGGCTCCACAGCCTGGCCGGGAACAGGATCTGACCGACGAAGATAGAATTTGGTACGAAAATAGCTTGAACCCTGGGAAAGCACATAGGGCAGGCAATATTTTTTAATCCGGGACTTCGTCTGCATCCGCGATAACCGACATTCACACGGACCAAATCGCGGACAAAAGCTCGTTACAAATATTTTTTTTATATTCATTTATTACTTTTTTTATGATTTAATAACAAATGTATTGTTTTCAGACTTTTCCCTGTATTTATAGTATAAGACGATATTACTTGCCAAATTTCATAGTTCTAGGTCAACGGAAAGTACCCTATTTTCGATTCCCTTGAGCACCTTGAGTGTCGAAATGTACGTTTTTTGCGACATCTTTTTTCACTTTAACTTAGAAGTTCGATTTTTTCACAGCTTCAAGAGAACGTAGACTTGAGTATATGTTTTTAATTTCAACTTGATACCTCTACACATTCCCGAGATAAAGGGTCTTGACAGACAGACAGGCAGAGACGGACAACAAAGTGATAATATAAGGGTTCCGTTTTTCCTTTTGAGGTACGGAACCCTAAAAACTAAGAAAGTTGTGCGGAACATTAAAAATCAACAAAAACCAAAAAAAAATACATGGATGACATATTACTTTCTTCATCAAAATATTATACCTAAGTTTCTTAAATTTTTGGAGGAGTTGCGCAATTAGTGTAGCTAGGGTAGGTAAGAAATGTAGTGTATGTAGGGTATTTATTTATTTATTTATAGGAACTCCAACGACTTATCCACTAATAACATAATTATTTAATGAGGCAAACATTCGTTAGGATTATGGTGGATTTGTCACTTAAAGGAGTACACAGCACTTACATAATATATTAATACGTTGTACTAACTTTAAATGTACACGTGACATAACAAAATACAATTAATAGAACAAACACAATAATCTAAAATACAATTACAAACAATAATAAATGAGGGTTGTTGATGAGTGCAATTCAAAAGTATAAAATAATGGAAAAAGAGCAAAAATACAGAAAAAGGGTATGTATGGTAGGAAGGGTATGTAGGGTAGGCAGGGTAGGCAGAATAAGCAGAATAGGCAGGGTAGGCAGGGTAGGCAGGGTAGGCAGGGTAGGCAGGGTAGGCAGAATAAGCAGAATAGGCAGGGTAGGCAGGGTAGGCAGGGTAGGCAGGGTAGGCAGGGTAGGCAGGGTAGGCAGAATAAGCAGAATAGGCAGGGTAGGCAGGTTAGGCAGGGTAGGCAGGGTAGGCAGGGTAGGCAGGGTAGGCAGGGTAGGCAGAATAAGCAGAATAGGCAGGGTAGGCAGGGTAGGCAGGGTAGGCAGAATAAGCAGAATAGGCAGGGTAGGCAGGGTAGGCAGGGTAGGCAGGGTAGGCAGAATAAGCAGAATAGGCAGGGTAGGCAGGGTAGGCAGGGTAGGCAGGGTAGGCAGGGTAGGCAGAATAAGCAGAATAGGTAGGGTAGGCAGGGTGGGCAGGGTAGGCAGGGTAGGCAGGGTAGGCGGGGTAGGCAGGGTAGGTAGGTAGGTACAGTAGGGTAGGGTAGGGTAGGGTATGTAGGGTAGGTAGGATAAAGCCCTTATTACACTTGGCTAAATCAAGTCGACTAAATTCAGTCGCTACTGAATTTAGTAAGTATTAGGTACTAAGTTACTGAATGCGATAACATTTTACTGAATTTTGGGCTGGGCTTTGTATAAGCATTAGAGAACGGCCGAGTAACGATAGTTTTCAAGTCATTATGTTGAAAAGTATTTTAATGACATTTATTAAAAATAAAATGTAATAGTTTACATCTCAGATTATGAAACAAAAGGCAGATAGACCGTGCGGAACACTGAGAGTGAAGCCACCAAAACAAATACAAATTTAAAAACGAATACCTACAATTCGAATGAAGCATTGTTAAAAAAAACAAATACGAATACAAATAAAAATTCAAAACCGAAACAATCACGAGATTGTATCACGAATTTGTATTTGCTTTTGTGGCTTCACTCGCAGTGCACGGTCTATCTGCCTTTTGTTTGATAATCTGAGGATTTCATTTGCTTTTTATTTATTGCAAAATAACGAAGCTTATTACATGCTGACATTAATAAATTGATAAAGCTCTAACGAGTTTTATATCACTAGATATTATTTTGTCTAGTGTTACAAAAATTGAGTAAGTATTGTATTCAGCTAATGCAATTTAGCACTTGAAAATACAGAAAGCAACCAACGTCAAAGCATAACAAACACAGAACGCTCGAAACATGCAAATTACAATTAAAACTAACCAGTTTCAAATTTAAAAAGACTCAATTTCAATCCATTAAAAATATCGTAACACCCTTTTTAATTTCATTAGGTACGTCAAAGGGCCGCAATGGCTGCCATAATACCTTGATCTCATCCGCCCGAACAGATGTAATATCGCACGATAATTATACTTTTTCCGAGTAATGAGCTATGTGTCGCACGTCGTTATGCCAACGAAGGTGTTTTTAGTGCGAAAGTCACACCGTTTGGAGGTAGGGCTGTACCGGGTGAAGAAAATATTACTCAGTTCCTTTACCAAAAAGTTTAAAATTGAAGAAAAGTATGCGTTAAAATCTGAACATGAATCTGAATTTTGATTTAAATTTTATTTAAACATTGAATAACAATAGAGCCAGAATTTATAAAACAACAGGAAATCAGCCAGTTATGTTGTGGTAATTTACTGATATTTTCATTGGCGATCCTGTCTTATTCATTTTGCATAATATAAAAAATCAAGGCCAGAATTTGATTAAATTGTCAGCCCTACAGCCCAAAGTGTCAGCATCGAAATAAAACTAAACTGGTACGGAGATTTGGGATTAATTGCCAGAAAGCGGTCGCGGGGACGTTCCCACGGCTGCACCGGTCCAGTGAGGAACGGGAGACATTTACTTAGATCTCGCCGGACCCATGTTTAGAATTGTTAGCTTAGATCCAAATTATTTTAGGGAAATTCTTCGTGGATTTTGCTTTTGATTTTTTCGCTGTTGATACCTACAATACCCACATAATTATTTCGAATGACATTAGTAACGTAGGTATATAAAACATAGCTCTAGTATAATTTTGGTTTCTTATTGTGGTTAGTTCTGCTAAAACAAACCAACACACAAAAAATTGATCCCGTCTTTCGAAGTAATTTTATTGTAATAATTTTGGATATTTAGCATTTATTTATTTAAAATCTAACCCAAGCATACACTTGTTACTTATTGAACTGTTGTAAAACATTTGACGAATAGAATTACATAGTTTGACATAGTTAATTTAACTATTTAAATTATTGTGGGTTGGCTCATTTTAGTAGAATTACGCTTAACCACAACTTTTTCTGGAATTTCTGAAACAATTATAAGCTGCGTACCTAATTCCTATGAACTGAGAGATTTCAGTGTACCTTGTAATTCTTTAGAAGGTCAGTATTTGCTAATTCTACAATATTTTAACATTCAAAAATCAGAAGGACAATTCTATTAATTACTGGCCCAATTAATTCAATTGTAAAGTGATGGCCTGAAACACAGGTTTGATTTAACCTAGTTCGGGCGGGTCGCTACCTAACATTGTAATTCCGATCCATACTAACTTGCATCAGTAACATAAATATTTTAGTTTTAGTTTTATTTTTAGTCTATATATTTGTATGGGAAATATTTCTTCTGCTGACTATTGTACAATATTTTGTAAACGTTTTATTTAATAAATTAAATTATTATTATTATTATTAATTCAATACGTTCGAAATTCAGTCGCAACATCGTCAGCAATAATGAAGGGACCAGGGGGGCAGTCCTAATAACTGCACAAGTGCATACTTACCCTTAAACATAGGTACCTATGTAGAACACTTCACTTAAACAAAACGTGATAAACTCCTCACACCGGAAGAACGCAGCTCCAGATTCCACTGGAGAATAGTTCATTAGTTTCTTTATCACGTCGACTTTGCTCCAGATGGGAATACCAGTGATCCGTTCCGCTCAGAGTCCGTGCCCACCAAAAAACACCTTCACAGGAATGTCACTCACACAACTCCGGACGTCTGTAGGGTTGACGAAGGTAGAATTTAGAAAAATAAATTAGGAAATATTGTTTGGAAACAATAATGTTGGAATCAATAGAAGTTTTGATTGAAAACTGCCACTTTACCTAAATTATCAATACGTACTGTTCTATTGGAAAGAAATGGACTGTATTTTTCATACATACAGAACCATAATTTTCATACATAACCATATCTCAATTTAGGAAAGAGCAATTTTTTTCTTAGCATCCACTCCGGCCGCCTGCTAGTAAGATGAACACATTTATTAAACACTAGGTTTTAGTTTTTATCACTCAGGATTTCAGGAATAACATACCTTCTTAACAGCGCAAGAATTTTCAGAATTGGACCCATAGTTCCGGAGACAGACTTTTCATATTTTAATAATACTGACACGTTTATAGTTGTTACCTCTACTAAGTGCTGTACCTTTGGACAACCCTGTCTGTGGTACCTTGGCCAATTGCTGATGGAATGCGAAGTCTAATCCACGCCATCTACTGTTGCTCACGCTATTTTACAATATTTATGCAGTCAGTAGCGTCTCCCATAGCTCTTCACTTGTTAAATATTAAATTACCCACTTCCTCTTATTATAATACCACTGTATTCTAATACATTTAATGAGAAGAGTGTAAAAAATCTTGTATTATGATCGTGGAGTGACAGAAAAACCACTTATGAATGCAAAAGTTACTCTGTCTGTTTGTTACTACATCACTACAAAACCGCTGATCCGATTGTAACGAAATTTAACGAAGAGGTTGCTTAAAATCTAGATAAGGACATAGGCTACATCCGCTAAAACCAAAATTCTCGCAGACGAAATCAAGGGCAAAGGCTAGTAGGAAGATTATGTACCTTTCGAATTAGTAGCAAATTTATAACAGGTGATTTATCCCGGAAAAAAGAAGAAGTAGGTACATATCACCATATGTACCTACTTGTAACCTGCCACCTTCCACCATCACCTTCTACTTCTGGGGCAAACCCACCGGTTTGCCATGACACTGTTCCATGTTCCAGTGCAAGCGGCAGGCGAACTATGGGGGAGGCCTATGTTCAACATGGACGTCTTTCGGCTGATGATGATGATGTGTGATCATGCTTTGAAGAACGGAACTTTAAAGTGTCTGGCTGACAATGCAGGTCTTGCGTTGTGATACTTCTCTGGGACGCAAGGGTCGTAATCTCATAACTTTTTGCTCATCCCTTATTTGATTATTTAGTAATAATACTTCGACCCCGCCTGATGATCCCACCGATGCAATTCCTAAGATCGGTGACAGTGGATAGGGACGTGGGAGTCCTGCCACAACTATCAAATAAGTATTATGAACTGTAGTCACAAAGGACGATGGCATAGGTATGACCAGTGGAGCAAAATGACCTCATCATCATTATAACTCTATGCTTTTCATAAAGTTTAGTCAAGATGCGTAAAATCTTGTGTCCATCATTATATTATCTATAAACTTCTATACTTCGATCAACAATAACCTTCTATACTATTATTATAAAGAAGTAAAGAGATAATCTCTGGAAGTACCTAGGTACAGCAGTGCAATTCTGTAAGAAATCACCCGCGAATGCAAATCCTATCTTATTTCCCATTTCACTGAAGTGGAAAGTAGGTACCTATTCGTAGGTATTCGTAGGTATGGTACATAAATATTTTAAGTGCATACAGACAAATTTCGCCATTTGGTGTCGGCATGCAAATCTATACAAATAAAAATGTATACACTTAGTAATGTATTATATAATGTATAATAGTTACCTATGTAAAAATAGTTCCCTTCGCCTATGTTCTCACTTTGTGGCGCTAGCGTAGTTTTCATCGAGTTACAGAATACTGTTTTCACAGCAGAATCAGAAGTGAGCACTAAAGTGAGTTCTTACAGAATAGCATTACTGGTACGATTACAAAAAATCTCTCACTGGTAAAAACTACAGTACTGGTG
Source organism: Charanyca ferruginea (assembly GCA_947361185.1). Lineage (NCBI taxonomy): Eukaryota > Metazoa > Arthropoda > Insecta > Lepidoptera > Noctuidae > Charanyca > Charanyca ferruginea. The sequence continues at coordinate 12,820,168 of OX376057.1, forward strand.
TAGTAGAATATGTTTCATGTTATAGGTCCTTGACCTTCAAGCGGCCGAAGTCGCGGGCAGAAACTAGTATCTACTGAATAAACGATAAAATTCACTAGAACACTTTCTCAAGCCAAATCTATTACAGGACTCGGATCTAGTTGGTAGTTCTCACAAACTTTCAATCGTGTGGTGGCAAATTACGCGCAGTCCCACGGCTGCGCGTGAGTCAATCTCGAACCCAATCGTAGCGAACGATATCAAAACGATATTACAGCGACATTGAGACGTTTATTATTAGGCGACAGGTTGTTCACATGCTTTCTATCAATTTATTTTCATCGTTATAATTTGAAAATGAAAAACATAAATTAAGTAATTTGATTATTTCTTCCATAAGTGTACTATTTTAAAATAATGTTAATATTCTAAGGTTAACGCCTAGGCCTAGTAGTTTATACTAGGTAGGTACCTATACCGCGTTATCTAATTACTGATCATATGACAAAATTTTAGCTCAGAATTGTACTGTACCATAACTTTTCCTACAGATCTGTTGGTTACTTACCCAGTATACAAACATTCACTAGAATGTAGAACATAAAAATCCATCTTCAAAGTAACCTCGACGTGAAACTTCACGAAACTAATTATAATTAAAAAAAGAACAAAAATATACACATTTCGGAAAAATGTGCGCCATTTAAATTTCCCGAAAAATGTTAAACAAAATGGCGACCGGTGCGCCTCCGCATACAGTTAAGTACGCGACGATGATGAATTCCGTTAAAACCGCCAAACGATCTACATTCAAAAGATTATTCGATCAATTTTATATGTATGATTGTATATTTACAACTACCGCAAATCTGAATTAAAATAATTGCTACATGATGAGATAAGAAAGGTTTTTAATAAAATTTATCAGCGATAAAGATAAATGAGACGTTTTAGTTGTTTACGATCAAAAGGTAAATTCATTACTCATTACTTTTCTCTGACAACTTTTACAAGCATCATACCTAACTTAATGTACCTACTATAATGTAGATCTGTAGAGTAGACTAGGCATTTCCATGCAGTCTTTAACCGACTTCAAAAAAGGAAGAGTTCGTTCTGAATTTGGTTGTGATTCTTTTTCATGTTTGTTACCTCAGAGTTCCGTCATATAAATAAACCGATTAGATTTCTTTTTTCATTTGAACGTAGGTAAGTTTATACTTTCTAATTGGGCCTATATTTAAAATCGGTTCAATCGTTTGATTTTTCAATCAAAACCACTGGGAATAAAAAACATTCGAACGAAATTGCGTATTTGTACCTTCCTGGGGATTTTCAGTGGCGTTCTACGGTGTTACCATTTCTTAATTAAAAATTCCAAGTGGGAAAAAAAATTTAAAGAAGTTTTGATGATTTTAGAAAATTCCTGAAGGATTAGGCGCACAATGTCACATTCGCAAAATGTCTTTTCTCAATATGCCACATTAGCAAAATGACACATTCGCAAAATGTCTTTTCTCAATATGCCACATTAGCAAAATGCCACAATAGCAAAATGACACATTCTCCAAAGGTCACATCACTTTCCTTTTGAGTAAACAAATTTTTTTTTTTTAAGTATCATCGTTCATTTTTTAAAGGTTTTTTTTTTAATTTAAATGTTAGTAATACTTAGATGCAAATGTGTTACGTAATACAATGATGTATTATACATATAATAATAATGTCAAGAAGCCGTGTGGTGCCTGCTGCGAATAGCACCACCCTATTTCTACCCGTGGGTGTCGTACAAGGCGACAGAGGGATATTGACCAAAAGATGGGCAGCAGCCTTCTTCTGAGTACCATAACACCTACTGCGATCACCAACATGCATCGGTCAAGCATGGCGATTACGGCTAAACCCCTTAGGGGAGACCTATGCCCAGCGGTGGGCGTCTAAAGATTGACATGATAATGATGACGAATTAATGTCAGAAGAACAATTAGAATTATGATTCAATCAAAGTATTTTTCATTTTTTTCCGCATGCGCCATCCATTGCATATAGTCAGTGTGTGTACCTTTAAGAGAATTGTGAGGCTGTAAATTTTCATACAAAAACCGATAATGTTTTACCTCCATAAACTTACTACAATTTTCATAATTTTTGGAAATGTTGTAGATATAACGAAAAACTAGGTCTGGACGTTATTTTAAAGAAATATTGCGTACGATAGACGTAACTATCGTCCAAATAACTACATTTTTCACAAAAAAACCTACTTCTCGAGTAGTTTTTTTTGTGAAAAATGTTTTTATTTTTTTTTAAACAAACTATACTGAATTACTTTAAAAACAATACGTACAGACCTAGATTAAGGTGTACTGAATCTAATGAGACCAAAATTGTCTCATTTCGCGAAGGTTTAGGAGGCGGGAAACGTTATCGCCCAAAAACATATCTCAAAAAGGTTTTTTTTTTTAGCTATTGTTAGGCATACGTTTGACCAGTATCTCACCTGATGGGAAGCGAAGATGCGTTCTAAGATGGAGCACGCTTGCCTAGAAACGTAGGTAATTGCCTCCTAAACTTGCAACTCTATCGCACGATACGAGTCGGGCAGCCGGGCCATATTGTATTTGTATTGTTCACCCGGAGGGAGGCAGAGCGAGCGGTATGAAACAGATAGCATTTTGGAAAAACCTAATCACGCCGCATATCGGTACCTCACAATCCTCTTAAGGGCTAAATGAATTACAGCATTGATTCTAAGATTTACATGTAATAAAGTAGTTCTTAAAGTTTAAGCTAGTTAACGTTATTCAAAAAACAATTTTAACGTCCAAATTAAAAAAATGTTGACTTTGTCCGATGTACCTAATATTTCGAGAATATGACATTATGTGAAAATGGCATTTTGCCAATGTGACATTTTGCGATGTGGCATTTTGAGAGTATGACAATTTGAGAATATGACATTTTCCGAAATTCCAATATGTCATTTTGCGAATGTGGCATTGTGCGCCTAATCCTTCCTGAAGATCGTAAATTGATGGAATAAGTATAAACTAAAGCCCAATTTTAATATGATATTATATCAAGCTAAAATATAACAAGCTAACATTCTAATAAAAATAGACTGATGATCTGTCAAGAATAACCACTTCATACGTTAACGAACACAACACTACACTACGTAATGACGAAAGGCAAACAGATTTTTTTCACAAAGCACAGTCTAAAAAACACATTACATACTTACAACATGATAACACCTATTGACCCTATAATATCACAGAAATATTGACTTAACGAAACATTCGTGTTACCACAAAATGTTGACAATAAAAAGATAGGAGCTAGGTATCCAGATAGTTCATTGACCTACAGATGACTTGGCCGACTCGACTCCTCAACGAATCGATTGAGAATCGAATAGTCGGACACAGATCGATTCGACGCGAATCGAGATGATACGATGTTAATTTAGAAATATTTAGAATAACTTTTTATATCTTTGTGTGGCGATACCTAATATACACTATTATATTTTACTGGATTGACTAACATAAATGGGATTAGATGATGACAATTAATCCCTACTATAAATTGAAGGATATTGTTCTGTTATGTAAGTCCACATCTATACATATAATAAAACAGTAACAAAACTGTGTCTGTACATTGAATATATTAAAAAAATAATAATTGAGGGGGGTTTAGGAACAGCAATAGAGCACGAATCCAAAAAAAAAATTCTGTCTGTTTGTCTGTTTGTTTGTACACGCTAATCTTCGGAACTACTGGGCGGATTTGAATGACTTTTCTTTTGTTGTATAGGTATTAAGTCTGGGCAACATATAGGCTATAATTTATCTTGGAAACTTGAACACCTGATGCAGAACCGCAACAGACCAGCTAAACTATAAGAGATACAAAAATGGTACCATAGCAAAAATTGTTCCACGTGGCGAGCATTCTCTGCTGAGAGAATTAATTTGAAGACTGGAACACCTGATGTGGAACTCCAAGAGCCCAGCTACACCATGACATATATAGGAATGACGTCTTAGCAAAAGTTGTTCGGTCTGATGGGCATTTCCTGTTGACTTATAAAAATCGAAGATCAGAAACATCTGATGTGAAAATCAAAGCTAATAACTAAAATCAAAGCTATCACTAATTTCACTGTATCTTATAAAATAACATAAGCTGGGAGTACCTCCACGCGGTGAAGGCGGTAACAGTTTAGGACTGATTTTTGATGACGATGGTATATATCATTGAAAATTTGACTCTACTGGCCAAAATTGAACCGAATTCGACATCAGACGTTTCAGATCTTCGATTTTGCCGACCCCGTTGTCGCGTGCATAAGCAACAGGATCCGCGTACGAAGTCGCGGGCAGAAGCTAGTGATAAATAAATAAGGAACGAATGATGTTTGTAAAACTCCGCGTAGGTCACTCATTAGCCCTTCTATTAAATTAATAAACGCGGAGTAAAGTTACACCACCGTTAATCGTCGGTTTAACTATACCTTTTTCGAGGAATACGCTTGGTGTAACTATATTCCGGGTTTATTAATAGGAGGGGAGGTGTTTAAACTTTTGACCGCCACAGTCATGTATAGATAACAAACCAAAATGTGCCCAGCACGCGTAGCATGACCACGCTATGTCTACGGAAGTATAGACATACCTACTGACAGGAAGAATAGACAAGTCAGTACAGTTTGTCTATTCTATTGACTTGTCTATTCTTCCTGTCAGTATGTCTATTCTTCCGTAGACATAGTGTGGTCATGCTACGCGTGCAGAACCCCACTGTCACGACTACATGACGTAGCTAGGCGCCGACGCGACAGCACGATTTTGCTTTTTTTGGCATGGCGGTGAAAAGGTTAAGTAACAAAATTGAAAAATAAAAATTCGCTTATAAAAACCTTTGGCTTAAAATTATAACATGATGTATACCTAATCTCCAATTTCAAAATACAACCGTCTTAACATGTAAACCTCAATCTTCTCCGACTATCAAACTTCTACCCGAATTTTTATTTCCAGGTACCGTACCAAACTTTATTTTCAGCTGTAGCTGTAGAGTATAAAGTTGCTGGCTAGCCAGAAAAACTAATTAACTCAAACGATTCTAACCTGTTGAAGAAAGCGTTGAACAAGACAATACTGCGGAATACAATACCATACGGCATACCTACAGCATAGTAACAAGCCAACGAAGGCACTTTATTAGTGAGCCTCACAACAATGTGGCTATGATCGATCCATATCGAGGGTGATGACAGATTGACCGCTTCCCGCGTAATGTGGCGCGCGGAATGCGCCGGCGCAGTGATCTAGCGGCGGTCGCCATCGCCATTACTTATGGTATGTGGCGGGAAATGTGATCGGTAATGTGTTGAAAGCTTAAAATGTGATGATGGATGATAGATCTTTGCGTGATATTGGAAGGAACGTGGAAGTGTTACAAGATTGGTGGAATTATAAAGATGTGTGAGCGGTAATTGAGAACGTTTTATTGAATGGCAGCTAAACAAGTTAATACATACGTCTAATAGACATGTCATTAGGTAGTATTGATTTTTCCAGTTCGTAAAATTATGCAATGTATTTCCTATAGCTGCAAGGTAGAAAACTGTGACAATCTTTGTTTTGTTAATATGTTTTAACATCTGAATGACCTATGTTGGATTGGATAACTAGAAGCTATGCAAGTAGGCTCTCTTTTCTTGTTCTCTAACTTTTTCATCCCATTTACTTCATTCTGCTGAATTACCTAGTACCTAGACACATTATTTTATTTAAACATATAGGTTAGTGACGTTCTCCACTAACGTAACTGTGTACTACATTGCATTTATATAAGTAGAGCGTAAATCTTCATCAACAGTAATTTCTCCATAACGGACATTGACTGATGCTAAAGTATAACAACACCAATACACTCTTGGCTGCCATGTTATTATTTACATTTTGCACCTGCGTATATGCACACACTCTTATGCACGATAATATCTAGGTACTTATCTAGTGGCCATTTGAGGTTGGCATACCGTGACCGAATTTCGGTTGAGAGAATATTGATTAATTATTGTTTACAAGTACTACTTCATCCAAACTCGATGCTGACATCTGCTAGCTGGGGGCCAAGTCTGCTATTTTTATAATTTCGTCATTCCAACACGATCCCATTGTCATTTTAATAAAAGTTCCTAATCTGCCAAATTCATAATGGTCGATCGAATTAAAAGCAATGACTGTACAATGCCGTTCTAATGGTAGGTCACTGATCAAAGGGACTGTCAAATTCAGTTGTCATTTTGTACGAGATTACCATTCTATATCATTTCTTTCAATGGCGTGTCAGTGGTTGACCATTGGAAAGTCATAATGACGTCATTATTTAGTAGATTACCAAACTTGTCAAAATCAACAATTTTGAAATCAATGATAGACCATTCTGACACTATTGTCATAGCAGACTTGAGGCCCTGATTACATGCTAAGAGGTTCTATTAAAATAACCACAAATTTAAAAAATACTTAAATACTATACCATTGAAACTTTACTTCATACAAAAAAGGAAAAGAAAACCCGAAAAAGTGATATAAATAAATTTAGCACAGAACAGAACACCTGTGACTTTAGTTTCGGAAATCGGCGACTTTTGTTCTGTTTGTTGTTTCGTATCACTTGTTATGTTATCATCCAAATCCATCAAGAAACGGTAACACTAAAATAAATAAGTCATCCCCTAATTTTTTAGAAATATGACCCATGAAATTTATCACCCCTGAGTCAAAAATCAGGTTCCTAAACATGCCTGCCAGTGTTGGCTACTTACACATTTTTAACACACTGATGCGTAGTAATTAGTTCCTCTCTGTCGTGGTATCGAAAATCTCCGCGACATTAGCAATTATACACAAAATGCCGACAACAACCGTTGGGCAGTAGTCCACCGGAAGACCCGTCAGGTCGGAGAATCCTGCCTTTCCAACGGAGGAATAGGTAATTTTCACCTTGTTTTAGGAGGAACAGAGGTTAGAGATGTGTGATTAAGTTTTGGAGAACCTATGAACAATTGTGTACCTAACCGTTGCTTCATAAAATGGACGGTACAATGTGTGTTCCGGCTATGCTCACATCACAGTGGTTCTCAAACCTTTTTAATTATGCTCATCTATAAATATCCATGATTGAAAAAATACAATTACTTAATCCTTTTTTACACATTTCACCAAAACCTGCTAAAATCTTAACGAAACCTACGCTATAAAATACCTATGTAAGTAAGTACTTGTAATTCATGCTCAATACAAGACAAAAAACTGTTGCATTAAATCAGTCCTCGATTAATTGGGTGACAATTGGCATAAGTACCCACATAGTCAGGCTTTCCTACCATTGAGCAAAGCAAAAGGGAAGGAAAGGAGACAAGATTTTTACAACACACATGCTCACTACACGAAGCACCTTCGAAATTCCTTGTCAAAACACCTTGAGAGCCTCTGTGTTACAGTAATGAACGCGTGCGCATACGAAGCCGAACGAAGCCGAAGGGGCCCGAGCGTGACGGGCGCCCATCCACTCATCTAGCGAGATAATACGCTGATTACATCTAAATTACGAAAACGCACTTACAGCAACCAACATTGTTTCGACTATCGAATGAATAAAAATTTGAAGGGCATTAGTTCTACGATTCTAAGCAATGGCTATCGTTGTATTTTATGTTATTGTAATGCTTTCTAACTGGCTGCAAAACTGCATAATCTTACATTGTTCCATGTGCCCGAAAGTTAGTTATATAAATAAGGAGCAACTACATATTAATAATTATACCAGCCTCTTATTGTCTCACTGCAGGGCAGAGAGGCACAAGTTTTTATCAACCCGCTTGCTCAAGGCGGTTGGCAATTTCAAACTTATAATAATTATAAATCCAAATTTCCTCACCGTGCTTTCTTTTACCGATGTTGAGTCAGTAATGTCCAAGATAAACTGAGAAAGTAACTACATATGAAATTCAAAAAGTCACATTGGTTCGTGCCTCGTAATGAGAGCCTCTCGACCGTCACAATATTTAGGAGAAACTACATCTCGAAAAATATCCGTCAATTTTGAACGAGTATTATAGACGAAAACATCTGGAAAAATTCAGAACCATCGGTAAAAAAATAATGACTATTTCAACGAATTTACTTTTTGCTTTACCTAAACCAATGACTTGTAAAAAATGTATAGGTACCTAAATAGTTGTGGAATAAAATAATTAATCATTTTGTCAAAAAGAAAAATTATAATAACGACGAGTGAAATCATATGGGCGTCTACGGAGACGTCGAAATATCGAGCAGAATAAAATCAGGCAACCTATAGGAGACTTTCATTTAATTAAAGAGTTAAGAGTTGAGATAATTATTAAACAACCTAAACCTGACTTCTAGATGCGACTACCATACATGTCAAAATCGAATATACCCTAAAATATATTCTGTGTTACTCGGGAGTGGTGTGCTTTCTACCATCATCATCTGCCTAACTTTTTTCCAACTATGTTGGGGACGGCTCTCAGTCTAACCGGATGCAGCTGAATACCAGTGCTTTACATCGATCGACTGCCGGTCTGACGAGAGAGATTTGACAAAATAAACCGGCTGATCATCATCTACCTTTTCCCAACCATGTTGGGGTCGGCTTCCAGTCTAAACGGATGCAGCTGAATACCAGTGCTTTACATGGAGCGACTGCCTATCGGACCTCCACAACCCAGTTACTGGGTAACACGATACCCCTTAGTAAGACTATTACTTTTAGAGCTTACCTATTACAAACAATTTTACCTTCTTTTAATTCAGTTTAGAAATAGGCTAGTATGTTTATTTCTAGAAGGCATTCCTAACTAATACTTTTAACGTTAAAGCAAATAATCCAGTTTTAAATGGTCTACAAAATTATTAAGACTCCCCATTTATTCTAGGAAAACTCTTCACTACTTATAACAGTGTTAAACTGGTTGTTTAACGTAATAAATAGAATCTTTAAAAATAAACTCGCATATCAACATAATAAAAAAAACCCTCAGAATAGTAACAAGGTGCTTGGTGTAATCAACAAGTTTTGAAATTAAATTTTTGTTTTGAAAATAATATTTATACCGAGAAGGTCACCGCAGTTTTCAATGATAACACTACATGACCCAACTTTTTTATCTGGACGTCACTGAACACACCTAATTTATAGATATTGATCTAACTTAGTAAAGGACAATTTTATTTTGATCCCGTTTTGTATACCCTTGCAATAAACTTAGGACCTAAAGTCTGCGTAAAATCGCGGACTAAAGCTAGCTTCAATCATTATTTTAGTTTTATTAAAAATAAGTAAGTAGTAATAAGTTTTACTAAATAAGTCATTTGCGTAGTAATATAATAAACTTCATGTCAGTTATTGTAATCCCACCGATATTTACATTTATAAGGGTTCAAACAATGAATTTGTTCGAACCCTTGGTTTCACATAGTTATGAATAGTGTTTAAATCGAGTCCTGCGCAATCAGTACTGTACTGGGTCCAAATATCTTATGATTTGCCGTTCCATTCCTCGTCGTTTATTTTTCATTTTGCGCACAAGCCATTCTATTTTTCAAATAAAAGTAGATACTTTGCAAAAGTCCAAATGGACCTTAGTTTTAACATACCTAATCTATCACATAATATATTAATTTAGAGTTAAATTGCTTTTTAGTCTTTTTGGGCTTTTGTACTTACTACTCGTAATAAAGTACAATTTATGATATCATATTTGAATTCTAGGCGGACCAAGTAGGGAGTAGAAGTTAGTTTAATAAAATTGACCACGGAATAAATCTATTTCGATCCCCGTGTGATAGACGACAAATTTTCCACAAAAGAGGAAACTTCTTTTTATATTGCGTACCTACAGTGTTTAGAAGCTGAAACCAAAAAAAAAACTCGATTATTTAAATAAATAGGCTGCAATGTATTTTAATCTGGCAACCCTGGTTATGATCTGTGATACCAGCTTCACGCCCCGCAGATTGCTTAAATGCTATTCGGGTACTAATGGGCTTGGCTTACACGTCGCTATACAGTTTTAATTTATGTGCAGTAGGTACACGAGGGAATTTATACGAAGCAGGATGTATTTTTGAATAATTAATGGAATTAAATTCATGGCTACGTTCCTGGGTGGTTTTAAGGACCCAATAGGGAGTGAATTATTACTGGTTACGGAACGACTGTTTTGGACGAGCTACATCTGCCAGTTATAAATATAATGTGCCCATACCTAGTCGTCAATAGTCCTACTATACTATTACTAGTTACAAGAAATAGTACAAAATGACTTTTAATTCCCTATTAATACCAACGTAGGAAACAAAGTGTCATTACAACGTGTTAAAATGTGTGGAATAGCTACTTATGGATATCATTTATTTTTAGGGTTCCGTACCCAAAGAGTAAAAACGGGACCCTATTACTCCACTGTCTGTCTATCTGTCTGGCTGTCTGTCACCAGGCTGTATCTCATGAACCGTGATAGCTAGACAGTTGAAATTTTCACAGAAGATGTATTTCTTTCTGGCTTCTGACTACCCATAACGACGGCCAAAGACCTACGAATGACAGCTGGGACCAACGGCTTTACGTGCTTTCCGAGGCAAAAATAAACTGACTAATAAGTACATAGGAAAATCAAAAGAATTGGAAAGTGTGAAAAGGGCCCGTCCGCGACGACACGACGACACGCTATTGTGATTATCGTGATTATAGTTCGGCAATTGTTTCTGACGTTTCACATCGCTGGCTGCCCACAATCGGTTGACACCTGAGTAGAACACCTCACAGGTGTCAACCGATTGTGGGCCCTCGAGCCTGTGAGGTTGAGCTGTTGAGATTACTTTACATATTTAATTCCTATGTCCAATAACTCATCGAAAACTGAGCCAAATCATCTGCCTAGCCTTTTTCCAACTATGTATGTTGAGGTCGGCTTCCAGAGATCCAGTCTTTTTTTTATTTTTTTTTATTATCAAATACGCTTGCGTTTGACCGCAATTCACCTGATCTTAAGTGATGATGCGGCCTAAGTTGGAACACGCTTGCCTAGGATAAACCGGTTGACTCGTGCCTTGAAGATACCCAGATTATGCTTATCAGGGAACAGAGAGGCGGGCAGCGAATTCCACAGTCTGGCAGTTAGCACAATAAATATGGAATCAAAGCGCTTGGTTCGAGACCGTGGAACTTCAGCCATATAGCGGTGTCGCTTCGCCGTATCTCTGCTCGTCTGATGATGGAATGGGAATGGGGGAATTAAATTGTGCAATTCCAAAGCACACTCTCCTAAATGTACCCGATAAACACCGATAGGCTAGCAACGGTGCGACGATGTTCAAGGCTCTGGAGCTTAGCCCTAACCAGGGAGTCGTTGTTAATGAGCCTTTGGCACGTCTATCAGTAACTAGTCTAACCGAATGCAGTTGAATACCAGTGTTTTACATGGAGCGACTGCCTGTCTGACCTTCACGACTCAACTGGTTGTCAGATTTTCTGGCTTCTGACTACTACCCATAACGACTGTCAAACGAATGACGAATGACAGTCGGACGATACGAACCAACCGCGGTAAGCGTAGTTTAAGCATGAAGTATTGCTCCGTACGGTTTTTACTCAGCCACGAGTTCCTGAAAACTGAACCGAATATAAACGATATGAATAAAACGTAGGTACATAGAAAAGAAGAACAAGCAATAACTGCCTTGGCACAGTCAGTATAAATGTTAGTACTACCGTACAATAGCGACACGTTCCGCCTCCCTTAGAAACTGTTGACCAAATTATTAATTATTGCATCTGTGCCTAGTTTAGGCACACTGCTAAAAAGCAGTGTATCAAAAAAATATGTCAATTTAAACAATTTGTAAAAGTAAGAGACACAATCCTAATCTACTTTCGTTACTGACTGTACTCCCAAAAAAAATGGTAAAGAACAATCATAGTAAACTTACGCTTTACCATTAAATGTCTGAAAAAAGCGTGACGAAAGCTTATGTCTATTATATTTTAATATGATAAAGCTGATGAGTTTGATTGTTTGAAAGCGCTAACCTCCGGAATTACTGATACAATTCTGAAAATTCGATTAGGAAGCTACTTTATAGGCTTGACTCAGGCTATATTTTATTATAACAAAATAGAGGCGTGAAAGAATCATGGCGAGATCCATACATACATTTGTATGAAAAAAATAATAATTTAGAGGGTTTGAAATATTTTCCAATGTGAAGAATACGTTATTAGGAGTAGATTGATATACTTAGCATATTTTTAAACCCCCGCATAATTAAAATATTACGAAATGAAAATAGCACTTTTTCGTTTTATCTCGATGCCCATTCTGTGTTTATATAAAATAGAAGGTGACAAGCGACGTTAACGGATCTATAAAATTGGCAGACAAGTGATATGACAAGTGTGTGGAAAAAAATAATCATTATTTGTGATATTATTAGGTCCTTACATATGAAATTGCCGATACTTAATACTGGCAACTTTGAAATCAAATATTTTGTTTGATTAGGAATTCCAAATTCAAAATTATTTCAAAATAAAGACTAAAGAATATTGTTTTAAAATGCGTGTTTCATTTGTTTTATCGTCATTTGTTTGTGCTTGAAAATTGCTATTGCAACAACAATGGAGAAATTAAAAGTTCGCGATATTTACGAATATGAGTTCTACTGTGGCACCAGTGCAGCAGAAACGGCTCGAAGGATTAACGACGTGTACGGGCCAAGCACCGCTAACGAACGAACGGTGCGTTTTTGGTTTCAACGTTTCCGTTCTGGAAATTTTGATTTACAAAATGAGCCTCGTGGACGACCGGATACTCAAGTGAATAATGAAGAATTAAAGGCGATAGTTGAAGCGGATCCATCTCAAACCACTTCTGAATTAGCAGCAGCCTTTGGAGTAAGTGACAAAACAATCACTATCCATTTGCGTCAAATTGGAAAAGTAAAAAAGCTCGAAAAGTGGGTACCGTACGAATTGACTGAAACACACCAACAAACACGCGTCGGTTGCTGCGCTTCCTTGCTCAATCGTCACAATAATCAGGGAATTTTAAATCGTATTGTCACTTGTGATGAGAAGTGGATCGTGTACGATAATCGCAAGCGATCATCACAATGGCTTAACCCTGGAAAACCGGCAAAACCTTGCCCCAAGCGAAAACTGACCAAAAAGAAGATTCTAGTTAGTGTTTGGTGGTCCTGTGCTGGTGTCATCCACTACAGCTTCATGAGATCAGGCCAAACGATTACTGCAGACATGTATTGTCAACAGTTGCAAACAATGATGGAAAAGCTCACCATTAAACAACCGAGATTGGTCAATTGCTCTAGCCCATTGCTCCTTCAGGATAACGCTCGACCACATACTGCACATCAGACGGTCGCCAAGTTAGAGGAGCTGCGACTGGAAACTCTGCGTCACTCACCATACTCTCCAGATCTTGCCCCAAACGATTACCATTTATTTCGAAATTTGGACAACTTTTTACAAGGAAAAAAAATCAATTCTGATGAGGCAGTTTAAACAGCCTTCAAGCAGTTCATCGATTCTCGCTCCCAGGATTTTTTTACCAAAGGGATCAATGAGCTCCCGATAAAATGGCGAAAGTGTATCGATAACAATGGTACATACTTCGATTGACTAAATATATAATTTCTTTTAAAAATGTTATTTTTAATTTTTTGATACCGAGCGGCAATTTCATATGTAAAGAACTAAAGACCTAATATTTCCCATATAACGATGCCATTTCAGTGTAAGAACTGCGAAACGGTGACTGTCAGTGGCCGTTTCGTTCTGAAATAATGAGCTTTTCGTTAAACTATTTTTTTGCGGGGTTTTTAAAACATTGTAAATGCCTGAAGATACTCTTTAGGTACCCAAGAATATAAGAATTAGAGTTTCAACTTCTCTAAACATCTTAATTTATTTTGTACAAATCCTGCCATCATTCTTTCTTAATCACGTGGACGACGTCGCGGACAAAAGCTAGTTATGACTATACATATCTACAACACAGTATGTTTTCTTTTACAACGGCAACAGTGAACTACTTTCTCAAACTCTACAAATTGATCTTGATAAAACTGCGTGGCGTACAATGGAGGTTTACTATGTTAATAACTAAGACTGTTAATTACTAACAATGTATAATTTAATGGAAAATTATATGGTTTAGGTGAGCCACAAAGATTGATGAGGTGATCTGACAGAGAACCAGAGCAGTTGACTTAACCTTCGGAATAAGGCAGCTAAAGTGGCCTTGGGCTGGCCATATTAGACGTAGAACTTATGAGCATTGATAGAATACAGGGTAACAGCAAGCTGGGGGAGGGAGCCGAAAACCTAGTTTAAAAATGCTGGGCTTACGTCCAGAAGCGGAAAAAATATTACTTAGTAGGTAATAGTTCTGACATAATAGTGGGCATGGCGACTAAGCTCAGCGGAGACTATCCATCAACGCAGTGTGCGTAAACACAGGTACACTCTCTCTTCCCTCACTCTCATGGGATGGGACGATAATCCAACAAGACCGGAGGGAGATCATACCCGGGGCCACCCAACCATTTTTTTTGTTCCGGCGTGGAAAATCCTCATTGATGTCCTCCGCCCTGGGGCGGTCGAAGGGGTCTGTCAGACTCTTAATGACTAAAACCACCCCAGTGTTTCATCTCACACCTACGTTGAGGGTCGCGGGAACTGGAGATACTTCCGCAACCCCCGACTGGCCCGCTTCTGCGAGCAACCTCGGATCAGGCCTGATGTATGTGGGGGACGACAAACGTCCCGGAGTTTGTCGTCCCTTGACCCATTTAGGGGGGTTGGAAGAGGGCGTTGTCCGCCCTCCGCCGACGCCCGGTGCGTCTGCTGCGGGCCTAGTGGGAGGTTGTAATCTCCCTTACCCTTGCAGCAGCCACCTTCTGCGACATAATAGTTTCGCAGAAGGAAACCACCGCGTCCCAGGACTCTGCGCTGCCGACCATGGACTTGACCACGCCGGCAGCGACAGGTCACTGCCTAACTATGTAACTCAACTAAACTAGGTAACTCCGGGCTACTACGGAGAAATTACTAACGGGAAAACCAAACAAAACACTTTGTTTATACTGGAAACTGAACCCAGGCAAAATGCTCAGCAGACGCGCTTGCGACAACGAGACCAACACAACGGTGAATTGCGATCAAACGTTACTGTACTGGTACAGTAACGTTTGATCGCACTTCACCGTGGCTGTGGTGGCTGCTGCTGCTTTTGCTTCGCAGTTCTGTCAAATTGCAGACCAGTCTACAATTGGGCAGAACTACCTAAAATTTGACATGATTCTGTTGAGCCGACTATTACAACAAAAATAAATCCTTAGCAACATTTATCGTCAACACCGTAACGACCGCCATGCTCTTTGATTAATCACAAACAATTAAAGGAAAAGAAATCGTTACTATCGGTGCATGTCAATCCATAGCTTTCATATCCACTCACCCGCAGACGAAGACTATGCCTATAAAACCATAAATACCAAACAATAATACCATCTGCCCTCAAAATTAAACATTTGGAATCGACCCAGAAGTATTCAATTTCAATTTATATTTGGAATTGCTTATTCAAAGTTCATTTTTAAGGCCTCTATTATCTTTGAATTCTATTCGATGGTTGGATTTTCTTACCACACACAAAGTGTACGGACATAACTTAAACAATTTGACAGTTATTTTTTTAGTACAGTTCACAAAATACATACTTGGACACGAAAGAATTTCAGGAAACCATTCCTAAAAAGGCTAAAATAATTAAATACAAAAATGTTTCAAAGTAAAGAATGTACCAGAACGTACAAGCATCAACCATCTCGTTTACATGCTTCATAATTTTAATTTTCCAAAGATAATCTCGTCCAACAGCCTCGACCGGAGCTCTGGGTAGCGGCCCGTTACGCACCACGGATCGGGCGAAGACCTCGACGACAGTTTTTTTGACAATCTGAAGAAAAAGTCAAAACGAATAAAAGCCACCGCTTACGAAATCACGAAAACTCGTGTCGGCAAAATTGCTTCAGAAACATATTTTATTTGCGTTTCAAAACGGTAGAATTTAAAACATTATGAGCCCTAGAGTTTGGAGTTAAGAGTCGAGATTTTGTTGTAGTAAGGACAGATAACACTGGTACGTGCGTACACCGACGGCCACAAATAAATTGCCTCCATCAAGCGACAGCTAAACGCATAGAAATTTGTCGGTAATCCCAATGGTTAGTAACACTTCTTTCAAAAAGGGCTTTGATGTTAGTAACGCAATTTGGACAATAATTGCACCGTAATGTGCTCCCGTTTCGACCACGTTTTATTCTTTTGAAGTAGTACTTGACTCCTTTAAATATGTAGTTTTCAAAGCAACCATTTTGGTTTGTATCTGTAATAGCTTACACCGTTCAAAGAAACTATTAAATGTGAACAAACGCAATTGGCTGTAAGATGCGATATCTTACATGATGTCTATTTTTTCTTCGCTGTCATTATCTTACAACAATGCCTAAACGTATCACAATTCTTTTGATTCGTATGGTACCATTATTTCAACGGCGTTTTAATCTCAAGCTAGTCCACGTTATGTCTATCTTAAATTGAAAAAGGTGTTTTGTATTCTTCGACATTTTTTCTGAGTAAAGAAGTCGTTACACAATCATCCGAGTTCAAATCATTTACGAAGCCTATAAGCTTCGATCTACTTCACTGCAACGCCAAAATAATCTTGATAAAACAAAACCCAAATATCTTGTTTTTCAGTATATCGACTATTTCCTAGTTTTTATTCAAGACAAATACCAACAGAAGCTATTCTTTTGTAAAATTTTCGTTCGTGGAGTGTCTGAGCGGTTGATGACCGCGGCTCGTCATGGGCGAGCGACCAGCTACTCCTGCGCAAGCCACGCTCTTGCCATCACACGCCGAGTTTATGATACATTATTATTAATTTTAGTGGATTAAGGATGCGTTAAAACCGGATTGTAATTAAAACATGAATGTGTAGCTATATGAAGAATGTTTCCTTGCGATTGTTTAGATTACTTGAAACAGGCTGATGCAAGACTTGGCTACACACAGTTGAATGCTACTTGGGAGTATAAAAAATGACCGTTTTTATATTTCCATGACGTCATTGGTTGCAACGTCGGACCATTATAAGTACTGTAAAATGTATTTTGATTTTTACAAATTCCAGTTCCAGCATCGCTTCTGTTTCTGATATGAAAATCTGCGTGAAAATGTAAGATTGACACTAATCCAATTATTTCAAAATAACGACCGGCCCGGGCTTCGCACGGGTATCAGAGCATAGCCATCTAAATAGTTCCGAGCCGCCATGATTTTTTCCGCCACCTTCAACAATCATGACGATAATTATTGAAGGCAAAGACTACTATAGTATGCTGGCTAGTTGAAGGTGGTTTCAGACAATTTTCACAAAACCTTAGTAAGTTATACACCATAGACTTCCTCATGAATCGCTCTGTCTATTAGTGGAAACCATGAAAATCTGTTCAGTAGTTTTTGTGTTTATCGCGAACTAGGGGGGGGACTTTTTTTATTATATTTTTCAAATAAGTAATTTAAGTAAACCATGTGTGTCTGTCACACTTTTGAATTGTCAAGGAGTCAGTTAGACAGAAACTTGAAGGTAGTTGCTCCTTCGATGCAGTAGATTCCTATGGAGAAGCTCTAGGAACACTGTTTTAAAATCAATAAAATATTACAGACTTAGGAGAACGTGAGAATATGAGAACAGTGTAATGGGTTGAAGTCGGGTAATACCTAAGTACTACGAAAATATTTTTCTCGGAAAATAATCTCCACTCAAACGTATCGTCACTATACCTACATATGCTGGCTGGCATATCTTTTTGAGAGTTTATAAAGATAAACTTAGTAAAATTCCATGAGAACTAATTCAGGTATCGATTGGTATACTACTTACTGTAAAAGCAGTAGGTACTTGTAAAAGCACATTGAAGCAATTCATTTGAAGCAATTCATACATACCTCATAGGAGCCATAAGCAGCAGAGGTTTGACCTTAAACATTCTTCACCCGACAGTTTTTGAGTTACACGCTGTGACGCTGGTTTACTGCATCGTGCCAGATCATAGGTTACAGGCTCACCCTTTGTTTATTTAACACATCGACCTTTTTCTGCTGAAGTTCCGACTTGTACGACTAGCAGCTGGACATACCTCATCCATATCTGACTGCATTAACATAACACTAATTTCTGCACTCGACTTCATCCAAGTTTAATTCAAGTAGGTATAACATTCAACCTCAGATTTTGAAGCAAAAGGCAGATAGACCGCGCGGAACACTGAGAGTGAAGCCAAAAAAGCTAATACAAATTCAAAATACTAACAGAATACCTACAATCTCGTGATTGTATTCGCTGTTTGCCTCACGATGTTTGCCTTCACCAATGACAGTGATGTCCCAGATAAAGTACAAGGTATGAAGTTGAAAAAATCACATTGTTGATACTTGCTCATGCCCGGTTGAGTACCGACAATGACATTCCGGTATTAGAAACGAAACAAACAAACCTCTTGTCAATATTCTATTATTATAGACGAGAGTCGATGCTCCAAGAATATCTAATTACCCAACAAGAACATGCAGATTGGCCATAAGTAGGATGTAGAAAAAGTTATGCCATTTGTGTAGTTGTTAGTAAATGCCAACAACCTGGAGGGCGCTGGTGCTGCGTCAAGCGTCACGGGTGCGCATGGGCATTATGCACCCTCGCATAACAGTAATTAGTGGTAACCTTTATGATGCTGCTATGCTATTTAACTGATCAAAACTAGTTTATTTTTTAGTGGCATAAGTAGTCTCTTACCCGTTGTTCGTAATTGAGTTATAAGAAGAACTGTTTTTATGTTAATACAACACCCATTTTCATATATTTTTTCAAGAAGTTACATACATACTAGTAGTAGTAAGTTATTTTAATAAATGGTTTCACTAATATTTTGATAATTAAGTCCTACTTACTGTATCGCATTCTGTTAAAAGTCATTCTGATGATGATGTTATATATGAAGGGTTAATGAAAAAAATCGGTAACTGTACTTAGAGAGGTACTATTAGTCAAACCCGGGGGAACAACTTTCCGGAACTGGAATCGAAAATACATATTGTTTTTTATTCCAAGACAGCTTCGCAGAATGCTTGATTCTGGAAGAAAAAAATATCTTCCCTTTGTTTGTTTCTTTCTCAATCTGAATCTCTGGATGTACTGGTTCGATTACAAAATTATTTATATATAAATATATATAAAAAAGCTATACTATTGTCGGGTGTTATAGAATTTGTTTTATGGTGTGGTTGCCTGCGACTTCGTCCGAATAAAAGTAGCTTATGTCCTTCCCCAGGGTTCAAGCAATTTTCACACCAAAATTCAACAAAATCGAAAGCGGAACAGACAGAGTTACTTTCGCATTTATAATAATAATTATAAATTAAAATAATAATAATAGTATCGATATGGATTAGTATGGATATGGATAGTATGGATTTCATCGTATGGACAAAGTCAGGGGCAGACGCTGGACAGCAATATCCAGACATCATCACATACAACGGGAAACATCTAGGGCATACCTACCTACCTAGGCAGAACTATGTATGAATAAGTTGGAGGAATTATCCCGCAGAGTGATGTAGAAGTTTTTGAAGTTAACATTACACAAAATAGATAACACACAACAGAAATAAATTGCCAAGGTATTCCATTAAAAAAAAAAATATAGGTACTGTAAGAGTTCAG